>JPHH03000012.1:0-697057 GCA_000750105.3 Tolypocladium sp. Sup5 PDA-1
TAGATAGGAATTTAGTCTTAGGGATAGGAATTATGTTCTAGGCCTTTGAACCTAATAGGTTCGATCTAAGTCTAGGTCTTATAGAGAGGAATTATCTAGACTCTTCCTATAGGCTAGGTCTTATAGATAGGAATTATGACTTATGGATAGGAATTATGTCCTAGGCCTTTGAACCTGATAGGCTCGATCTAAGTCTCCCTTTTCCTAGTTGTCTTATTGCCCCTCTTATCTTCCGTTCGTCCGAGATCTCTTTTCCTTTAGTCCGGGACTTCCGTTTAGGGCGTATTTTCCTTAATAGGAAATATAGCTATTTTATATCTATTATAATATAATAAAATATAGCTATTTTATCTATTATAATATAATAACTATACATTAATATATAGAGACCCTATTCTTCCTTTACTACCTTCTCCTGCCTTTATCCCTATTTCTTACAGTTTAGTAGAGCTAGAGTTCGGGCTCGTTACTAGGATTGCCTGCGATTGCGCGTTGCCTTCGTACTTTATTTGCATAAGGTCGTCTACTAGGGGCTGCTCTTTCTTTCTTTCGCGTTTATGACCGCCTAAGGGCAGTCGGCGCCTGCGTGGGGAGGAGTTTATTAGGGTATTAGTGCAGACCCCTAACTAGAAAAACGGAAAACATAAAAAAGTAGAGGAATATTAGGACGCCTAGCGAGTCTATAGGTATAAGAGAGACGTCTATGTCCCTATGAATAGATGGTCCCCTATGCATGCATCGACGCAAGTCGTAACGTTTATAAGATTTCGAGATTCTAATAATGAAAAATCCTAGTTAATTCCTCCTATATTTTAAGATAGCCGTGTTTGCCTCTCCTTGCCTCTTTACCTTTAACTTACACGACATAAAGACCTGTTCATATAGGCGCTGATTTGCAGACTACACGCCGCTAAGCTAATGTTCTAACTTACACGGAGACAGTCGCTCTAACTTACACGGCAATGGTCGCTCTAACTTACACGGCAACGGTCGCTCCGACTTACACGGCAACGGTCGCTCCGACTTACACGGGGATACCCGTCTTGTCTTACGCGTTAAGTAGCGCACTGACTTACACGACGACTCGTGTCACTGACTAATAGCTGACTTCTTAGGCAGGGACCGACTCTACGACTTACACGACGATCGTTGCACTCGGCCTTTAGTGTGTTCGTTCCCCCTTAACAAACTATCTCCGTATAAGTTAGAATATTAGTATAGTAGTATATAGTCTATAAATTAATGCCTATATATATAGGTCTTTATATCGTATAAGTTAAAGGTAAAGAGGTAAGGAGAGGTAACTATAGCTATCTTAAAAATATAAGAGGAATTAACCTAGATTTTTTATTATTAAAATCTTAAAAGCTTATAAATATTATAACTTACGTTAATGCGTATATAAGGGACTATCTATTTATAGGGATATAGACGTCTCTCTTATATCTATAGACTCGCTAGGCGTCCTAATATTCCTCTACTTTTTTTTATATTTTCCGTTTTTCTAGTTAGGGGTCTGCACTAACACCCTAATAAAGTAGCCTATAGGGACGTCTATAGGGCTAGCGCGCTAGTTAGGCTCGGTTACGAGGAAAGTAAGATTTTCCCCCCTATCTCTATAATATAAAGGTAGGGTAATCGGGCTTATTAATTCTCGTAATCGTATCGATTTCGGTTTTACTAGTCGCGTTTAGGCGTAATTTATAATCGAGCATTCGTAGGCGTAGTTAAGATTAATCTCCGCGATATAAAAGTAGGGTAATCGGGCTTGCTAATTCTCGTAATTATATCGATTTCGGTTTTACTAGTCGCGTTTAGGCGTAATTCGCAATCGAGCATTCATAGTCGCGGAGGTTATAAATTATAGTATAAGTCTAGGGACCTTATAAAAGAGATAAAGCTTAGGGACCTTATAAAAGAGATAAAGGCGTAAGGGCTATATAAGAGCTATAGGGTCCGGGGGCTCTATAAGGGGCTAGCTAGCTAGTTAGCCTCTTAAGGGCCCGGCTATTCCTCGGCTGCTAACTTAGCAGCTCGGGGGGCCATAGCCCTGCTAGGCGGCACAGCATCTTGCCGGGCCGTTTTTTTTCCGTAGGGGCCCGCGAGGCCTGTGTTTGGCGCTGGCTACGCGCCCACGCGGGTGATCGGTGCCATATTTAAGCCGCTATTGCACGCGCGTAAGGGCGTGCGCGTGGCTGAAATTGAAGAATTTGCTTATGTTAATTCAGGGCGATTGAATGATATGCGATTGGCGATTTTGGACTCGTGGCGCGCGAAATGCGCGACCTGTGACGAGTGTGAAAGCTTTAGGGGCTACCTACGGACACGTCGACAGCGGTTCCTATCACGCAAGCCACGCGAACCTGAGCCAGCCATCCTTGCAATGGCATACAACTCAGAGTCATCATGGCCTCGCGACCTCCGTCGAAGAATGTAGGGCACAAGAAGCTCGTCACTTATGGTTCGTCATCGCGCCGGAGGCATTCGAATCCCAAGGCGACCCAAGAGCTGGATGCGCCCGGCCTTGCTCTGCCCCAGACGCTGCAAGGCCACGCCACGTACCAAGCACCCGATCCCTCGCTCGACGCAGATGGCTCGCCTCGGGTGCCGCGGAATGACGGGAGGTCGACGGAGGGCAAGGGGCATACTCCCGAACAGCCAGGCGATCGAAAGCGAAAGAGGAACCATTCGGCGACATTTGCTATGAAGCCTGCGCCGCATCACAGACCGCACCTCGACGACGAACCGAAGGCTACTATCAACGCGCCGCAACGGGCACTCGAGAGGGTGTATCATGGCAACACCGAAAGTCGCAAGCAGGCGAACAAGACCGGCGCCGCGACGAACAATACGTCGTCATCCCCAGCACAGCGCGGGTCTACAGCCAAGGACGAGGTGGGCTCAGCCGCCAGCGAGAAACGAGTATCGACTGTCCCAGCACATGACACGCCATCAGCGTCCCGGCGCCGTCGGTTGATAGATGCTCTCGCGGCCCAAAGAGCTACGAGCCCGGACGAAGAGGCAAAGCACACCGATGACGAGGTAGGCGAGTCGACAGGTGAAGAAGTTAGCCCTTCTCTACCGCGGCGGGCTATGGCTAGCCAAGACGCGCGCGCGCGCGCAGCTGATCGCCGGGGCGCGACGCCGACGAGCAGGAAAATCAAGTTCACATACAGCCAGTCCAGGAGCGCCTTGAGCGAATCACAAACAGCGAACGACGCCGACACGCCCGGGCTGGACGCAGACGACGACACGGCGCTGTCCGACACGCAAGCTCTTTCCAGCCCCGTGGTGCCTGCTTTCGCTGACGAGGACGTGGAAGACGACGATGGCAATCTTCAGCCGGCAATCAAGAGCGTTCACGAGCTCCGTCGCGCTGGCGCAAACAACAGATTTGCTGACGAGATGGATGATTTGTTAGCTAGGATCGGGAATCCTGGTGCTGGCTCTTTGACGATGAGGAGGAACGCGCTCTGCGAGCTGGCATACCGACTACGAAAGGAGAGCTTTGCCGGGCAATTTCGTGACCACGCGTCCCGCGATAACGTCGCCAAGGGCGTAGGCAGGGAAGAGGACGTGGTCAGCAGCTTCGCACTGGCGGCAGCTCTCGTCATTTTTCTCAAATCCGGCCCTGCGCCCCATCTGCTCCAGCAACTTTGCAAGGAAGGGCTAGGCAATCTGCTTGGACGGCTTCTACGGGTGAGTGAGGACATTGACTCCGTTGCGGCACAGAGACAGACGAATCTGCCGCGAACGACGCGAGCGTCGCTGCACAATGTGAAGGGCACGCTGGTACAGATGCCCATCTGGCACGAGCTGGAGCCCGCACGCCTTTCGCCACGCACCCTTGGCCTGCAGCTGCTGGAGTCAGTTTCGCGATGCTCGGAGGGGGAGCTTCTGGAGCAGGTGGTAGCAGATCTGGAACCAGATGTCGTCTCCGTCGCAGCTGGGTGCGCAGAGGCTGGAGACGAAGCCGAAGCCGACGTGGACTACACCCTCGTGGTCTTTGCTCTCGAAGTGCTGTCGAGCGCTGGAATCACACCCGGAGCCAACGACCAAGGGGCGTGGACGGCTCAACACCCGGGCAGCATAGCCAAGTTTCTTGGAAGAGCGCTGCAGCGGTGGCCGGAGCAGCGAGGGGAGCTGGCGGCGGCGACTCTGAAGCTGGCCATCAACACCACGAACACGGCGAGGGGGGCGGCAGCCTTTGACAACGCGGGACTCTTGTCACTTCTCACGGACCGGATCGTGGAGGGATTCAGGAGAGTGCACGACGCCATCGGCAGCGACGGGCAGCTGCAAGACGACTTGTATGACGGTCTGTTGCTCATCCTCGGCGTCATGATCAACATCGTGGAGCACTGCCCGCCGGCGCGAGTGTCTGCGGGGGAAAGGGCGCTGGACGAGCTGTTGACGCTTTGGCAGGGAAACCAGCTGGCTGTGGGCGAGGTACGTATGGGTGGCCGGTCCGTGGCCCTCATTTCCGCCGGTCGTTTTGCTGATGTGTATGCGCAGGCGGACTCGGTGGACAAGTCCAAGGTCAGTGTCGCCGTCGGCTACCTGGCAGTGCTGCTCGGCTATCTATGCCTGACGGCGGCGGGGCGAGAGCGGGTGGACGCGCGAGTCGGCAACGGCGAGGGCATCCGCAGCCTGGTTGGGTCGATCCGAGACTTTGTCGCCATGTACAAGACTGTCGACAGCAAGGTGCACGAGCTGGAGGCGCTCGTGGGCGAGCTTCGCAGGCACGCACGGCGCGCATGAGAGGAGCCGAGGAGGACGGGGCTGGGACTGGCCGGGACTGGCCGGGACTAGACTGGGGGGAGCGGCCGGCCGGCGACGGCATGGCTATGTGTGACGTGACATGTACGGAGTATAAGATTTCTTCAATGGACTTCATGGATACCTTGGGTAGGCAGGTACCGGTACGGGAACGGGAACGGGAACGGGATACGGGACACGGAGCATGGGATATCGGGGATATCAGGAGGGTTAGGGTGGCACTGGGCACCTCGCTTTTATACAGCATCATGATACCTCGGCTCAGTCAGCATGCACTCAATGGCACGCCGCACATGGCCATGTTGACTGACTGCCATACGAGCACATGCAAGGCAACGTAGCCGTGCCAGTGAATGGTGTCGGTGCAATGAATGGCATCTGCAGCAAAGCCACGGCTGGCGTAGTGGCAAGTCTTGGTGGAACTCCACCAGCAGGTCACTGTTACGTATTGGAACCTCCCACCTTGAACCACGCACCACGACGACTGCACCCCGACTTGACATCATCACAGCCAGCAGACGTACACAGAACCACGCGCGCCCGACATCGCCAACGCAACGCACTGCCCTCTGCGCCCGGCGACACGACCCCATCGACACGCTGGTTCTGAAGCCGCCGCAATCGTCGTCGGCGTCGCCGAGTGCCGTCTTCCACTCCCACCTCATCCACCCCCCGCGCGTCGGCTCCTCGGGCCGCCCCCCAGCGCCTCCAGATGCCTTCCCCAAAGCAGAGAAAGGTGGCCATCGTCGGCAGCAGATCCGTCGGTATGTAGCGACGGCGCCCCTCGCGTGTGCTTGCTCCCCACGGCGCCGGACAGACAAGGCGCGCATCGGCGGCGATTCGGCGAGACGAGGTTGAAGGGACGCATGTTAACCCACGGGTCCCGGCACAGGCAAATCGTCCCTCGCGGTGCAGTTCGTCGACGGGCACTTTGTCGACAGCTACTACCCGACCATTGAAAACACATTCAGCAAGACGATCCGGCACAAGGGGCAGGACTTCTCGACGGAGATTGTCGACACGGCGGGCCAGGACGAGTACAGCATCCTCAACTCGAAGCACTTTATCGGCATCCATGGCTACATGCTAGTCTACTCGGTCTCGTCGCTGCCGTCGTTTGAGATGGTGCAGGTCATCCGCGAGAAGATACTCAACCACCTGGTAGGTGCTGTCTAGGTCCATCACCCATGTCCTTTGCTCACACATGATGCGCCCCGCAGGGAACCGAGTCGGTGCCCATCGTCATCGTGGGCAACAAGAGCGACCTGCGGCCGGAGCAGCGCCAGGTCAGCCCCGAAGAGGGCAAGAAGCTGTCGGAAAAGTTCCAGTGCGGCTGGACCGAGGCGAGCGCGCGGTACAACGAGAACGTCGCGCGGGCGTTTGAGCTGCTGATTGCGCAGATTGAGAAGTCGCAGAACCCCGGCGAGGCGCCCGAGAAGAGCAACTGCCGGCTCATGTAGGGGAGGGGTTAAGGCGAACGAGCGCTGGCCGTTGCGACGACGGAGCTGCAGGCAGCTGGGCGTTGTGCCGTGCCGTGTTGTGCTGTGTTGTGTTGTGTTGTGTTGTGTTGCGTCTTTGAACCTTTCTGTTCCCCTACCCTGGTGATGGAACATTTGTATTTTGGGTCTTTACTACGTACTTGGAGGGATGGAATGGCTGGATATGCTCAATGTACCGGGGGTCCTAGACGGGAAGGGCATACATAGATTCGGGGGGGAATGATGATGCGATGGATGCGATGCGACTGGGTGACGGTTGATGATCCCCCAGGTGTACGTGCCGTGCGCCAGCGCAACGAGTGGAGGTCCACGGGTGTCAACCAGCAAGTCGAAGATGGGAGAAACCCCCGCCATGCCTTGTATCGCCTCTCGTATGTATTGAATCAATTGGTGCTCGCCGTTGACCTCGACGACGCTGATGACTTGCAGGCTGTTGGTGGTGAGACCCGACCGACCCTGTTTCGCCTGTCTGCCCCACCAGCTTCTATTACCCCGCCCCCACCATGAGGCACCACCACCATGGGCAGGCTCGCTGGCAAGGCGAATGGCACATAGATTTCTTCTCCCTCTGTCGACTCACTCCTTGCCTATGACTCAATCCGCGCCAGCAGTATAACAACAACGACAACTGCTGCCCGCCCCCCTCTCCTCCTTTTCTTGAACCGCAATCTGAGCAAATATAAGCGCAGCAACTCTTGTTGGCCCCGTTGGGTACACATTCAAGTCGAGCGAACGAACCCGAAGACGAAACACGTTCGGTCGACCAGCAGCAGAACAAGCTCAAGCTCGAGCTCAAGCTCAAGCACCGGCACGATGCTCGACGTCGTCGACTTCATAAAAGAGCGCGGGGGTGACCCGGAGAAGATCCGCGAGTCTCAGCGCCGCAGGCACGCCAGCGTCGAGATCGTCGACGAGATCATTGCCCTCTTTGAGGACCACCGCAAGAGTGCGTCCTCCTCCCTATCCCCATCCCCATCCCCCCTCTCTCGTTGCCGCTCTCGGCTCACCTCTTTGCTTCTCCGCGCAATATAGCCCAGTACAGCGCCACCCAGATCAACACCAAAATCAACGAGGTCCAGAAGCAGATCGGGGCTAAGAAGAAGGTAAATGAAACTGCCTTCTCCCTACCTCGACTTCCCTTACTCCCGGACCGTTGCGCTGACTACGACAACTATTGGTGTGTATTCTAGGCCAAGGAGAATGCCGATGACCTGCTCCAGCAAAAAATCCAGCTCGAAAAGGAGAAGAAGAGCCTCGTAGAGTCCGCCACTAACAAGGACGCGCTTCTCAAGTCCAAGATCAGGACAATCGGCAACTTCGTCCACGATTCCGTCCCTGTCAGTGACAACGAGGTATGTTCGGGCCAGCAGAAAGTCGTCGTGACGACTCCTGCTTCTTGACTGATGAGCCGCTCTTTGGCTGACGCTGTTGCTGCTGGTAGGACAACAACGAGATTCAGCGCACGTGGGCTCCTGAAGGCGTCACCGTCGAAAAACGCAACGTCCTCTCCCACCACGAAGTCCTCCTGCGCCTCGACGGATACGACCCCGACCGCGGCGTAAAGGTCGTGGGCCATCGCGGCTACTTCCTGCGCCAGTGGGGCGTCTTCCTCAACCAGGCTCTTATCAACTACGGCCTCGAGTTCCTCACCCAGCGCGGCTACACGGCCCTGCAGGCGCCCCAGTTCATGCTCAAGGAATACATGGCCAAGACGGCGCAGCTCGAGGACTTTGACGAAGAGCTCTACAAGGTGGTTGACGGCGACGCCAAGAACGACAAGTACCTCATTGCCACCTCTGAGCAGCCCATCTCCGCCTTCCACGCCGACGAATGGCTCATTGCCAAGGACCTGCCCATTAAGTGAGTTGAGACAGGCGGCAAGACAGGCGGCGATGTTGCCAATTTGCTGACTCGCCTACCCCTCCTTAGGTACGCCGGTTACAGCTCATGCTACCGGCGTGAGGCCGGATCCCATGGCCGAGATGCCTGGGGCATTTACCGCGTTCACCAGTTTGAAAAGGTATATCCCCAGCCCCGCTGCTGTTTCATCTCGTCGTGATTTGCACGTGAGAGTCTTTCGGGCAGGGTATGACTGATGCTGACCCGCGAGGCAGATTGAGCAGTTCCTCTTGACCGACCCCGAAAAGTCGTGGGAAGCGCTCGACGACATGATTGCCATCTCGGAAGAGTTCTACAAGTCTCTGGAGCTCCCATACCAGGTCGTCGCCATCGTGTCCGGCGCGTTGAACAACGCCGCCGCCAAGAAGCTTGATCTGGAGGCCTGGTTCCCCTTCCAGGGGGAGTACAAGGAGCTGGTTTCGTGCTCCAACTGTACCGACTACCAGTCTCGCGCTCTCGAGATCCGCTTCGGTGCCAAGTCGCAGACGGACACGAAGAAGAAGTATGTGCACTGCCTCAACGCGACGCTGTGCGCCACGACGAGGACCATGTGCTGCGTTCTCGAGAACTACCAGACTGAAGAGGTGAGTGCCGACCAGCACCGAGCATGCGGCTAGGTCCGACGAGTACTAACTGTCCTTTGCTTGCAGGGTCTTCGAGTGCCTGAACCCCTGCGGAAATACCTCCCAGGAGCGCCAGAGTTTATTCCTTTCGCAAAGGAGCTGCCAAAGGAGTCTACTTCGCAGAAGTCGTTGCCTCAAAGAACCAAGGGGGGCAAATAATGGGCGTCCGCCGACTAGGCCACCCTGCTTTCGGCGATGCCTCTCGAGCTTCTAACAACCCCGAGAGCATGTAATGAGCGTGCAGCATCGCAAGGCCCAGATGCAACGAGGTAGACAAGAGGCCAAATCCCAACCAACTTGCCCATCTCGCTTTCTTGTCGTGTCGGAAAATACATGCATCTTGCTAGCAGTGCATGTATTTTCGCCAGGTATCTCGGCTCACCAGTGACAGCCAGTCTGGCGTGGTTGAGGTCCATGAAATGGCAATTGAAGCTATATTGGGCGCGCAAGTAGTTTTTCGTATGTAGTAAGGCATCTCTGCCCGAAATGCACTGGTAAATGGCTTGTTTGATCCGATTTGATAAGGGTGCTGGTTGGGTTGCTGCGGCGTGAGGCTCGACCAGTGCGCGGCCAATAAATAATAGGAGTCCAGCTGCCTCGGGAGTCGGCACTTCAACCCAACTCAACCCATCTCATAGCCACCCTCACTCTCACTCTCACTTCCACTCCCACTCCCACTCCCAAGGCCGTCAATCGACAATTACGATTGCGACCAGACCACAAGCTGTTGGAGGAGCGTGGCGGTCAGATGGGCCCGCCGCGACTTCAGCAGGAAATGGACGAGGTTAGTTGTATGGCACTGTTCGCTTTCTTTGTTCCAAGTATGCCCGCCACCGCCATGCTGCTCAAGCTGTCTGCATCACAACGACAGACAAGTCTCCTTCTCCCCCGCCCTATTAGCACGGTACTCGCGAGGCGCGCGGTTGTTGAAGCATGGCGACCAGTTTCCCTAGCTTCTCGTCTGATACTGACGGCAGGCAGGGAAGCGCTGGGGCATGCCAGGCGTCTACTCCCTCCCACGGGCACCGGGCTCCGGACCGGCTCCGTGAGCTCCACGGCAATAGCGACGGCACCACAGAGGCGGAGGCGGAGGGGGGTCAGGGTAAGGAGGTACAGTCCGGGTCTACGGCTGGCACGCGGCGGCGAGTCCATCCCACGACGGACACATCAGCGTCATCTCCACCTTCACGTACCAGCCGCAGCAAGCCGCAAAAGCATGGTGTTCTGCGTGCCTGGCGAGCTCTTTTTGGGGCATACATCGCGAAGTCGCCGCCGAAACAGCAACCCAAGCGGCGTAAAACGCATAGAAACAAGGGTCATGCCGAGGCATCGGTCCGGAATCAAGCCAAAGATGGCGCCGCATTGGGAGGGCAGCAGACAATCCCGGGGCTCGGGGTTTGTACTCACTGTACCCGGACTTCCGCCAACCAGTACTGACCCTGGGTTCCAGACGTCTCATCTAGGAAAGTTTGCGCACGAAAAGGAGATGCCCAGCTGGCTAGTCAAAGTCCTGGACAAGAATGGCCAGGTGTGCACTGGAGGTGAGGAAAGCCTTCCATGGCGTCCTGCAGCCGACTCAATTCTTGACGCCGTTCTGACTGACCCCGCGTACACATAGATATTCTCCCTGTTCTCGACCAGCTTCTCGAACAATGTCCATCGACAAAGTATGCCTATCTGTGCCATCCTTGCGTGCAGCACGTCTCCAAGCTACGGCGTGAAGGTGAGCACAACCCTCCACCCCCCTCCATTCTCTGTTTTTCTGTCTTCGCCAGCGTACCCTGGTACAGCGTCTATGGGCGAACAGGCAGTGTTGGGTGTGTTGCGAAGCTAACATGACTCTCATTGAAGGGGCATTTTGTGGCTACCGGAACATCCAGATGCTCATCTCATACGTTATCGGAGCTCGCGCGCCAGGCTCCCGGCGCTTCGGCGACAGTTTCCCCACCGTCTTCCAGATCCAAGACCTCATCGAGCATGCTTGGGATATGGGCTACAATTCCCAGGGCCGCGTCGAGACGGGGGGCATCAGGGGAACGCGCAAGTTCATTGGAACACCTGAGGTACGCAGCACCATCCCCGAGCCCGAAGCTTTGGAGCCAGCAGGTCGCTGCTCCATACTGTGTCCTTGCGCGCTGACTGGCTCGCTCCAACACCAGGCGCATGCGCTGTTCTGTAGCCTCGATATCCCGTGAGTTTGCGCCTCTGCCAAATGTACAGAGCGTCGCTGACGATCCACGACTCCAGGTGCTCTGCCCAGGCCTTCCGTGGCGCAGAACATGGAGAAGCAAGGATAGGCCTGCTACAGGCTGTCGAGCGGTACTTTGAGAAGGGCTGGCAAGGGGACAGCAGCGCCAAGGTCCGTTCGACGGCGCTTCCACCGATATATCTGCAGCACCACGGTAAGTTGTACGATCCCCTAACCAGAGCTCCCCGAGGTGATGCTGACGCCGGGGGTGCTTGGAGGGCATTCGGTCACTATAGTTGGCATGGAGAGACAGCAGGACAATCAAGTTCACCTCTTGGTGTTTGACCCGTCACGCGGAGACTCGGGTTCTATAAAAAGGCTCATCAGCAAGGCGGTTGACAGGGATATGCCCAAAGCCGGCGAGCTGCTGGAGCCGTATCGCCGTGGCACCAAGTATCTAAGCAAGCATGACGAGTTTGAGATTCTCCGGTAAGTCTTCGTCAGACGCCAGGTTGTGCGCCGTCTGGTGTTGCTAACCACATTTTATGAGCAGTCTCACGGGTGGCGCTACCAGTGCCTCGTGATCATTGGGGAGCACCGGCAGAGCCCTCGGGGTGGTCCCTGAACCATTCCTGCAGCTTCTTCAGGGCACGGGCGCGATGCGAGATGGCGTTCTTTTGCGCCCCGTCCATTTCGGCATACCTAGCGAGCCAACGAAGTCAGAAACACTTGGGACAGCCGGCTGATGGCTCCAGGATCGCTGTCTCGGGTGAAGGGCAGACAACTGAGGCGGTGGAGAGGGGACAAGGGGGTAATGGGAGATGGGTCAAGGCAACGCGACGGATAACATACGTTTGGCCCTCGTACTCGAAGACGGGATCCCAACCTATACGGCAACCGTGTCAGCGTCAGTGGGTTTGGGCTACGAAGAGAGCCATTGGCGTTGGTCGCATCGGCTTACCGAAGTGGGATGGCCCCCGAGGTGGCACGATCTTGCCCTGTACGTGTGGTGTGTAAGTCAACGATGCTTCTCTTCCTCCGATGCCAGACTGATGCACGGGAACGGTGTCGATTTGGGCCTGGACATACCGAGCAGCGGCCCTGGAAGAGAATGGGCTCGTGGCCTGGTCCGGCGGAGTAGGCAAAGGTACAGACGGCCTCGGCGGACTTGTCCGTGTAGGCAGCCAAAAGGTTATTCAGGCCTTGGTGACCGATTCCTGACAAGAACCACTTGCTTCAGGCGACAGCATGTGAATACGTTGCCGCTAAGGGGGTGGGAGAAGGGGGCAAGACCAACATGTACGGGCCCGGGAGACCGCCGAGAGCATTAAAGCAAAGCGAGGTGTCCTCGACCAGGACGGGACCGTTGACCTAGACGCGCCATGCCGCTCAGTCTCGTCTCTCCTTGGCCGAGAAACTACAGTGTTGGGGAAAGGGGTGCGTGCTTGCTTGCTTACCAGGTCGGCGGCCCTGCGGCACTTGGACTGCGTCACCTCCTCGATGGAACCCTGGACCTCCTCGAGGTCGAGCGGGTTGCTGCGAACCTCGATGGCAGGCTCGAGGATGACCTTGACCTCGCGCAGCTTGTTGGCGTTGCCGCTTACGAAGTTCACGCATGGCGCCATGGCTTATACCTGCGTTGCCCGTGATTTGCTGAGACTCGTCGACGAACAAACAGGCTAAGTAAGGACTGCTGCACAATGTGTTTTCGGTATTCACACGTGCGAATTTCTCACCCGCCCACTTCAGCTATGCCGAAGATCTGGGTTGCAGAAGAGAGAGAAACGAGTCGAGGTAGAGGATCAAGCGTTGGCCAATGGGGTTGGTTGCGTTGCAGTCAGGCATGCGTGGTGTTAACATCAAGTGCGCCTTTGGACGACCATGAATGTACCCGCATGAGCGGTGCGTGTACTCCGTACCTCGACGTCCCCACTATGTAGGTAGGCCCCGACAGTTGCATTCACCTACCCTAGGGCAAAACAATGGATTGCTGGTGATGGACAAAGTTGAAAATCACAAACAAGGCCAGCAGGCTGCGTATATGTGAACGTGCGCGTTTACTGGCTGGTCATAAGAGCCATGGTTAAGTCTATTTTTCATTTCATCTTTCCGTTTTCGTGATCCGTCCCACCAGTTACTCCACTCCTATCCAAACCCATTAGGACGCATGGTCGAGCTTCCACTGCTTCGCCCACGCCTCGATGCGATCCAAGTTGCTCTCCATCTCCTCCGACGTGTTGCTCGTCAGCTCAATGACCACCTGCTCGTCAAAGGCCTCCCGCGCCTCCTGCAGCAGCACCTCCATAATCTCCGAGTCCAGGTTCTCCTGCAGCTTGGCCTCGGCGTAGTTCCTGTCGGTTCCCTGGTTAGCCAAAAAGATCATACCCTGGACCAATGATAAACAGAAAGGAGAGATGAATACATACCTCGCCTTGAGCCGGTCGTAGAGCGTCGTCGAGTCTACCCGCAGCACCACGACCAGGTCAATCCAGCTGCGAGGGAACAGGTCGCACGCGTGCCAGTCGATGATGCAGCCCCCGGCCTCGATATCCGCCTCGATGGCATCTAGCAGCTGTGACACGACACAAGCCTCGGCGTCAGCAGATGGTCCTCGCAGGGGCGTGAGTAGCCGCATCATCTCATCTCATCTCATCTCATCTCATCTCATGTCACATTCCCACCCCCAGTTCTTACTCACCTTGTCCTCGTCGACGATCCAGCTCTGGTACTCGTCGCTCCAGCCTTCATGGCACTCCCTGTCCTTGACAATCTGATTGACGGATACATGTCGCAGGCCTGTCCTCTCCGCCAGGCTCTCGCAGTGTGTCGTCTTGCCCACCCCTGGGGTTCCAGTGACCATGATGTTTGGTGACTGCCTCATCGTTGCAGGCTCTTCGCTTTTCGGCTTGTTTCGTATATTGTTCGTCCAAGAACAGCGCAAGCGAGATCAATGGTAAAATAAAGTCAGTCGACAGCTTATACAAGTCATGAGACCGTCTCGCAAATGGCTTGGAGGGCAGCAAAACTTGGGCCGTCTGTTCATGCGTCTACCGAGGCGCCTACCCGCTTTACATGTAAGGTAAGTTACGGAGTAACTTACTCCGTACAGAGCTTGCTCGTTTCCAAAAGTCGGGGCCCAGTACTTAGCAAACGGGGCATTGGCCTTATCCGAGCTGCTTCATCTGCTCCCTCCCAAAAAAGACACCGCTGCCATGTTCCGTCGCGTCGTCTTCGTACAAACAAGCAAGCATACAGAGGCAAAAGAAGCCAAAGACAAACCACAACAGCAGACGCATACACGTAGTACACATATCCGTACATTACATGCGAAGCACACGCGGGTACTGTCCGTCCCGGAGGTGTTGCGCTCGCTGTGCTCTCCCTCCTCCGCCCCCCCGGCTCCTATCCCTCCGTCACATCCACCCTCTTGTGATGGCTGGCGACTCCTTTTAGGTTCTTCCCGTACGTGGCTGTGTGATACATAACGTGGCGAATCATTGCCTGTGAGCTCCTCCAAGATCCGCCCGCGTCTTGACGCCCGCTGCAGCAACAAACAAAAACACGGATACCTGAGCCGTCTAGAGCCCAGCAAATGCACCCTCTATCCCATATGTGCAGGTCGTTTGACCCCGGACGATTCATTCTTGAATGACCTTTCTAGATGCTTGTCATGCCCTCACTGTCCCGCTTCGGCTTCGGCTTTCTCCTCGTCCTCTTCGGTCAGGGTCTCTTGCCCGTTGAAGCCTTCGCCATCGACGTACTCGAGCTTCTCTTGCTGCGCTATGGCCTGCGCGGAGACAATCTCGGCCAGCCGCTTCAAGCGCGGCGTTTGCAGCCCTGCAAATTGTCCATGTTAGCCGCGCCTCCTTGACCCCTGGGTTGGTTGGTTCACTTACATGACGGCGTATATGTCTCGAGCGCCGTGATCGACCGGGGTTCGGCAATCTCGTAGGGCCCGCTGTCGTCCATGTCCACCGCTTGGAGGAGTAGCACGTCGCTCTTCTCCGTCACCCGCGAGGCCACTGCCTTCATAATCTCGCCGTTGATGGGTTGCTCGTAATCGGCCACCAGGTACTGGTTCAGCAGCTTCTGGATCTGGTTCGGCGAGAGCATCCAGCAGATGTCCTGAATGATCTCAATGTCATTCAGCGTTGCCTTCTTGAGCTGGAGCAGTTTCGTCGCCTGCATAAGGTGCTCCAGCTGCAGTGTGCCCTCGGGCATGTCGTGGCTCTTGCACCATTCCTCGATGCGCGTGATGTTGTAGTTGATCTGCAGGCCTCGCTTCCAAGACAAGAAGTTGCGTCGCATCAGCAAGTCGTTGAAAGCCGTCACACCCACGAGGCGCAGGAGCTCAGTCACCGTCTGCGTAATGATCGAGTCCTCGAGGTAGAATGCCTTCATCGCGCGGAAGACGCTGTTGAGGAGGCTGAGCAGGTTGTCCATGCTGTAGGCCGGCGCCGAATTCGACTGCAGGAGCTTGCCCAGGAATCGGTTGCTCTCGTTGGTGATGAAGCCAGGGAGCGACTGCGATTCGATAATGGCCGGGATGATCATCTTCTGCAGCTTCTTCTTGAGCACCTTCATCCAAGTGTGATAGATGTTGAACTCCAGGCTCTCCAGGTCATGCTTGACAATCTCCAGCAGGCGGTCATACTCGTAATTGTCCGTCTTCTGCGTCTCGTACCAGTCTTCAGCCAAGAAGACAAACGACAGCATTTCGTGCACGTTGGACAGCCAGAACGCGCCAGGGTTGATGGCTTCCTCACCGTCGTGCTGCATCACCTCCTGCTGGATCGACTGCATCACGTTGGCGAGGAACCGCTCGGATTCCTTGACGAAGCCGTTGTTCCACATCTCCGAGGTCACTAGGTTGATGAGGTATGACGGGAACAGGACCTCCTTGTCCGAGGGCGGGGGCGTCGTGTTCGGCGACGGGATCTTGAGATTGCGGATCAGGCCCATTGTCACCTCCTCGTTGAGGCCGTCCTCGTCGGCGAGGAGGGTCTCAAGTTCCATCTCGATATTGTCAACACCGGGGATATATGTGGTGCCAGACAAGTTCTGCCTATGAGCCGTGCTCGTCACGGCCATGGAGACAGGCCGAGGGTTGTACGCGCCGCTGAAGCGATCCAGGTCTCGTGGCTCCGCTCCTGCGCTCCTGCGCTTGGGTTTCTTGGACGAGACGAGGTTGATGAGGCCAGTGGCTGTCGTCGGTGCGGCGACGCCATTGGTAAGCTCGCCATTCATTGGCACACTCCTCTTGGCAACCTCCAGCGCGTCCCTGAGTGCCTCGAGTTCCTGTCGGAGACTGACGTTGTCCTTCTCACGCTCGCCACTGGACTGCTTCGCCGTCTCCAGCTCGGTGTTGGTGAGGCGAAGAGACTCCCGCAGCTCCCTCTCTTCCTCCTGCATGCGCTTGATGTTGGCCGTGGACTCGTCAAACGCGACCTGTAGCTTCTTCATCTCATCCTCCATTGCCTGAAGCTTGGCCACCGCGATGCCCGCCTGGTTGGCTTCCGTCTGCAGCTCCTTGGTCCTCGCCTCGAGGGCGTTGTGGCGAGTCTTCCACGACTTGATTTGGCCCTCATAATTCTCCACCTGGGAAGCTAGGCTCTTGTTCTTCTCCTTCATCGAACCCAGGGACTGGGTAAGCTCGACAACCTTGTTTTCGAGCTTGTACGAGATCTGCTTCAAGTCACGAGCCTCCTCGCGGACCTTCTTGTACTCGCGGCGAGCGCGCTTGCCGCGCCACAGGCTCTGGACCAAGGCAACCTTCTTCCGGTACTGCCTCCACGACCGCAGCTGTGTCCGAGATCGCCATGCTCTTTGAATGACAAGCGCAGCGTTGCCCACCCGCGTCTCCATGATCTGCTTTCTGCGCAGATAGCCCTTGGCGGCGGACTCGAACAGGACCATGTCCTTCCTGATGAGCAGGAACTTCTTGCGCTGCTTCTGCCCGCGCCAGACACGCTGGATAGTGGTGGCGGCCTTGATGGTGCGCAGCTCCTGGGCCTGTCGCCTCGCGATGTAGGCTCGAGCGGCAGACTGGGTGCGGATGACGGACTCGCGAGCGGCCAAGTAGCGGCGTCGATAGAACTTGGCTCTCAGATTCTTTTGTATCAGAATGGCGCAGTCGTTGAGGCGATTCGTCCGGAGGTTCTCGAGGAACGCAAGCATGCCGGCCCGGAAGAAGATCTTGGTCAGACCCAGCTGGTACTTGTCGAGACCCTTGCCGGTGCTCGTGCCCAGAGCCTTGGTCAGAATGGCATTGGCCATTTCCCGAATCTCAGAAGTCCATTGGCCCGAGTGCACAAGCATGTAGTACCTGAGGGCAAACTCCTCGTACGTCCAGCGCGTTGGGTATCCCGCGCAGCTGATACGGACAGTCTCCAGAACACCACAGGCACGGAGCTGGCTGAGGACCATCGGGCCCTCAAACTGCCAAGCCGCCTTGGCCTCGTTGGGCTTGATGCACCTGATGTAGTGGACATCCGTGTTGTTGATTGTGTTCATGAGCTCAATTAGCGAGGACCGGAAGATTCCGCCGAGCGTTGGCTTCCTGTTGACAGCCACACCAATCTTCCTGCCGCCAGCTGGCCTCACGGCGTTTGACGATGCAGAGGCAACGTCCTTTTCCCGCACGGCCGACGCCGCCTCCAAAACCTGCTTCAAGAATGGATTGCCCGTGGCTCGCAGGACGGTCATGTGCTCGTCCGGGACCGTGTCTCGGTTCTTCTCGATGAAACCCTCGGACTCGTACGTGACGTCAATGGCATAGTGGCAGACGGTAAAGGCCGACTTCCCAAACCTGGGCTTCTTGTAAAACGCGTGCTGCTTGTCGGATACATAGTTATGGTGTAACTTTGTGACAAACTGTTCGTCCGAGCCCATGGGAAGACGCGACTCCTCGTCAAGCAGGGATAAGATGCCCATCTTGCCCTCGATGAGGTCAATGCAAGGCTGGTTGTCAGAGAAGTCGATAAAGGTCCAGTCGATTTGCTCCCTCAGGTATTCCTCTTGCTCCAGCTTGAAGACGTGCTGGTTGAATTCTTGTTGCAGTTTCTCATTGGCGTAGTTGATACAAAACTGCTCAAACGAGTTCTTGGCGAAGTGCTCGAAACCGTAGATATCCAAGACGCCGATAAAGGACGAGAAGCGGTTCAAAACCTCTTCGGTGGCCAGGCTGTGGTTGATGATGTCGACGAGCCAGTCAAACAGGCTCGAGTAGATGAACTTGGCCACCGAGTCGCGCACGACAATGGCCTGGGCCTGGCTCAAATTGGAGGTGATTTTCTCGCCACGAGTAATCAGCTGCTTCTTGACAATCCACTTTGCAAACTCGGTTCCGTTGACCCCTAGAATATCACACGCCCGCTCCAGGGAGGGCTCCGTCGGGGCAAGGACACTGTCGTTTCGAGAGGCGGTAATCTTGACGTTGCCCAAGTGCAGCAGACCAGCTAGCAGCTTGAAGATGTCGGCCTGCTGGGCATCCGACACGCCAATGGTGTGGAGGGACTTCTTGGTCGCCTCGAACTCGGCCTTGTCGTCTATACCGTCAATCGTGGGGCAGTCTCCCTGGTTCAGGTACTCAAACTGCTCAACTGGAAGTATATCGAGGTCTTGTCGCTGCTTATCGGAGGCGCCGGCCACGAGCTGATAAAAGATGTGGTAGTTGCGCTCCTTGAGCGGCTGAAAGACGAGTCGTGATCGCTCGAGCAGGTAGGTTCGGATCTTGGCGCCGATGATGTTGGTTTTCTCGTCGAACATGATCTCGATGTATTTGCCGAATCGGGACGAGTTGTCGTTGCGCGTCGTCTTTGCGTTACCGAACGCCTCCATGATGGGGTTGGTGGCCAGGATCTGCTCCTCGGTCTCGCTCATGGCCTCGAGCCCTCGCTTGGATCGAGCACCAGGGTTCTCCGGGGACTCTCTGGTCGCGAAGTACCGCATGATGTACTTTGCGCTGACGGTCTTGCCGGCACCGGACTCGCCAGACACGACGATGGTCTGGTTCTTGTTATCTCGAATCATGTCCCTGGGGACCTTGTCAGCGCAGGGCTCTCGACGGGGCTTGTAGCTTGCTGGGCACGCACATGAACGCCTCCTCGGCAATGGCGAACAGATGCGGTGCCTGCGTCGCTCTTTGCCTCCCGGCATAGACCTGGACCATGCCGGGGACATAGAGGGAGTCTACTCGGGCGAAGGGATTCGTTGCGATGAGGACGATGCCGCTGTATGTGTAGATTTCCTTCTGCAGGTAACGCAGCCGGATTGCCTGTAGAACTGTGCACGGAGTCGTAGGTCAGCATGGGTTCCAGTCAAGGTGAGCAGAGGGGATAGAGAAGACGTACCAGCAGGCTCATTAAGATGGGACAGGTTGGTGAGATCATCGCTAGCTTCGAGCATGGTGGGATTCATCAAGGGTGGTAAGGAGGCGTCGGAGCCGGAGTGCAGGGCCTCGACGGGCACCTCGATGGTCTTGGTCTGCAGCGCAGGCAAAGGGGCCTGCAGTCAGCAGCTGGTCCGGTACATGGGAGAGGGCAGGGCGGGAGAGGCGAGCAACGTACCTCGCCATTGTCGAGCTGGAAGACGAGCCTGGCCTTGGAGCCCTCGACGGTCTTGGTGACGAGCTCCGAGGCTACCCAGCCCTCGGCAGCGTCAGGCTGCCACGCTCTCGTGCCAACATCGTAGGTCGATGCCATGGGGGGCAGGGCGCCACGAACGGCGCCGGGGCGGTATCGATGGAGCGCGACCCGGGAACGGACTCAGGGAGAGGAGAGGGATGATGGCGTCGGTCGAAAGGCATTCATGGACGGATGCGCGTCCACGGCTGTCCTCGTCGGTCTGTGTGAACGTGGTCTGTAGGTATCAACGGAGTCGGCGGCCGGCTGGGGAGCGGAAAGGGGCCGAAGGGGAGGCTGAAAAGGCCAGAGGAGAGAAGCTGGATGAGGACGTTCCAGTCCAGATGGTCGGCTCAAAGACTCTGACAGGGACCGAGGAGATTTGTGGAAATGGAAGGTCAGAGACTTTTCGACGATGATGGATGGACAAGGGGCAGCTTGCTGGCTGTCGCTGCTGCTGCTGGCCAAGTCGCAATGATGCGGTGGATGCCAGCACGCGTTTTTCGGGGTTCGGTTCCCCTGGAGGCTGGCGTGAGTACGGGTACGGGTACGGGTACAGGGACGGGCACGGGCCCAGGTACCGGTACGCGGGCACCCAGGGCAGGAGGGCTGCTCGCTGAGCTGGGCTGGCAGTTGCGCTGTGGCCCCGTCCCCCAGCCTGCAGGCTGCAGCCGCATTAAACTGGGGCCCTGGGGCATCGGTGTACCTGGCCTAGCACAGGGGCCCGCGTTTGCGCTGCGGGAGCGCTCGACTGCCAGTGCGTCGCGGGCTTGAGAGCTCGGGGAGAGATAGGCCGGTACGTGCTTCACCGCCGTTGGCTGGGCCGCTTGGGTACCGTACAGTACTTGAGTACCTACCTCCCCGTGGCTCCTGGGGACTTTGTCGCAGACAGGCACGATAAGCTAAGGTACTCCGTACCTGTACCTCAGCTGCGCGCACATGCAGGACGGGGACGCGAACCGTCGTGTCTCGCCTTTATAAGCATATTGCTGGTGCACGCTGCCGCTGCTTTGTCTATCCAGCCTCCATGGACAAACATCAAAACTGACCTCTTTGCTGCGCTCCCTTGATGCTCGCGCTGTACGGATTTCTGGACGGGCATACTTCGTACACTGACCGGGTGGACGCTGACGTCGCGAAGCCAAATGGCCAGCGGGCCCTGCAACCCTGATTACAGTGGCTAGCTCCCAAACGACTCCACTGGTCGGGACCCGTCGCCCGTTTAAGGGGTCACGGCCCCAACCCCCGCCAATGGGCAGCACCTCATCTGCTGTAAGAGCTGTATCGTACCTAAGAGCTGCAGCTCCTTCGCAGCTTGTGCAACACAGCAACGGTGCCCGCAGACGGGAGCCAGATTCCTTTGGCTGGCCGTGCTTGCACCTTAATACAGGAGCACCAAAAAGGGGCTGGGCTTGGGCCTCCCGTGGACCTTGTTAATAAGGTTGCTTGTGCGCCAAAGTCAATCTGGGCCACGAGCAACCGACAACCGCAACCACCCGACTGGCATTGCTCTTCGAGGCGGTTGTTAACCAGTGGTGAACTGTACATGTACATATAGATTCACTCCGTACTCGCGCATTTGAATACTCATACAGCACTGAAGCAAACCAGCAGCCCATATCAGTCAAGTGTCACAAATCCAGACGCGGCCTTCGTAACGTGGTGTGAAGCCTACGACGTTCTGCATCAAGCGTCATTACCTGTATCTGCCAGGGTTCAAGGTTCCTTGTTAACGCAGATAGTGTCTGACGGCCCCGTGCGCCGGCATTATCGTGATCCCGACGGCAAGGCATCGTGCCCACCGTACGTGAGAGAATCTCCATGCACCTTACTCTTGTGGCTTTCACGAAGGTACTCACACTATAGGACGCATGAAATCGCAGTCGATCGCCCGATAGATTCTCGAATTCTGCACCGTGTCGCCCAGTGCCACATGTCCCATCCTACTTACAGACAGCTGACACATGTCCAAGGTAGGCATATACTCTGCGGTTGTGTTGAGGCACCCCAGAGTCTAACAATTTCTATTCACGCGCCGGTTCCCGCCCCCCAATGAAACGCCAATCATGATCAACTTGCGCCCTGTGAACTCGCCTTGGCCGCCGTGGCCCAGACGCTTCGCGTCTTTTCTGCATTACCTTCAACCTGCGCCCTCCAGAACGTTGAGTGCCGTGGGAGTCATCCAGTGGGTCGAGCGCCATCTCCCGACTTTCTTCTCGGGACCAGCCTGTCTAGTACAGCATCCGGGTCATGATACATGCTGCAAACGTTCGTGTCAGCGCGGTGCCCAAATGGAGTCGGCTCAACCATGACTTACAGCTAAGACCATCCAAGCTGTCTGAGATGTCCTTGATCTCGTTGTACCGCACGTTGCTGATGTCGGCCATCAAGTAGGCCACCTGCGCCAATGTCAGTAAATGCTGCCGACTGCAGTCTTCTTGGTGTCTACCCACATCGCCTCTGCTGTCGCTGATCTGCTTGTCGACATTGTGGTCTCCCAGAATCTCGTTTACTGTCTGCCGTTAGCCCAGGTCGCTTTCAGGCGAGTAACAGTTGACAAAAAACATACCTTTGCGCAGAACGCCGGGGACGTTGCGGTGAATGTAGATTACCTGCCAGGCCAGTTAGAAAAATGCTGCCGCGGTTGCTGCTCTTGCTTGTTAGGCATGTACGAACCCGTGCGTGGTCCGGCTCGTCCAGCGTGAGGGAGCGGAGCTGGGCTTCGGGCATGTTGACGCTGCCCACCGTGATGCCCTGGTTGATGTATCGCACCAGTGCCTCGGCGACTGCGAACCGTGTTAGTGAGTGCCCAGCAGCGGGTGGCGAACAGTAACAGGAGTACTCACCTTCGACACCAATGGCACGCTGCGCCTCTTCGGTGCTTCCGCCGATGTGAGGAGTGAGGATGATGTTGCTCAAGCTGCGGAGGTCCTCGCCCCAGTGGTTCAGGTTGCTGTTGAAGTAGTCGCCGTTGGCTGCGGGCTCATGGGGGTAGACATCGAGGGCGGCCCCGGCAACCTTGCCCGAGCGCATGGCCTTGATGAGGGCGGCAATGTCGACGACGCTTCCGCGGCTTGCGTTGATGAGGTACGATCCGTTCTTCATGCGGTCCAGCTGCGCGGTGGAGATCATGTTGCGCGTCTCGGGAAGATCCGGCACGTGCAGCGTCACAAAGTCGGCCTCCTCAAGCAGCTTGTCCAGGGTGGGGACCTGGCGCGCGGTTCCCAGGGCCATGAGGGTGACGACGTCGTAGTAGATGACGTTCATGCCCATGGCTTCGGCGAGAACCGAGAGCTGGGAGCCGATGTGTCCGTATCCCACGATGCCTGCGCGTCGACGTCAGCACGTAGCTGGGAAGGGGAGTCCGAGGACCGACGGAGAAACTCACCCAGCGTCTTGCCGCGAATCTCCCAGCACTTTGCGCTGACCTTGTTCCAGGTGCCGCGGTGCATCTCGGAGGAGCGGTCGCCCAGCTGGCGAGCGAGGACGATGATCTCGCCGATGACGAGCTCGGCGACGCTGCGCGAGTTGGCAAAGGGGGAGTTGAAGACGGCGATGCCATGGCGGGCGGCGTAGTCGAGGTCGACCTGGTTGGTGCCGATGCAGAAGCAGCCGACGACGAGCAGGTTCTTGGCCTCGCGGAGGACGCGCTCGGTGAGCTTGGTCTTGGAGCGGATGCCGATGACGTGGACATCGCTGTATCTCCAGCGTCAGAGATGTCGTTTCCTTGGTTGGAGGGGTTACTCACCGGATCTTATCGATTAGCTGGTCCTCGGGCAGCGACGTCTTGAGCGCCTCGACCTGGTAGCCCTGGGCCCTGAGGGTGTCCTGGCCGGTCTGGTTGACGTTCTCGAGCAGCAGGATCTTGATGTCCTGGGTGTTGAAGGGCTTGAGCTGCTTGGGGGCGCCGCGCTGGGCCAGGGCGCCGCCCCAGCTGGACGGCGGAGAGTTGAAGGTGGCCGTCGGTGACGTCGACAAGTTGTGCTGGCCCCAGCTGTGAGAGACGCTCCTCTGCGCCGCCGCGGGCGGGTTTCCCTGGATATCTCGCGCGGGCGTCATTGTGTCTGAATTAACCAGAGCGACGGTGACGAGAAAGTAGGTAAAGAGAAGAAGAACAGGACGAGCTCGGTCGATGTTGTTGGCGAGGACCTTAATAGGACCCTTGGTGGGGGGCACTCGGAGGGTCCGGGGCCACTTTATAGGTACGCCGGCAAGGCAATGCACAGGCTCGCGGAAGAGGGGCAGCTTCGACAGATGGACAACTCAGGTTTATGACCGGCACGGCTGAGCAGAGTCAAAGTTGCGGTGTTTGCCAATTGAGCAATTCCAAGAGCCAGGAAGAGGCCGGAGACGGAGCCGTGGGCTAGGTGCATACGGACTAGGGTACGGGCAAAGGCTGCATGTGCCAACCCGACGCCACACGCCCGCAGCGACGACCCGGCGCGTGGTTGGACTGCCCTCATGCTATCTCCTTGCGCTATGTACCTAATGCCCTTGGATAATTTACAATTGGGATTCGCGGGTACTTTGAGTAATCTTTTCGTTGTATTTCTTAGTGGTTTGTACGGACTACCTAAGGTAGTATGTACAACCCCGTGCGTACCTTGGTCTTCAAGGACTGCCTGGCCATGCATGGATGGGCAAAACCCTCTCGCAACATCACCATCGCCAAAGCTCTGACTCGCCAAAAACTTTTTTCCTAGCCCGGCCTCTGCCCATTGCCGCCGTGTCGCCATTCCGGAGCCGCCTCGGATTGGCTGCAAATGCCACGGACGCTAGGAACGCAACCTCTGTTTGCGTGGAGCCTGAGCGCATTTTGCGAGTACGAGTACATACCGCCTTGCCGTCCTCCGCTGTCAGACTGGCTGGCTGGCTCCGATGTGCGGAAACGGACAGCTTATTATTAGGCGATGCGTCACACCATCCGCCATTCAGATTCATCAGCAAGAGTCCAAATGCGCCAACAAACTCGCCAATCAAGAGGCCGAATCCCGCCATCTTTCTAGCAATGCCGAGAAGGGTCCAGTCGAGCGCCAGTTGAACGCAAGACGCCTTTCCTCTTCCAGCAGTACCGCGTCTGCGTCTGCGTCTTGCGCCTGTGCTGCTCCGTCTAGGTCCACGGCCTCCATGGATGATGCATAGGTCCATTAAGCCCGGAGTGTCTTACCTTAGATGCGTTTGCTCGAGAAGCGTCCCGTCATGCATGCAGCCGTATGCACCCTGCAGCCGGAGCCCCGGTCCAGTACGCAGTTGACGGCTACGACGGGCGAATGACTGCAAGTCCACATCCACGAATAGGTGAGGCGCCAACAGTCCCGGGGCCTGAACGCCCCAAGTGGCCATGCATGAATGTGTATTCATAAGGTGATCCTCACTGGAATCACGGGCATACGAGTAGTTTACTACCGACCTTCCCCTGCTCCATCACCCAACTGCATGGGGGAGACTGCTCACCTCGTGCACGTACAAGACGCCGCAGGCAACGTAGCCATACCTACTCGTAGACATGCAACAGGCAGCGTGCAAGCACACGCACCCAGACGTAACTCAGAACAGAGAAGCCAGCTGTCCGCATTCGCATTGTTCCATGTACCACCATTACTACCTATTCTCGAGACGAAAATGAATACCTACTGTATGCCGACCCGCATACGCCCTTTTGCGCGTCTATCAAATGGATCCAGAGCCCTCGCTACTTCCACAGCCATCTCCCTTCCTGTGCCAGGGTTTTCCACTTCCAGTAGCCACCGCACCGCAGCTACCAAGCCTGGCTTTGACCATGCTGCTCGTCCATCAAACTACGGCCCCTCTCATCGTCCACCATGCTGCCCAGCATCCCAAGGCAAGAGAAAAACGTCATCGATCCGTCCAGAGGTCTGTATGAAGCCTCCTTGTTTAGCTCTGCTTGCACTCGGCCGCCTCCTGCTTGGGCTTGCCAGAGTCGTCCTGTAGTCGTCTCATTAGCCTCCGCCCCTTGATGGAATAGTCTTGCCTTGTACTCACGTCTTCGTCCGACTCCTCTTCCTCGTCGTGGTCCTCGCTCATGTCGTCCTCGTCGTCATCCTCTTCGTCCTCAAAGTCGCCAGCCTCGAGGTCGTCCTCGTCAAGCTCCTCAAACGCCAGAGCCTCGCCGGTGAACCAGTCGATGGCGCGAGGAATCAGCTTCTCCTTGATATCCTCGCCGAGCTGGTAGTCGAGCTCGAGACGCTCCTCAATGTCCGAAGCGACATCATCCTCCTCGTCGACCTCCTCCTCGTCGTCGTCGGTAGGTGGCTTGGGCGGCGAGAAGAAGTTGAAGAAGGACTCGGTTGGCACCGTCTTCTTAACAATACGGGTCTGCTTGGTGGCTGTCGGGTGTGTCAGCGGTGACCGTCATCGACTCGACAGGCAGGGGCAAGCATGACTTACTCTTATTCCTCTGCTTCTTGGCCTCGACGCGGACTGTCAGGTCTTTGCCGGGGTACCACTCAATCTTGTCGCCCTCGGCGTGGTCGTAGATGAAGTCGCCGCCGTATCCGCTCTCGTTCTGGTAAAAGTACGTCTTGGTGATGGTCTTGTTGGCGAAGAACTCATTCTGGCCAAACTCGAAGATGAGGCGGAAGCCAGGCTTGTCGAGATACTCCATGCGAACGTCGGTCAGGTGCTTCAGGGCGGCCTCGTCGCGGTCCGTGATCATCTCGGCGAGCGTGACCTGGTTCTTCATGGCGGACAGCCAGAACTCGGGAATACCGGCCACGTTCTCGGGCGTGTCAGCCTGCTTGGGCGCGCTCTCGGCAGAGGCGCCCTCGTCCTGGAGCTGCTGGTCCTCCTCCTCGTCGTCTTCGCCAGCCTTGACCTCCTCCTCTGTTGGCTCGGTCTTGCCGTTGACGATATCGGCACGCTTCTCGTAAAGAGGGGTGAACTTGGCGAAGTACTTCTTCTCGAGCTGGAGGACCTCCTCTTGGAACTCGGCCTCGAGCTTGGAGTGCTCCTTCTGAATCGCCCTCAGGCCAGAAACTCGGCGGCGGACGGGGGTGGGGAGGGACTCGATGTAGCCAGAAGACCGTCCGATGAGGGAGCCAAGGCGGCCCTGGATCACCTGGAGGAGCTTGGGGTTCTGGGCGAAGATGGACGCGGCAGCGGCGCGGTCCATGTCCTCTGCAGCGGGGAGAAGAGGCGTCAGTTGACAGAGAGCGGGGAATGCAGGCCACAAGAGGAGAGCTCACCTTCTTTGATGCTGGCCACGCCGGGCTGCTGGGCGTGGGAGGAGATGGGCGCATTGCTGGCGGGCGTGTTCTGAGGCGTGCTGGATGGAGGTGGGGTAATTAGCATATCGATCAGACGACAGAGCGAGAGAGGGCGGGATGGACATGGCACGGGGAGATGGAGAGACTCACGGAGCCGTCAGGTCGGGACGTTTGCCTCGGATGGGTTCGGCCATGGTGCTTGCTCGGTGGGTGCAAGATAATGCAGAGGCAAGCGGTTGGAAGGGATGAGGTGAAGAGATGATGGGTGGAGGGAGAAAGTTGAGGAGGACAAGCGGTCGCTGTTTTTGGCATTGGCTAAATTTCGGTGGGGAGAGGGGGCGATAAGTCTGGGTAATCGTGAGCCAGAGCGGTGGCAGAGAAAAAAAATCTTTGGCGGGAGCCTCAGCTTGTTGTTGGGCCATCCACTTGGTCCGTGCAGGCGCAGACATCCGCACAGTGTCAGAGACCCTGATAGGCGCTACAACTCCACTGTCGCACAAGGCATTAGCGGGAGGGCCCGGGGCTCCCTGCAGAGGCTGCAGTGCCAAAGTGCGTCGGGTGTTGTTCGCCATGCACCTCGATAGGTACCTAGAGAAGACTTGGAATTGCCTACCCATGTACTCCGTAGACGCAGAGGGCAAAAGTTTGATCATATTTATGAATCGCCTGTAAAGTACAAATCAAATACAAATATTCTTACGCACAAAATCAGAAGGCAGCTACCCCTTTGTAGTCAGCTCTTCTCAGCAATCCCCAGGGCGAATGACCCAGCTCGAGCGATGGCGCACTGTATAAGTCCACCACGCGGTTGAGAGCGGCCTTTGCTGGCGAGCATTAGGAAACGTGCGCTGTGGTGGCCAAGCTAAGGTTCCTGTTGTACTTCGTAATCTGAACAGACATTGGTTTTCGGGACTCTGTCACTGGACTGTCCACGGGGTCCATTGATGGCACTGGACGCGCTGGCCAGTTGCACAAGGGCGCGTCAGAATGGATGGACGGCCGCCGCATTCGGATAGATAAGGTAGGTAGCACTGTGGATGTTGCTTTACAGTGGCTGTCGAACGTTGCAGGCCCTGAAGTCGCCTGCCAACCGCCAGGCAGGCAGCTACGTCAGCGGGGACGACGCCGTGTGTGATTGCTCCTCGAGAAGTCCACCGTCGCTCGCAAACTTGCCTTTTCCCACCCAGGGCTCCAATCTCCATTGCTCACCAGCTCTCCCTCGTCTGCTCGCCGTCTGCTGCCCGTCTGCATACAGACGTACGCTGCGCACGTACGGATACCCGCTGCGCTGCCTTGTCGTCGGCGCACCGTCAGCAACCACGGGCCACCTAACGGCAGGCCATCTAGTACCATGCGATGAGTAGCGTCGGCTGCTGAGCCTTTGCCATGGACATGGACGATACCGCGAGTCCCCCGACGGGCCACCGTCGTGACAGCCCCTCGAGGGCCAATGCCAATCCCCAGGCGTCCCTCTATCGCCTCAATTCGAACCAGAGCAGCTCGAGCGTCTTTGAGGACGTCGAGATGGCCCACGAAGAGGTCAGCAGCAATCGCCAACGGCGCCGATATCGTGACAATGGCTAACTTGCGTCCCTTCGCAGCTCTACTCCGGGCCCATGGCAGAGAGTCTGCCCACCAGTGTCTCGGCATTTTCCCATCGCAGAGCCCGCGCCGACTCGACGGCAAGCTTTACGTACTACGAAGAAGAAGAGGCAGAGCCAGAGCCATCCGAGCTGCACGAACACCCCGACGAGTTCCGCAGGACGAGCACGAGCGACGGCTACGTCAGACGCAGCATCAGCGATATTGGCGACATCGGAGACCTCGAGTTCTGTGTCGTCGACGACGAGGACTCGGCTGATCACGAATACCAAGCCGAGGAAGACGACTATGTGCTTCGCCGCTGCTCCTCCACGCAGTCCCGAAACTCGGTCCACACCCGTCTCCTCCGGCGGGATAGCACCGCCACGGCTGCAAGCTCGCGTCTAGATGGCCGTACCAGTCAAAAGGTGTACATGGCCAACGAGGACCTCACCATCGCGGTGGCCGGCTTCCGTACAGGCACCGTGGGGTACTCTGTCTACATCCTCCTCTGTATGCTCTCGCTTGGCCTCGCATTTCTCTTTTTCCGATGGCTGCCGCGGTGGTATGTCGGTCTTGTGGGACGGCCGTGTCCCTTGAGAGACTGTGACTGGGTTGTCATTGAGAACCAATGGGGTGAGCTGGCCATCATGACTGTCCAGACTCAGCCGTACGGCCGGCCAGTATCCAGCGTGTTCGGCCTCCCTGAGAAGATGTTTTCCTATGGGCTCGACGACGACAACGACCCCGTGATGGAAAACCTCCGGACTCTGGATTACCGCTATGTTCGCCTGTGCTATCACCCCCTCAAGGACAAGTTCGTTCTGTCCACCGGCTGGAAGGATCCCGAATGGACGGACATTCGGCTGGTGCGCTCTGGTCTTGATAGCGATGAGAAGGCGCTCCGGGAAGTTATTTTCGGCAGCAACCTTATCGATATCGAGCAAAAGCCCGTAGGCCAGCTGCTGGTTGACGAGGTAGGTCCTCCACGACCAGAGAAACGACTGTCCTGGCATGGACTAACCCTCCTAGGTTCTACATCCATTCTACATTTTTCAAATCGCTAGCTTGGCACTGTGGTCCATGGATTCGTACTACTACTACGCCGCTTGCATCTTCATCATGTCGGTTGGCAGCATCACAGCGACGTTGGTCGAAACACGTTCGGTGGGTTGCCAAGCACTACTCCTTTCACCTCGTATAGCATTGACTGACGGAGTAGACCATGAAACGGCTCCGCGAGATCTCTCGGTTTGAGTGCGACGTTCGAGTTCTTCGAAACGGGTTTTGTAAGCAACTCCCCACGTTCTGTTGCTCTGTAGTCCAACTTGTTGACCGTCCACATTCAGGGAAATACATATCATCCAGCGACCTCGTCCCAGGCGACATTTACGAACTGAGCGACCCTAACTTAACGCTGTTTCCTAGTGATAGCTTGTTGCTCAGCGGAGACTGCATCGTCAATGAGAGCATGCTCACAGGTTGGAACATCTTTCCCGCACCACCAGCAACGACACGCCACTGACAATAGTAGGTGAATCTGTCCCGGTTTCGAAGCTTCCTGCTAGCGACGAGACACTACACAGCATGGATTTGGGCGCGTCCTCCGTATCCCCCGAGACCGCCCGGCACTTCTTGTTCTGCGGGACCAAGATCATTCGCACCCGACGGCCGCAAGAGGACCAAGACGGTGATGCCGCCGCCCTCGCGCTCGTGGTCCGAACCGGCTTCAACACCACCAAAGGCGCCCTTGTCCGCTCAATGTTGTTTCCCAAGCCTTCAGGCTTCAAATTCTACCGCGACTCATTCCGATACATCAGTGTCATGGCCATGGTTGCCATGCTTGGCTTTGTCGCCTCCTTCATTAACTTCATCAGATTGGATCTCGAGTGGCATTTGATCATTGTTCGGGCACTGGATCTCATAACCATTGTTGTACCGCCGGCTCTCCCTGCAACACTGACCATTGGTACCAACTTTGCTCTCGGACGCTTGAAGAAGAAGCAGATATTTTGCATTAGTCCTCAGAGGGTGAATGTCGGTGGTAAGCTGGACATTATGTGCTTCGACAAGACAGGCACGTTGACCGAAGACGGCCTTGACGTTCTCGGCATCCGCGTTGTCTCGCCTGATGCCAACAGATTCAGCGACGTGATCTCGGAGGCTCCCTTGTTGGGGAGCAGAGGTGCTGCGGGATCGAAACCCCTGAGCTCTATGCAGGCAGCGCTTTACACAATGGCAACCTGCCACTCGCTGCGCTCAGTGGATGGCGAACTTGTCGGCGACCCCCTGGACGTGAAGATGTTCGAGTTTACAAACTGGACTTTTGAGGAAGGCAAACAGAGGATGGCGGAAGGCGAAGACGAGGAGCAAGGCGGGCTTGCCCCGTCGATTGCTCGTCCTCCCGATGTAGGGCATCCTGCTTACCACTGTTTGACTTGCAATGCTAATATTTTTCTCAAGGGATCTGTCGAGCTCGGTGTAATAAAGTCATTCGAGTTTGCGTCTCAGCTGAGGAGGGCAAGCGTGGTTGTGCGCCATTTCGGGCAGAAGAGTGGCGACATCTTCGTAAAGGGTGCCCCAGAGGCAATGCGAGAAATATGCCGCGAAGAGAGCTGTGAGTACCTTGCAACTGCGATGCGAAGCTCGCCTCGATTGCTAACTTGACCAGTCCCGAGCGACTACGATGAGCAACTCTCCTACTACACCCATAAGGGGTATCGAGTCATTGGCTGCGCGACGAGGCATCTGACGAAACTTAGCTGGGTCAAGGCGCAGAAGTTGACCCGGTCCGAAGTCGAGAGCAAGCTTGACTTTGTCGGCTTCATTATTTTCGAGAACAAGCTGAAGCCTACGACGGCAGCCGTGCTGAAGGAGCTCCTGGATTCCAACATTGGTGCCGTCATGGTGACCGGAGACAACATCCTCACAGCCATCAGCGTTGCGCGAGAAAGCGGACTTCTGGACCGCAGCGCGCATTGTTTTGTGCCGCGATTCGTCCGGGGTGAGTCAATGGGTCCTTGAACGATACGCTCGTCTCAGGCAGCTGACGGAGAACAGGCGATGCGCGCGATCCTACGGCCGAGCTGCAGTGGGAGAGCATTGACAACAGCATTTACTGCCTTGAAAAGTCAAGTTTGTTGGTAAGGATGCTTCTGCGAGTTGTGATCCATCGAAAACAGGCAGGCTGACAAGAACACACAGCCTCTCCCGGCACCTCCCGAAGGAGATGCCTCTCTCCCGTACGACATCTCCAATCTCCGAAACTACTCGCTGGCAGTCAGTGGAGAAGCATTCCGGTGGATTGTGGATTATGCGTCCCCTGAAGTCCTCCGAAGAGTGAGTTTAACCTATCTGATGCGGTAGGGCCTGGCCATGACTAACCATGTCACAAAGATGCTCGTTCAAGGCAAAGTATTCGCGAGGATGTCGCCAGACGAGAAGCACGAGTTGGTGGAGAAGCTGCAGAGCATCGACTATTGCGTTGGATTCTGCGGCGACGGGGCCAATGACTGCGGCGCGTTGAAGGCGGCAGATGTGGGCATCTCGCTGTCCGAGGCAGAGGCGTCGGTGGCCGCACCATTTACGTCGAGAGTGTTTGACATCCGCTGCGTTCTGGAAGTAATAAGGTAACGTTTGAGCAGCGCGGCACAGGGTTAGGGGGAGTTCTGCTGAGTGCTAACACCGAGGCAGGGAAGGCAGAGCTGCTCTAGTGACGAGCTTCAGCTGCTTCAAGTACATGAGCCTGTACTCGGCCATTCAGTTCACGTCGGTGAGCTTCCTTTACGCCAAGGCATCGAACCTGGGGGACTTTCAGTTCCTCTTCATCGACCTGCTCCTCATCTTGCCCATCGCCGTCTTCATGGGGTGGGCCGGGTCAGCGCCAACGCTGTGTCGAAAGCGGCCGACGGCTGACCTCGTGTCGCGCAAAGTCCTGACGCCACTGCTGGGCCTCATGGGTATCTGCGTCTCTATTCAGGGGGTGGCATACGTGACGGTCAGAGAGCAGCCTTGGTACATCCCGCCAAAGGTTAGACACGACGAATCGGGCATCAAGAACTCGGAAAACACAGCGCTGTTCCTCGTGTCGTGCTTCGAGTACATCTTATCCGGGGTGCTGCTCAATGCCGGGCCGCCGTTCAGGCAGCGCACATCTCAGAACTGTAAGTGTGGCTTTGTGCGATGTGTGATGTGGTGATGAATCGAGAGCAAGGCAGCTGACTGGAGTGGCAGGGCCGTTTATGGTGACGATTGCGCTGGCGCTGCTGGTGACGGTATACATGGTGTTGGCCCCGGCGCATTGGCTCAAGAAGCTCATGGAGCTGACGCGGATGAGCTGGGACTATGAGCTGTTCCTGATGGTACTGGGGGTGGTGTACCTGGCACTGGCGTGGGTGTTTGAGAAGCACATGGCGGCGCGGCTGGCGCGGTCTCTGGGGGTCGCGAGGGAACGGCTCACGGGCAAGGCTAAGAAGCGTAAGGAGTACAAGGTGATACGGGAGCAAATGTGGAGTCAATAGGTGGATGGGAAAAGCAAAGGCAGCTTGTGCCGATGGGTAATGTGTTTAGAAGTGCGTACTATACTGGACACGCGGCTGGTTGTTAAGTGGCTGCGAGGAAATGGTTCTGGCTAGGCCAGGTGGGTTAGGGAGCATTGGACAGTTCTGCGCCGTGTTGATATAGGAGCGGTTGTCTTGGTGTCAACGTCGTACTTCGTACTCGTGCCCTGTCGCTTCAGTCAATGGCCGAGGGTCAGGGCAGTGTCGTACAAGTCGGATCGGGGCGGGTCCCGACTCCGACCCCGGCACGGCGCGGCGGCGCGGCACGGACATTTTGGGGGGGGGGGGGGTGTTAGTGCTTCAGGTTGTTCTCAGAGAGTCAATGACCTCACGACTGCCAACTACGACCCAATGCGCGTTTACCGCTGTTTTTGTCCTCTTTGCGCCGTTGAAGTTGCCTTTGTTTGCTAGACGCGCAGAGACGCCATCTCCCTTGCCGCGGTGCGTGTTGATTGTCGATTACGGCCTGATCGTTGCCGTCCGTGTAAGCAGTCGAGCACATATCCAGCTTACTTGATCAATTGGAAGCTGCGACTCGGTCGAGGAGATAACAGGATGAGCTACGGTGTGTATTGTCTACCTGATTCAGCGATATAGCCTATGCTCTCTTTCCGTGGACGACGAGTGTCCGTCTGCTCCAGTCCGTCCTAGTGCTGGACAGCTTGGATATCAGTGAGTGAAGGCATCGACGGCAGATACAAGGCTAACACCCACGGCAACAGCAACAGACTGGATCCTCGACGGCGGCTACCTCCCGCACGCCGTCATCCGGGTGGGCATCCGGCGGCAGCTCCGGGAGCGGCTGGCGGCCATCGCGAGCACGTCCCTGGGCGACGGGCTCGAGGCCAAGATGACGTACATTGAACGCCTGCGCACGCGGCCCATGGCCATCGAGACGGACACGGCCAACACGCAGCATTACGAGGTGGGCACGGGCGTGCTGGCGGCGTGCCTGGGCCCGCGCATGAAGTACTCGTGCTGCCTGTATCCCAAGGGCGGCGAGACGCTGGCCCAGGCCGAGGTGGCGATGCTGCGCTCGTACCTGGACAAGGCCGAGCTGCGGGACGGCATGAGCATACTCGATCTGGGGTGAGCATCACTCACAGCCAGAAGATAAAAAAGGAAAGGACTCTCTTCGGCTAACCAGAACAGATGCGGCTGGGGCTCCGGGGCCCTCTTCTTCGCCGAGATGCTGCCCAAGGCGCGCATCACGGCCTTTTCCAACTCACGCACGCAAAAGGAGCACATCGATGCCGAGGCCAAGCGCCGCGGGCTGGTCAACGTGACCGTCATCACGGGCAACGTCGTCGACTACGTGTTTGAGCCCGAGAGCTTTGACCGCGTCGTGTCCATCGAGGCAAGTTGCCTCTCCTTGTCTACGTGGATAGCTGCTAACCAGATGGCAGCTCTTTGAGCACATGAAGAACTACGAGCTGCTCATGGCCAAGGTGGCGCGCGCGCTGCGGCCTGGCGGCAAGCTCTTCGTGCACATATTTGCGCACAAGACGACGCCGTACGACTACGAGGAGGGCTGGATGACGACGCACTTCTTCAGCGGCGGCACCATGCCCTCGGCCGACCTGCTGCTCTACTTTCAGCGCGACCTCCAGATCCAGCGGCAGTGGTGGGTCAACGGGATGCACTACTCCCGGACGTGCGAGGTGCGTCCATTCATGTTGCCGTGGCTGTCGAGAAGGGACACCATCGTGTGCTGGTCGAGGCTAACCCGATACCAGGACTGGCTGTCGTGCATGCTGGCCAACAAGAAGCAGATGTGGCCGCACCTCGTCGAGACGTACGGCGGCGAGCAGGAGGCGGCGACGTGGTACAACCGGTGGCAGATCTTCTATATGGCGTGCTCGGAGCTGTTTGCGTACGAGGGCGGCGACACCTGGGGCGTGGCGCACTATCTGTTTGAGAAGTCGCAGTGACGCGCACAGCCTGTGTTGTTGGCGTGATATTTGCATTGTTGAACAGGTAGACGATGCGTGGTAGTAGATACAATGACGGGCAGCTCCCTGATCCATCCCCCGACCGTAACTTTGCGTCGTCTAGTGGTCCCAAGGGTGCTTCCAGCCCATCAAGGCCGGACCTGTAGTGTCGCACCAGCGTGTCAGTAGAGCAATGGCAGCGGCGGGTGCGTGGGAGCGGAGGGTTCGAGGATCGAGGGATATTCGTACCGTCTTTCTTGGCTCTGTACATTAACTACACCAGACTGTCAGCGCCACGCTCTTCTTTCACCCTGTTCTCTCTCTTCTCCTCGGCTGGACTCACCCAAAACCACATGCCAGCACCCAGCGCCGTCGCGGTCAATCGGTAGATGGGGGCCACATGGGGCACGGGAGGCCTGGGGGGACCCATGGCGGCGGACGGGATCGGGTTCGGGGTGTTGACGCGCGCGAGTCTCTCTGTCGTCTGCTTTGGCGCCCGGCTCGAGTTGACCGATGGGCGGCTGGTTGCGTGTCAATCAATGGTCAGCGTTCTTCCTTCTGATGCGCTCTTGGTGACGCTGGTGCCTCGGTTGCTGGTGGTGAATGCGTGGTCGCGTGGTCGCGTGGTCGCGTGGTCGCAGTGGTGACGGCAGCAGCAGCGATGGCAGGGCTTCATGGGGAACAGACGTACCTAATTGACAGAAAGCGGCGGTGCTGCGATGATGCGCCGTCAATCGATGGACGAGGATTAATTGCCTTGAAGCGACGAGGTTGAGGCAGAGGATGGCAAGCCGGTCGTTTGGACAATTTGCGCTGACTAAGGCGCCTTGAGTCCGCGCTCACTGGCTGGCAGCGGACATTGGTGGTAACTTACTTGGCGTATCCACAAAGTACCCGTCCCTACAAATAGCGCAAGGAAACTACTTTCTGGCTACAGGGCTCTCCAGAACAGGACAGCTGCAGGCACTCTGCCACTCACTGCACTCTACTCTGTACGGTACTTGCTACAGCCTCGCCCCGCCTCGAGCTTCCATCCTCATCCCGCATCTCTCTCTGGCCACGCTGGCGTTTCCTACAACTACCTTACCTTGAAACCCTACCTGCTCCAATACTGCCTTGGCTATTTGCTTCATAGCTTTGAGGCCTCATCCTCGCAGCTCGCTGGCTGAGCTCGATTGGTAAAAGGCAGCTCGTCACGACAACACACTACTCGCCACAATGGCCATGCTATAATAAGACGGACCCTATAAACGGACACGACGACACACATCGAAGCATCCAAACACGACACACCCCAGCCTCGCAACCATGGCGGCGGCAAACAGCACGACGCCCCAGATAAGCTCCAAGTCGCCCACGATCCGGCGCATACGTAAGTCGCATCAACACCATCACACGTCCCCGGTGCTTGCTGTAAGCTGACTTGGGCCCAAGTCCGAGAGGCGGCCGAGATATCCAACTCGCCGTCCCCAGACTACACGGCCGAGCCCCTCGAGTCCGACCTCTTCGAGTGGCACTTCACCCTCCGCGGGCCCCCCAACTCTGCCTATGGCCAGGGCCTCTACCATGGCCGCATCGTCCTGCCTCCCACGTACCCGCTGCGGCCCCCGAGCTTCCGCTTCACCACGCCCAACGGCCGCTTCGAGGCCAACCGCGAGATATGCCTGAGCATCAGCGGCCACCACGAGGAGACGTGGCAGCCCGCCTGGGGCATCCGTACGGCACTGGTTGCGTGTGTCCCTACCCTCATTCCCATCCATCACTGTGCCCTATCTGACCCAGAGCGCACAGCTTGCGTAGCTTCATGGAGACCGACGCCCGCGGCCAGCTCGGCGGCCTGGACACCACCGATGCCGTCCGACGCCGCCTCGCCCAAGAATCCGGCTCCTTTCGGTGCGCCACCTGCGGTCGCTCCAACACCGACCTTATTGCCGAGTCAGAGAAGCGCGCCGCGGAAGCCTCGTCATCGGCCGCCGGCGACGTCCAGGTGCCCCAGGAGCTGAGCATGGGGTGGAGGGACGAGATGGAGGCCAAAAAGGCCGCCAAGGATGAGGAGGGTTCGGATGCCGCAGAGCTTGCAGAAGGCTTTGTGCAGACGGTACCGACTGCTGCTGTTTCGAGCACGAGTACGAATACGAATCAGCCGCAGCCTCGGCCATCACCGGCCCCCAACGACGCTCCGGTGGCAGCGCAAACGGCGACCACTCCCATTACCACCCAGGTCACCGTCACCGCCCCTCGACCTCAGCACGACGGCGTGCCCCTCTGGGTCGACAGGGCCATCGTTGCTCTAGTCATCCTCCTAGCCGCGTTGCTCCTCAAGATCTTGTTTGGTCTTTAACCAGCAGCTTCAAGCTTTTTTTTCCTTTTTCGGTTGGCTCTCACGGAAGGCATTGGCGTATTGGGGTTACAGCGTATTTCATAGTATCCCGGTTGATACGGGTCAAGCATGTTGCACATACCATGATATCTCGTCGAATTTGTCGTTTGTCGCCGTCGAGCGAGCACATGGGGACACGAGCGGGGGCGACAACAGGAGTCGGTAGGAACAGACGATATGGGAGAAATAGCGAGTGGATAGAGAATAACAGAAATCAGTCTTTGTAATGCTGATCAAGCTTCGCCGGCCTCGTCTGTGAGGGTATCGTCGTATTCGTACGTACATGTGCCTGTGAAAGCCCCCCCCCCCAAAAAAATCAATCGCTCGCATATCGTACATACATAGTCCAAGGGTGTGTCGTCATGACTGTTTCCCTCTCGAGCTCCCTGCCTCAGATCCAGCCGCGATCGTCGCCCTGCGCAGCCATGGCACTGCGAGCCACCACCATTCCCCCACGGTTATCCCCATGCCGTCCACCAGGTCCGTCAGGACCCCCGTTCTCTTGCCCCAGTCTACGATGAGATGCGCCTCGAACTCGTCCAGCACGGGGCTCAGTGCGCTGCATATGCCGTCGACCGTCATCGACCCCCGCGTGGCAAAGGCGAAGCAAAAGGCGCCGAGGATCTCGGACCAGCGTTGCACGTTGCGCTCTCCAAAGAAGTCGAACCACTGCGGCAGCTCGCCTCGCGGCCCTCCTGACGGGGCCCCATCCGTCACTACCGAACGGAGCACGTCGATCTCCTCGTTGTACTGGTACGCCGCCGTCGGGACAACCTCGAGCCCGAAGTAGTAGTACGACTTCGGGTACTTGCGACTCTCGTAGTTGCCCGGCTCGAAGCCAAAGGGGATGTTGGGCACGTCCACGGGGACCAGCTGGATCCTGCCCGTCGCCTGAAGGTTGGTCAGGGCCATCATTGCGCCGTCGCTGAACGTGTACGGCACTCTCATGGCCTCGTGGTTGCGGAACACGACATCTAGCTGCGCCTTGAAGGCGGCTGCCTCGTCGTACTTGGGTACCTGGGCCATCTTGGCCAGCGCGGAGACGTACCACTCGTTGAGCCGATACGGCCGGCCCCCTATAAACGGTCTCTTGCTTCGGCATATGACCCGCTGTTGAGTCAACTGCGCAAGGGCGTCCCGGAACAAGGCAGACCTCTGGTGCTTGTTGTTAGGGCACAGCTCCAAGAACTTGCTCTTGATTTGCTCCACCGAGTACCTGGTCTCCTCCGTGGTGCAGAGCGATTTGATCCAAGACTTGGCCACGCTCAGGTCGTTGATCATGGGCTTCTCGCCGGCCGCCGCCGGGGCTCCGCCGATGCTGATCACGCCAGGGTCCGAAGTAACAGCCTCGAAGCGAGTGAAGATGGACGTCAAAACGTGAAAGTACTTCTCCCGCCAGTCCTCCGTAGCAACCTTGGCGTCCTCTAGAGTGTACTGTTTGTTGAGCGACTCCCTTAGTCGCGGCATCTGGAACCCTTCCTGGCTGGGTAGCTGCATCGTCCACCGTATCAGTTTCCCCCAATCGTACTCCAGTGGCTTCTCAAAGTCAATCATGGGCAGCTCGTCGTTTTCGTAGGCGCCAATGAGCCTCTCCTGGAACACACGGGTGAAGCCTGTGACGTAAGCGCCTCGCTCTTTGCGGGCATCTGTCCAGAACCTTCGCAGGTTTACAAGCTCAAGCTTCGGGAAGAGTTTCATCATGAGGCCCCAGTCAATCGCCTTGTCGGCTCCCCCCAGCAATGAGCGAACAGCAATGAAGGCGGCCAGGACCTCGTCCGGGTTGTCAATGTCGGCGGGCTGCTCGCTCTTGATATCCACCGAGATGGGAAGGGCAGTCAGAGCACGGGTAACAAGGGCAACGCGTTTTATCTTGGGCTGCCTCGTGTTCGTTATGTTGGGCAGCTGTGCAAGCCTTGGTGTTGCCCTTGCCATCATCATGTCCACGTGTGGTGGAGGGTCCAGTCCATCATCCATCGATGAAGACGACGAATCTTCGTCCAGCTCCGTGATGGTACTCTTTGCTGATGTTGGCGTAAGCTGTCCTTCGGGGGGCCAGAGCAGATCCGGCAGCGGATTGGAGCGGTGACTGCCAGGTTCCATCAAGAACCTGACAAAGGTGTTGTGAGGGCCGGCGTCTCCAGGCATCGCGTAGGCGAAGGCTGTTCCCCACGACCGCTCCACGTCCATGCAAGCCAGTAATCGGTTGATGAAGCGTTGGTGTGCGCGAATTACCGGTACCGAGCAACGCCTCCCGTGTGCGGCGTACCGCTTGTCGATTTCATCAGTGATGGCTGCCCAACTAAACCATCTCCTGTCCGGAATCCATCCGCTCAATGTGAAGCTGGTGCCGAGGCGATCGAGTTGCTGAGAATCAAACCAGGGCCAAGCTCCATGAACCCCAAAAATGGGCGTGACCGGCACGAAGACATCCGTATCCCGGCAAGCCGCCACTGCCGGTGAGTCTACATGGTGCATCTTCACTTCTTCTGGCGGTGGTGATTCGACGTCACTGGGCGACGAAGCGGCATCCGGATGAACGTGTAAAGCATCTAGATGAACGTGCAAAGGTCCATCGTCCAATTGTGTATTGGGTTCCAGAAACCGGATAGCCACAGCAGGCCCTTTTGTCGGCAAAGCAGCAACTTGATCGTCATCACTGTAGCCATCATCCGCTCTGTGGGTCGTAAATCTGACCTTTGCTCCCCTGCGACGCCGAGGAGAAGGTGACAGGTCGTCTGTGTCGTGAATTATTGGCTTCATGGAGTATTTCTGGCGCTTGGCGCGGCGTGTGCCGTCATCTGCGGCGTCTGCGGCTCTCTTCGCTGCCACCTGCGCAGCATAAACAGGAGCGTCCAATACTGCGACCTCCTTGGCCAGCAGCCGACGCCCACGAAAGCGCATCGCTTTGTTCGGCGACGGGCTGTGGTCGGATCCTTCGCCTTCAGTCAGCACCATTGCTTGGAAGCGCTCGTCCTTTACCTTCTCGATCAGGCGAAGGGATTCGGGAGAGAAAGCGTCCAGGCCGGGCCGGGTTATCAGCTGGACCTTTGCGAACATTCCCTTTTGGTCTCGAAATGCGTGCCAATGCTCCGTCACAAGCTTCTTCTTCAGCAAGCTGTTCAGGGCCCACTGACAGTCTTTCTCAGTAGGTACTGGTGCATCTGAAAACGCAGTATTCCATGCTGTCGTGATGGCGTGCCAAAGAGTCTCTCCTCCCACAAGAGCCCCGTTTTGCTCCTTAAGCATGCCCTCAATCATGTTACAGATGCGTCCGCATGTAGCTTTGTCTGGTTTGGCGCGACGTTTGCGATTGGGACCATCTGCAGAAGCTTGAATTCCGCCGTTCAACAGGGATGGGACATGAGTTTCCTCCTGAGCTGGTCTGCCCTGGTTCTCGGCTTGGCTTGCCTCAGGATCAGGTTTGGGCTCGCCGGCTCCCGCTGTCGATCCCACAAGATCGGGGCCGCTCTTTTTATCGAGAGAGCTAGCTGCTGGAGTGTCCGAGCGGCTGTGGATTTTGAAAGCTGACAACTGGCGTGGCAAGCTCGCTTCGTGTGGTAGAAGCAACCCCTGGTTAGACTGTTGTGGAGAGAACGGTGCTGGTTCTGACTCTTCAAGCAGCGTCGTCGGCCGCTTCCAGGACTTCACAGCCCGCGGAGAAGCGGCCTTGTAGGCATTCTCCTTTGCCAACGGCGGGGCCTCTTCCACTGGCCTCTGTTCTTCGGAAACCGGCTGTTCGGTTTGGCTGCGGCGGTCGGTTGACGGCGGCGATCTGCCATCAACTGTACCGGCGTTGTTTGGGCTCAGGGAAGCCCGCCCCGGAGGTGACTTGGAATCATCTTTGTCCGACGAGGTTGAATCTCTAGGTCTGAAGAAAGCTGCCCGTCTCCTCTTCTGGCCCGTGGGGAGGTTCGAGGCACTGTAGGACGGGTTGCACGTCGTCTGTGACTTTTCGAGGTGATACTTGAGACCAAGGTCGTTCTTCCAGCTTCCACCGCACTTTTCGCATGTCCATGGTCGTGAGGCTGATGATGGTTCTGTACCTCGGGGTGTGGGAGGCTTTCCGCCACCGCCGCGGCCGCGGCCAGCACCGCGACCTCGGGGGCGCCCTCGCCCTCGGCCGCGACCTCCTCGGGTCGGGGTAGCCGGAGGAGCCACAGCATCTCCCTCTGGGTCGGCCTCGGATCCGCCCTCCAGAGCGTGCTCTGGGCTTTTGCGATTTGCTCTTGTCCGTCGGCGGGGGGAGCTCTCTTGAGATGTTGCAGCTGGAGGGGACTGATCGTTGGCAATGGCGCTGAGCAGCGCCCCTGGTCGAACCTTCAATGCAACGACGAGGCTTGGCCCCTGCTCCAAATCAGGTTCCTGCTTGGGCGCGTCAGGTTCCAGCCTCACCACCGCATCCATCTCCAGCTCGACGGATGGAATTGCATCGGAAGGCCTCGCTGCGCCTTTCTTCGGCCTGCCTCGCCGTTCGAACTTCTTTGCCACCTTTTTCTGGGAGATGCTGAGGCCGCAAATATCCGTCAAGGACACGGGCACATCGGTAACTGGGGGCACCGCGGTCGCAGGCACGAACCCGTACAAAGTATCGTCAGCAGAGGCTAGGACTCCCTCACTTGCGGGAATGATGTGTTCGTCCGATTGGCTGTTCGGAGCTGCTGGCTTGGGAGGTTGCGGCGTGAAAAACAGATAAGAGGCCACCTTTCCAGCCCGGACATGCTCACTCCTCAGCTGCAAATGCTGCAAATGGGCGGGTTGGATGCCAGGAGTCGACATGGATCCAGTCATGGCCGACAGAAAGCGGTTGAACGTTGCTCCAAGCGTCAGCGAGTAGATGCCCGGATTTGATACGCCACTGTCTCCAAATGATTGTACCATCTTCGCGATGGAGTGTGGTAGCGGCTTGTCCATTGTCCACGGAGCACACGCGATGAGGCGGGCTTTGTTGGCTTGCTGCGTGCTTTGTTGCCCGCCTTCGTCATCCTCTTCGCCAGTGGTCATGTCATCGCCCCTGGCTGATTTGCCTGAGCGTTTGCCCGTGGACAAATAGATTGACCAGTCCTCGGCATTCAGGTCTCGATTGAATCTGAGGCAGTCCTTGAAGACCCTATTGTCGAGCTTCGCGGCAACGTACTGGACGGCGCCGCGGGAGTTGAGGAACCTGCAAGCCTTGGCCAGAATCTTCATCTGCCACCGCATGCCAAGGATACCCAGCTTCAGTTTGAGGTCGTGCATGCGTATCACTTCCCACTCCTTTGTAATGGCCATGATTGTGGCAGCTATGGCGGCGTAATCGATATCCACGCCGGTCCAGCTAGTATGCCAGGGGACTGGGTCGAGGTTTTCGGCCAATGTCTGGCGCGACAAGTTCATCTCCGGCCCGGGTTTGGCGGTAGAGTCGTTCTCTTTGGGTAGGGGTGGCGTGAAGGACTTGAGCCACATCTTGCTAGTCTTGGTTCCCCTGACAAGAGTCGTTCTCTTGGTGATGTACCCTTTTTTAACGAGAGCATCGGTCCGCTTGGGCACGGAACGCTTGTCCTGGTCGACCAGGCGGCCAAGGTCGCCCTGCAGGATGCCATTTGACTTGCAGGATGCTATCCCAAGGAGTAGGAGCCACTCGGATCGGGGAACTCGCTTGTAGTCGGGTGCATGGCCTGTGATGGCTTCCCACATGGTCGCCTCCAAGGTGTATACTTTGACGACGTCATCCTGATTCGCTGCGGCGCCGGTTGAATCCTCCTCTGATGGGCTCTGAGCTTTCTTCGCATCCCCATCGTTGGTGCCATGGGAGCTGTTGTTTGCCGGGGAGTGGAACTGCGGCAGGGCCAGGAGGTCGGGCAAGGCGAGGTGGTTATACTCTCTCCCGCGGCCAACGGAGACGTCATTCCTCTCGACCAGCCACTTCCATATGGCTGAGGCTGCTCGATCTGGTTGATCCCCTTGGACATTCCGGGACGAGGATCCTGAGGGGGCCGACGAGTCACTGATGGCTTGTAGAAGCTCTTTCACGGAACAGCCTGTGGCGAGGTCGTCAGCTTCGCATCGGACAAGCGCAGCATTTTCCCTTTGCAGGCCCCAGCTATGGGCCCATCCCTCGCAGATCTTCCGATGCCATTCCCATGGCTGCTGGCCAATCTGCTTCCGGCTCGATGCTTGGAGAGGGAGGGCATGAACTCACCATGTTCGCCAGCGCATGAGATGAGCATCAGCAGATGCGCAATCAACCCCTCAAGCTCCCAAGCCATGGCTTCCAGCGAGTGCGTAGTTTCATTATAGGGCCAAGAGGCGACCTGAAAAATGTGTTGATAAAAGTGCTCGATTCGGGGTTTGAACGCGCGACCTGGCGAAGACTCGATGTTGGATGCTCGTTGGCAGTGGGGTTTTTTGCTTGCAGTGCAGGGAGTGGACTGGAAGTGGGTCCATCAAAACTGACAACCGATGACGTAATCGTAATCAGAGTACGTACCGATTTACGTCCGGTACTCCGATAGGTCTGCAACACAGAGCGTCAAGGAGCCATTACTCGCACGTATGTACAGAGACGTTGGGAATATCGAGGTACCGTGGCTGACAGTCATCCGGGAGAAGTCGTGTATATCGAGTGTCAGGCCGCGGCCTGGGCACGCCATGCCCTGGTTGAGGATTGAACGGTGCCTCCTCGCTGCTCGATATGAACATGCCAATTCACCCGCTTCTGCTATGTGTTGGGTATCTGTCTATACAAGTCATTTTCGCCCCCTCTGCGCATCAATCTTGGCTTGTTCATGCTCTCTGATCTTCCGGTACGCCTCCACAACGTCGTCCCTCACTGCCTGCAGTTCCTCGCGCCGACGGAGACTGCCAGCCGACTTGGGTATGTTGTCCACGTCAACGGCCGCATCCCCGACTCGGAGCTGCTGCCGCAACTTCTTGTGCAGCTCTGGGGGCGCCAGTGCCACGTCGTGAAGCCCAACCTTGGCCTCGGCCCTCTTCCGCTTGAGTTCGAGCCAGGGGTCCTCGTCGTCCTCTGCAGGAGCTTTTCCTCGCCGCCTCCGACCTTTCTTCTTGCCAGAGGCCTCGTCCATTTCGCCCTTGAAGGCCGACGAGGATAAGATGCCGGCAGCATCGTTGTCCAGATCACGCTCAGCTTCCAGCTCCAGCTCGTCCTCTCTCTTCTCCTGGATCTTGCGCTCTTCCTCCCGCCACTGGTCGTAGAGCTTGTGCATCTTGCGCTCCTTGCGGGTGCGTTTCACCTTGAGTCCGATCTCGTCCTTGCCGTCCTTGGTCTTGGTCTTCGTTGTGAGCCCCGCCATGGGGAGGGCGGCGTCCACGCGGGTAGCGAAGGATCTCAAGTCCTCACCTGGGCGGATGCGCGGTGCTTCTGGGGCGTCGTCGGGCGCAGCTGCTTTGCCCTTGGCCTTGTCCTTGGGTTTCTCTCCGTCGTCGAGGCCGGACCGGATCCTCTTGCCCTGCGCAACTGCCATGAGTCGCCTGAATGCCCGCGGCGCGTCATCGTCGTTGTTGCGGCGCTTGCGTTGCTTCTTGGTGGTTGCCTGGGGGTCTCGTTTCGCGCCCTTGTTACCAACACCCTTGTTGCTCGCGCCCTTGTTGCTCGACGAGACGGGTAGTGGGCGAGCTTTCTGTGTCGGGGGCAGATCATGGCTGTGCAGGACGTCAGAGCCTTGGTGTGCACGGGATACGGAGCTGCTGGGGAGTATTCTTACTCGGGATCCTCGCCTCGCTTCCTTTTGTGCTTATGGGGCATATTGCTCGCACTTGACCCTCGTGGTTTCCGGGCGTTTTTGGGTGCGCGCTGGCGGTAATTGATGCTGTGCTTCGAACCAAGAGCGCTGTGCGATGCTGATGCGTTGGAGTAGGAATACATATTTGAGATTCTCAAAATTTAACTGGGGTCGCCTGCCCAGGGCCCCAGGCTGGCTTGGCTGGTACTTTGGACCCCACATCTCCATGCTCGATCGTGTGCGGCACAGCTACCCTTGCTACCCTACACCAACCACCACCTCAGCGCAACCTGCACCAACATCATGCTGCCTGCTTCCAACGTGCAACATGGCTTGCAGGCGTCCAGGTTCTGGTATAGCCCTTCCGGCGCGCGAAGCCTCCAACCTTGTACTCGCCGCATATTTCCCCTCTTTCGCCCTGCCCCCATGTTCGGGAAGCCTATCATGCCTCTCTTTGACGACAGCCTAGCACCGCATCAAAAGTCCTCGCCACTATGGCGAAGTTGCTGCGCAGAAAGTGTCAAGAGTTTCCAATGCAAATAGACAGAGGTTTATTACCGCGTAGTGACCCCGAGTGCGTCATATTATCCAGCCCGCGCCAGCACCCATTGCTGCCAGTGCTGCACCAGCCTGCTAGGCGACTGTCCTGGGGCCTCCTGTAAGTGCTTCACCAAGCACCCAGTCGAGCACGAAGAGCATGACTAACTAGCATGCCAAAGAAAACCGACATGGCCTTGATCTCGGCGACGGCACTGTGATGGCCGCCTCTCAAACCAGGTACCTGGTGCTCCTCAGGCGCAGATGGCCTGGGCTGCTCTCATCTCATCCTCCTCTGCCAATCCCAGGACGACTACGAAGTACGTACGTACTCGTATTGGTACCAGTGAGAGCAGCCACCACTTTCAGCTCCTGTTGGCCTTCGACGATGGGCTGCACGTTGGCCGCCACCGGTATCGCTGACGCCAAACCGTACATTCTCAGCCTCGCCTGTCAGCCTCTTGGTCAGGCCTCGCAGACAATGCTTCTCAGAGATGACGCTCGCCGGGGTGTATTGGCTTGACTCAAGCTAGGGACTGGCGTTATTGGTCGACTCCAGGTCGACGGCCATGCCCAAGGTCACCTCTGGGCGACAAACCGAAGCTCTTCGGCTTGCAAGGACGGCTTCAGGCTTGGCAGGAAGTGCAATACGCCACGATTGGGCACGGCTGCCGGCACCGGAACCATGCTCACCCGGATGGCAGCTGGCGGTGGCAGCTGGCGGTGGCGGATGTGGCGATGCATTGTTCGATGCGCCCATCGCGACTCCCATTGGCGAGGCATAACTAGTCGATCAGCTCGTGTTAGTCGTGTCCCTTCGAGAAGCTGTTGCCAAAGCTTCTAGACCCGGCCTGGCCCCTTGGCGGCTTCACAAATCCCGCCGTCAAGTCAAGGAGGCACACAGCCATGCCTTACTTGATGCTCGGAGCTGGCGCAAGGCTTACGTGAAGGAATACGACTTGCTCACTGAGCTGGGTACACGAAGTGCGCGCCTCGCCCATCAAACTGGGGGGACACATGTGCTCATGTGAGAGGGCATTTGTATCTAGATCGTTAACGATCTGGCGGGCCCGGCTGAGAAGGTTGTGTTGTGGGCAGGATATGATATCTCACTGTAGCAAAAGCTCCGAACCGACAACACGGGTGGCACGAGCCACCTTGCATTCAGATTGGCGATGCCCGCCGAGAGAATACCTGGGACGATGCCAGCAAATTGGCAAATCGATGCCGTCGACTGCCAATTGGTCGGGGCTCAATACCCGGAGCCGACGTTTCTTACATGTCAATTCGGAGCCTTGTCGACCGCCGAGCTCGCAGCAAGTCATCGCACGTCTCCCGCTCTCCAACAATTGTTCACGTCTTGGCCCATCGCATGTTTGCTGTTGCTTGTTGGTTCGCAGCAAACCACTGCCGTCGTCATGTGCAGCCGGCTTCGGGGAAAAGGAGACAGCTGCAATGCAATGCAACCTCGGGCCCATTCTACAGCCCTTGATGTCCGCACATTGATTCCTCAATGGGCTTCCATTCTTGGGCGCTTTGAGCGAGTGAGCAGCCACGTGCCATTATGCCATCGAGCAGGCGTTTGCAGGCGTTCGCGGAGGACCACAACAATGCAGGAGACACAGGGGAGAATGGATTCTAGAGAACCCGTGCCTCAAGCCACTCAACTGACTCCCACAGATCCCCAGATCTGGGGCCTGGGGGCCTGGTTGTCGGGGCTCCGGAAGAATGCCAGGGTGCGTGTTGGCGATTGGCCCAACCACAACAGCCACCCAACTCTATCTCAGGAGAGCCGGGAGAGCGAGGAAAGCCATCGCAGCCCGACTTTGGAGAAGAAAGTGGCTCTCGCGCAGTGGAGACAGCTGGTAGCCACAGCCCTGGCACGGCCCAGCGCTGGACCTTGGCGCAGGGTGGCGTGCCAGTGGCGTCGAGGACAATACTATGCCGGCATCGCGAGACAATGCCACTGTTTCGAGCACGAAGACAGCAATCAACAGCCCGCACCAGTGACCAGCCCACCGAGCTCCCCCTCGACCTAGAGAGCGCTTGAAAGGGCGAGCGAATCATGGTTCGTCGGCCAAGGACGAAGCCGTGCCTGGCTCGCGGCTTGCGGCGTCGAAGCGTGGAATGGCCAAGGCCCATCGGCGGACCCCCTTGCCTGGCCCTAGCGAACAATCCCAAGAACAATGTGAAGCCTGGCCAGAGGGTGTTAGCAGCTAGGCATCGTGTTCATGAAAGAAGGAAGCCTTGGGTTATGGGCCAGAGACCCATGGGGACGACGTCCGGGCCCATCGAGACTCGAAGAGTATATAAGGACTCATGGCGACCCCGGATATAGACAGTCTTCTCCTCACAGATCAGCAACTCACACTACAAATAAAACTACTACAACAATATCAACTTTTAGACCTTTCGTCTTCCCCCAAAACCACTCTTCAACATGCCTTCCAACACCAAGCAGGGAACTTCCACCCAGACCGGCCCCAAGAGCGAGCAGGCCTACTACAACCTCGGCTGCACCGTCATGTAAATGACACGACATGTCTTGACCGACGGGCTCGACCGCAGGGGCTGTTCCTCCTCATGCAACACAACAAACGCTGACCTGCGGGCCCCCTTGGCGTCCTTCACGGCGCCTTGAACGACATGGTGGCGAACGAGACGATAAATGAACGAGAAACGTGCGACGGGTTCGAACCTTTGTTTCCAACAGCTCATCAACCTTTTGTACTACTTATGGGCTCTTTGACTGCGGGACGCCGCAGTCGACGAGAGCTTCTTTTCACGATTCAAACCACCATCCGACGACTACTGGCGCAGGAATGGAAGGGGCTGGAACCTCCTCTTTGGAACATCACCGGGTCGGATTAGTCTTTTGCGTCATATGTAAAGTGTATTTTTTGGGTATTCTTTCTTTTCAATACATGAGCTGTTGGCAGAATCATTGATCGCTCGTGAGTTCCATGAGAGATATTGTGCGTAGAAGTCGACGAGTTGAAACGTACAGCGGCCAAGCCGCGACAAAGGGACGAGAGTTGGACAGTGCCGAGTCCAGAAGACAAAGGGTAGACGTGTTGCTGCGCAAAGGGTCGGCAATCGCCCAGTTACTAATCTTGGCTGATGCCTGAGAGAGCAGGTCTTGCTGACGAGGAATATGGACGAGGCATATCAAGACTCGGAGCACCCGCGGCGGTTCTCCCACGTGAATGAGAGTATTACTTCGTTGGCACCAAAGGCTCAGCCGATCAACATAATCGCCCACTTCTCTTGACGAAATACAAATGGCCATTCGTTCATGCCAAGGATTACACACTAAAGCAACCAAGCAAAATTTTGTACAATCGAAGCGAAGTCGTCTGTCTGTATGGGAGTCGCCATGTAGGTAAGTTCCGACTTCACTTACACGGCAGGCACCCCTGCGTGCTTACCTAACAGCGGGGGAATGCACGCATGCGGCAAAAGCGGTGAGTCACCGTTGCACGGCAGAACCCGGGAGATTTTTCTGGAAAAAAAGAGCCTCTCCAGCGCTCGCACGCCAAACCGTCGCCCACCTCCAACCAACCTTGCTCCAGAAATTTCCGACATAAATTTCGGGGCATCCAGCGCAGAAAAAAAGCAGACATGGTCACCAAGAGCAGGCTGCGGATGGCATTGGCCGCGGAGAAGGGCGTCGACTTTAAGAAACTGAACCAGAAGAAGAAGCACAAGGCAGCGCTCAAGGAGAAGCGGGCAAAGGAAGAGCAAGATGGCGGGGCACCGCTAAAGGACGACGACGAGGATGACGACGAGCTGGACGAAGCTGTCGAGGCCGCAGAGGACCATGATGATGATGAAGACGACGAGGATGACGACGAAGAGGAGGAGACTGAGAATGTTTGTCCAAGCCCACACGCCTCCGCGCACTTGCTCCTGCTGACACCGTCTGTTCCCCAATTGCAGCTGAATCTAGATGGTGTCGACGACAGCGACACGTCCGAGTCGTCCATAGAGCTCGAGGAGAAGATCATCAGAAAATCGACGTTAAAACCGAAACAACGGCCGGACGCGGACGCTGCGGACGAAGACGACGAGGAAGAAGAGGACGACGAGGACATCCCCGTGTCTGACCTCGAGGACCTCGACGACGAGGACAGGGAAGACCTCATCCCGCACACCCGCCTCACCATCAACAACACCTCGGCCCTCCAGGCCGCCCTCGACCGCATATCCCTCCCCACTGACAAGTCCGCACCCTTCGCCTCCCACCAGTCCGTCGTCGCATCCGCCGACACCGCCGACTCCATCCCCGACGTGTCCGACGACCTGCAGCGCGAGCTCGCCTTCTACTCCCAGTGCCTCGAGGCCGCCCGCCGCGGCCGCTCCCGGCTGCTCGCCGAGGGCGTCCCCTTTTCGCGGCCCAAGGACTACTTCGCCGAGATGATCAAGGAGGACGCCCACATGGACAAGGTCAAGGCCAAGCTGATCGAGGAGGCGGCGGGCAAGAAGGCCGCCGCCGAGGCCCGCAAGCTGCGCGACCTCAAGAAGTTTGGCAAGCAGGTGCAGGTGGCCAAGCTGCAGGAGCGGCACAAGGAGAAGCGCGAGACGCTCGAGAAGATTAAGACTCTCAAGAGAAGTGAGTCCCTGGTTTCCTATTGTGACTGTCCGAACTACCTATGCTGATACGGTTCCTCAATATAGAGCGACAGGAAGGTGGCGGCGATATCGGCACCAAGGAGGCCGACCTCTTTGACGTCGGCGTCGATACCGAAATCGCCAAGCACTCCCAGCGCTCCGGCAAGGGTGACCGGAAGGGCGATAGGGCCGGCGGCAAGCCCAACGGCAAACGCCAGAAGAAGGACGAAAAGTACGGCTTCGGCGGCAAGAAGCGCCACGGCAAGTCGGGCGACGCCGTCAGCTCCGGCGACCTGTCGAGCTTCGACGCCAAGAAGATGAAGGCCGGCGGCGCAAAGGGCAAGGGCAGCAAGTCAGCGCGGCCCGGCAAGGCCAGGAGAAAGGCCATGTCCACGAGGTAATTGCGCGCGGCTCTGCGTCCATCTGCAAGTATCTGTATGTATCTCGGGTTCCCAGATCGGGGCTGCCTGTGGGGCCGCATCCCGGGCTTCGGGAGCTCCTCCCGAAAGATAGATCCCTGGGGCAGCGCATCGGGGGGTTTCGTTCAAGACAAAAGGCATGGGTTTCGGCGTCCGGTAGCTGTAGTAGTTTAGTTGTTGCACCAAGTTCCAGGTTGATTGCCGCTTACATTAATAACTGATGTGCAATATATGTGCCTAGGTACTTCGTACACAGGCGTGGTTCATGTACTTCCCCGTTCGGCATGTCCACAGTGGCACGGACTTCGTCTCAACTTCATGTTTATTCCAACGTCACAGGCACGTGCCCCCGGATCCATCGCCACATCGGCAACGTTTGTGCTAATACATACAGCCTCATAAGCACGGAGTACTCGAGCATGGCAGTGAGGAGGGATATAGACGCTTCTGCCTCGGCAGGTTTGTATAACTTCATAAGGTCGTTGGTCCATTCATCTATGACGGAAAAGAATATGTAGAAGATTCTGACTAGCCCTCGTGTCCTCCCACCGTCAGTCGCTGCAACCAACATGGTCTCATCCAGCCTCTCAACAAACTTTTCCGTGTGCAACTCCGTGGCGCCTTGGACTGTCCTGTCCTGCAAGGGCGCCGGCCGAGTCCCATCGAACCGTTGAGGGTGAAGGTGAGGTGAGCAGATGCCGGCATACGTGGACACGCAGTTATGTATGCACATGTATGTATGTATGGGCTTGTCGTAGCACCCATGGATGGCCATGAATCCAAGGCGGCTTAGGACGTAGAGTGCGGCCGCCATCGCGCGTCGGGTAGCGGATAGCAACTAGGAAGCAAAATAAGGGAATCCCCACAAGTGGCCATCTTCAAATGCCAGTGTTCGACCCCTGGACGCCGTGAAACCCGTGGTATCGAGAGGAAATGCCGCGCGCTGTTCAAACGCTTTGCTGTGCTATGCATTCGCAACCTTTCAGTAAACTCGTGAAAAAAAATTGAAAATCAGATGTCGCTTCTCCACGTCGGCCCAGACGTTTCAACGTCGCGGATCCGTCGTGGCCCGTCGGCGGCTCATTGTGAGGCGGCCACACACCAATGGCGGTGGAAGGCCCAGGCGCTTTTCTGGCATTCCTTACTGCAGTACTTGGTACGCCGGCATCGACGACATTTGGCAAACTGCCGGGTGTACTCTTCCCACTTTCCGCATTGATAGTACGCACACTGGCGGATGCCGCCACGTGTATCGTCCTTGCGGCAGAGATTGCGCATAACGACGCCCGCCCAGTATTGCATGTCAGTGCTGTGGTATCTGACGGTGAACTTTTCGACAAGAGGGAACAGGTTGAAGTCGTTGGGCAAGAGGTATTCTTCGTCGGCAGCGGTGTCGGAGTCCTCCGCATCAGATGCCTCTTCTTCGCCATCGAGAAGGTCGAGATCCTTGCCAATGGTAAGCTTTGGCACGAGATGGCTCTTTTGGAAGTAAGACCGCAGGCCACAGTATTTGGAGACGTAGGCGAGCAACTGCAGCGACATGAGAACGTCCTCCTCGCGGGGCATTGCGCTAAGCATCTGTTGGTTCGGAACGAAGTGACGGTCCAGCAGGTAGCGAGGGACGGCGGTATTGGGTGCCGTTGGCTGCGGCGGCGTGACCATGGCGGGTCGATTCGGCGACAAGCCCATCGGCGGGACGGGCGTGGGGTTGGCATTGTTTCCGATGCTACCATCAATCGGAGCGCGATGGGTGATGTTGAAGGTTCCCGCGTCTTGGTGGGTTTCCGACACGGTTGGGTTCGTCAGCTCGAGGGAGGCTCCGGCCAGAATGCTCTCGCCGTCCTCCATGGAAATGTCCTGAATGCCGACGGCGGATTGAATCTCTGTAGTTCCCGTCATCTCGGCATCTGGGGACTCGTCTGACGGCATACTGTCTGCGTTGAGATCGTCAGTCTCGACCGTGGAGTTTTGGTGTCTGATCGACGGCCTTCTCCGCGGTCGGTTGGAGCCATCCATGGTCGTTGCTGCTCGAACCGTCGGCGAGCGCAGCTGAGGCGGCGGAAGGGGCGTGGTGGGCGAAGTCGGCTGTGAAGCCAGATCCACTTGACCGAACGGCGCCATTGACGCCAAGCGGTCGACGTCGCGTACCGGCCGGACGAAGGAGTCGATGCTGTCCATTCCCGGCCCGGTCGTCGCCAGAGGCTGCAAGGGCTGGCCGGGGATGATGGCCGCCGCATGCCGGCCATCGGCCCCACGGAAGCTGTGACGATGGCGCGTGGGAGTGATTGTCGGCCGTTCTGGGGTGGCTAGCACGCTCCGCGGAGCTGCAACGGACTCGATGCTTGGTTGCGCAGCGGCAGTGGATGGGCCAGCATACGTGGCAGATACATCGATGGACGGAGGAGGGCCGTGCCTGCGGAGGGACCTCGGATCAGACTCGGGGCGGCCAGTACGGTTGGCAAAGGAGGGAGAGGCTTTGGAGGAGTTGCGGTGGTCATGGCCGCGGTGTCGGCGATGGTGATGGTCGTGTATCTGCTTCTGGTTGGCCTCTTCGGCCTTTTCGCGGCACTTGTCGATGACCTTGATGTAGTTGTCGAGGATGGTGGCAATGACGGGTACCATGTCGGCCTCGACGACGCGGGTCCGTACGTTTTCGGTGCCTCGCACACCGATGTTGACGACGCACTGGAAGGCCAGGTTCCACTTCCACATGCCCATCATATCTTTGCTGCGACCCTGCTTGAGGATGCAGACGAGGCGTTCGATTCCTCCATCGACGGTTAGGATGTCGCGGATGCGGGCCGACGAGGTGGTAAGGTATGCGAGGTGGTTGAGCGAGTTGATGAGCGGCAGGGTCGAGGTGCAATCGAGGGCCCGGCGGTCGTAGAGGGCCGTGGTAATACCCACGGACGCCTTGTTGACGTTGGGGATGCTGAAATTGACTTCTCTCATGTTGGGCAGATGAAGGCGACAAGGGGCAAATCAGGGCGGGTTGGTCGACTGTCGTCGTCGGTGAGCGAAATGCGGCGTCGGGACGGCACGGTCGAAGCCGCGGAGCCCCCTCAGGAGAGGGGAGAGCGATGGAGCTGATGCAACAGCCAGGCTGGTGCACTTGAGCGCCGGAGCACGAGGTGCTGGAGGATGAAGACTCGATGCCGTGGTCGGGGTGAGACGACGACGAGTCTGGTATGCCTCCGGGGTGGCCGTGTGGCGGATTCCGGCCGGAGGCAGGCAGTCGACAGGCGGTAGTTGGCAGAGAGTCGATGGCAGAGGCAGGTCGAGCGGCGCCAGGAAAAAGGCTGCTGGATGATGATGATGCGGAGGAAGATGATGGTACGGCGACGGTGGTGATGATGGGTGATGGGGAGGGTGGTTGACAAGGGAAGAGGCGAGTCGCTGGAGCGGACGGCGATGGCGCAGGTGTGTGGTGTTTCAGGCAGGGCTTGGGTCAACGGGGACCGAGACACAGAGGAGGGTGGCAGAGAGGAGACGAGGCATAAGCGTGACTGGAGGGAGGTGAGAGCGGGTGCCCAATTGGCAAATCCAAATGCCTCAGCGGCGGCAGCAGCGGCACGCGACGACGGGCGCTGCAAGGACGGCGAGGATTGCGAAACCAGGAGGGGGGCGATGGAGATGGAGACGACGAGGGAGAATCAGCAGCAGCAGCAGCAGCGTTGACCGTCGCCTTCGTGGTCGTTGATGGTCGTGATGGGAGAGACTGGGAGCCAAGGTAGGGTATTAACGGCCAAGCAATGGGATAGGCGACGAGAGGGGAGGAAAAACGGCGAAGGCTCCATGGCCCCGGAGGTTGGAGCCCCAGCTGCAGCGCTGTTCGCACGCTGTACGGAGTACGTACGGTACCTGTACCCTCACGAGATGAGACGCCTGCAGCGTCGGGGGCCGAGGTCGCCCAGGAGGAGGGTGGGTGGCCCAGGTGGTGGTGGCAGGGGGCTACAGGGGACGACGGTCCTCTGGCTCCAGTGCAGCGGTTTCCACGGGTGCGGAAGGATCAACACCTGTGCGGCCACAATTAGTGCGTCTAATCTAACGGCCAATATATTCGTTCACGCTCTGCTTGCGTGAGTAGAAGAACGAATTCAGACGAACTGCCTGCTCTGCATCTAACACATCTACGGAGAGACCAAGCGACAACCTCGTAGATTGCATACATAAATATCCAAAGATAACCTGGTGGCAATTCCAGCTGCCACCTCCATCCTGCACCATTAGGCACTCGCCGCCCTACGCACATCCATCACTGATGGCCTCCTCTGCTGGCGAGGACACGGGCCGCGCCTTGGGCCCCACGGTTGCCCGGAGCATCCCGCACTGTGTCTATTTGCCGCCTCCGGCGCCTCGACACTCGAACCCCGCCCACTGGCCGCGGCGCCTGAGCCCGCATCCGGCAGCTCAGCGGTGTCATCACAGTGCGGATTCGGGAGGCAATGGCGGAAATACGCTGCTGAGCTCGGGGCTACCAAGACGTTCTTGATTTGGAAGCGTCGTCTCCTTGTGCCAGGGCCGCTGCATGATAGACAGCCAAGCGATATTAGGTAGTTTTGAATAGCCCTTCCTGGTCGGTGCTCGAGGCCATTGCCTTTGTCTGGAAGTCAGGGGGAGATCCAGGAGGCAAAATTGGATGGAGTGGTGTCTGACGCTCCTCCCTTTGTGTGCCCTGCAGGTCAGTTCTATCTACTGGAGCTGGTACCTCGCCTCCGAGCGACATGCCTTTCGCCATTGACATAAGCCAACGAAGCCATTCAAGTTCAAGGTGTCGATGAATGGCGCAATGCAAGATTCTGGTGCCACACCGCCTGCCCTCAGGCAGTTGGTGATTTGTAGTTACTATTCCGCCCATTATCTATTCGTACCTACTTTACACTTGTACAGCGCAGAGAAGCAGGCAAGGTACATCTGCCCGATCTGGCGGCCATGCCAGTCCTGCGTCTCCGCGCTTGCCGCGCAAAAGCTAGGCTACCCAGTGCTTCAGTGCGGTATCCCGCCGCCTTCATGCACTTCCCAATCCGGCTGGCACCAGGATGCCTGAGGTAGCTAGGTAGTCCTAAAGATGAGACTCATCACGGTAGCTCATGAGGCTGCCAGGCATATGCCATAGAGCAGAGTTGCTGGCCATGGTACCAAGTCCTTTGCAGGTAAGAGAGGTGGCCATGGCTCGTCGACCATGTTGCCGCCTGAGTAGGTGTCCAAACCTTCGACATCACATCTTGGGCCGCCAATGGGACACTGGTTTCGCCCGGCAACGCCCGATAGTATCTCGATGAAAGTGCTGGCTCGATACAGCTTGACTCCTTGCCCGTAGACACACATTGTGCTGAACTTTGTCCGACAGAAAAAGTCAGCCTGTGAGCCGGCATCATGCAGCTGCAGCGTAACCCCAGGCATATATGCAGCTCGTATCGGGTTGGAGCAGACAGACCCCTTTCCATCATATTGCCCAGCGTTGACGCAAAAGCGAGAGCGGAGCTTTCCTCCGGCGGAGAGCAGCCGTGGACTTGAAACCCTTACCTCAGGGCATCTCGCAGGTTAGGCATGTATCGCCAGGACAGATGTCGTCGCAGGACGGACTCCGTAGAGCGACGAGCGAGCAAAGCCATATAAGCGGTTAGTCGCCGCTGATTTTGGCGTGTCGAAAGTATTTCATCCCAACCCATGCCACCACTACCCAGACCCAGGCCATGACAGCCGTCATGATGATGAGCGCCGGGTAGTATCCGACAATGGGCAGCGTTAGGTCGTCCTCGAGCTCCGGCGGAGCGTACGGCTTCTTTCCCACGTCCCACGCCCACTTCCAGATATCGAGACAGGAGCCCATGCCAATGACAAACACGAACCAGGTGACGGTGAGCACCACCCACCCCCACCACTCCGTCTCTGAGTAGTCCCAGTCCGAGTCGGGCGGTGGAAGCGCATTTGTAGAGATGCCGCTGTATGATAGTGGCGACTTGGCTTGCTGGAACGACCGCCGGCGCTTTCCAGTGCCGCGGTTGCCAAAGTAAGACTCGGACCCCGACGACATGGACAGCCCGGGCCGTGGTGGCTGTGAGGCGGGCGGTATTTGCAGCAGGTCCTCCTCGTCCGTGGTCGAAGTATATGAGTTGGAGCGTTCTCTGTCTCGATCGGTATGGGAGCCCGCGGCAGTCCCCGTCTTGGACGGCGATGGAGGCGAGCTCACGTACGTCGACTGGCTGCTGACCTGGGCATCGCCCGGCGGCCGCTGGGGCAGGTCCGCAACCTTGAGGCCCAGGGCGTCGTGCTCGGCCATGGCGGCGCTGTTGGAGGGGGACCTTGATGAGTCAGGGTCCACATCCGCCGCATGCGAAGTGTCGATGGTCAAGGGCCGGCCTTCTCTCCTGTCGCGCTGTGCGCCCCGGCCGAGCAGCGCCACCTTTCTAAGGGATCCTCTGCGTCGCCGTGTCTTGTGCTTCTGGACTGCGGCAGCGACCGCAGGCGCCGGGGCGGGAGGCGCTTCTTCATCGTCGGCCTCCTGGCGCGGCTTGGTGTCGGCCGAGGCTCGCATGAAGGGGAATCGGGAGAGCAGGCTCGAGCCGGAGGGAGCTCGTCGGTGGGACGCTCTCGGGGCCGGAGAATCATTGTGTTGGATGCTGCCCGTGTTTTCGTCCATGGCAAGGAGCGACAGGCGCCAAGCCCGCGAGGTCATGCACAATGTCTTATTAACGTTCGGGACACGCTGGCTGTCGGTTGGTCGGGACTCGGCCGCGTGGAACGGTCCTCTGGCCTGGGCTGATCAGTGCCGCGGCATGGCGTGTGCTGCTGCAATCGAGGTGCTGGCGCGGGTACAGATAGGCCGAAGCTCGCTAGCTGGGCGCGCGGAGCTCTGCAAGGTCAGCAAGAGGGCGCAGGGCATCCAGACGGGGATGACGGTTCTGTACTGAAGGCTGGTGCTGGCGGTTGTTGGAGTTGAGATGCGCCAGCCCAGGCCGCGCTTATTAGCGTAGTTGCCACTCCGTCTAACTAACAGCATTGCACCAGACCTGCCTATCAGGGTGCGCGCGTCAACTGCCGCAGCTCGCTGACCCCTGACGACCTAAACCCAATCTTGGAAGTCGCAGCCCGCTCCCCTCCCTCGACAGCAACTGCACTCGTCACTCCACATCCCATCCATACGAACACAAACAACCGCGCCTCTGCCCACCCTGATACTATCCGCCAACTTACATACAACGCAATTGGCCCAGATCGGATCGGACCAGTCAGCCAGACCGACAGCGGAGGCTGTGCCCGTCGACCACAGACGAATCGGGCTCACGGCGTCGGCTAGAAGCATGGCCTGCGTCGCACCGTGGCAAACCACTAAGCAACGCATCACCACCATCACCAACACCAGATAGCACCACCACTGCCTGCTGCTGTGGCTTATGGAGCCGACCAAAGCCTCATCTGCCGCCCAGCCTCCTCCGACCCTGATAATCGACGACGCCGACGCGTCTGCGCAGCCTCCTGCCGATCCATTGGCGCACGAGGCATCGCTCCTCTCCTCTTCCCCCGGCTCGCGTTTCCTCTCCCCGTCGTTCGCCATGTCCGCCGACGGCGATGTTGGGGAGACGGCCCCGGCGCCTGCCACCCCGAACCCTTTCAACTTCCAAACCCAGGTGATTTCGACTTCACCGGTCAAGTCGGTACGCTACGACAGTCATGAAGCTGCCCCCAGCCCAGCCTCGCTAACGAGCAGCCCGCGCAGAACATTGGCCAACGTCGTGGCCATAGATACAAGCATAGTAGCATCTCAACCCAGCACCAAATCTTCCAAGAACCACCGCAGAGACCACCTCCCGTCCTCCCCGCGTCGCTACCAATACCCACCCTCGCCGAGGCGTGGAAGAGCATGCACAGGGACCAGCGCACCCGGCTCTACTGGAGCTTGTGCCACCTCGCCGTCGCCGTCTTCATCTTCTTCCGATCCGAGGGCTCACTTGCGGCAATGGCTCTATCGCACCTCGTTTTCTTCGATGCCGGCAGTGCCGCACTGTGTGTCGCCGTCGAGGTGCTCGGAAACTTTGAGGTCTGGCGCCGGAGCAGCATACGGCATCCCTTCGGGCTCGAGAGGGTCGAAGTGCTTGTTGGCTTTGCACTGTCCGTCTTTCTCCTCTTTGGAGGCTTCGACCTCGTTTCCCACAACCTCAAGCACTTCCTTGAGTCCCTCGGAGATCACGAGGCGCACCACGAGCATGCCCACGACCACGTTTCCGCTGGTTCTATCGACCTGGTAGCAGCCGTGGCCATTGTGAGCACGCTTGTCTCGGCCTACGGCTTGAGGAACCATGCGCGCATTGCAAAGGTCATGAGGGTTTCGTACCTGGCCGCTTTGCCCAGTGTCTTGTCCAACCCCTTTCACTTCCTGACCCTCTTCTTCTCGGCGTTGATAGCACTGCTACCACTGCTGTCAATCTCGCTCTACACCTGGCTGGACCGACTCATCTGCGCAGTCATCTCCGTAGCCATGTTTGGCCTTGGAATGCGGGTAGCCATCGCCCAGGGCCTCATGCTCCTCATGTCATACGGAGGTAGCAACGGCGACTCTGGCGTAACGTCCGTCCTGCGCGAGATCGAGTCAGAGTCTGCCATTTCCCGCGTCGAGGAGGCTCAGTTTTGGCAAGTCCACTACGGCTTGTGCATGGCGAATCTCAAGGTCAGCGTGGCAAAGGGATGCGACGAAATGTCTCTCGGCAAGCTGCGCAACCGCATCTCTTCGCTGATCCAGAACCGCCTCGGCGAGGGTTACGGTACGGGGGGCAGCATTCGGTGGGAGGTGACTCTGCAGATGAACACAGATGCTGGCTCCTGAGAGATCTGAGGCCTTGTCGTTCTTGGATGTCTGAATTGGTCCACTTGCGACGCCATTCTGCGCGCATCTAGCGTTTTCCGTCGCCTTGTCGATTGTCGGCTAGGCCCTCCTGCACTACAATGTATTATGAATGACAGGAAGGGGACTTTGGATTATGTAAAGGGATTCAAGTAAATATTTTGTTTGAGGAGGGTATCCTTGAGCCATCATGGCGGCTGTCTATATCCGCAACTGGCCTAGTAGAACATGCATATCTGTAAATAGAGAAGAGAGCCCCCGAGAAACAAGTGCGCGTCTTGCTTCCGAAACGGGGAGGGCACGTCCTACGCCGAACAATTTGAACAAAACCACAAGATACCACTGGCATTGATGCCACCAAAGAACTCCCGAACATCGTGTCTCATCTCAGGCCAAGAGCCGACGCCTTAGAACAAGCCCCATCGCCCACGCCCCTTGTCCGAATCACGCCTCCGCCCTCCCGCCACGCGGTCACGGTCCCGTCCCTCCAGCTGCTTCAAGCTCTCCATCTTCTCGAGGACCAGCTCCAGCAGCTCCTTCCGGCGGATGACCTCGAGGTGCCGGCGGATCTTGGGGTCCTCCTTGGCGAACTGCTCTACCTCTTCTTGGGAAAGGTGGCGCCCGAGGCGGAGGTCCAATTCACGGGGAAAGTTGTAGTAGAACTCGGATAGCAGCTCAACGTTGAGGAAGAGAACAGCCGTAGAGGCTAGCTTGGAGGCAGCAGCGTCCAGGAAGACTTCCGGGCAGTAGTACTTGTTCTTGATGGACGCGCACTGCTTTGACTTGACGGCCATCAGGCGCATCTTGATGATGTCAGCTCGGTCACGGAGGAAGACGGCCTCGCGTCCTAGTTCATTGTTAGCATACCTGTGGCTTCGCGGTGGGACTCGAACGCAAGCATACCTTTGCCGAGAAGAGCGGCACTGAAGCCGCCGGCACCGCTCCGCCCATCGCCTTCGACGACAATATCGCCCTTGCGGGACTTGTCGACAAAGGTCATAACCTCCTTCAGCTTCCTTCGGCCGCCGACTGTCGACTCGAGATTGCCCAAGGCAGCCTCGCAATCCTGGAGCTCCTTTTTGAGCACATCCCCTACGTGTTGTCGACCTTGAGCCCACTCGCGTTCCTCCACATCAATCTCGAACTTGAAAGGCTTGATGCAGTTCTCAACCTGATCGCTGGTGCTGTAGAATCGTTCGTTGAGAATCGTCGAGGCCGCCTCCATTATAGCGTTCCTTGCGAAGGGGTGAGTCGCAAAGTTAGAGTTATCGAGCAGCTTGCCGACGTGACTTTGCAGTGACGTCGAGACAACAGTCGTGGCCAATCGCCCGACCCCTAATTTGGTGAGTGACGACGCGGACGCGTCGAGCTGCCGGTGCCAGTACAGAGACGAGGGGTCTGCCTTGGGAAGGTCGGCAATCTGATCGGGCTCTAGCTGCACGACAGACAGGTCCGCAATCGGCTTGTTCCAGTACCTAGCCGCCATCAGGTCGAGGACCTTTTGGTCCAGTGCGCTCTTCAGCAGCTCTCGCATTTGAGGTCGTCCAAACTCCTCGGCGAACTGCTTGAATGAGTGCTTGAACGCGTCCAGGCTCTCCGCCAGGTATGATTCGGCGGAGAGAGGACGATCGTTGTACTGGACCTTGAACTCGTAGGTTGCTTCCTCCAGCTCTTGCCTGATGGCATCGCTCGTAGTCTGTAAGCTGGATGACATCGTCTGTTCCAGCACATGCATCAGCTTCTTGCGGAGCGTGGTTGTCCCAACGTTGACTCCGGCATCCGCGCCGAACTCCAGAGGATGGGACGAGAAGAACGAGTTCTCATGCTTGGCAATGGCCGACAGCAGGTTCGTCGGCCCCATCTTGAACAGCCCCGGGGACTGTGGCGCCTTCGACACCACGCCGACATAGCCGAGTCTCAGTGGATACTGCTTGTCGTTTAGGATAGCTGCACCCCTTGTGGGATCGACCAGGTCCATTTTGGTCACGACGCCAATAGTCCGCTCGCCTCGGGGATCAACTCTTCGGGATGCCCGCAAGGCTGTCGAGTTTGCGAGATCCACATCGGCAGCTGATATGGCCAAGATGACATTTGGGGGTTGGATGTACTTGTCGCACAGTTCCGAAATCTTCTGCTTGAGCTCAAGGGGTTGGTTTTGGCCCACCACTTGGATGTATCCTGGAAGGTCGATGAGAGATAGGTCGGGAACATTTGGTGAGTAGACGGTCAAATGAATGGGGTCATCAGACACGCAGTCAGCATCCGACACGGCGAGGTTGAGCTCCGTGAGCGTTCTCTGGATAGAGGAAAAGTCCGTAATGCGTCGCAGGCCGAGGTCTGGGAACTCGCCGTATTCCTCTTTCGATTCGGGAGTATTGACAAGAGTCAACTCGATGGGTCGACGGGTCACCATGTTGGACCCCTTTGGGAGAAACTCATGACCGACGATGGCTTCCAAGACAGAGCTCTTGCCCGAAGACTGAGAGCCGATGACGACAATGGACGGTAGTGTCAGGGAGCTCGACTGCCCAACCTTTTGCAAGATGCTCCGAATCTCGATCATCTTCTTCGTCAAGACCATCATCTGGTCATCCCGAGCTACCTCTTCGCCGTCGCGAGGGTCGTCTTCGGTAGACTTTTCGTATCCGTACGCAGCCGCCGAGGCGCCGACCGCTGCGGCCGCGCCGACTTTGCTTTGCTTCGGGTCTCCGTCGCCTCCTGGGCCGCCGGACCCGCCGGTACCGATGTCCTCGTGGAGTCGCAGAACCTTCTGTAGCCACTCTGGAACCTGCACCTGCTCCTTGGTATTTTCCCATCCCTGGTATGTCTGCTCGGCGACTCCTTTGGCGCTGCCGAATATGCTCGATGCTGTGCCCGAGACCGCGTCCTTCGTCGTGTTGAATAGGTCAATGGCATAGTTGCTTGCCTCTGTATAGCCGGAGTGGGTCAGTATGGGTAAGCATCTAGACGGAGACGCGGGCAACATACGGGTAGCTTGGTATTGAACCCAGGCGAATGCGCCGATGGCCAAGCCGCCGAACATGGCGGGTATCCTGGCAAACTTGACCACCAACTTGGGCAAGAAGCGGGCAAACGAGGCATTCCGCGCCGTGACAGCGTTGTGGAAGGCATTGCCGCCGAACCACATGCGTCTCCGGGTGGCGCGGATAGAGGCGTCTGCTTGGAGGAGGCCCCCCGTTGGCGATCGATGTAGATGTCGGACTGGGTTGACCGGGGCGCGTCGCGTAACCGGGCGCAGCCCAGCAGCGAGCACCCGTCCACTCATCGCGGCGGGAGTCTTCTGCTATGGGCGGCGAGGCTGATGCGCATGGGGGGGACCTTCACCAGGCCCTGATGCGAGAGCGGCAGTCGGTTTCGTAGAGGCGTTGCATGCGAGAGGATGAGAGTTCGCGAGATGGTGAATAATACATCATCCACTCGAGGGTCGGACCAGGCGCTATGTAACCTATGGAGGCGTTTCATTGCAGGCGGTGGTGGCACAAGCGCATTGTTGAGGCAAGCGACCCACCGCTCGTTCGCGCTATCGCCACGTGACGCCCTTTATCGGCCAGCATCTGCAACAAAATTTCTGGCATCGCGGGGCCTCGAGACAAGAATGTCCATACATCTGTACCTCCCACGACTGCCAATCTCGCCGCCATGGCGATCCAGAAGAAGCACGGCAAGGGCCGTTTGGACAAGTGGTACAAGCTCGCGAAGGAAAAGGGCTACCGTGCCAGATCTGCTTTCAAGGTCATCCAATTGAACAAGAAGTATGGCTTCTTGGAAAAGAGCAAGGTCCTCCTGGATCTTTGCGCTGCGCCCGGTGTAAGTCTCTGCTCTGGCCGCGTTTCCGTCATCGCCCAGGCTAACACGGTGTACAGTCGTGGTGTCAGGTAGCGGCAGAGGTCATGCCGGTCAACAGCTTGATTATCGGCGTCGACTTGGCCCCCATCAAGCCCATCCCCAAAGTCATCACCTTCCAGAGCGACATCACCACCGAGAAGTGCCGCGCCACCATCCGACAACATCTCAAGACATGGAAAGCCGACACGGTCTTGCACGACGGCGCCCCCAATGTTGGTGTTGCCTGGGTGCAGGACTCCTTCAACCAGGCCGAGCTTGCTCTGCAAGCCATGAAGCTGGCCACCGAATTCCTGGTCGAGGGCGGCACCTTTGTGACCAAGGTCTTCCGATCTAAAGACTATAACCCACTGCTCTGGGTCTTGAACCAGCTATTTACCAAGGTCGAAGCCACCAAGCCTCCCTCGTCTCGAAACGTTTCGGCCGAAATTTTCATCGTGTGCAGAGGTTTCAAGGCTCCCAAGCGAATTGACCCCCGATTTCTGGACCCGAGGTCCGTCTTTGCAGAGTTGGCCGGCGTAACGCCCAACAACGAAGCCAAGGTGTACAACCCAGAAGTCAAGAAGCGCAAGCGAGACGGCTACGAAGAAGGCGAGTACATGCAGTTCAAGGAGCTTCCAGCGAGCGAGTTCATTCAAACCACCGATCCGATTGCCATCCTCGGTAGCTACAACAAGCTCAGCCTTGAACAAAAACAAAATGGGGATGTCGCACTGGCTGCGCTCGACAAGCTCCCCGAGACGACCCCTGAGATCCGAACCTGCTGCGCCGACCTCAAAGTCCTAGGACGCAAAGACTTTAAGCTGCTTCTAAAATGGCGGCTGAAAGTGAGGGAGATATTCGGGTTCGCCAAAAAGGAGTCTGACGCGCAGGGAGAGGCGGCGGAGGAAGTGGCCGAGGTGGAGCCCATGGATGAAGAGCTCAAGATCCAAGAAGAGCTGCAGGCGATGAAGGACAAGGACAGTTCCAAAAAGAAGCGAGAGAAGCGCAAAGAAAATGAGCGCAAGCAGCGCGAAATCGTGCGAATGCAGCTGAATATGGTGGCGCCGATGGACATTGGCATGGAAGAGTCTGGCCCGATTGGCGAGGGTTCCATGTTCTCACTGAAGACAGTCGACAAGACTGATGCTATGCGCCGGCTATCGCGCGGGAAGATGGCCATGGTGTCAGCACAGGACAAGAAAGACCGCGACAATCAGGCTGAAGCCCTTGACGACGAGAGCGACGACGAGGAAGACCGACTGGATCGGGAGCTCGACTCCATGTACGACAACTATCGCGAGCGCAAAGCTGAGGCCGATGCAAAGTATCGGGCGAAGAAGGCAAGAAAGGAGCGCGGCGACGACGAATGGGACGGGCTATCAGGAAGCGAAAAGTCCCAGGACAGTGACTCGAGTGGGTTAGACGAGGATGACGATTCATCGGACGACGACGACGACGACGACGACGGCGAGACCTCTAACGGCCTGCTGAGGGACCTCGATAGCTCTGGGCCATCTGGTGATGGTCTGTCCAAACGAGCGGCAGCTTTCTTCAGCCAAGACATTTTCAAAGGAATTGCCGGTATCATCCCGGAAGCAGGAGATGTTGAGAGCGATGAAGTTGACATCAGGCCGAATGGGGACGTTACAGAAAAGCAAAAGACGCTCAATGGACGAGCTTCTGATGAGAAGGAGCCGATTGCGCCCAAAGCAAAACCTGCTGCCGAGATGAACTTTGGGGATGACAGCTCCGATGATGAGCAGTTTGAGGCTGTGAAGCGTACGAAAGACGATGACGACTGGGAGCAAGACACAAAACGACGCCCTGATGGAAAACTGGGTAAGTCAATAGCCGACCCCGTCCGCGCTGCCCCTTTCTTCACCCCCAACCCCTCGATCCGCTGGGACCTTGCCACTGACAATGCCCAACTAGACATCGACATCATCACAGCTGAAGCTATGACGCTGGCGCACCAGCTTGCGACTGGACAAAAGACTAGCTACGATGCCGTAGACGAAGGGTTCAACAAGCTTGCCTTCCGCGACCGCGATGGACTACCGGAGTGGTTCCTCGATGACGAGGGAAAACACGACAAGCCTGCGAAGCCCATCACCAAAGCCGCTGCAGATGCGATCAAGGCGAAGCTGCGGGCCTTCAATGCCCGGCCGATCAAGAAGGTGCGGGAGGCAAAGGCTCGAAAGAAGTTCAAGGCTGCGCAAAGACTAGAGAAGCTCAAGAAGAAGTCGGACATGCTTAACAACGATGAGGGCATGACCGAGAAGGAAAAGGCAGAAAGCATCTCCCGGTTGCTGAGCAAGGCTGCCAAGAAGAAGCCAACACAACCGGCCAAGCTGGTTGTGGCCAGGGGCTTGAACAGGGGCCTCAAGGGCCGGCCAAAGGGCGTCAAGGGCCGTTACCGGATGGTGGACCCGAGGATGAAGAAGGAGCTGCGGGCTCAGAAGAGGGTGTCTCAGCGCAAGAAGAGGTGAACGTGATGCTGATGGATCCGAGGACAGCATTGCGTTGTGCATAAGAAAACCCGAGCATCTGAAGCATATACCCAATAGATAGAAACCTCATCATCTCTCGCTACTTTTCCCTAGAGTCCGCAGAAACGAGGCCAGCGGGTATAGTGTCCCACCGAATTCCATGTCATACCTGATCGAAGTCAGAAATAGTACCCAGCGAACTGTCTCGTGTTGACAAGCCATGGAGCTTAATACTAACCAGTAGTTGATGGCAACGACGAAACCTTCATCGCCTGGGACACAAGACTGCGTGACTTTGTGGTACCTTTGCGATCGAGGTCAGCCCATGAATGAGGCCAAGATGCGCACCATGGGTCTGGGGTCACGGACGCATGGTGCCAAGTAAGGGGGTTGGGGACTAGAGGCGCAACGCTCGACTCACCACATGGCTGGCAGGTAGAGCATGTCTCCGGGCTCCAGAGTAACTCGCAATGGCCTCGCGTGACCAGAGAGAGGTGTGGCGTTGGTCTGAGGGTTGTCCGGGTCCCAAGTCGCAAACGGAACGGGCTCCGCGCCGTCGTCCAGGCGAAGAGACAAGCCTCGACCTTCCCTGACATATGTCGCTGGTGGGAGTAGCTTCTCGTTCATACAGGAATGGCACAGCGGGGGCAAAAGGACAAAGTGCTTCCTGCCGAGGATCTGAACAAATATGTTCTCGAAGTTGTCCTTGTGTGCGGCCGTGACGGACTTGGAGTTTCCTATCCACAGGTTGACGGCATCGGGCGACTTCTGGAGGGCTATGCGGGCAAAGGGTATGTCTTTCTGGGCGTCGGGGAAAAGAGTCAAGTACTCATCGCGGAGGTTGTCGTTTTCTATCAAGAGATGTTTTTAGTACGCAGACGGAGACAGGGATTCGAAGGGGTTGCTGACGGGTCTGCGCATATCTCACCTCCGAGCCGGAGGGGAACTCTGGGTCGGTCTCTTGGCCTGTGACGTATGTGAGGAATTCATCGAAAGGCTGGGACTCTTCATGAGGTTTTGCAAGTACAGTCGTGCTGTGTTCGGGGGAGAACGTGGGCGAGTCGGCGTTTCTGGGACATGTAGTTAGCACCAGAGTACGAACAGCCATTTCCGGGGGAAGAGTAAATGCATACCCACATGGAGTGACGGCAACGTTGACTGTCTGGCCTTTCAGAGCAGATCTAAGGTATGAAGAGTTCCACTTCTGCCCGGCCTTCCAGGACGAGGCTCCGCGACGGACGACAAAGGGAGTGTTGCGGGCGACGAAGCGCATAAACTCGAGGGGACTGGGCTCTGAATCGAGTTCTTCGACCACGGAGCTGTTGAGCTCGTTGAATGTTGAGATGAGCTCCTCGAGGGCCGACTCTATCGCCCCTGGAGCAGTGTTTGGGGCCTGATTGGCCATGGTGAGAAGAACCGTTACCGGCCAGCGTTTCGTTCGTCCGAGTGAGGGAGAAGATGAGACTTTAGCTGCCAAAAAGACAAGCTGGCTGACGTCTGACTACTGTAGCAATGACAGGGGTGGAAGCCTGACAGGTCTGTGCAACCAATAAGGTCAGGCAGATGGGGTATAACGGACGAGTTGAACGATGGAGGTTTGGAACAGCTTTTTGGTGGGGGCGGGGTTCATGTGGCCGTTCCAATTTGAAGGGTCCAGTCCCACCTCTGCGAGAGATGGCAAGGTACTATTCGACCAACTGCGAGACCACGGAGTACTACCCACGCAATTGCAAGTGCATCATTACATGGAAGCTTTTTGAGGAGCGAATGGGTGTCCGAGGCCCCTATCCTTGTGTGACATGTGCAATACGCTCCACTAGATCTGCGTCTGGTCTGTCAAGATCTGTTGGAACGGGCCGGCCCTGTCATGACTGACACTTTATTTCTCTACCGTTATACTCGATGGAGGCCGTTGCGCACAGTTGTAAACAGACCTGCAATGATTTGGTAGAGGGCCTGCTGGACATGGCAAGTTCCAGATGCAGTAGATGTGCGAGTGCGGAGTACGAAGTACCTCACCTTAGGTACGGATACGGAGGACTCCGTAGACTATGTACGTATACGGGCACCTGCACACCGAGGTACCTTCCTCAATGCATCATGAAACGGCCTTGCATTTGCTGCCTCAGGAAACGCGTTTCGACACAAGAACTTTTGCGTACTAGAGACTCCTACCCTATGTAAAAGCTTGGCGGTGTATCGAACATTCGTTACCTCGCAAGCAAGCTGCACTTCTTCTATTGTTTCTAGAAAGCGGGCAGAAAACGTCAACGAGACGTCGCTGAACCTTATATTGTCACCACTCTCCCTGTCCTGAGCCGATCGCCGATTCGTGCAGACTGGACGACGAAGGATGCAGGTTATGCACGCGTTAAAACGCCTGCGTAACGGGTTGTGCCAAAAACGGGTGGGCCGTCCTGTTTGACCCTTTGGACATTCCACACCGTCACCGCAACTCACCTCAACTCACCTCACCCACGGCCACCACCACCACCACCTCCTCACCTCTGTCACCTTGCACAGCTGGTTCGCCTTGCTTTACGTCTCGACAACCTTGAATCGGCTGGCTGGCCATTTTCGCTCGCCAGCATTGTGCGACTCTCAAGACTTTCTCGCACAGCTCGGCCACCCGTCCTTCTGCAGCGGCTGAGACGGTGCTCTGTTTCTTTTCGATTACCTGTTCCCCAGCTGAGCGCGAACCCACGCCACTCACCACCACCGTCACCGTCACAACCGATAGGTTCCTTAGTTCATCGCAGCCCATGTCTCGGTAACCGAAGCCGCCTCTTCGTATCAACGAGACGCGTCCATCACGATACACGCGAGCTTCTTGAAGCTTCGGCAGCATCGCCATCGATTCACGATGATTTGGTACCTCTTGTATCCGCTGCGAGGGTGAGTTTTAGCCCGTTCACGATCCGCCCCTTCAAAACACAACAGCCAAGCTGACCTTTGTTGCAGAACCACCGAGGCACCGGTTCTCCCTCCCTCGCATCCGCTGCACACCATATTTGCACGCTACGGCCGCTATGCTGCCCGTCACGTCGTCTCGACGCTGCTCATCTCGGCTGCCGTGGCCACCATCCTCCTCTATCCCATCCCCTTCCTCTTCACCAGCGACTTCATCAATGGCGCGTCCAACCTGCCGCACCACGTCTGGACCGTCGCCCAACCCCTGGCCTACGATGCCGCCGTTGAGCCTGATATCATCATGCGCTCCATGTGGGTGCACGCCAGCTACATGGAGGCACTGAACCCTGATCTACTCTCCTCGGCTCTGGAGCTGCAGGACGAACTGCTCGGCGTCACTAAGAACTTCCGCCCAGCTCGTGCCCGTGGCGTGGCTGCGGATGTCCTCTCCCCACACCAAGACTCTCTGTCGCTGACCCAGCGAGACGCTTTTCACGTTGCCAACGGGTTGACCAACCAGTCTTGGTTTTTCCACTCGCCGTTGCTCTACTGGAGCTGCTCCCGCGATCGCATCCTGGCAGACGAGGATATCCTGTCCACCATCAACGACAAGAAGAATCAGTCGACGTCTGCCAACGTCACCCTCCGCCATTCCATCGTCTTCAGCGGCAAGCGCTTTGAGGATCGCCGCTTAGTAGCAGCCGATACTCTCGTCGTCACTCTTCTGCATCGCCGCGACTCGCCCGTGGGCCGCGAGTGGGAGAAGAGGGCCTTCGCGCTGCCGCAAAAGGTTGGCGACAAATGGGACATTTATCCTCCCGGCGGACGTGCTGCCTCGAGCCAGCTTTACGAGTTCCAGTTCCGCCCCATGTCGGCGCAGGACATAGCAAGTCTTGCCGTCGCATACGGTCTCACCCTCCTCTACTTCCTCATGACCTTGTCCAAGCTGAGGGCCGTCAAGTCTAAGTTTGGTCTCATGGTCACTATTGCCACGCAGATCATCTTCTCCACCATGTCCAGCTTTACTGTCTGCGCCATCTTCAACATTGATCTGTCTCGCATCCCGCGAGTGTCATATCCTCTTGTGATTCTGTCCATGAGCCTAGAACACATCTTCAGGCTCATCAACGCCGTCATACTCACGCCGTTTGAGGACAGCGTGAGCAACAGGATCGGCCAGGCATTTGGTGCAACCGCCGTTACCGCCCTGGCCAGCAGCCTGCAGAATGTCTTGCTTCTTGCTGTCCTGTCCCGGCTGGTGTCGCAGGGCGTGTCCGAGTTCTGCGTCTTTGCCGCGGTGGCCATTGTATTCGACTTCTTCTACCTATCCACCTTCTTCCTCTCCGTCTTGAGCGTCGATGTCCGCAGGATGGAGCTCGGGGACGCGTTGGCCAAGGCGTCCATGCGACACAACCGCAGCAGGGCAGACACCCGCGGCCGCCGTTCGTGGTGGGACCAAGCTCTCCAGGGCAAGGTCGCCATGTCGACTCGCATCGCAGGGACCATCGTCATGTTTGGCTTCGTGCTTATCGCGCAGTGGCACTTCTTTGGCGACGAGGGCCTGTTCAGAAAGCTGCTACGATTGTGTAGGGGGGCCGATCACATCCAAGCACCCGACCAGCCAGACGTGTCCTTGCTGGACATTCACCAGGCGAGGAGCCCCATGTCCTGGCTGCGGATACAGGATCACGAGACCGCTCAAGAAGTCATCAACATCATAAAGCCATCGGCGTACAGCTATACAGCCCGGGTATATGAGCCTCTTGTGTTTGTCCAGAAGGATTCGGACCGCGTGCCGCATAGCGCAGAGCCCACCCTGCTCCCCGCTGCCTACGATTTCGTTAACCATGAGCTAGCTCGATTCATCGTCATCGTTATTGTTGTCATTGCGGCCCTCCGTCTGCTAACCAACTTTCTCCTGTGGGAGGATGAGCCGAGCAGCAGCGACGAGCACGACTCGGACGACGTCCCGCTCTTGTCTGTCAAGTCCCTGGCTCGTGGTCATCGAATGGATGTGGTTTTGATGACGAGCTCTGCGGATGGACATGTCGTCTCCGTCGACCTTGATCGCACCATTCGAGCATGGTCTATCCGCGGGATGGGAACCAGCTACGTGATTGCAAAGGGCGGCGAAGCTGCAGCGAACCTGTATCCAGTCATTGCAATGGCAATTGACGACAATTCGAGGTGGCTCGCGCTCTTGTCGCGGCCCAAGAGAGCAGGACAGCCCACAGTCTCCTTCTGGAACCTCACAAACAAAGTCTGGGGGCCTTTAGTCCCAGCGGACAGGTGTAGTCAGCGGCCAGCGGCCTTCTTCTTCGACCCTAGCGCTCCTCGCGATGAACCAAGAGTCATCGTCGTGCACCAAGACGGCGCGTTGACTGAAGTTTCAGCGGCCACATCAACAGAGAGCGAGGCCATCACCCTCTTCCCCCAACAGCTCACATGCGCCCGCCTGGTGGCCAGAAAAGGTGCACCAAAGCCTCCAACTGCCACCTTACTTCTCAAGGCAATGACTGACCATGCCATTCTAGCAGAATCCAGCGCTCCGACTCCACAACCAGTCATTTTGACAGTGTCGAAGCAAGGGGAGGTCCACATGGCATCTCGAAAGGAGGCCACCTGGCAATCTCGGCGCCTTGCAATCGAAGGCTTGGGAGAGTCTGGCGCCAATAACGTCGAATCCCTGTCTTCCCTGAACTTGTTTCTTGTGGCGGCGACTGACTGCGTCCACCTCGTCAGCGCTGAAGATGGGCTCATCTTGCGGACGCTGCAAACGGGCAAGATGCTCCCCAGACCCCTCAAGTGTGCATACTCGTGCCATCGGCTGTCGCAGCCCGGATCAACGGGTCTGACATCCTTCACTGTGGGCTACGTGGAAGCTGATTCTAAAGACTGCATATTGCGGACGTTTGTTCCGCCGGATGATTGCGATGCCATCTATCTACAGACGCCGACCGAGACTCGGAGTAGCGCCTGGTGTACGTGGGATTCGGCTAAGGAGACGAGTAAGCGAATTGCAGACCCGGGTGCTTGGGAAGTTGTCTCCGACGGCAGTGCCGTGGGGATCAGGCACAAGCAGCCGTCAGGCAAGGACAGCCGAGGCAGCCCTTCGTCGGGGCTGCGGAATCGCTACGCCAAACGAAGCCCGGAGCCGGATCCATTTGAAGGCTGGGAGGCCTGGACTGCATCGCCAGGCGGCCGGCCCGAAGCAAACGAGTGCCGGCGCCTGATTAAGGATGGCGAGCAGGCGAACCACCTGTTGATCACGGAGCTTGGGCCTAAGGTCAAGGTCGGCTTCAATTCCGTCGCCTTTGCCTTTGGCGACATGATCAAGCTGGTGATTGTGGGCGGACCGGCACGGCTCGAAGATAGTCCCGACGACGCGACTCGGGAATCGTTTATGAACACTGGCAGCAGGCGGCGCAAGCCAGGAACTGTGGCTAGAGCGAGGCCCCTGACCTAGGCGCCGCCCCCGTTGCCGGTGTGAGAGCTGGCACGCAGCCCATAGCAGGCGCGGCCCGAGGCTGAACAAGAAACAAGAGCGGCGCCATGGCTGGTTCCGTCGTGCCCTTGGAGATGGCTGTAATATTAGAGTGCTTTCTGATATACGGAAAGCGTGGTGTACGGATACAGCGCGGGCAGGACATGTGCAGCGATATACCGAGGGGGTTAGGCTGGTACACTGGGTCGCTGCTCGCGCAGATGTTGAGATGCTGGTTTGAGAATAGACGAGTCTAATGAATACAATTCAATGTAGATGCAACAAGGCTGTCCGAGTTCTGTTCTTGTACGCAGTGCCTGAGGCCGTGTAGTTCACGAGGTTCAACGGCGTGAGGAATGCGACAGCAAAGGCTCGTGGCAGCTCCGACATTGTCTAAGACAATTGTCAGCGGGTAGGGCTGGGCTAGGCTGCGGGTGGCAGTCGTTGGAATGCTGTGCTGCCTCGTGGGGGCGAAGCTACAACTTCAAACAAGAGTTTGCAACGACCATCCTAGCACCGACATCCACAACGAGCCGGGAAGGCTAGGACACAACATTCAAAGCTCGTTCTCACCGCTGTTTCCATGGGCTGGCACGAACTGCTGATGACGACCACCACCACTCCGTTCGCGGTGTGTGGAGTTTTGTCAAAAAGCGGGAGGCTGGGGAAGCCATGATAGTACGGACTCGGACTACCGCGGGGCGCGTCAGCGTCAACACGGCCACTCCGAGGGCTGAAATAGCTGGCGGAGATGGAGGTGGACGAGGTCGCATAACGGGCCGCATAGTCGTTTCGCTTTGCTGGCTCCAAGCAATTCGCGCAGCGGGAGAGCATGAAGTCCAAGGCCCCGCAGCCTAGCACAACGAGCTTGATGACGAGCCAGCGGCTGTCCCACAACTCTTTGCCACTCTGGCCGCAGTGGTGCTTGCATACGAAGTACATACTTCGTAAGTGGTGGGGAGCAAAAAATTCGGGAGGCTGGGAGCCGCGTCGTCTGGAGTTGGTGGTGTGTTGTTGACGATGTGCTAGGCTAGTCTGTCCACGAACCGAGGGACGGATAGTCGGTACGGGACGTGAGTGGACAATCAATGCTTTGGCTGAGCCAACCCCACGGCGCTGCCCTTTCGTTGGCGATGCTGTCGCTATATTACAGGCAAGCCAAGCTGTTGATTATGATAGGTAAAGAAGTAGGCGTCGCGAGAGTGCGAGGTTGTTACGAGTAGGAGTACGGAGGGACTCGTGATGGGCAACGCGGGGCGCTTAATTAATCGCGGCCCGGGGTCGTTCTTCCCCGTTCTTGTCCTCTTGTCTGACCGTCGCGTCTCGCATCCCGGGGTGGTACCTGCCAATTTTCCCAGACTGACTGATGAGTCTCTGTCCGACGCGACCCGCGCGGTTCGAGAATTGCTTTTTCCTCCTTCAATTTACTTTGGAGACGTTTGAAATCATTCGCACTTTGAACCATCTTCTTGCTCCTTTTTTGCTCGCTCGACTTGTACATATTGCACTTCCACTTGTACACGAAGCAATTGGACTGGCTAGGGTCCGTATCTATTATGCATTTGCGGAGCCGACGGCATTTCCCATACTACTCGTACTCGTACTTCGTACCTCACTCGGACTCGCTCGCCTGCCGCGAGGCCTTGACCCTTTGACCGTTGTCCCGATTGTCTGCCTGGCGCACGGGGTTTGGCTTCAGGGCATCTACCAGTTTGGAGTCTTTGGACTGCCATTGATACCCGCTGCCGAGTGTCTTGGGATCCGGGCACGTTGCAAAGGCTCCTCCAGCCACATTGGCTCGCGTCGAGCCGTCTGAGCTCTCCTTTCTGGGGTCACGCGCGCGCGTGTCAGCCATCAGCCATCTCCCGTCCGTCTCAGCTCCAGAGACTCGAATATCTGCAGCAACGTCGCCTTCTTCGCCGCGGCCCAGAGTCGACATCACACGGCATCGCGAGTCGCACACACGCCGGCCTCTGGCCCCATCTCCTCCGCCTCCACGTGCTTCAGCCAACCGTCGTTGCACCCGTCCGCGCCGCTACGAGTCCTCGCTGTGCCTTGCTTGAACACAAGGTGCCACAGCCGTCCAAGTTTGAGGTAGGATGGACCGTTCTCACTCGTCTGCCCTCACTCATACGCACCATGGACGACTGCCTCGGGCACCTCCTGCCCAGTAGGAACGGGGATGCAGCGCTACTGCAGCACGCATGCAACACGCGAGTCCAAGGTGGACGGACCTACAGTACTTCGTACTTCCTACACAGCACTTACTCGTACCTCTGGGCGTTGATGCTTTTCTGTCGACCAACAATTGACAGCGCACGACACGTTCACACGGGTCGGAAGTTTGGCCTGCCATTGTTTACATCCACCACGGCTCCAGCTCATGGACCTCCCCCAACCCCAACCGCAGTTGGATACAACATCACGGTGATTTGTGGCAAGTGCCCGAGTAATCCCCAGCCCCTGGTACCCCAGGAAGCTGTCTCTGCACAATCGCGGCTCTACCCAGCACGCCGTGCGCCACTCGCTGCTCGTCTTCACCGCCCCTTGTCCCTTGCAATCGGGAAAAGAATGTCGAATAAGGACCGACAAGGGCCTCGGCAGGGGTCGACAACCCCCGGGGATCTGCCCAGGGTGGCTGGCGATTGGTGCTAGAGTTGCTGATTCCGAGGCCGACTTTTCTTCACTCGTCTTTCTCACTCGACAACTGGTCCTGCCTCACCTCTTCTCTCGTCGCTGCTTGACCTTGGCTTGCTTTGTTGAAGTACAAGGCCGATTTCCCGCCATATTCCTCGTCCTGCCACCTCCATGAGCCTGCCGCCGTGGGATCTGCTCGCCATTGATTAGTCCAGTCAGTCAGATCCGTCCCGTCCCGTCCTTTCTCTGGCGCCTGGGATCCGCTGCCCCGTGGGTGTGGGCATCCGCATGGCCTCACGCCTTGGCTGTGGCCTAGTTGGACCTGTCCGTCCGTCTTCCCCCATCGCCTGCAGCAGCTCCTCTCCGTCTCCGGGCCCGTCGTCTCTTGCACCTGGATCTCAGTCTTGACACCGAGCGTCATGTCCTCCTCCTCCTGCATTAGCCGCCATCCTCGTTGACACGGACCTTTGTTTTCCCTGCTTCCTTTCCCCCCCAATTACCTCGTTCAGTCTCATCTTCAGCCTCAACCCTCACTGTACCCATCAACACCCGCAATTGCTCCCCGGGAGGACCCAATCACAGCTCGCCAGCTGGCTGGCTGTCCTGCAGCTTGACATAGTCTCCCGTCTGTCTGTCCCAGACTGCCCCCTTTTTTCTCTTCCTGTCGTTGGCTCCGTCCTTGGTCTTGTGTCTCTCTCCGTATGCGAGGCTGCTCTCGCGCGCGTCCGTCTTTGCATATTCTGCACAAGTCCACTTGCGGCTCCCCCACGTTCTGACAGTACTATCCCAGGAACCCACGATACACTCTCCTTGCCGGAGCCCGCCGTCGGAGCTGCGTTGGGCTGGTTATAGGTTGTTTGCCTTGCGTTGACGCTGAGTGGGAGGGCTGGCCTGACCTCAACTGGACTGCATGGCGTCTTCCGAGGTTGACCAGAAGTTCTTGGGCAGGCTGGCCAGAGCTGTCGAAAATGACAACCCTCTCCTCTCCTCGATACTCTTCAAGATCCTCGGTCTCTCGCTCAATCTCGCCGAGCAGCTCGTTGCGGCCAAGAAACAACGGCGACCGGACCCGACCACGTCCCCTCTCTTCCTCAAGCGCGTCCTACACATCCTCTGGCTGTCTCGCGAAGGCCTCGTCATGCTCCAGCAATACGTCATACCCATGGTTGGCAACTACGTCGAGCTCAAAGTCCTAGCCTATAAACTGCGAGCCAGCTTCCACCACATCTTCGTCCTGTTTCACAACCAGCCCCCCGTCTCTAGTATGGCCAGCTGGACACCAGACTTGATGGCGGCGGCGGCAGATATGGTGTTCAAGGCAAACGCAAACAAGGGCGGCGATGCGACCGACGACGATCCGATATCGAGGCCATCATCCATCCAACCCACACACCCATTGGAAGGAGGACCCGTGGGCCCTCCGCCGGGCTTCGAATCACATGTCGCGCTGTTGCCACCTTCTTTCCTCCTCCCGGCGCAGGACTACCTCCCCGCGGCCCATCAATACTTCAAGGAGGCGTCTCGCCTAGCAGATCAGCTCCTCTGGGGGTCTCACTCTTTGCGTCTGTCCGTCAAGACCGAATACTCTGCGTTCCTGTACGACTGCGTTCACGACGCCGACGCCAGTCGAAAGCTTGCCAAGGAAACGATAGCCGAGGTGTACGATGCGACCGAGGGCATGGATGATGACATGTTCAGCGACGCCTGCGAATTGGTCACCGTTCTGGGCAAGATGATGAAGCGTGGACTTGGGTCAAACAATACGCTTCGCAGCAAGGGCCAAGAGTCAAACCCGGCACTCGGCATCAAGACAACACCGCCACCAGGAATGGAAAATCCAATATGATGTGCCAGGGCTTATGCAAACCGTGCTGTCGTTCTCTACGCCTCATCCTACTCGCAGTCGTCGGCAAGGCGAATCAGGGCGCCAGACCAAGGCCCGCCGTGCCATCCGCATGACAAGAAGGCCGCACAAGGCAGGGCAGCTTCCGGAGCAACGGCGATTTGTACATTTCATGTGCCCTCGGGGCTACTGTATCTACGCAAGTGTGTTGGATCAAAACATAGAGGCTTTTCGGTTTTTGGGTTGTCGGGGCGTTGCACCCCTTCAGCATCGTTATTATGTACTTGTACATGGGCAAGAGCCGGACCAGAGCAGGAGGAGCTTTTGGATATCGGCACGAGGTCGAGTATGTGGAAGGCAGAAACGGCGTCCGTCTTAATTTCGCCATCTTGTCCTTGATACCCTAATGAGCCCTTATTTAGGCTCCATGAATTTTGTTTGATTAAGTGGATAGAGAGTTGTGAGATAAAGGGGCGGTTTGGCCTTGAAAGGAGCATTGTGGATAATGAAAAGAAGGGATATATTTTGCCGTCGGTGGTCACTTCAATACGCATTGCACCATACGACATGACATGTTGCCACCGGACACCGTAATATATTAGAGATTACACATTTTGTTCGACATGAAGCAAGGATTGTCTCGCGTAGCTTCCTTGTCTATTAACTGATGGTGTACATGACCACCTCCGCGTACTTGCTCGTCCGTCCCCCTCCATCCGATGTCCTCCGACGTCCTCGACCTGGTGTCCTCCCATGTGTCGCCCCAATTCCTGAGGAGGCAATCTCGTGAAGCCACAAGACGACCACGTCTCGAGAACAGACGACAAAAGAGGCTCAAAGTCTCCAACGTTCCTCCCAAATCCGTACGTTCCTCGCGTCTGCTTCTCAAAGTTCGCCTCTTGCCTGTTCCTTCTTCAAAGAGCAAGAAGCTTTCTCAAAAGAGTGGTGGCTCAAAGGCTCGCCATGCGTGTCTCCAGAAAAGACACGGAAACCCCAAACCGAGAACCGCGAACCGCAAGAACAACCGTTACCGCCGTGCGCCCCTTTGCCCCTTTCCCCGCCGAAGAGTTCCGTGTAATGTAAAAAGACGCCGTCGTTTCCCGCAAAACAGTTGCAAAAAGTCCCATCAAGAATCGCTGTATTCGCTTGGAACCCTGTCGCGTCCGCAAGGCGCATCCATTGTCCTCTGTTAGATATGACGGCGGGCGCCGAGAGCAAGACTTGACGGGACAGCAATGTCAGCATGTTCCTGATGGGAGAAACAACGTGTGATACTCACGACAACGCAACAAAGAAGGAAAGAAAGACGGAAAAGCAAAAGGAAAAGATGCCGAAGGTCGATTAGACTTCGGGGTCGTCGAGCTCCTCCTCCGGGAGGCCGTCGACCCATTTCTCAACGTTCTCGCGGCGGCTGCTGTCGTCGAGAGAGGCTCGCTTCACGCGGGCTTCCTGTCGCTTCAGCGCGCCGTCCTGCTCAGCGCGCTCGCACTTGTCACGGATGATGTGCAGCGGGACCATGCGGCCGGTGACGTTGTAGAAGTTGGCTTGCATCTCGAGCCACTTACCGCGCTTGTACTTGCTGTCCACGGAGGCCAGCACGGCGCAGTCGCGCTCGCCAAAGAACTCGTCGGGCTCGGGCTGGATCATGTTCGGGTACATGGCCTGGTAGACGTTGCTCTGGAGATACTGTATGTCGTGGCGCTTCTGCTCGGGCCATCCGTAGTAGTAACCATCGTCGTCATCCTCGTCGTCCTCTTCGTCGTCGAAGACAAAGGACGACTCGGAGGAGGCCTCCTCGCCGGAGAGGATGTCGCGGTCACGCTCGTTGGTCTCTGCGGCCTTGGACCGGGCCGCCTTGTTCTCCATGGCCACCTTGCCGTTGCGCTGGCCCTTGTGCCATTTGGTGGGCGTGACTGCCTTGGCCTTTCCCTTGCCCTTGGGGTCTTTGAGAGACGTCGTTGGTTCCTTGCCTTCCTTGGAAGACTTGGCTTGGGCTTTGCATTCTTTGGCAGAATTGGCCGACTCTTTGGCTCCCTTGGAAGGGTTGGCTGAGGTTTTGGTCTTCTTGGACGATTCGCCGGGATCCTTGGTCCCCCTTGAAGAGTCGGCGGCGCTTTCAGCCTCCTTGCCAGCGCTCTTCTCCTCGTCACCGCTCGCCTGCTCGTCAGACGCGAACTGCGGAGGCTGGTCCTTGATGACCTTCCAGCGGCCCTTGACGTCGTTCTTGTTGCGATTGAGGATCTTGCCAATTTCCGCCCACGACAGGTTGTCATCCGACTCCTTCATTCCTCGGAGCAGGTGGTCTTCAGAGATGGTCCATCCGGAGCCGCCAGCTGCAACCTTTCCGCCGACTTGCTTGGCGGGAGCCTTCTCGGGCGCTCCCTCGTCAGACGAGACTCCTTTGGACGACTCTTCTCCCAGGGTGCTAGCGTCCGTGGAGGGATTATCGTTCTTGTCGGAGAACTCGGGCTCGTTGCAGCTTTCCACGCCAGAGCTAGTGGGCGCGGACGATTCTGCGTCGACCACACTATTGTTCTCCGTGGTGGCCTCGGATTTCTTGCTGGCGTTTGTCTCGTCGCCTTCAGTCTGTTTGTCCACTGCTCCGTCGTTGGACTTGTCGCTCATGGCCTCGGCAGAGGCGTCGGACGTCTCTGGCTGGCTATCTGCGCTGGCGGAGGTGGTGGACTCTTCGTTGCCACCTTTGAGGCCCTCAACATTCTTGAGGCACTCGATATCCTTGAGGCACTCAATGTCCTTGAGGCACTCCACGTCCCTGAGACAAGAGACATCCTTCATGCAGGTGTCATGGCTGCCCTGATTCTTCAGGCAAGGGGTGGCAGACTCGTCAGACGACTCAGCCTTGGAGCTGGAGTCGGCTTCGGGGTTGTCATCGACGGCACAAAGTGCAGGCGCCTGGTACCCATTAGAGTCGTCAGCAGAGAACTCTGGCAATGAAAACTCTGCTTCAGATTCCGGCTTGTTAGCGGGAGCATCTTGTCGGGCCTGTTCATCGCGCGCCGCTGGCTGCTTCTTGCGAACAATGACGGGGTCCTGACCGAGCAACATGTTGGTCAAGGAGATTTGCAGTGCCTCGGAAGAATCAGAGTCTGCGGCAGCAGCCTCGCGGTTTCTATCCTTGGGCGCCATTTCTAACCACGAACGCGACGCGAAGTGACGTTGCGATGAGTCTGAGATGTTGGTGCGTGTATGTCGGGAGACGAATCTTGACAGGTGGCTCGCCGACTCAACAAACAGACAGAATCAGTCAACCGAGCCTCGGGGAGAGGGAAGAGGGAGAGAAAGTGACTTCTTGGTTGAAGATTCAGGGCAGAATCTGTGGAGCATGGTGTCAGCGGGATGCGTGGAAGAGGATGTGTATGTGCAGTTCTCTGGGACGGGGGCTCTGCACTGGGGGAACACTCAACAGGTTGACGCGCACGAGGGAGGAAGATTCTCCTCTTGCTGGTGAGAGCGGGAGTTTGGAAGAAGCAGAGACGAGACCAGGAGGAGTAGGCTGTTGATAACCACTGTTGTTCCTCGCTGTTTCGCTTGCAACTGCGTGCGAAGCGGGAGACGAGACGAACAAGGCTGGTTGCGTGGAGGATGTAGGAAAAGGAAAAGGAAAAGGTAACGCGAGAGTGCGGCTGCGAGGAAAAGGAAACGGTCAAGGCTCGCTCACATGACCTCGGGCTGTGGTGTGCTGTGGTGCGGCCAGACGGTTGCCCAGGAGCGCCTTGTCCGTGACACTCGCCAGCTGTTCAGGCCGTCAACAGGGCTGCGAGCATTGAACTGAGCCGGCACCGGGAGACAGTAGGTCGGTCGCTACGCAAACAGCTGACTGGCGACCAGTGAATCACGCTCCTCGGTTCATGCATTCACATCACGGCCCAGGCAAGGGATGGATGAAGCGACAGCCACGAGATGGAAGCAGATGCCATCTCTTGTCGGACAGCACGCATGCAGCAGTGAATACACATGTCTCGCGCCCAGGAGCGGACTGCACGGGGACGTGGCTCACGAGAGGCTCCTTTCCTCTCAGCCAACTTACACCATGAAGATGGTCGTTGACATGGAGTTGAAGACGACTGGAAGAGAGCCACGGCCATCATCGTCCAATGGGGACGATGTCAATGGCGCTGACTCATCTCAGAGCAGCTCGAGCTCCATAAGGTACTTGCAGCAACGACCATCTACCTGTTCTTGTCTTCTTACAGAGTTGCTCACGACCCCATAAGAATATCGCAAGCAGAGCCACAGCTACAGCTGAATCGAAGCCGTGTCGATAAAACCCACAATGGCTGCGAGACTACCCCCTCTCCCGCCCTCGTACGCGCAAGGCCTCGAGCTCATCGACGATGCGCACGCGCAGGACCCCAACATGGTAGACGGCCCCGACGGCCCCAAGAGCCTGCCTTACGAGCTTCACTACGCGCGCAAGATGACCAAGTGGCTCGAGGCGCGGTGTCCCTCGGCCTCTCCAGAGCTGCAGCTGGCCTGCCGAGCGCAGCACTTCAAGAGGTACGTGAGCTGCCGTCCTCCCTGCGACGTGTAAGAGTTGCTCACAACCGTACCATGGGTGGCTACAGATGGCAACTCCCGCGCTCCAGCTTCCCCATGACACGCCCCGGCTACCTCACCTGGCGAACCAAGCAAAAGTCGCAGGCCGCCGCCGACGTCGCCTCGCTGCTCGCCTCGCCCGCCATCGCACCGCCGCTGAGCCCCGGGGCGCGCGACCGCGTGGCCGCGCTGGTCCGCAAGGAGGGCCTGCTCTCGGCGCACGGTGGCGACGGCGACGCGGAGACGCAGGCGCTCGAGGACGTGGCGTGCCTCGTCTTCCTCGACGACCAGTTCGACGACTTCGAGGCCAAGGCGGACATTGACGAGGACAAGATGGTGGGCATCCTGAGGAAGACGTGGGCCAAGATGAGCGAGCCGGGGAGGCAGCTGGCGTTGGGCATGGACCTGAGCGAGAGGGCAAAGACGCTGATTGGGAAAGCCCTGGAGGGTGCGTCCTAGCTGCGGCCGAGTTCTATTGGCGAAGCTGATCAGACGCTGGCTTGTTCAGCGTCGACGGTCAAGTATGAACCGCTCGACGCTTTACCATTGCCATACTGATGGTGAAACTCCGTCGACTCTGCCACGGTTACATGCATGCGACAGGGCTGCAATAAGTCTGTTGTCGTCATCACTGCAACAGTCCAATATGCATCCGGCCATGTCGAGCATCCCGAGGCCGGAGCTGTGCATTCTACCCGGTCCTTACCTCCGCCATACCAATCTGATGACAGCGCGACACCTACTACGCGGACTTGTCGCCGGGCCTTGCGCAAACCGTCGAGCTTCCTGCGTGAAGGCTCTGTGTTGTTTGGCTACCGCATACCATCACCCAATGCAGAGTCTTGGTCCTCTTGGCATGCTGCCAATCAATGGAAACATTTACCCTGCGCCCTGTCTTCTCTTATCCATCTTAAACCCTCCCATTTATTAGCAGAAGCTACACGTTATTCGTCTACGTTACAACGGCGGACATGTTGCCGACCTTGTCACCGGCCTCCCCTCCGATCCACTCCCCCGCATCCGTGCCGGTGACCGGAGCCCAGTCTCGGCCCAATTGCCGCCGAGCACCAACACCAACCCTTTCCCTTGACAACCCAAAGACGGCCATAAAGCAGCCAAAGCGCGCGCTCAGCCTGTCCTGTACATCTAATCTGTAGAGCATCAGATACCAGAAGACTGCATCTCTGGGAAGCCATTGGCTCACTGGGTACTCGTGATACCTTGAACGAGATGGCATCCACCAACTTATCATCATCATCATCATCATCACCACCTCGGGGTCAGAGCGAAAAGCCCCCCCTCAGCTCCCTCATATCAACCCACGACTTCGAAGCCGCAGCATCCCACACCCTCACCCCCAAGGCATGGGCCTTCGTCTCCTCCGCCGCCACGGACCTCCACACCCTGCGCCGCAACACAACCGCCTTCGCCGACATCACCCTCCGTGCACGCACCCTGCGCAACGTCTCCCGCGTTGACACCTCCGCCTCTATGCTGGGCCACAGGCTGCGCGTCCCCATCTTCTGCAGCCCGGCCGCCATGGCCAAGCTCGTGCACCCGGCGGGGGAGACGGCCATCGGCACGGCGTGCAAGGAGTCGGGCATCGCGCAGTGCGTCTCCACAAGCTCCAGCTACTCCCTGAGGGACATCGTCGCAGCCATCGACGGGCACGCCGTGGAGGCGCCGCACGAGGTCCCCGTCTTCTTCCAGCTGTACGTCGACAAGAACCGGGATAACACGGTGAAGCTGGTCCAGGCCGCGCGGCAGGCCGGAGCCAAGGCTCTCTTTCTGACCATCGATTTGCCGGTTCCAGGCAAACGTGAGGCCGACGAGCGTGTCGTCGCCGACGCCGGCATCTCCTCGACGCTCTCAGGGGCTACCGCTGGCAACGACGCCAAAGGCGGCTCCCTTGGCCGCACCATGGGCCGCTTCATCGACGACTCCCTCTCCTGGGCCGACATCCCCTGGATCCGGCGTTGCGCACCTGGCATGCCCCTCATCCTCAAGGGCGTCCAGACAAGCGAGGACGCCGTGCTCGCCGTGGAGGCCGGCGTCGACGCCATTATCGTTTCCAACCACGGCGGACGCACCCTGGACACCGTCCCCGCCTCCATCCTCATCCTGCTGGAGCTCCGTAGAAACTGTCCCGAGGTGTTTGACAAGATCGAGGTCTATGTCGACAGCGGCATCAGACGGGGCACCGACATATTCAAGGCTCTGTGCCTCGGCGCAAAGGCTGTTGGTATTGGACGCGGGCCGCTCTTTGCCGTGAATTATGGCCACGAGGGCGTTCTCAAATACATCGAAAGTAAGTATCTCTCTCCACTTACACTCACCAAGCGTGTAGTCCTCTGTCGTTAGTTTACTAATACTGATTGATCTGCCCCAGTCTTGCGAGACGAGCTGGAGGCGACAATGAAGCTGTGCGGAGTGACGAGCCTGGATCAGCTGCATCCGGGGTACTTGAACACTCTTGCAGTGGACCACCTGATCCCCCCCGGGCCAGCCACTCCTACTCGACAGGCTAGGAGTCGCCTGTGAATTCTCGCGTGCAGAGTCTGAAGTTGGTTTCAAGCGAGTATTTATCATGGCTAATAGCATGTTCGAAGCAGAAATAGCAGAGGTTGGCTTTCGAGACACGAGAAAGAAGTGGTAACTGTACTGGCCGTGTGACCGACATCCGTCTACGTGGCTACCCTGTACCCTCGAACCTGCTCTCAAGTCATTGAACAGAACAACATTCAGCTTACCCCAGCCCAACAGTAGGGTGAGTCTATCTCATCTGAGAGGCATATCATACCCCCTCGTCTGCAGAATTTGATCTAGGGCCAGGTCCCGTCTGTGTACCCATCTGTGTGCCTTGCTGCGATGGCATGCGCACCCTCACCAAACGGGGTTGTGTGGAACGAGGCGCCTCCCCCACTTCCCTTCGCATCTTCAGCCTTAAGCCCTTCCTCCACTTCCGATATAGCCAGAGGCTTGCTATCAAAAGAGACAGAGCCCCTGTATGCCGAGGCACAACGTCAACGTTCGGCCTTGACATGCATGCTGACGGACTTGAACTGACCGATGCTCCCCAACACGGTCCCAGCAATAGCCAAGGGCGGAGGGGAAGAAGATGGGGGTGGTGTTGGGCTGCTGACCGGCGAAGTGGACGCAGGTCGAGTGTTTGTCGGCACAAATGAAGATGCGCGACTACCTGGCCGCGTCCTCTCGCCGCCCGTCGTAATCGTGGTATATCGCAAGACGGTCTCGATGACCCGGTCTGTATCGCATATGAAGAGGGAATAGCCGTTGAACTTTGGATCACCGGCGAACACGTCCGTCTTGCAATAAGGGGTGACGTCTCCGTAGCTTTGCAGTTCTTTCGTTAGCTGTAGCACCGACGCAACGCAACCCCCTCTGGCCCCCGACGATCTCACCAAATCAGATCCAGATTTTCAGCTGCCTCTCGGAGATCAGAGTATGGCGACTCGTCTAGGCACCTGGTCGAGATGCGACATGGGTTGCCTTTGGCGCTCCAGCAGCATCCCACGATGCTGTTGACCCGGTCTATCCCACATCTCTGGCCCGCATGGCACGTAAGCGGATGCTCTAATCTCGGTCAGCCCGCAAAGAAACGTTGTTTCCATGGTCGGGGGATTCTACTCGGGTCCCCAGAGATCCAGCCGCAAGTGTCCCTGGCCGAAGTCCTGCGTCCGCCGGTCACTGTGATCGGCGGAAGCGTTGATGGCCCCTGAGCTTTTCCCCACATTGTTCTCGATCTGGAAACACGTCCGTCGCCGTGGTAATCTATAACTGTCAACAGAAAGTGGATGCCAAGGAGAGCGTCTCCAGAATGCTACCGCTATTTGTACTGGGACGCCAATAACCTAATTGCGCCATCGTCGCCGTTCTTGTCGTTCGGGTGTCGAGTGAAGGAGAGAGCAAGTAGTACCTTCTGTACGCAGAAGCGCTGACTGAACGACGAACAGAGCACACAGTAAGTGAATAGGGCACGGATGATGTGTTTTTTCTCACGTTTGCTCCTCCGTGTTTCCGTCATACTCGCGTCGCGGGTGGATGTCAATCATACGAGCAAGCAGCTCAATCACGAGTGCTGCATGGCACCCGTTCGGTAGGGTGTTCCGATGGACGCTGAGCTTCGCAGGCAGGAAACCAGACCGACCGGTTGAGTCAGGGTCCAGATGACCGTTGGATCGAAATTACGCATTGGCGCATATTCTTCACACGCAAGCAAGCACAAGCGATGCCATCCCTCTCCATCACAGGAGCACTATTGGGAATAGCTCCGTGTAGCACACCATCAGGCGCCCGATAGATGGGCATGGAACCCAACACATGCATGTCTGCCCGGGACTGCACCGTGGGATACAGAGTCCGATTCGATTCACGGACCGAGGGCATGGCATCTGCGTCCAACTTGGTTCCAATAGAGTCCAGATCTAATAGGCTCGATAGCGCCGATCCGTTGTAGGAGGACAAGGATTGGTTTGATTTTCCAATACGACACGCCCAACCTGGCTCAATGCAGCCCACCCCTCGGTCTCGCCAGTTGCATGCCAAGTTGAATATGCGCACCGTCCACGGCACGGCATCGAGACCCGGTGGCGGTAGCTCGTGACACATAAATCTTGCAGTGCTGTGCTTCTCTGTCCCGAAGAAACGGATAACTCCTGCGGTGGAGGTGGCCCAGACCAGCAGAATGCCCTGTGGTGCTGGCTGTCAGGTGTGAAGCCCTGTTGCCAGGTCACGTTGATCGCCCGCACCCCGGTTCAACTGGCCATATAATTAGTGAAGCCATTCAGTCATCTTTGCGGTGCCAATCCTCCACCACGACTTGGAGGGTTGAAACTTGAAAGTGACAGTTGGTCGCAGCTGTCATCTCTTGTCTCACCATCTTCACCGGCCCGCCCACAGAGACATGCAGCCCAGAGGCAGGCCCGTTGAAGCTATCCCATACATGGCAAAGGAAAAAGAAAGCATTATTGCCATAGCCCGACCGGGCACTCGAGAGAGTCGAGGCTTGAGACTCACCCCATGGCGGCGAAGTGGCAGCGATAGTGTGTTTTCGTCCATGCTCTTTCCGTATTCGCGTCCGCGTCCTTATGGATGGATCGGCGGTGTGTCGGAGGCTCCGAGCAAATCAAGGAACGGCTTTGAGACAAAACTACGGAACATATTTCTCGTTGTTGTCTCTCAGCCCTGCCCAATATTGCTCAGCTGAGACGACCTTGTAGAGCGTTGGGAGTCCCCAGGCAGCGAGCTACTGCGTTCGGTTTAGCATCTTCGTATGCGAGCCAATTGCTATGAGTACCGTCAATGGGACGGGCTGCCAGCGCGTGTCCCTAGTCGGCGTAAACTTTACCGGAAGGCCGGGTTCGAACAAAGGCTGTCGACGGCTATACGGGTATATGTACAGGTTAAACCACGCCATCGCGGCAAAATAAGCGCATGCTCTCCAGGCCGCTGTGAAGCTGGTAAGAGCCGGAGCCGGAGCCGGAGCCGGAGCCAAGCACTTGGCAGGACCGCCCGCGACATTGTCCCCCAGGCCGTACAGCACTCAACGCGGTCTTCCTGGAGTGGGATGTGCCGATGGCAAGGCAGGATCCTGCAAAGTCACGAATGCCGTGGAAGCCCAGCTCGACTCCCACTTCCCTTGGCCCCGGCGCGTGCGGCTGCGGGTGTGGCAAAAAGCACCTTGGAACCCTGGCACCAGTCGCTGGCAAGAGGCGGCGGCCGGGGGACAATGAGGTGATGACGTGCCGGAAGTTCCTCTCTTTTGTCCAGTCACTGCTGTCCTTCGCGACGGCGGCCATGATTCGTGGGAATCACAGTGGACGTCCCTGTGCCCTTCTAGGCTGGATCGAGCGCAAATCAAGATTCGGCAGGCGAGCAGAACTAGACGGGGGTTTTGTGGCAGGGGTCACTGCACAACTCAGCTGAACCGACGGGGATGCCGGAGACGCTAGGACTTGCAGAGAGGCCCGCCAACAGTGCGCCTGGTCGCCGCCATTGGGCGCGGTTCGTCTCATCTATTGTGATAATGGCACCTGATTCGCCTTTAGCTGCATCACGGGGAGTTGCGGCTCCGAGGACAAGAGCAGAGATGCTGGATGGGGATGGGGATGATGTTGTCGGGCCCGACGAAGCCGTAAACTGGCTGCTGTATCCCGGGTTCCTGGGTCTTGGTCCCGCCGGTTCGATCGCCTGCGATGCATGCCTCGGGTATGTCGATCGATCAACCGCCAAAGTAGTATCGACTTTTGGCGTTTCACGATAAGGCCGTGATGGTGATGTCTGAAGGGCCGCTCATGGAAATCGATCTCCAAATGCCTGCCTCATGGACGTTCTCGTCCTCATCGCTCACATCAACGCTGTTGTTACAGCATCCGAGCTGAGCCTTGTTGGCAGGACGCGTCCGCCCGCCAAGTCTGTTTCGATCACTGTCCGAGGCCAGCCAGCTCTGGCATTTGGAACACACAGCCGTCTGCAGTCCATACCTATGTACCTTGTACTTCGTATGATGCATGTGGCACAAGGCATGATGACTAGGGTTCTCGTCGACAGATGTCGGATGCAAACGCACGGACTTTGCTGGCTGCCGAAGCAAGGGAAGGACCAAGGGACGGGCAAGAGTCAATGCAGTCATGCTGGTGAACTGCGACGTCACGATGCGACCCGAGTGCCATTGGAGGAGGGAGAAAAGAGGACGGGGAGACGAGGTTGTTGATGAAAGGGGGAGAGTGTGAGCGCGAGCGCGAACTTGCCTAATCAGGCATTCCTTCCCATGACAGTACGTGCTTTGGTGGTCCAACATGTCGTGGGAGGTTCCTTCCCAAACGAACGCATGGCCGGGGCAAGAGCCTAGGTACGGATTACAGATGGCGCCTTCCACCGTGAACCAGGCAGCTGGGTCACAATATTGATTACCTTATGTCAACCTCGCGTTGGCCGTCGCATGGTTTCTTTTCCTCTTCATTTCTAACCTCTCTTTCTTTCTTTTTTTGTGCGTCTGCCGTAAATTGACCCGGGCCAGTTTGTCGCCGTTCATCATGTCGTCCGTCCTACGAGCCCTTGCACCAACCTGAGTGCGACGATGTACTAGATGTCTCTTGGCCGCCTCTGAAATCTACCTTTAGCCGAAACTCTCCTGGGTCCGTCACGCATCGGAAAGCCACACGTCACCTGGAATCTTGGAAAGAGGGTATGCTTGCTCGTCTGCACACCCTGGGCCGCCTGAACAGGTGGGGGCTGATGCGGTGCTACGACGCCCAGATCTGCACGACGACTTCGGCCGCCAACAAAGGTGAGGCGATTTGGACGCGTCTGCGAAGTACGGAGTACCAAGCACACAAACGTTTTGTCTCTCCGCCGTGTCCGCAGCGCCCGCCGCCTCGCTCTCTGGCGCGCTCTCTTGATGCAGCCCTGTGTGCAGCCCCCCGCCACCGCCTTGGCTGCCCCATGATCCATCATCAGCGCATCTACGAGTACGGATACGGATAGCTGAGGCCCGGCTCTGGCTCCCCAGCCCCAGCGGATGAGGCTTGTGCGCAGTCGTCCAGACTCTGGAGTCGCAACGGACAGGCCCCCTAGCTTCGTCTGTCGGTCGACCCCTAGCGAACGATAGTGGACCTTGTGCTGCTCGTCCTTCTTCGCCAATCTCCAAGACCGTCCGTGGAACACCAATCATGATGCATATCGCCTTTTCTCGCAGTGCCTCGTACCTCCAGAGGCAGGACAAGTAACGTCTTAGTTGCTACTATCCGGCCAAATCTGAGCACAAGTACTCCGTATGTACGCAAGTACGTACGAGTACAGCACCGTGGTGGTTTGCTGCCCCCTCCCGCCCCGCTGCAAGAGCCCAAAGACAAGCATCCAACACGGCGGCGGGCGCCTGGACGTTTTGCGACGGAGCTCCAGATGGCATCTAGGCATGGATCGACGGCCAGACAGACGCGACGCTGAAAACAAATTCTGACAAAGAGCAAGGCCCACCATGGCGCGACCTTCCGAGGCCCAGCCGAACAAGAGAGGGAAGAAGGAAAAATCGGGCATGGAACGGAGTGACGACGGTCCCGCGCATCCGCATCATGACAACCGGCCGCTCCGTCGTCCCCGTGTCACAGTCGTCGGATGGGGCAAGCTGTGTGCGCTAACTTAGTCGACGCCGCTCCCAGTCCACTGCTGGTCCCTCCCCCCACCCTGGGAGGCTTGGACCCTGGCCCTGGTCCGCTCTCTGCGTCCTCTCCCGCTCACACCTTTCCTCTCCTCCCCAGCAATAGCTCGTTGGCCGTATTGTGGCTGCGTTTGTTTGAGGCGACACGACGACCGAGGGCGAGACAGGCATCAGCAAGGCTGATGGACCAAATTGGCGGGCAGGTGGCGGACTAACACTCGCGGAATCCCTGACCTTGGCCCGGTTGGGGATTCCGACCCTGCGTCGCGTCCTCTTTCGTCCCATGATCGAGTACAAATGACAACCCTCTTGCTTACCTTTGCAGGCCATGGCAGCCATGTCTCCATATCTCGGACTTTGCCTCACCTTATCCACTGCCTTGGGCCCTCCCTTTCCCGGCCAGTGAAAACTGCTATTCTTACTGCCATCTGCCCAGCTTGCCCAGGTGGGCTTACCCGGATCCGTAGCTCTCTTGCGACTGCTGCTCGACTGTCACGCTCAGTCCCGGCTCCCTCGCAACCCACGCCAGAGCCAAGAAGGTCTCTTTGAACTGCCGCGCGCTCACTCTCGCCTCGCCCCGTACTCCACCTCTCCCACCCCTGGGCGTGTTCCCTTAGTTTGAAATACTGTATATAGCAGGTAAGTTGGCAGTCGAGAGCATTAAAGATCCATACATGGTCCTCCTCGTCACTACCTGTTCTTACCTGGTCCTTGTTCCGCCCAATCCCTATCGATATTCACACCTCCGCATTGCCAGCTATCCCAGCCCCTAGCCCTACCCAGTCCCGGTGAAAGCCATTCCCAGCAAACCTTCTGAGGTGGATGGACATATTGTGGCCAACTAAAGCAGCCTCCGGGGGTCTTTCATCGTTTCTGCTGCGCATTGGAAGTCGTTGCTGAAGCCTTGAGAGCCTCCTATACGTCTTTCTGTCTCTAATGATTGTGCCTGCAATGCGTACAGACCCTCGCAGTTGTTAGATGCGCTCGACCGCGTCCTCTCTTATCATATAATTTTTCCGCACCGCTCGCCACTCCTTCTACTTAACTCGAACATCTCTCTACTGCCTTCTTCTCGAGAGCATGAAGACTCTGCCTGGCCAGTCAACATATTTCAAGTCGCCGCCAGCTCTCCGTACCGCTTCCCCGATCCACACCTCGCGTCTACTTTTATCCCGACATGTCGAGCCCGTTCCGACACGTAAGTTTAACATCCCGGCCGTGCCAGGGATCCACCCCCTTGCGCTATGTCTGTGACAGCGCTCACCACGGCTGCAGCCCTTTCAGGAATCCCAGTTCGATATTTTCGAATGGTACCCGAAGTATCAGGCTTGCCTCCGATTCTTCGTCGAGCATGCCCAGCACAACAGCCCCGTCCAGACCGTCGCCGCCTGTGTCAACATCAAGCTACCCTTTCAGCAGACGGCCGGCTCTCCCGCGGGAGATGCCTACGGCTCCGTGGCTCTCGTTCCTTACGTCCGTCGCCTCGTGGCTACCGGCTTCGACACCCCGGCAGTCCTCCACGGCTTCTTCGGAGATGACTGGACCGAGGGTGTCGGCCCCATCCACGAGACGGAGCGGAGGAACTACCTCTTCGCCGCAAAGAGCGATACTTGGCTGAAGGTCAAGGCCAACTACGACATGGCGGATGGCCAGACCGTGCCCTTCCTGCGTCCCCTGCAGGGCGTGACGGAGAAGGAGATTGTCAACGCCGAGGCCAACTGGAGCGAATGGCTGGCCATGCAGGACTGGATGCTGGGCCCCCGTGCCCCTCCTGGAGTTAGTGACTCGAGAGGACCGGGAGCCCAGAGGAACTGAGAATAACGACGTGAGGGCACGAACGGTTCTAGAAAACCCAAATATTATGCTCCCAAGCCATCATTCTTCGTGACACACGACGTCCCCTCTCAGGGGCAGTGTCAGGGGAAGACAAGACTACGGACGGGCGGGCTCAGGGGGCGATAGTATGGGAAGACGGGACATCAGACACGAGGGCTCAGGGGGCCATATTGGATAACGGACGGTCGCCATGATTCACGAGGGGAATAATACTACTAGGCTCGGGACATAATAGCCATTGAGGGCATGGACACATTGCAGACTACAGGAGAGTCGAGAGCCGAATACACACACCATGCTGCCAGGCGCGGCATCCGAATACGAAAGAAGATCTTAGTGACTCGCTTCTAAATTTTCGCCGCCGAGTCCCTCCCGCCACACACGTGTGTGGATATGTTACACTATCGCCGCCGACGCCAAGGCACCGATATTAAAGACGAACCACAGTGGCCGGTTCAAAACGCCGCGTCCAACAAGGCACGCCTCCCTGAGCAACAAAGAGCAGCCTTATTGAAAAAACAAGGCCTCTGCCGCGGATAAAAATAGTGGAAAGGAGAAGAATAAAGAGCACTGCAGGGCAGTCTCCTCCCCTGCGATGTGGGATAGATGAGAATCTTGAGCCCTGCCCTCCCCACGCCCACCCAGTCCGTGCCAAACGCCGCAACCCAACCTTGATCCAATGCAATGAATGCCCCCCCTTTTTGTTACCGCCACTCCTTTACGTGAGACCAATGTACCTGGCAACCGCGAGAAAGCAATGCTTGGGAGTATGGTGACAAAAGAACAAGTTGGTGGAAAGAAGCAAGAGCAAGAGCAAGAGCAAGAAAGACAACGACATGGCACACCGCGTCCATAACCAAACCAGGATAGCGTATTAGTTGAGGAATCCCTTGCACGCCGCAGTGCCGCAGAGACAGGGTATGCGATCCAAGCTGCCGATTTCTCGCTCGAATTTGTAGTCGTATGTTAACTCCTCATCTGTAAAAAAGATATGTTAGTCTTTGTATCTTGGCTGTGTGAGGACGTAGCATGAAGTCTTACTCAGAGCAATGTCTCGGAGGGCATAGATGACGATTCGCTTGCTGCCCTCGACCTTGATAATCTTGGCCGTGCAGTTGGGCATACAGCTGTGGTTGATGAATCGCGCAATGCCCCCCTTCTTGGTCGCGTCGACCACCGTGTCGTCGTCGATGCGGAACAGATAACTGCTTCCTATGCCGCTCTTGAGGTACCGCTTCTCGCGGATCTCGGCAATCTGCTGCCGCACCTCCTCGCCGACGTACTCGATGATCATGTCGTCCTTGCCAATGTTCTCCATGGCGTAGAGTCCCCAGTTGTGGATGGCGGACCGAGCAAACTTGACGGGCTTCTTCCGCTTCTTGAGCTGGTTGAACTTGAACACGTCCGAGTCTTGGCCCAGCGTCTTCTTCTGGTCGTTCAGGTCGGCAACGTATCGGCGGTTGCTTACGCGGCTGGCTCGGGAGTTGCCCTTGGCTATGAGTTTCTCGGCAGCCAGCTTCGCAGCTTCCGACGCAGCTGCGCTGGCGTCTTTGCCGTTCTTCTTGAAGCGAGCCTCTCGCTCTTCCCTGGCCTTCTGGACCTTGATATGGTGTGGCAGGTATTTTGACTTCTCAGAGTTGAGAATCTTCTTTACACCTTCAGTCCGCGCGCAACCCGTCGGGTTCGGCACATAGTAGCCGCCAATTGAGATTGGCTTTTCCAGAGACCCCTTTGAGGAGTTGAGCTCCCTGACGCGGTTGCGTTTCCATAACCACAGCTCAGGGTTGCCAATCTCGCCAATAGTAAACCTCCTTTGAAGTTTGGCGAGATCAGGCACGTCCTTGAGTCCCAGGGCCAAGCCTTGCAGCGAGGAAATGTCTGGTTTGAAGCTGTCCGGGAGAGTCAAGGCTGCTACCATGGGCTCCGTTGCGAAGAACCTCTCGTCGTGCTTTTCTGCAATGGGCTCGGGTTGTGGTGGCTCACGTCTCTCGACCTTGAGAGGCGCTGGGGTGGCCTCGTCCTCATCACGCTGCGACTCTGTCTCCTGCTGCTGCTTCAAAGCTTCTCGCTCCTCGAATAGCTGCTTCTTAGTCTTCTTCTTCTGCTTGAGGGGCTTCTTCTTTGATCCCTTTGCCGCCTGGGACACGGGGGTTTCAGAGCGAGACAAGCCGCTGTCAACAGCGTCGATGTCGAGGCTCACGTCTTCTGAATCCTCTCGGCCATTGATCTGCAGGTCCACATGGCTGATCTTGACACCAAACAGCTCTTCGTCGGATTTCTTTTGACGCTTGAGCGCACTTTCGATCGACGATTCTAGCTTGCGCTTCTTCGACAGTGGCCCATCGGCAATAGCTAGGCTGGCTTCTGTCATGGAATCGTCTTCCTGGCGGCCCCAGGACCCCAAATCGTCTTTGGAGGCTTCATCGTCCGTGCTCATGCGACTACGCGGCCGCGACTCAGGCTCTTCTGTGTCACGCACCGCCAATGCTCCAGCGTCGGTTTCCTCATCGGATTCAAAGTCGCTATCCAGGCTCTTGAGGCGATGATGCAGCGACCGGAACGCGGTGCGAGCTGCAGGCTGTCGTTTTCTGGAAAACGGATCAACAAAGGCGCTGCGACGCACTTGCCCCTTTGCCTTTGACTTGCGTATTCTGGGCAATGCCTTTGGTTCAAAACGACCGGTGCGTCGTTCAATGGGATCGGCGCGGGAGTTTGGCGTCCCCACTCTGGGGCTGTCGTTGCCATCGTCAAAGGCCAGATCCTCGTCGTCGTCCGGCTGATCCAGGTTGAGCTTCCGCCTCTTGGCAGCGTGGTTGGCAGGGTCGAGGAAGTCGGAGAGACATGGCGCCGCAACTTGGGTGCGAATATGGCGAATCAAATGCTCCGTCAGCTCTCTGCGAACGACTTCCACAGCCTCAATGACCGGGTCAAAGTTCTTTGCCCGCTGCTTCTTTTCCTCTTCCCAGTCCGCCTCCTCTTCGCGGCGCCGCCGAACCACCTCTTGATCTTGCCGTCGATAAGGTGCAGTTGGCGGCCTGTGGCTTCTCTCCGGGCTCGGACTAGGCTTCCGCGTCGAGTCAGCAGCATGGGAGGGTCGTGGTAGACACAACTGCATCGTCATGTCGTAAGTGAAGAACTCGGTGTGGTTGACAGCCCTGAAGCACCGCTCTGCTTCTTGCCTTCCGTTGGAAGAATTTCTGAAAACGAGATAGAAGCCAGTCCTATCCAGCCGGATATCGTCGAATCCATAGTTCTTTAATCGCTTCTTCATATGAGGTATGATGCTTGGTAACACGGGGACACTATCCGCGCTGACGAAGATATAGGGGAGGTCGGTAAGCTGAGATGCGATGTTCTGCGGTTCGACGGCGCTTTGGGGTCGCGGTGCCACAGACGGGGTTGCTGGCTGCGGCACTGGAGCTGACGGCTGCCTTTGTGCAGCGGGTCCTTTCGGTGCTGTCGGAGGTGGACGCACGAACCCGGGCGCGGGCGCAGGAGTAGGTGTGGATGTGGAGGAGGATTTCGGACCGGTCGGGGGTAGCTTCGGAGCAGACGACGATGCCTGCGCCAGCTTCGCTTTGTTATGCTTCTCCCTCTCTCGCTTCAGATGCTCCTCCAGCATCCGTCGACTCTTGCGGCCTTCAGGGTCATACTCCACTCTGACGACATCGGCATCAACCTTGATCCCGCGCGCTCGCACAGCACGGCGCGCGGCGTCCACGGCAGAGACTGGTGGGCGGCCTGGGCGCTTGGAGTCGCGATAGCGAATTGTCGCGAACCCGAGATAGCTGCCAGTGTCTGGGTGCATCTTGTTGCTGGTCTCGGCAATCTCACCAAACGTCGCGAAAATCGCCGTGACCTTGTTGAACAGGACCAGGGGGTTGTACCGGGTGACGACGATCTGCGTGGGCGGGCCGGGGCCGATGGATGTCTTTGGGTCGTAGGGGTAGGGCTTGAGGTTCTCCAGGGTATGGCGCAAGCGAGCCTTGGGCAGGTAGTAGTCGGTGTTGATGTATCCGAGCCGGTCGCCGGCCTTTGCCAGCCGCGGATCTAAAGGGGGGGCGTCATGGTCCTATCCAAGATTAGCCATCAGTACAAACTGGACACAGCATGACGCCCCCCCTCAGCCGGGATAAAGTATAGTGGTACGTACCAATCCGAATTCCTTGTAGGTCGGCTTGGCATTCTTGCTCACGCCCTTGCTGCGCAAACGATCGAGGATCGGGTCATATGTGCATTTCATGCCTTTGACGGACGGCAAGGGGTCTCGAGCGGGGACGCGCTCAGCCTGTGGACGGCCGTGTGATAAGGAGCCATTGTTAACCGCGGGTCGGGTTTGCCGCGAGGCTTGTCTGGCCTGGTCGGTGGGCGCGGACGCGGACATGTCTGGCTTGGGTGCCGGGGCGGGCGAGTTGGAGAGCGAGTCTCTGAGGCGGGACGAGGGAGCGGTCGCAGATGGACGCAGCGAACTGCTGAATATGGACGACGCAGAGCTCGCGTGCGAGCTGGCGGACCCGACAGTGCTAGTCTCTGCGGTGGGAGACTCGTTGTCGTCGGCGTGGGGGTGAGGGGCATCACCATGAGACGGCCGGGCGAGAGCAGCAGCAGTTTTCGTCGTCGTCGCGTCCGCATCCAGCGCGGCGGCGGCAGGCTCTCGAGACGAGTCGGCCCCTGAGATGCCGCGGCTGGAGAGCTCGCGGTCTGCCGCCCGGCCGTGGGACTGGGCCTGGGCTTCGGCCCTGACCTTGGGGGCGTTGGGAAAGAATTGCGCGAAACTCACGCCTGGTGGGGGGCGAGTCATCGTGTCGATGAGGCGCGCCTGTTATCGTTTGCACCGTACCGCGACCATGATACCTCGCGCCGCAGCCTGGAGCCTTCACCATGCAGAGTATTGGCCGTGTGCGGGCGGGCTGGCGGTGCGCAGGGCCGTGAAACGCGCTGGAGCAGCGTCCACGCGACCGAGATGCGGGCGGGCGTCGCAGCGCTCGTGGTGAGCGTCGGTGGCAGCGCAGCGACAGCAATCGCAGGCGAGGGGAGATAAAAAAAAAAACCAGCGGGCGAGTGAGAGCGGCGACGGCGACCGCAGCGCGAGTGTGAGTGCGTGGTGCGGTCCACGATGCCGGGGCCAAGCGCGGGTGAGTGAGTGAGAGGGAGGAAAGATGCGTGGCAGGCTGGTGAGAAGTTGAAGCTTGTTCCTCTGTGCTGGTTTGGTCTGGTTCAGGGATGGTGGGTGGGTGTCCGCTGCACCGTCCAGCCAGGCCAGGCCAATCCCGATCCAGCCACTGCCAGGCTGGCTGCTGCTGCCAAAACGCCCACCGCGTGCACGCATTGGGCTCTAGCGCTAACATGCTGCAGCCTTCGTCCCAGCATAGGCCGGCGGTCGGGCATACGATTACCCGCATGCTGGTCGAGATGAAATGCGACCGCCATGAAGTGAATGAGAGCCGTTGCAGCAGTGACTTGACGTTGGCTGCTGTCCGTGCCTATGCAAACAAACCCAACCAACAAAGAGACTTTCCGGATTTCGCAAGGCCGTTTGCGTCAATTGATCCATACGTTCGTTCATGCAACGAGTACGCGTGATGCTGTTCGTTTGCTCTCGGCAGAGTACAGTACAGGATATTCACTGGCAATATTCACTGGCACGCCCAGTCAAGTCCTGAAACTCATGAATGCAGGCATCTATCCACATGACTGCGCAAGAACAAGATACATGTGCATACAAACGCGACCTGAGGCGACGCAATTTTCTTTTGTACAGGCCAGACGCAGGCGGTGTTCCCCAAGTTCCACCTCAACGGAGGCACCCTCCCATTAGTACCACAAACGCCGGACCAGAGCAGAGTCATGATGCTCAAAACCTCCATTCCCTTGCCCAAAACTCCAGAATCCGGTGAGAGCTTGAAACGACCCTCAAATGGTCAGCTTCAGCTCGAATTCTTCCTCTTCATCGTCTGAGCCTAGGTACGGACCGCGCATCGGTGGCAGATCCTCGTCGTCGATGTCATTAAAGATGGACAGGAACTGAGGGCGTGGCAGCTGCTTAGACGGTGAATCCCTACGTAGAGCCCCTTGACGGATGCGAGCTGGCGTGATAGTGAGCTCGGGATCGGCGTCACGGCCGCCTACGGTCTTGACGGGTTGGTTGGGCCGATTGCAAACGCTCCCTCCCCGAGGGTGGATCATGGATGAAGCTGTTCGGCCCTTGTTATAGCCAATCGTGGTTCTTGATGCAGCCTCTCCCGCCGCGTTGCTAGGAGATATAGCTGGAGCCATGACAGCGGGCTTAGCAAGTCTGCTGCCGGGAATCAGCGCAGAGAGCGGCCGTCTAGCGGGTTTGTTGCTCAGCGCAGGCTTGATCGCCGTAGCCTTGTGGATGTCTGATCGGATGGCCAGCGCTGAAGCGGCCCTTCTCGAAGTAATAGTTGAAGGGCTCTTCGCAGTGGCTCTCTTCATCGTTTTGCCTGGAACAGGTTCGGCCGCGTTGAGTGATTCCGGTTTGCGGCGAATCGCGGTCACAGTCTCGGCAATGTCGTCAATATTCCAGTCCAGCTCCGCTGTCTCGCGCTCATTGCGCTCTTCCGCCTTCTTCAATACTGCTTGCATCTCTTCGTCGAACTTCTTCTCCTCCCGCGACACTCCGTTCTCGTCCACGGGGTTGTGGAAGTGCTCGTAAAAGCCCTTGAGAAAGTTCTCTCTCTTGAGGCCCTCAAACGTGAGGCCGCCTGCCGGGAGCACATCGGACTCGTACGGCAGCGGAGCAGGCTGCGGCGGAGCGTATTCGGGTTCATCTTCATCGTCTGAGGGTTCGTCATTGTCCGGCTGGATCGCAAACTTGATCGGCGCGAGGTCGACGGCCTTCTGCTTCAGCTTCTGAACGGTAGTGTGTTTCGCCTGCGTCTTCTCAATCTCCTGGACAATGTCCTTGACTGCGGCGCTCTGGCCGGCCCTTGCCTTTGCATTAGTCGTCTTGTTGCCTAAAGGAGCTCGCGAGCGTGCTCCTGTCCATGTTCCGTCAGCACGGGCGCTTCAACACCCACGTCCGTAGAAGAGACATACCCATAGGCGTCACCATCGCCTGTCGCTGGCCAGTCCCCTTCACCGTCAATTTGTCGTTTCCCACAGGCTTGGTGGCCCCTCCTCCTACCCCCGTCTTGCCCGCAAAGGCGGTCGGCGCATTCTCGTCATTGCGGAACCTGAGGGGCGTCTTGGGATACCTGGCGCCAGGGGTCTTTGGCTGCTGCTTGGACGGAACCTGGTGCACCAGATTCTCCTGGTCGCGATGCGCCGCGAGCATAGCGAACAAGAATTGTGCTGCTTCTCGATATTCGTGGAGTTCTGGATTCGTATACTGGGGTCGATTTGATTGTTGGAATTAACCATCTCCGGAACAATTGGGGATCCTCTGGAGTCAACCAAGTGTTGGGGCCACGTCTGTTGATGCAGGTGATCCGTGCGCCGGGTTGACTAGGCAACAGCCACGCTGGGCGAGACCCTGCTGTGTGGCCCGGCGGGGACACGCGCCACAACAGCCCAGGCGTCGGCCGGGAAGGTATGTAGCATCGTTGGAGGGGCACGTCTTCTCCTTACCCCATCCATCTCCTTTTCCCTGGCCCCATCATCAACGTGATTGCATCGCGCATCTTCCACACAGTCGCTCTCATCTCCAACTCAACTGCCCCGAACCTCGTCGATTTCCAATACACTCAGCAGACATGGATCGCATCAAGGAGGTTCGTTTTCCTTGCCCTGAAGCTCCCGCGACCCCACCCAGGCCAGGCTAGAGTGGTAAGCAGAAGGTCATCAAGGGTCATGGCTGAACGTGGCGTGTAGAAAATGAACTCTCTTCGCCTGGAGGCCGACGAGGCCGCCGGCAAGGTGGAGGAGCTGCAGACCAAGGTCAAGACGCTGGAACAGGAGAACCTCTCCAAGGAGCAAGAGATCACCTCGCTGCAGCACAAGAACAACCTGCTCGAGACCGAGGTGGAGAAGCTCGAGACCAACATCAAGGACTTCAAGAAGGTCGCCGATGAGGGTCAACAACACGGCACCCAGAACGAGACTCTCCAGCGACGACTGCAGCTGCTCGAGGAGGAGGCCGAGGAGGCCGACAAGACTCTCCGCGAGGCCAACGAGAAGTACGTAACACGTCATCCAGCTCGGATACGTATCAAGCGTGCACACCGCCTTTGGCAGTTCGTGATGCTGACGGTGGCTACGGCAGGCTCCGACAAACCGATGTCAAGGCCGGGCACTTTGAGCGCAAGGTGCAGGCCCTCGAGAACGAGCGCGACCAATGGGAGCAGAAGTACGAGGAGATGGCAAAGAAGCACACGGCCCTGCAGAAGGAGCTGGACGAGCTCCAGCACGAGATTGTCAACATCTGATTGTCCCGGCTTTAGTAGATACCTGTTACATATGACTACGAATTCGTTTGGCGGATCCCCCGGATCGTCGCAGTTCCATCTTGATGCGAGGAGTTGAAACGTGTGAGAACAGCGGGTGGTCTGGCAGCAGCATACAACATATCTTCTAGCAATATAAGCTGCCTTTCTCTGGGGTATCTACCGGCTCGTGCCGGGCGTGGACGCCTTCCACAGCTTCTCTTTTATTGATGCTGCTTGTGGGATTTGATTTTCCGTTTTCTCTCCGTCAGCTGCCTCTCGATCTTGGATTCGTATCGAAACTTCTTCTTTTTCTTCTTTGGTTTCGCCGGCCCCGTCCCCGTCTTGTCCACCTCTTTATCCTCGCCGCCCCCGTCTTCTTCTGCCTCGTCGTCCGAAAGCTGTGGTTTACTCAGCCCGTCCCGTGATACCGATACCGACTCGATCGTGACTGTAGTGTAGCGGTCCTCGTCAACGTATTCCTCTTCGTGATCGACAATGTCTAGATCCGGCTTGTCGGGAAATCCGTCCCACTCGTCCGAGGCGCCTTCTTGGGGTTCTGACTGGACAGGGTCGACGACCGCGCCAGACTCTCTCAGCATTCGATTGACTGTCTCGACGTGCTCCTCGACCTCTCGCCGGCGGCCGTCTCGCATCTAAATGCCAGCATTAGTATCTCCATACCGAGACGCGAGCGCAGCCAAAGTCCAAGCCATACCTGTTTGCGAGCGTCGAGCTTTTCCTGGCGAGCTTGCTTGGCCGCCTGCTCCTGCGCATACTTTATCCTTTGCTGCTTTCGCTTATGGAAGCCCGTGAGGTATTCCTGCCGCGCATCGTTGTCGAAGGACACCTCTTCGACGGCCGATGTAGACTTTCGCTTCTTGCTCGGAGGTGGAAGAGGACTCTTCTTGGGTCTCGGCTTGGCGAACATGGCAAAAATCCCTCCCCAAGAGGAGATTTCTACTGCAATTTGGCGGCGTCTATTTTAAATAGTTGCTGTCGCAAGTTCCAGACGTGTTTTTCGTGAAACTTCAACATTCCTCTGCAAGGATCCACTCAACTTTCCTTCACCGAGGTGTGCACTCAGTGGGGTCTTGCGTTTATCCCGCCAGTTACGTAAGGCAGTGGTGCTACATCATTCCCGTCGCCAGGCTCACCCTACGACTGAGGTCCGCGAGCTTGCTTCGACTGACAAGACGAGTAGAGGTCGACTGCGCATCACATCATCGCCAATCATGCGTCTCCAAATATTTGCGGGCGCTCTGGTGCTCCCTGGAGCCACCCTTGCCCTTTCAGATTCCTCCCCCTGGGTTCTGCTGTCCACGTCAAAGTAAGCAGTGCCGTCGAGGCATCTACTGCTTCGCAAGCTGACGATTCATCCAGGTTTCAAGATGCCTCCAACCACAACCAGATCCAGACGAGCGCAGAGGTGCTGAGGTACACCAAGGAGATACTGGGGACATGCCCTACGGACCGATACCTCGTCGTCACTCAACCTGGCGTCCACGCCGCTGACCTCCGCGGAGCCGACGCCTGCTCCATGCCGCACCTCTGCCGAGCTGTCGAGGACCCCCGTGTGCGGAGCCGGTATACCGTGTCCGAAGTCGTCGGCGATGTGACGAATGCTGGGATGACCGAGTACATCAAGGCAGCATGCGCCAAGAAGAACAAGGCTGTCACTGTGGAAGAGGTCGGCCTCGCGTCGCTGTCTTCCCAGGACAGGTCCGGCACCTTGTCTGAGAACGGTGCGTTCGAAACTGCAACCAGCGGCCGGCCATGGGACCATTGCTGACAGAGACGCAGATGCGATCCTTGCTAGCAACCTCGAGGCGACGTCCAAGTCCGATAGCTACACCATCCTTCTCTTCTCGACACCTGCCGAACCAGCCTATGAGCCTGAGTTTGTTGACTCGGTGCACATGGACCTTAAGAGGGATATGCAGAGGATGCCCACGCGCCGAGACGAGAACAAGACGCAGCGAGACACACGTCCGTTGTTTGAAAAGTACCAATTCTTCACTCCAGGTATGCCCCAGTTCGCTGCTTCTAAAGAAACGGGCCTCGGTGCTGACCAGGTCGCTAGGCATCTTTATGGGCCTTATCGTGGCAATCCTCCTGTTGTCCATCCTGTACGTCGGCCTCAAGGCCCTGTCTAGTCTCGAGGTCTCATACGGCGCCTTTGAGAAGGAGATGGGCCCGGCTGCACAGAGGAAGCAGCAGTAACTTGGCCAGATGCATGGGTAGCAAGGCAGCATGTCTGGCAATGGCTCGTAGTGTAACATGTGTACGTCAAATAGGGAGTTATGGGCTGTGTTTTAGACTTTGTGAGTCTCTTTGCGCGCATTTCGATAGGGACAAACGTACATGTCCATCGTGGGACTCGCGTAGAATTGAAGAATTGCTTCATCATCACTGTCTTGCCCTGTGATTTTCGACCCATTTGCATCGTGACCTTCATGGCGACACCAAAGAACGCCCGTACTTCCTTCCCAGTCATCCAAAATCGCACCGCGCATTCCTTGCAACCCGTCCGTCATCGTAGCCTTCGAACCTCTTTTGCCCCCTCCCCTCTTCTTTACTGAACGAAGCTAGAACTCATCCTTTACACCAGATGGCTCGGCAGGAGAAAGTTTGCAATGCCCTCCTTGACGGCGTACTCGTGCCCGCAGTTGCCGCATACCAGCTTTCCCTCCGAGATCTGCGTTTCCAGCAGCAGATGGTGCAGGTCCTGGAGCATCTTCTCATCGGCCTGCAGCTCCTCCTGCGTCGGGGGCTGCTCCGGCAGTTGCGGGAATCCAATCTATGCATCGCTCTCATGTCAGTTCAGGTCCCCAAACAGCGCGCCCCGCCGTCACCGTGACCACAAGAAACATGCTGGCGGACTGCTGGGGCCAAAGGGCGAGGCTTGGGTACACATACCTCAGATGACGTCGTCCGCAGCGCCGCCCAGTCCAGCCGCGGGAGCACGTTGACCAGCATTTCCGGGTTGACCTCGATGTCGTCCTGCACCAGCTCCGCGTCCTTGGGGTGTAGCGGGTACGAGGCCGATGACGACTTGCAGGCCTTGGCGGCGCAGGTGATGAAGTTGAGGCTGAGGATTTTCATGGCGGCTGTTGTGAGTATTCGTAGGTCCTTTTTTATCCGTTTTTATTTCTTTCATGTGGTTGAAAAGTTGCGGTCGGCGTTGGCATGAGTTGAGGTGAACTTACAACTTTTGCTTTTCTGCGCTCCGTCGTGGGGTATCAAGAGGCTCCACGTGACAAGGATGTTGTGGCACCTCCAGTTGGGCAACATCAAGAACACGACATCCAACATGCCACGCCGCTGTCCAAAATAGTGGAATTCCCCAAGCCATACAGACTACATGTGCTATTCAATGATGACAAGTGATTTCATTTCACTGTTTGCAATTGAGTACTCCAATGGCGCCACATAGAGTAAAGACAGCGAAAGACCATGTATACTTTATTTCTTCAACAATACATCTCTAAGCCATCGTCTTCTCATAGCCAACATCGCCCTCCGACTTCTTGCTGCTGACTCGCACAAAGATTGCAATAGCACCCAGGATGATACCAAACAACATCAGCTTCTGCAGGGTGGACCACCCAGAGGATGCCCCGGTCGCCACATCAACAACGGGTGCGGCACCATCGGCCGCCTCGGCGAGGCCTGGAACGAAACCGCCACACGATCAGCACGCCGGCCAAGGGAACGAGAGGTGTTGCTTTTGAGGCACGGTGCAGGATCTAGAGCTCGACGTGAATACCTTCAGGGGGGACTTCCAGCTCGCCGCTCTTGATAATCTTGACGGTCTTGAGGGGCTTGTCGCCGGCGGCGGTCTCGGCGTTCTCGATCTTCTCGACAATTTCGTAGCCCTCGAGGACCTCACCAAAGACGACGTGTCGGCCATCGAGCCACCTACGCCTGAGTTAGCCGATTGAATCCTGTGTGCGTGAGTGTTAAAGAGGTGTGGCGTACGAGGTGATAACGGTGGTGATGAAGAACTGGGAGCCGTTGGTATCGGGGCCGGCGTTGGCCATGGACAGTGTGCCCTTCTTGGTGTGCTTGAGCTTGAAGTTCTCATCCTTGAACTTGTTGCCGTAGACTTTGAGAGAATCCAGTCAGCCAATTGGCACTGCTATCGATGGTAGCAGATGTGGGAACTCACTGGACTTGCCACCGGTGCCATCGCCCTTGGTGAAGTCGCCGCCCTGGATCATGAACTGCTTGATGACGCGGTGGAAGGTCGAGCCCTCGTAGCCGAAACCCTTCTCGCCAGTGGCCAGAGCACGGAAGTTCTCCGCCGTCTCGGGAACAGTCTTGCCGTAGAGGCCCATGACGATTCGGCCGAGGTTCTCGTCGCCATGCTGGATGTCGAAGTAGACCTTGTGGGTGATCTTGGGGCCCTTGCTGGCCTCGGCCGTCTGGGAGAAGAGCACCAGCCCGACTCCGAAGAGCAGGGCGGCGGAGACGAAGAGCCGTCGGAAGTTGAACATTGCTGGAGGTGGACGACGATTGGGGATGAATCGACGCTTGGAGCGAGGGAGAGGGAGCGGATGTGAAGGAGAGAGGATCGCGGAGGGAGGGACACCTGTACCTTTAGCTTAGGTGATCCAGTCCGTTTCAAGCTTCCCCGCCAGTGCAGCGGGAAGGTCCCTGCGCAGGGGCTCTGCGACCTCCCCAAACAGCCCCCTGTTTGCTGATGGCGCGACGGGGCACGTGTATTAGGTAAGCCGCCTCCACGATTAACCGCAGCTTCTCCGGCCTCCATTCCCTGAGACTCTTTTGCACCCGGCCGACGATGCTTGACGTTTGACATGCGACACGAGTGCGGGACGTGAGATTCCAGCTGCAGCCGCCACAATGGTATGACGCTGCTATGCTTTCTTGTCACGTGTGCCTTTACTAACAAATACCCTACAGGTGTTCATCTTGGGAGTCAATTTCAACGAGGGCAAGCTCGTCCAGGTAAGCCTCTTCGCAACTGGATAACCGCTCTGCATACTTCAGCAACTGACCGTGCGTGTCCCCGAATCTAGAAAGCCCTCGAGTCCTTCTATGCCCTCGGACCGAGCACCTCGGGCCGCATCATGGCCAAGTACTCGATCCACAAGCTCGCCAAGATCGGCTCCCTGGCCCCGAGAACCGTCACCTCCCTGACGGCCGAGCTGTCCCAGATGACGATAGAGACGGACGCGAGGAGGCTGGTACAAGACAACATCAGGAGATTAAAGGACATTGGGTCGAATCGTGGTAGGCGCCACGCCATGGGCTTGCCGGTGCGCGGCCAACGGACGAGAACGCAGACGGCGACGGCCAACAAACTCAATCGGGTCGAGCGGAAGTCTTAGATGTCGCCCTTCTCTCGACACTTTTCACTCATATACTGCTACATTAAAACGCGGTCATCACCATGAAGATACCAAAACAGCGGTCCAACATTATCCAATTTGGGGAAACTATCTGGGTACGAGCGGGATGCATCTACCAGACTTTGTACAAGAACATGTATATAGAAGCTGTACGATGATACGAAGGGAATAAGATCCAACTTCAGCAGCACAAGTGATGCAGTGTGCCTAAGCCCAATTAACTCTCTACAGTCCTTTCCTCTCATCCTCCATGATAGGCGCGCCTTCGGCCTTCATCTTGGCAGACACGGCATCCACGTCCTTCCAGACGCGAAGCGCATTGCCACCAACGACCTTGGCGGCGTCCGAGTCGCTGACGCCTGCTCGCAGAAGAGCTGCAACCAGATCCGGGTACTTGGTGACGTCCTCGAAGCCCGTTGGCAACTCTATGATGCCGTCAAAGTCAGTGCCGATACCGACGTGGTCATAGCCGATGAGGTTGCCAATGTGCGTGATGTGCTTGACGATTTGATCCAGGGTGGCGTTCTCGAGGTCATCTTCGGGGAGACCGCTGTCGTCGCCGACATCGACACAGGAGATGAAGCCAGGGTTGATATTGACCATGACAAGCGAGCTGCGCTCCTTGACGAGCTGGAGGATGTGGTCCTTGACGTTGCGCGGATGGGGGCAGATGCTCCAGGCGGAGCTGTGGGAGTAGATGACGGGAGCCTTGGAGCCTTCCCAGTCGTCGCGGCCACCGAGCACGTCGACCATGGTGTCATCACTGGGGTTCGATTGTCAGTACAGAAGATGAAGAAAATTGACAGCAGAATTGGACTGAAGTGAGTCGCATCATCACTCACCTAACGTGAGCGAGGTCCACAATCATGCCAATGCGGTTCATCTCATGAACGAGCTTGCGTCCAAGGGGGCTCACGCCTCCCCAGCGCGGCTCGGCCTTCCTCAGCGGGTTCTCGAGAAGCGCGGCGTCGGCGAACTTGTTGTGGCAGTTGTGGGTCAGGGTGGCATACCGGACGCCGAGGTCGTGGAAGAGCCGTAGGTTGGCGGCCGAGTTACCGATCTGGTGGAGGCCCTCGACGCCGAAGGGAGAAAGCAGCTTGCCAGCCTTGAAGGCGCCGGCAGCGTCAGAGCTGTCCAGCCTCATAGCGAAGTCGTGAGGGTAGGCGCCAAAGGCTCTGGCCGTGACATCAATCTGATCGAGGGTATACTGAACACCTAGACAATAACTCCGTCAGCACAGCCCATGGGAAAGAGAGCGGCATTGTTTTGAGAGCAAGACTTACTAGCGGCGAGGTTCTCGTCTGAAAAGTCATCGCCCTTGGCCGGGCAAGGCGCATAGACGCTCCAAAAGGCACCGCCGGATTGGCCAGCCCTCAAACGAGCGAGGTCAACCTGGCCAGGCAGCGTCCCATTCTCGAATGACTGGGCCCATTCGGAGTTGTCAACGCGGTTGCCATAGAGGAAACGCATGGCCGCGGCGAAGTCGACATGGCCGTCTGTACGAGATATGAATGTCAGCCAAAGGGTTGAACGTGAACTCAGAGGTAATCATGGGTTCGTACCAATCAGGGGGGTCGTGGCAAGAATCCTGCGAGCCCGGTGCTCGACCGACATGTGTCTCTGGCAGACATGATCCGAGACGCGGCGGTAGCAATGGGCGACGGGCTTGTGGAGGGCGCCGAGGAAGAAGAGCGCGAGGAAGACGTAGAGGATGAGGCGACACGGGGTCAGCTTCCGGGCCTTGCGCTGGTCCGGCCCCGGCTCCGCGTCGAGGGGGGCGTAGCCCTTGTTGGAGGTGGGCAAGACAGGCTTGCTTGCCGCGGCCATGATGGGCTGTTGGATAGGCGCAGACAGGGAAGGCAAAGGGACGGTATAGAAGTAGACAAACGAGAAACGATAGGCGCACGAGGCGTCTATGTTGGTGAAGGAGAACAAGTGCGGATGAATGAGCGTGAGAATGGTTGAATTAATAAGAAGAGGACTAAAGCCGCATGGGACGGAACTGCATCGGACTGGGAGCGCTTCGAACCCCTCCGTCGCAATCCTCTATCTTGTCTGTACGGCTACAAACGTACGAGAGAGGAAAGGGATGCAGCTCCAAAGACGTCCAAGATCGGGTACTGAAGCCAGCGGAGTTGCGGGCGGGATGGCTCAGCCACAGAAGTGCGGGATGGATGGGATGGGGAATTGGGGGTGGCTGAGCTCGGACGAACCATGCTCTCTTATTATTGTTGCGAGACAGGTCAGGGCCTTGTTTGGGCTCCAGCTCTTGGGGGAACACAATGGGTAATACTAGCACAGCACCCCTAGTGCTAGTTGCACGGCATGCATCGTGGGGTGACGCGCAGCGGGATGATACTACCTACCTTACATAGGTAGGTAGCAGGTGTTGAAGATCTGGGGTGTTCCAACCAGAGGCACAGGGTAATAATAGGCCTACGTCACAGCGGAGGTTGATGCGTTGATGGGTGAACCTTGGTGGTAGCAACACGGCGCCGTCTGATGGCGCTTGGGCCTGTTTTATTAGGGGGCTCAGGGTGCCATCGAGTCCCGCATCCTCGTGATCCTCTGGTGTTAAGTGGAAGTTAGTGATTCTACTTCAGATACGGCCTCCGATGACTGGAAGGAAGCTTTGTTCCTTCCCGTATGCTTGATATCCCGCTGCCTGCTGCCACTTGTGAAGTCTGAAGATGCATGCATCTGCTCGTGTCTGGGGGTCGCGGTGCGTGTCCTGCTGGAGCTACTGCAGGGGACTCCCAGCCCCGTCATCAACCACGGATCGCAGATGCCCCTGCGTTTCGTCACAGTGAAAGCGAAGCGCTATAATTAAGAACTTGAGGTTCCAAGCATTGCTGTCATATCCAGGCATCGGCCCGTGACTGAGTATGGCTAATACTTCGTACGAGGCGTACAACTGGACCTGGGTCCACCTCGGACACCACCGACCAGCGGCAGCCCTCTCAGTGGAGCTCCAGCCCGGTCCAGTCCAGGGCTTCTCAACGTCGTCAGCGCCCCTGACCTAGCCTGGCGTCGGCGTTTCCAGGCGCTAGCCTCACCTTTACGTAGGTCGCCTGGGCTGGGGTCGCCAGCTTCCATTCCCTTCCAGGTTCCCTCATGAGCTCCGCCAGCTTCAATTCTCCACGCATTCTCATCGCCCCATTTCGCATCCAGCGTCGAACCTCGCTGAAGCGGCTCTCTTTTCTGCAGGTGCAAGGAAACCCTTTGCCAGCCCTTTGTTTCCCTGCCCACCGCTTGCGAACCCAGCCGTCTATCCTCCCACGAGCCACGGCCTCATCCACAGACGGGACCGAATCGACGGTGTCTGCTCAGCCAGCCTTGCCAGCCAACATTCCTAGACAACGGCGCGCCCATCTTGACCCCCTGCTCTCGCAACGACGCCGACGTCAATCAGAGACATTTTCGAACACACGCACGCCGCATCCTCCCACCGACCGACTCCCGCCAACAAGCGACGCTCCTCGACCTTGCTCCTCTTCCCTTCTCCCCGTTCTTCGATTCTACAAGCACACGTGCAGCGGGCAGCATCCAGCTGGCTGGAGTAGGTCACGATGCCCAGCTTCGCCGACTCCTTTTGGTCGAGCGACTACGCCGCAGGTACGTTCGCAGAGGCGCCCTTCTGCCTCGACTCGGGACCCCCGTATCTAAGACGCATCACTAGGACTCGGCGTCCTGTTTGGCAAGCTCCAGCAAGGCGTCATGGAGAACCGCCAGGTCCTCACCATAGCTCGCCTGCGCGCCGAGGCTGAAGACACGTACGGCCAGCGCCTCGGAGACATCGCGCCTTCAGCCGACAAGATCAGCGGCGGCTTTTCGCGAGACGACGGCGCCACCGTCCGCAAGGTAGGCTCTCTCACTGCTGGCACCAGATTCCCGCGCCCTTCGCCGTAAACGCTCGCGCATACTGAGACGGACGCTTCTTCCACTAGGCCTACGACGGCATGCGCACCGAGATGCAAGACGCCGCCCGCAGCCATCAGCGCATCGCCCAAAACATCCGTGACCTCGTCGTGAACCCCTTTTCGCGCTGGTGTGACGCCCACGAGGCTCGCATACAAGACTCCCAGGACGAGCTGCAGAGCCGCATCAAGGCCCACGACCGACAAGCCGACGCCGTCCGCAAGCTCCGATCCAACTACTTCAACAAATGCCGCCTCGTCGAAGATCTCGAGGAGGAAAACAAGCTGGCCTTCCAGGAGCCAGAGGTCAGCAGCCCCAAGCCGAACCTGAACCCGGGCCAGCCCATTCCCGAGATCAAGGTGCAGCCCCACAAGGAGGAGGAGCCCGCCGCCTCCGACGACGACGAGATATACGAGATTGGCGACGAGATCTACCAACCCGACCAGCTCAAGAAGATTCTCTCCCAGATGCTGTCCACCATCAAGATGGGCGAAACCAAAGTCCCCATCCTGGGCACCTACCTCAACACCTCTGCCGGCTCCGACATTGTCGAATACCTCCAACGAAACATGGGCGTCGGCAGCGTGAGCTACGCCGAGCGGATCGGCCAAGACCTCATCTCCAACGGCTTGCTGCGTCTGATCGGCAACGTCGGCAGCACCTTTGCCAACAGCTCCAGGATGTTCTATCAATGGCGGCCCAAGGCCTTCAAGATTGCCGGCGTGCCAGACAAGAAGGTGCCTCTGAGCCGGACCTTTTCGCTCCCCGTCACAGGCTCAGATGGCAGCGACTCGCCCGTTGTGGGCACCGTGAGCGAGTATCTTGCCAACTGGAACGTCCTCAACAACGCGCACCCCAACGAGACGCCAGCCCAGCGCCTGCACCGCGAGTCACGCGAGACGGACGACAAGTACAAGGCTGGCGTCCGGAAGCTCGACCAGCTGCGCTGCGAACTGGAGCAGGCCATCGTCCTGCACCTCAAATTCCTCGAGCGCTGTGAACTCGACCGCTTGAAGGCTATCAAGACGGTCGTCCTCGACTTTTCCGGTACCATCGGCAACGTCATTCCCAGCTTGCAGTCTACCGTTGACAAGATGCTCTTGTTCCAGGAGACTGTCCAGCCGGTTGGCGACCTACGGTACCTTCTCGAGAATTACCGCACGGGAAGCTTTGTGCCCAGGGTTGTTGTCTATGAGAACTACTACAACAAGGTTGACGAGCAGACCTTTGGCGTCGACCTGGAAGCCAGGGCTAGGGCCGACAAGAAGCGCGTGCCCATCATCGTCACGACCTTCCTGACCTACCTCGACCACCACTATCCCGACTTGGAGGGCGATGAGGCGCGGAGAGGCGTGTGGCTGGTCGACGTTCCCCTTGCCCAAGTACACAAGCTGCGCGCCAGAGTCAACGACGGCAAAGCCCTTACTCAGGAAGTCTTGAGGGAGTTTGACATCCCCACGATTGCGAACCTTCTCAAACTGTACCTTCTCGAACTGCCAGGTAAGTCAAACTCCGACCGCGTCCACGCATAAGCTGCTTTGAGTTGACCTCGCTGACCCTTTGTAGACTCACTCGTCAGCTCGCACGTGTATGAGATTATCCGTACAATTTACACCACCCATACTGCTGATGGCACCGAAGCCTCTCGCGTTGCGGTGCTCCAGCAGACCCTTTCACAGCTGCGGCTCACGAATATCGCGACCCTGGACGCTTGCATGAACCACTTCACTCGCCTCATCGACCTGACCTCTGCTGATGACGAGTACGTCACCGCTCTGGCCACAACATTGGCCCCCTGTATCCTGCGGCCACGGACAGAGACGTCTCTCACGCTGGAGGAGAAACACTCCATCAGGCTGGTCAGGGATCTCTTTGCTCACAAGGATCCCATCTTCAGCGAGCTCAAGCGCATGTCGACACTGAACCATTCGTCTTCTGTGGGGGAAAGAAACCGGCCACGGGCTGTGAGCACGGATGAGAGCAACCGAAAGGCGCTGATGGAGGAGCGAAATAGGGCTCTGCTCGAGAAGGCCAGCGCCTCGCGGAGCCGCGCCACGAGCCCGGCCCCCAGCCCTCGGGGACACCGCCGCGACCGGAGCAGCGGCGGACCTGAGACGCGGTTCCCCATCCAGACGAGCCCGACTTCGTCCGTCGCCGACCGCCACCGGACCAGCCTGGGAGGCATCGAAGGCCGCATCAAGCGTTCCTCCCTCGACGTCCCCGACCCTGAAGGCAGTGCCAGCGCCGCCGACGCCGTGAACGGCTCCTCGCAGGCTACCAAGACCACTGGCAGCGAGGCCGGGTCCGAGAAGCGCGACAGCGGCGGCCGTGTCGGGACCAAGTTCGTCGCTGGGAAGAGAGTCCCTGCCTCGCCACCGCAAGAGGCCGAGCCCGCTCCCCGAGGCGTGACCCTCGAGGACAAGCCCATGGACGACTAGTGACGTCCACTGGGCCACGTCCTCTGTATTCTTCGCTGCCGACGGCACCACCACCACCGCTAGCTAGCTGGCAAAACGAAATCAAAACCCCCATCATACCCCCTTTTGTTTGCCTTTTTTTTTGTCTTTTATCATGGTCATGTTGCAAGGGTTCACGGGAATATGAGACACGGCATTGTGTAGCTTTTTTTTTTACTTTCTGGGTCGGGGGCCTTTTTCGGTAGAACATTTACGCTATACGTAGCATGAGATGACAAGATTAAGAAAGCACAGACACGCTGAGCGATTCTGTGGTTTTTTTACGTTGTCTGTCTGTGGCATTGGGAGTCGTGTGATGTGAGAGGGGCATGGGATGGGGAATAAGGGGCGAGACTGTATGTGTGGATAGATCGACGAGGATATGTCTGGAAGAGTACCACACTCTGCACGCGTGGCAGCACGTGCCTAGAGAATGGAGACACTCATATATCTTGTTCATTCGTTTATCCCCCGTCGCCCATCGTTGATGCCAAGCCTAAACAGGCATCATGCTATCAGACCAACATCGAGGAACCAACCTCACGCCGCCTCGCCCGCCGTGTCCTCAATCTCCGCGAGCCGCTTCTTCTTCTTGGTCTTCTTCTTGGGCACCACCACGGCGTCCTCGGCGGCTAGCGACTGCTCTCCTCCTGCTTCGTGTCCAGCCGCCTCGATGCCTTCTTCGGTCACGGGCTTCTTCTTCTTCTTTTTCTTGGGCTTGACCTCCGCGCCACCTTCGTCGTCTGCCGTCTGCTTGGGAGCCTTCTTCTTCTTCTTCCTGACGACGGTGCCCTCAGCGTCGACGCCCTGCGCCACCTGGATGCGCTCGTTGGCGCGCTGCATCTCAAGCCGCAGCCGCTCCACCTCTTTGACGGCCTGCTGCATCTCTGCCTCCTCGCGCTGCTGCCGCTCGTAGTCGAACCCGTGGGCGGGCCGTTCGCCCTCGAGGCTCAAGGCCCCGATGGTGCTCGAATCGACCTGTAGGAGCGACTGCTTGAGCTTCCTGCTCCGGGCCTTGGCGAAGCTGTCCGAGTTGTTCTCGGAGTCGTAGTTGCGTCCAGGCCCGCTGTCGCTGCCCTCGAGCATCTCGTCGGCTGTAATGACAAGTTTTTGCTTGGGCTTGCGCTGGGGTTTCGGCGTCGGCGCAGGGGGGTTTCCCACTTTGTCGAGGTCCAGCTGCATGATTGGTATGGAGTCGATGTCGAGGTCTGGCCCGTTGCTGTTCTGGAGAATGCTGTGAATAGGGGTTGACGTCCGCGGAGTATCATTGCTGGAGATATAGAACGGGTCGTCCTTGTTCCTTTCAAGACGGTCGGCCTTCCTCCTCGCGATGATGTCTGCGTCTAGGTAGCTCTCCTCGCTTGGCTGCAGGTATGAGGCCGCCATCTCTTCGGCTGGCTCTGCCAGCCTGCTGATGGCCGGCGCGGATGACGACACGCTCGTTGGCGGCAGCCGCTGGTTATAGTATACCTCAAACTCGTCCGCCTCGTCAGATCCCAATGAGACCAGGTCCGCCTGAGAGAGTAGCTGGTTCAGATTTGAATGGATTGGCTCGTCGAGGTCGAGGCCGTCAGGCTTGGGCACGTTGCGCTGGGCTCCAGGTGCAACCGAGTTGAGCTCCCAGCCGTTGAACAGGGATGGTATGGCCTGTGTGAGGAGCAGGGGAGGGTCCTGTTCGGCCTCGTCCGTAGATGCCGGTTGTCCAGATGCTGCCTCCGCCGTGAGCTTGAGCAGCTCGATGAACTCAACCGCCCGCTCCTGAACTTCCAGATTAGGGTGCAGGCCTAAGGGTTCCGCCACGTGAAGGATGCGCGCCATGAGGAGCGATATCCTAGACTTCCTCTCGGCCGTCCACGGCTCCATCTCATCTCCAGCTATCGACGCAAATACCTTGGTGATTGCGAGCAGCGCCGTCGTACACACTTCCGGTCTGCCGACGGTCCTAGGCACGACTTGCAGCAGTCCGTTCAGAGTGTCATCCGGGGTCGAAAGCTGGGCGGCATACTCTCCCAGAATCCAGGTTGCAGATTTGAGCGCACCCGAAGTAATCGTATGGCCCACGGGGGCGTCTGCGATGAGCTGGGCAAGGATAATCTCGGAGGCTCTGACCACGGTGGCTCTCATGGCCCTGACCTTGACTGCGACATTCCGTAGCTCATCTCCAATCTTCTCCGAGACATCTGCGGAAGACCGCGACGACGTAGCCGAGTCGATATCAGCGTCGTACGCCCGAGGAATGGGAGCCATACGAACGAGCTGTGTCAACACATCGATGTACCAGTCGAAATCCAAGACGTTGGAATAGTTGTCCTTGGAGCCCATGGATAAAATCCTTGCAATGACATCGATTCGATAATCTTCGGGAAGCGGAGGATCTTCGTTGTCAGCCTTGGCTGACTCCATGATGGCAACCTGCACCTCGTCGTCCGAATCCGAACTGGGCACCATCGAACTGGTGTCTGGTCTGTTCCGGTCTTTGATGGGGGCTGCGGACTTGAGCTGCTTCATCAGCCGGCTCACAACCGATATCAGGTTGTCGCTCGTGACCATTCCCTGCACGAGATCGAGGGCCTGTATCCGAATCGTTATGTCCGGGCTGTCGATGCACTCCAATATTACGTCTTCTTGCTGAGCAACAAGGTATGGGTGAGTGACGACGATTTTGTTGAAGGCCAACAATGCGACGTATTTCACTGGGAGTGTCGTTAGCCAATGCGTCTTGGGGCAAGGGCTTGTGACTTACGATTTGGATCACCGTTAATCATAATCATGCCTCGAAGCTTGTTGACGCAAAGTGTGGCGATCTCGTCTGTCCCCGAGACATCGTCCCCGTTGCCAAGTATGCCACCTTGAATGATGCCGTTGATGCATTCGTACAGTAAAGACATGGCCGCAGTCGTTGACATGATGTTGGTGAGAGGAGGTAGCAGCTTCCTCACAAGCCGGGGTTCCAGGGGGGTCAGGGTCGCAAACTGGTCCCGTGTCAGCGTTACACGTTGCAAGCGTAGGGAGATGGTCACGCACAAGCTTGATGAGCTTTATCGCCATCCAGTTGTTACCCCCATCGACGAGCAGCTCAAACAGCCGCGGGGCCAGAGGGAGGAAGTCGTGAGGCCTCCGCCATCCCAGCTCGCACACCACGTTCACAATGGCGGCCGTTACGCTCGGGTCCTCATTAGCGTCCATCAGGCGCTCCTTGATCTTGGGCCATGCCGCGCGCAACGCCTCGGGGTACACCAGCGCCAGCCGATAGAGGGTAACCAATGTCTTTTTCCGAATATTGGCATGGCTGTGGCTTAGACGTGGCAGCAAGTCGGCCAGGGTCGAAAGCGCAAGCGAGGGAGTAATGACGTGTGGAAGCGTGGCGATTGGCAGAGAGATGACGGTCGGGGTAGACGAGCCAAGGTCCTACACGTGGACATTAGCCCCCGAGCTGGACGCATCGTGGTATAAACATACCTTCTTCAGCAGATTGGTCGCCAACATGAGAACCTCGGTGTCTGGCCGGAAGCTCTGCACAGCGCCCAGGTAGCCCACGCGCTTCTGGTGGTACTTGGCCGACGACATGACCTCGAGGACATGGAAGGAGGCCCACGACATGTCGTAGCCCACCATCTCGAGGTAGATGAGCTTGAGGAGGGCCGTGGCCTTGACGTCTAGTCGGACGAGACACATATGTCAGCATATTTACGCAGAGAGCGCAACGGGAAAGCTGTGACGAACCCATGTCCTGGCTGCGGACCTCGGCGCGGCATTCCTTCAACGTCTTTTGTATGTACTCCTTCTCGTTGCCCTTGTGGTTCCGCAGCCCCTTGATGAGGTCGTAGAGGGACTTTTCGAACCTGCGCAGCACCAGCAGTCAGCTCCCCAGCTCTCGTCTCCTCGGGGCCATCGCCGCGGCCCCCCATGATGCGGTATAGCAGAGTGCCCGTACATGATGCCAGCTCGTGGCCCCGCGTGGGGCTGGCGCAGCTAAACGAAGCGAAAGGCGCGCTCTCTCGTCACGCTGTTCTAGTCGTCCGTCGCGCGTAGACCGGCTGGCTGCTCATCGTGCGTGGCTCAGGGTCCAGCTGGGCGGTTTCGCGGTGCGGCGCCCTTCGGTGCAGGCGGTTTCGAGCGAGGGAGCGGACGGTTGTTGTTGTTGTCGTTGTCGGGAGACGATGACGGATGTGAGGCACGGTGGCGCAATGATGCAGAAGCTCCAGATGACCTACTCCGTACTGTACCTTCGCCTACCCTGTACTTCGTAGCCTACCCTTAACAGGGCATGGCGGAGCGGATTGGGGTGCGGGGCTCAACTGAACACACCCGACCAACCGACCTCAAGGGCTCCGACAGGTATAGGGACGATTACAAAGTATAAGTCCAAGTTTCTCGACCCAACTTGTGTACGTGATTTCTCTTGTTTGCCATTTCAAAAGGCTTTGATGCTTCTAGCCGTGCAAAGTCGGTCGATTCAACCATCAAGGATACTGGCCTGACCATGTTTTTTGTATAGACGTAAGTCCTCTCTCATTTCTCGTCGGAGACTTGCAGGCTAAGAAGCTACTCGCTATAGATAATCTGTTCTATTCTGGCTATTCTATCAAATGGGACCGGTAGGCGTTACGCAGTGCGGACTACAAATATCCGTATCCGTATCCGTACTCCGTACTCTCAAGCGACTTCCTAGGAAGTCAACAGCAAGCACCGTACGGGAGGTTAGTGTCTCAAAACGGCCCGTCCGCCATACGGTGGGGGCTGAATTATGTCACAGGGAGAATTGTGCACGGCACACCTAAAGTACCAAGCCCGGCGGCTCCCCCAAAAAGTGGCGCTGCTCAGGTACCCACCCGTCTGGGAGTGAAACGGCCCGTGCCCAGCCTTGCCAACACCGCGAGTCCGAACCGCAACATTTCGAGATCCAACATCACCGCTTCACCACCCCGCGGCGCCGTCTTCAACCCTCCCCGTGCGCGCACAACAGACGTCGCGCCAACCCCTCGGCCGCTCAACGGAGGAACCAGACCCAGCAGTTATGGCATAGTCGGCCGGCGCCCACTCGTTTTCCCTGGGTATCGCGGCACTCGTTGACGACATCCCACCCGCCGCCGCCATGTCCCTCCGAACCTCCATCCCCCGGCTCCCCCTGCGCGGCTTCACTCCTCCTGCTGCTGCTCCTCTCGCGCTCCCCAGCCGCCGCGCCTTCTTCAGCTTCCCCGGCGGTAGCGACACGCAGCACCTCGCCGCCACGCGCACCCTCCCCTACGCCAGCGACCCCCTCTACGAGCTCATCGCCGACGTCGACTCGTACCACCGCTTCGTCCCCTACTGCTCCCTCTCCCGCGTCACCCACTGGGCCCCGCCCGACCCCCGCGGCCGCCGCTGGCCCGCCCGCGCCGACCTGCACGTCGGCTGGGGCGGCTTCAGCGAGGCCTTCTCCAGCCGCCTGCGCTGCGTCCCCGGCGTCTCCGTCGAGGCCGTCAGCGGCGACCCCACGGCTGCCGACGCCGAGGCCGCCTCCGCCGTCTTCAAGAGCCTCATCACGCGCTGGTCCCTCGAGCCCCTCGCCTGCGGCCCTGCTGCTGCGCCGTCGACCGAGGTCCGCCTCTCCATCGAGTACCAGTTCGTCAATCCCCTCTACGCGGCCGTCAGCGCGGCCGTCTCCGACAAGGTCGCCGGCCTCATGATTGAGGCCTTTGAGAAGCAGGCCCGCGAGCGGTTAGCGTCTATGCGCAAGCCGTGACCACCGATGACGCGACAGTACGCTACACTACTCCCCCATCACATATATTGCATATAGAGCATTCTGTAAACCAATGCATCTAGACGGCGTTGGGACAGCTGGGTATAGAACTGTTAAACAAGAAACGATACAAACCAGTTTTCTTTCGCAAACGTATCCAACCGCTCTACACATATATGTACCTCCCAAATGTCCCTTCCCAAGCACGTTCCCTTTGCCATGTTCCCCCGCCGACTGTCAGGCCGTCCAAAGTGCTCCTTCGCATTACGCCCACCGCAGTGGCATCGCACAGCCTGCCAGCCGACGCCGTCGTGCCCCCCAAGGTATATCAGTAGTCCGTCCTGTCCAGTCACCTTGGCCCATCCACGCCGTCAGACTCCGATACAAATGCAGATAAAAAGCGACAAAGACATCGACGTTGAATGGAGAAGCGAAGTGCACCATACACTAAAATCAGAGGGGAATCCTTTTCGCCGCAACAGATTGCAGAACAGCTCGCTCAGGTATCGGTTCAAGGAAATTAATGTCATACGTCGTCACATGGCCAAGATTGTCCTCGTTATTTCTTGCTCGACCTGTTCACTCATGTTAGCACCGCTATACCTCAGCCGGGGACTGAATGTGAGCAGCCTTCTTACTTCTTCTTGGCCGGCTTGCCCGCAAAGAACGTAAGCATGGCCGAGTTCCTCTTGCTGCTCTTTGGCTTGCTCGGGCCCGGGCCCGGGCCGACGTCGACGATGTGAACGTTATCGGGAAGATGCGGGCGACGCCCTGCCGGTCCAGGCCACCCCGGCGGAGGCGCCATGCCGCCAGGCATGCCACCCCCGGGACGGCGTCCAGCAGGTCCAACTCCCGGAATGCCTGGGGGGACCGGTATTCCGCCCATCGGGCGGTGCCGCCCCGGAAGCGGCATGCCCCCGGGCAGCTTGGGTCCCAGTGGCGGCATCTTTTCCACTGGCCACATGGTCATGCTGATTTGCCAGTCCGGTTCGATGACCTTTTCCCACACAGAGGGCAGGATGATCTCGCCGTTGGGGCCGGTCAAGTCGTAATGGCCCTGCTGCACATGCGGCCCGATAACATCCACGTGCAGGAACGCCTGCTTGATAAGCTCCTCCATGCCCTAAGCAATCCGAGTTAGTTCTCTGTCTTTGTTATGGGGACATGTCCAAGGGTTGGCGTACCTGCCATGTGGAGCAAAGGTGAAAGGGGAAGCTAAACTTCCTCCCAACGGCGTCCTTGAACTTGATCGGCGCCTTGTCCGACTTCTTCTTCGCAGCCTCCTCGAACTTGACCTTTGCCTCGTCCTGTATCCTCTTCTTGAGGGCCTCGTGATCCTTCTTGGCGTTCTCTGCAGCTTCAGCAGCCTTGATCGCCGCCTCCTTCTCGGCTGCGACCTTGGCCGCAGCATCGGCCTCGGCCTTGAGCTTGGCGTCCTCCTGAATTAGCTTGAGACGCTCAGCCTCTTCGGCGGCCTTCTTCGCGGCAGCCGCCCTGGCCTCCGCCTCGGCCTTCATGGCCGCCTCGAGACGGGCTTTTGCGGCCTCCTCAATCCTGACACGCTCTTCCGCCTCCCTCTGCCTGCGCTCTTCCGCCGCCTTGATCTCCGCCTCGAATTTCCTCTTGGCGTTTTCCTCTGCGCGCTTCATGGCCTCGGCTTCCTGCCGCGACCTCTCCTCGGCGGCCTTTCGCTCTGCATCTATCCTCGCCACGGCGGCGCGCTCTGCCTCGGCCCTAGCTCGCGCAATCTCCTTGGCCGCTTCCTCTTGCTGCCTCTTCATGTCCTCCATCTTCTTCAAGAACGAGTCTTCGGCTTCTTTGCGTATCTGGATGTCTCGCTCTCGCATCTCCTCGAGCGCCCTTTGCTTGTCCTCGTGGGCCTTGATCGCAGCGAGCTGCGCCTCCATCTTGATCTTTTCGATATCGACGGGAGGCTCCTTGGGGGGCGCCGGAGTCGGCGGCGCAGCAGGAGCAGGGGCCTCGGTGGCCGGCGGCGGCGGCGGAGACAGGTGGAATTGCTGCATGTGGGCGGGCAGGTTGTACTGCGGCGGCACGCCGTAGAAGCCGTGCTGGTATGGCATCATGTCGTACATGTGCCTCTGCTCGCCGCCAAAGTAGCTTGCGCCACTTGAGCTGTTGCTCATGGGGGTGAACGGGTTGGGGCCGTAGCTCCCGTAGGGGACCATCTGGTTGCCGCCCGGGTATCCTCCCATGAAATGGCCGCCATGGTTCTGGGGGTACGGCTGCTGGGGATGGCCGCGTCCGCCGTAGTAGCCACCACGGTGGGCAGGCTGGGGCTGGTAGCCCGCCGGGCCGTAGTGGCCACCGAAATCCTCGGAGGGATCCACGCTGGGCGGGTTCGGTGCGGGAGCCTGCACCGGGTGATATTGCGGTTGCTGGCGGGTCAATCGGTGGTGTCGCGAGGCACTCCTCGCGGCGCGCGGGCGTGAGGGAGGGATCTCGTTGCTGGCAGAAGCAGAATCGGAGGGGTGGACGTCTTCGTCGTAAAGCTCGCCTTCGTCCTCCCACTCGTCGTCGTCGTCGGTAATGGAATATTCTTGTTCGTGGTGGGAAAGGTCCTCTTCCTCACTATTGTAGGAAGTCGAGCGCGAGCTTTCGCCGCCCGTGTGGATGGTGATTTTGGTCGGTCGTCTGATTAGTCTGGTCAGCGGTGAGTGGTTTGAAGACGGTGACAGGCCTCCCCCTTGTGAAGAGCCGACGGAGGGTAGGGGGCACTCACGGCATAGCAGACGACGAACAACAAGGGGTTGTTATTGCCGTTTACTCGCGACGATCCGGTCGAGAAGGTCGGAGTAAAGGCGCAGACTGCCAGGGTTGAGAGCAGCGAGGGCGCTGGATGGAACAGAGGCGAGCGCAACGTCTTTGGACGGCCCGTCAGTCGGAGTCGACGTCGCGTCGGAGTCGAGTGCTGGCCGGTGGCAGTGCGACAATGGTTGCGCTGGCTGCGGCTGTGGGCGGCGATGGGAGGGTCAACAAGCCAGGCAGGCGCTGGCGCGGGCGCGAGGAGCTTTGCTAGCCAAAGAAGCGGTAGTGCGACAAGTGTGAGGGGTCGATTGGCTGACGGCGGGACGAGAGCGCGAGGGGCTGACGGATACCCGTAAGATAATGTATGTAGGGGTGGTGGTGAAGGGAGGGATGACGAGCGAGGCACGGCGACCGAGGCGGGAGGGGCTTGGGAAGCGCGAAGCTTTTGCTGTGCTGCCTGTGTCGGTCGGTCTGTTGATGCGCTGTGGCAGGCACGCTGCTGAGTGTACGGATTATTGCGGCTCTGTAAGGTAAACAGCCCCGCTTACAGCACGGAGAGCTTTCGAGCGCGAGGGGAGGAGGTGCCCCTGTAGATGGGGATTCGTCGAATCGCGAGGGACGGCTCGGGCAGCCACAGGGTGTGTCGTCGCAGAGCCGAGTCGAGCTTGTTGGCCGAGAGTGGCGATGGATGGGAGATGACCAAGGTCGTGAGCGCGGATCGGCGGTGAGTTGCTGAGGGCCGGGAGGGTGGTGGGGGACGGTCCAGATCGCGACAAGACGGAGGAGCTGGCGACGGGAGCGTGAGCAGGAGCTGAGGCGCTACGCTTAGCTGAAGGGGATGTAAGGTATCCCGGCGTCGTCTTGTGTGGAAGCGGGAAGAGTGTCGCTGGCAAGGTGTGACCCGGCAGAGGTGAGAGATCTATCGTCGTGGCACAGACAAGTACCTGGGTAGGTTGGTACGCAAAAATGCTTGCTGTTGCTGGAGGTAAAGGTCGGGTGCTTGCATAGGTAGAACGCCGAGGCGCTGTTTTTATTAGTGGTGGGTGGTGTGCGGTGAGGACGGCGTGGTTTTTGGCGATAGTTGGACGAGGCAAGGCAGAGGAATCTTCGAGCAGGTCCTGCGGCAGCAAACAGAGGGAGACGTTAGTAAAGTTCTGCAGGTCTGTATAATGAACCCTGTCTGCCTGTCGGCCTGCCTGTCCAGTCTGCCCTTGTCCGTCTCCGACAGCCGTGCGCCGCCCCCCGTCGTCCGTCCACCAACTGGCGCCCAAGCAACAAAGTCGACCAACAAATGGAGCCCTATAGCTAGCTGCAGAGGCCCACGGCGACGAACACAGGGGGACGGACGGCGCCTGTGACCCAACCTACCTACCTAATGGATACATAAGGTACTGACTGGTAGATCTGACGGGGTCGCTGTGAGGGTTGATTGGGCTCGAGGGCTGGCAGGACGAGGCATATCATATTCAACAACCAATAGCTCACTCACCTTTCGAGTAAATAACAAAGCAGGCCTTGTCTCTCCGCTGAACCAAACTGCTCGCGTACAGGAGACGAGGAGGGCGGTGAAAGGGAGAACGCAACTGAGCCGCCGAGCGAAGCGTGACGGAGCGAGCGGCTGTTGGGTTCCAAAGCGTCCCTCCGAGGCGATTTACACGCAAAAAAGCCCAGCCCAAGAAAACCCGAGAGGGGCGGTGCTGCCTCCGTATGTATCAACAAGGTGGTAACACAGGCCAGGCTCGGAACTGCCCCGTGAGCGATGCCAGGACGCGGCGATATAAGTGTCCAATGCGGCGCGGCTCTCCCGTCGCTCCGATATGTGCGCGCGTGTGTTTGTACACTTTTCGATGCTTTCGATGTCGTTGCTGTTAGTCAATCGCTGTGTTACCGAGATCTTGTTGGGCTATTTCGGTGTTGCGCAAGCCCGGCTGCTGCAGCCACCGCGGACAAGTTGCCGTGGCAGAGTGCAGCAGGGCCCAGAAAAACCTTGGCGGTGCCGCGCCCGTTGACAGGCGGGGCCGTTATTTTTTTTTATAGTGCACTGCAACGCCGGAGCATCAGCGCGCTGCAGACGGATGGATGCACCCGCGCACTTCCCAGTGCACCCACAGGCAGCAACGGCTCCAGTCTGGAGCTTACCTTAAGGTAGACAGGTTCCGATGGGCAATGCGGTCAAGAACTCGTCAGTTGCGTTATGTTGGCAGCGTCCCGTCGGGGGTTCGTCGGCGTCTTCTCTTGTCTGAGCGTCTCGTCTGTGGGCAAGCAAACATGTTCGAACTCCACGATCCACGGGACACGGGATGCAAGATGCAATCTTCACCACGTCGGCGGTAGTGCACGTTGTCGCTGCAGCAGGCCGTTACAGAAACGGCGAGCGGGAGACGGTGGGCAGGTAATAAGGTATTCCGAGACGGTGAGCGCGGCGCAGTCGTGTCCTTGCGGCTGTTCCCTTGTCCGTCCTCGGTCTGGTCAAGACGCCGCGCTGCGTCCTTGTTATACCACCCAGACGCGCCGTTGTTCCTCTTGGCCGCAACCGCCTGTGCGACTCTTGTCCACGCTGTCACGATACCGACTGGCCCGCCAGCTGACCGCCTCACGCCCAAGAGCCCTGGGGTCGAGGCCCGGTTCGCACTCACCGGTTGCTCTTTTGACTCATACACGCTCCGGTGGATCGGGGACCAGCGCACGCGCATGCATGAACCCGGCCGTCTTCAGCTTCGTCGTCGTCTACGGATACCCTACCAAGCCTTGCAAGCCTACTACTCCGTACTTCGTACGAAGTACCTTGTACGTGTAAGTCAACGCGCCGCGACGACCCGTCCACATGCAGCCCTGCGCCGGCACTCCCACCGACACGTCGGCCTCATTGGCCTCCTCGGGCCGTCACTGAGGTCATTGATGAGAGTCAGCAAAATTCTCATTAGCTCGCAGCCGGGCCCGCCCAGGCACAGCTCCAGGCAGGCATCGTGCGAATGGGTCCTTGGCGATTCTTTGCAGCGCTCCCGAGACACGACCACGCGGCGTACCCAGCCAACCACGCCCACGCGGCACGGCATGCGGTGCAGCACGGCAGTCTGGACAAGCCGCCAGGCGTCTGTCACAAGCAGTGTGGCTTGGCTCTGCTTCCTTTGCCCTCTCTTAGATTCGCTGTTATGTCGTATGTACGCTGTTATCGTGCCGGAGCCCAAGACGACCCCATGCTCCATGCCCAACCCGAAGTGGCGAACCTGCCGTTGGCCTGGATTCGTGCCCGAACCAAAACCGAGAGCAGCCCTTCAAAACACTCCCGACCAGTGGCAATCCGCCCAGTAAACAGGTTCAGGGCACTGACCGTCATGAAACCTCCCGCCCGGTGCCGCGTGCGTGGGGCCACCCCCAAGGTAGATGCCCAATGCCTCTTCGTCCGTCGGTAAGGCCCCAATGAGCGAACTCGGACCCTTCCGGGACCGTCGGCGCCTCTTCTCGTCACCTCTTTCGTGCGCGTCCAGGGGCACGCACGCTCTCTCACACCGCAACCGATAGAATCTTGTCCCGCGCATCCAACTCGCCAAGCCCCCTGATTAGACGCAGAAGCGCCAGCATCACCGTCTCGTCACAGGACCCCCGCCTCCGTGTCCGCTATCCTCACCGAATCACCTCCGACGATGACTTGGCCAGAAGCTCGCGTGCCGCAGCAATCTCGCCCGCGTTGTATCCTTGCCAGAGCTTCTCCTGAGCGCCGTTGCGGCGAACAATCTCCGCCAGCTTCTTCGTTGCGGCCTGATTCAGCTTCTCGATGGTTGCCTGGTCGGGCAAGGCGAAGCCCTCCGTTTCTTGTTGCTTTTTCGGCTTCGTGGCGCCACCGAGCAGCTTGTCGGTTGCCTGTCATCTGGTCAGTCACTGTAAGACGACCCATGGAGAGCTCCTCATCATACCATCTTCAAGCCGTAGTAGCCCCGCAGGTAGTTCTCACACAACTCGATGCTCCGGCAGAACCGCTTCAGGGCCTCTGCGAGATGCTTCTGGGGAACACCTTCGGTGCTGGTGTTGGCAGCCATCAATGACGCTTCTCCCAGACGGGCGTGAATCTAGGAGTGGTCAGTATCATCGTTTCGTCAGCGGGTTGGGAGTGTCGGCGGCTTACGTTCCAGGCATTGGGCATTAACACAAGGACCTCCTCCAACGCATAGATGGCCTGGGAATAGAGACCCTGAGACAGGTACATGTCCGCCAGCTCCGCCCAGGCTTCCGAGTCGGTAGGACTGAAGTCGAGATACGAGTTCAGCGCAGAAATGGATTCGGACACCTTGCCCATGGAACGCAGCAGCGCAATCTTGCGTTTGTGAATCGGCTGCAACATGTCAGCCATGTCCGGGAATATCAGACTCGCGCCGGTCAGTCTCACGATGTTGGACCCATTTAGCTCCAGAAGAGTCTCGTACTCCTCTAGAACCTTCTCCAGGTCACTGTTGTTTGTAGCTTCCGCCTCTTTTACCAGCCCCTTCAATGCCAGGATGCGCTCGTCCTTGTCGCCAAACCGTATCTCCAGTCTCTCCAAGCATTGGTGCGCGGCTGTGTCGTCACCCGCCCGCAGGCAAGATAGCATCAGGTTCTCGTAAATCGTCCACAGGTTGGCCGTCTCCGGGGCGGAAAATAGGGATTGGAGCGGAGAGGCAGAGAAAGCCTTCGGGTTGCTTCGCAGGATCTCGGGGGCTCGCTGAGCCAGCTGCAGGGCCTCGGCAGGCGAGAGGTGGCCTTGCGGCTCGAGGAGTGACGGTGCCATGATGGATTCGGGTGGATCGCAGGCAGCGATATTGCTCGGGGATCGCCAAAGCTCACGCTCAACAGGCTGGGCTCAATTGACGGTTTCGAGGTGAGCAGCGATGGCAAAAGCGGCAGCGTGGTTACGTCGGTACAGCTCCAATGGACAACGAGGCAGCCGGGGATGGATGCGGTCGCTCCCCAGCTGCGCTTGCTCGCGCGTGGTGCCTGGACCCGGCTAGCAAGCTCCAGGCCCGTAGCGGAGGTGGGAATTTCCGGCCCCGAGAATTGCTGTCCAATCACCGCCTCATTGACCCCCACCGCGGACGGATTCTGGACATTTATATGGCGCCTCTCCAGAAATTTTCCAAGCACCTGCATCCTCTCTTTCCTTGTCTTCTTAACATCGCAACGCCTTCACGGCCAGTGGCCCAAGGCACAGAAGCCAATCTTGCGCGTGAAGTCGGCGTGCTTGATTTGGTAGACCATGGCGTCGACCGTCTCCAGTGCGGACGGTGCTCCTCCGTCACCGCCCACGGAAGAAATGGCCGCGCTCAAGACCCCGAGCCAGGACGATGCTGCCGCTGAGGTGCCGGCTCATCGGTCTCACGATCCTGTCAAGAGTCTGAAGCGGAGCGATCCCTTCCAGTTCGGCAGTCGGTATCTCGCTGAGGGAGACGACGTCTTCGAGTTCAATGCCTGGGACCATGTCGAGACTGACGACGCGTATAAGCAGTACGCCGAGGGTCAGCTCGAGAAGCAGCGCCAGGCTCCTGTCTCTGACTTTGATAAAAGTAAGTTGACATCTTCCCACCATCTGGTCCGCTTCCCCCCAAGGTTTTATGATGATACACAACCAAATGCATAGTTCATCTGACTATTAATGATGAAAACTTATCCTTCAAGTCTTTCGCTCCCATCTGATCATACCTCTCCCCATTCACATTTTGCAACCAACTCAAAACACGCCATGTCATGCGCCCAGTAACTGACAAGGCACTCAAAGACAGGTTTAACTCGAACCCAGCAAAGTGGTGGAATCTGTTCTACAAGAACAACGCATCAAACTTCTTCAAGAACCGCAAGTGGCTCCAGCAGGAGTTTCCAATCCTGGCCGAAGTGATCAAGGAGGATGCCGGACCAGTGACCGTGTTGGAGATTGGCGCCGGCGCCGGCAACACGGCCTTCCCCGTACTGGCCAACAATAAGAATCCGCAGCTGAAGATCCACGCCTGCGACTACTCCAAGACAGCCGTAGAGGTCATGCGGAATCACGAGGCGTACGACACGAATCACATGCAGGCCGATGTATGGGATGTCTCGGGAGACTGCCTCCCTCCCGACCTCGAAGAAGGATCCGTAGATGTCGCAGTCATGGTGTTCATCTTCTCTGCGCTGTCGCCGAAGGAGTGGGCACAGGCTGTGCGAAACGTACACAGAGTGCTGAAGCCGGGTGGCCTGGTCTGCTTCCGAGACTATGGAAGAGGGGACCTGGCCCAAGTCCGCTTCCGAAAGGGGCGGTATATGGAAGAGAACTTTTACGTCCGAGGCGACGGCACCCGCGTCTACTTCTTTGACAAGGACGAGCTGGCCGCCCTCTGGTCGGGGGAAGACTCTTCAGAGGGTGACGACGATACTGATGCTCCCAGATTCGAGATTGAGAATCTGGGCATCGACCGACGGCTGCTTGTCAACCGGGCACTGAAGACCAAGATGTACCGTTGCTGGCTACAGGGGCGTTTTAGAAAGAAATAGACACTGATATACCCCAAGAATACGTCAATGCTTAACTCTTTGCACTGTTTACGTGGTCAATACAGGAGCACCTCACGGAGCTTGGCACGGTCAGCTTCTCCAAAGCCAATGGCGTCAAGGTAGTCGTCCAGGCCGCCGTACTTTTGGGCCAGATGCTTCTCCATGCCTGAGATCATGTCCTCGGCAGTACTGGCCCACGCGTCAGTGAGGCCAATCTCGCGGATCTCCACCAATCTCTCGTCCCGCTCCGCGAGGAGGGCATCGTCGGTGAGGAAGTAGTCGTGCTCAATGGCCAGGACGGGCATGTCGAGGATCATCAAGATCAGGGCGCAAACGAGTCCTGCCAAAGAAGAATGTCAGTCGTCGACAATATCGGCAGGTTTTCGGGGTTTGCATACCTGTTCTGTCTTTGCCCTGCGTGCAGTGCACCAGTACCGGCGTCGATTGCGTGCTGGTGTACAGGGACAGGGCCGCGCATATCTCGGCGCCGGAGTGGTCGAGCGTGTCTGTGCCGAGGCCGAGGAGGCCTCGGGGGAGTAGCACCTCTTGGGCCATGATTCGCACGGCATCCACGCGGTATCCAAAGATGAAGAGAACAATCACCTTGCTGCAAAGTGTGAGTACCTGGTATGGGTGCATTCTTGATGTGAGTTGGGGGCGGCAACGCACATGAAACTCCACCAGGTGAGCTGGCTCAGGAGGTGCCTCTCAAACGGCCGGCCCGTGATTTTGATCTCTTGGTAGTCTATCCCGCTGATGCGCGGAGGGTGCGCTGATGCAGTGCTCGAATGCGACGAGACTAGCCCGTTGGGTTGTCGCCGGTGCTTCTGGGCCTGCTTGAGCAGTTCGGTCCTGGTCGTGAAGGTTAGAGCCGTGACATCACAGGGTCTGACCAATGACACCTACTTTGTCCGCAAATCGATGATCGTCTTGACCCCCAGCTCATCTCTGATGATACACTGGTCCCCTGGCGTGGCCTCGTCTGTTTGCAGCATTAATTGAGTCGTCTGGATGAGAGAGGAAAAGCTAGTGTGATACCTACCAGGTCTGGCGGAGCGATATATCACCCCTTCGCGGATGCGCTTTTGGCCTAGGAAGTGGTTGATCGTCTGGCCGGCGTCTCTGAAGTTGGGGATTCGATGGAGTTGAATTGGCTGGTCCATGGTTTCTTTATGCACTGAATTGTAAAGACCACGGAGATTTGGAGAAACGTGCGGTGACAGGAGGAGATCGTGGATGCTCCTTGTTGACCCTTGTCCAGCTTACCCTACACCGATCGACTCGCAGACCCGAATCGAACACCTCCAAAATGCTGAAGGCGATCACTGATCAGAACGGATGCGCCCTCAACCCCTGGCGCCGCCGGTGAAGGCTGTTCCCGCCGGTCGCTGCAGTGTGGACCGGGATTGACGATCGTGGAGAGCCCGTTTGCTTGGTCTGAGGACTCCATGACCGAGCAACCGAGCTACGTCATGCCGGCACCAAGACGCCGTTCTATTCCACATGCAGCGACCCGACCTACGTGCTCGACTCCGTACGAATACCAGCGATAGATAGCGGTCGGAGAGCAAGAAAGAGGAAGACTCATACCATTGCGCATTTGGCTTTCGCGTAGCCTGCATTAGATGGAGCTGCTGCAAAGCTTCGCTCAGCAGTGCAGGGTTCTCCCGAGCCGAAGCACCCGTCTGTCGAAGTCAGCTGCCTGCATTGCATTGCATGAGCGTCGCAGTCTGGTGTGACTGGGCGTGAACGTCGATATCCTGACCAAGATGGAGAAGAGTCAACGCGGCTTTCTTGGTATGGCGGCAACGCTGGAGCAAAGGTGTAACAGCCCACGATCCATTGACGACGATGGAGACAGGATATGGGAATCTCCGGGCTCGGCATGTTCCACCGGGGTCCACACGGAGGGCCAGTGGATCGCGAGGCAACCGACTGACACCAGCGCAGCTCCGTGCCAGGACTCCAGGAGAAGATCAACGAGTACGGACTAGCAGAGCCGCAGTCACCGCCGGCTAGCGCTGTAGCAGGAGATCGCTGGTGGTGGCACGGCTGTTTCGACACGGCTGTTTTAGCGGCTGGTCTCAGACTGGCTGGCCTCTGTTGCTGTTGCCGTCGGGCTGGGAGGGAAACCTTGCGTGGGCCGGGTAGCGTCATGCATCCAGATCTGCCGGAGGGTCTCCATGACGTCAGCGCCAAAGCCCATCCGGGGTAATGCGCATCGACGAACAAGCTCCCCGAGGAGAGCAGCTCGAGCTCCGAGGCCCTGGCGCGAGAGTGGCTCCAGCAGGGGCGCTGCATGGCTCTGGCTTGGCGGCCCAGGCTGGCCTGCGAACAAGCGTTTCATCGCCTGGCTTCTGTACCACGTCCTTCGTACGAGTACGAAGAAAAGAGCAAAAGCCTTCTTGGTGGTATCCAGTATCCATTTGCCTTTTGTCGGGTCGTCACTTTGTCCCCGTCGCTGGTTTGCGCCGCCGTTGTGGTTGTGCCTAGATAGTCCGTACTCGTACAGTGTCTGCTGATCAATGCAAGACAGCGCTCATCATAAATCAATCAAATCAACTTTGGCCCCAAAGTTGATTTGATTGACAGGTTTCCGGTCCAAATTGATTGATTTGATTTGATTGACTCCTCCCAATCAACTGTATGGGCGACCTGTACACCTGGTATACGAGGGTCTTTCGCCGTCCCCTACGACTTAATTCCCTCCCCAACTCCCCAGCTTCACCCCACCATGTCGGACCCAATTCTTCAGACAATGAACTCGCTCCAGCGTATCAGCCCCCATGGCGAGCCTTTGTGATGTTAGCGTCAACTTGGCCAGGCTGAACTGCCTCTCGCAGTCAGTTGCCATCGCCGGAATGGCAAAGACGTCCAAGGCAAAGCTGCTTAATGCCGGGAAAGTATGCTTATGGTCTCTCCACCACTGGATCGGCTCTTGTGTGTCTTGTGGCTCAAGGCGGAGGTACTTGTCCAACTCGCTGACACTGCCGCTCGTTGCAAATGCCTTTTTCGTTCTGCTGTTAATCCACTGCGTATAGTGATCGTCCTTCTTGCCCGTTCCCATTGAGGCAGGCTTCGACTGTTCCTTGTCATTCTGCTGGTTCGTCTGATACCACCGCGCAAAGTAGTCCTTCATGCCCGCCTTTGCATCACGAACCCAGGCTAATTGTTCCTCAGTCACCCAAGTAGCCTCCAACCAGCTGATGCCAAATCTCGGATGAAGAATAACTGCTGCCGCAAACAAGGGAGACTCTCCGAGCTTATTGTAATACTCGTCCAGCTTCTTCCAGCCGTTGTTGATAGATGCCCGGATATACGCTCGATGATCTGCGGGTAACGAGCTCTTCTGGGAGATCTCATGCGACGGTGACTTATCAAGCGAGTCATGTTCGGTCCGGGAATGCTCTGGCAAGGCAGCTACCGTAAATCTTGACGTTTGACTTCGCTGTTGAACCATATATATCTCGTCATCAAAGCGAGCAGGGCGGCGACGGGCACGGGTCGGCCGGCTTTCGAATTCCCTCAGACCAATCGGCTCAAGATCGTCTAGATTCGTCTCCCTTATTGTCTTGGTTGTTACCTCGTTGTAAAAGCCTTTCCAGTCCTCGAAATGTTCGAGCAGGTATTCCATTCCAACCAGGACTTCCCACAGCCGCCCATGGCTGTCGCCTTTACCCCAACCTTGCGTCCGCATCGTCTGAAAGTATAGAGGCTTAAGGATCTCGTTGACCTCGCCAAGAACGCGCCAATCCTCGTTGGATAAGATATCATCAGCAGGGATTCGTTTTGCCTCGTCTTGCTCGCCCTCGAGCGCAAAGATGAAAGCCCTAATGTCAGTCTGCTTCCGCAGAGCCCTCTCAATCATCATATAAGTAGAGTTCCACCGCGTCTCATTATCCAGCACGACCTCAAGCTCGGCGGTTGATTCCTCGGAAAGACGGTACCCCTCGTACTCCTGCTCGTGAGCGATGCGCTTGAAATATTCGCTGCGTTGAGGTGACGATCTGATGAATTTGACGATATTGTGGAGCTTTCCAATTGGGCCCTTTGAACGCCAATGACGAAGGTCTTGCTCCGCAAGACCTCTCATGCCGTTGATGTCTGACTCTAGCTCGAAAGAGTCGGCATCTTTGCCGAAAAGAAACGCGCGCGCAACAAGATTGAGAATATGGCCATAGCAGCGCATCCGATGGGCCTTTATATCAGCCGCTTTGATCGACGGGTCAAGCTGCCTGAAGAAATAGGACAAACAGGTGTCGTTCGCCTTCAGATTGTCAGACATGACCGTTCCAACCCGCCCACCAATCTCCCACTGTTGGACAATGCCGAACAAAGTATGCGCAAGGTTCTCGCCATTGTGAGTACCAAATTGACGGCGTAGGGCCAGCAACCTGGATTGTTGGTACCCGACTTTGTCGATGAAGTGCGCAAACACAGCCATTATCGAAAGGCGGTTTGGCGATGTCCAGAGATCGAAGCTGATGTGTATTTTCGTGAGCGCAGTACCCAGCTCCGCTCTGATAACATCGATTTTGGACTCGAAGATCCTCTGAAGCTCTCTGGTTATAGAACTGCTACTCCAGGGGATCTGGAGCGCTAATTCATGGTCGAATCGGTAGAAAAGCTCCTTCAGAAACTTGTGCTCAAAAATTGTAAATGGCACATCGCTGTCAATGACGAACCCAACACTGAGTTCTTGTATAGCTTTGACCTTTGCTTTTGGTATCATGCTCTGGTCAAGCCGCGGTCGTTTGGGAGGTGCACAGGAATGGGTATCGATCGCGCTATCGTCGTCGCTGGGGCTTGACTGGCTCGTCGGGGTGATCCGGTGAAATCTAGGCGAGTCAGTAGATGGATTTGTTGGTCCAGGGGCGGATACGTACTTGCGAAGATGATCTGCTGCTGAAGATGTGGCTTGTACTGAGAAGAATTCCGGCCGGCCCTTCGTATCGCAACGACTGCAGCACCAGACATTACCGATTGGCTGATCCTGGTTATTCAATTCGATGAAAAACATGCCATGTGACCTAATCCAGCTCTTTCTACCCTTTGCACCCTTCCGGGCTAGCGAAGCTTCTTGGACAAAGCGGCGGTTCTTCCAGACGATCTTGGGTAGATCCTCAATAGTAGGGTTAACGGGCAGATCTTGGACAGCAGCCTCCTCGAGTTGCTTGGCCACGGTCGTTGGTTGTGATAGTCGCGAGAACGCAGAAGGAAAGAGTGAAGTGGGGCATGGTGTTGAAACCTCTGGCGAAAGACTCGACGGAGTAGACGGTGTTTGTAAGTGCGACATCTCGTCGTTGATGTTATGTCGTGACGGCGAAGTTGACGCGTCGCGCAGGGTGGCGAAGGCGCGTAACCGCGTCATCCTAGCTAGCCCCGGGTTGGCCCGGCCGGCGATAGTAGGTACCTAATCTTACTGCTATATTATGTGGTTGAGTAAGTAGCATCCATCTGTGATTACGTTCTGTAGGGTAGGGACCAGGCAGGACAGGTCATTCATTGATGGCACTTCGGGTAACTACAGCATAGTATATATCAACTTAACCAAATCATGTCAACTTTCAAATCACTGGAATTGATTTGATTGAACGTAAGACTGGGCTGATTTGATTGATTTGATTGGGATGATTGATTGATTGAGTTGATCTGTGATGAGCGCTGCCGAGGCCCACGCAGCGAGGGAATGGGAAGCTCTAGCGTCGATGCCGGCTCGTGGCCAGTCGTCTCCGCCGCCGTTCTGATTTCCCATGCCGTCACGACCATCCAGAATAAAACCGCCGCAGGGCCCAGCCGGCCAGCCCGTTTGTGTCTTGCAACACCTCTCTGTAAGTTAGGAGCTGTGTTCTTGTGCGGCATTGCTTCCTCTTGTTTCGCCCGTTCTACGTTTCCTTCGTCGACTGGGGGACCCGGGGATCTACGAGTATTGATCAACTTGTCGACAACCCTTGCTGAGGACCCTGCTCAGCTAACATCTGGATACCCGGCTCATCCAGCTCACACATCCGAGGCCGATCAGCCCCTCCTGTTCCTCCACCAGCGGCCCAAATTCCCGAGGGAGCTCTCTGGGGAATATCGGATATTCATTAAATCGAATAACTCTTGTTTCCGTCTCGAGTTGTCATCTTTTGTTTATGGTACCTCGGATCGATCCGAACTGAGCAACCCACGTTATCCTCACCGAGCCGACTGACATCATACCGACCCCACACTGCGAAATGGCAGGCGCAGTCGCAGGCGCAAAGCCCGACGCGGCAGCAGCTGCCATGGCAAAGCCGCCCGCTCAGCAGGCGCCTCCTACAGGTGAGTCTGAATTGGCAACCGCACCCCATGCGCCTCACTCCCATCTATGTTCCTTTGTCGTCAGCCCAACGTCTTCCCCCCTTCTTCTCTCTCCCACCATCACAGTATCTCTTATTACCGAAATGCCTAAAACAACACTGTATTTCTACAAATACGACGAATCTGACATAGACACCCTCAGTCTCGACTGCCGGACGACTCAAGTACGCCGACCCTCGCAGCTTGCCTAGCTTCCCCTCGTCTGGCCTGGCTCCCGACGGTGCCGCAGCCAGTGCCGCAGCGTCCCTCGGCTGGTCCAACCAAAAGCCCGTCGAGCTCTGGAAGCCCGACAAGATGTCGTCCGCCTCGGCCGCCGCCGTCCTCGCCAAAGACTACAAGATGTCGCCCGCGTGGGAGCCAGCCGCCAATTCGGACGGCCAAAGAGCTGCCATGCTCGCCGTCGGCTCCGCAGGCGTTGCTCTTAAGCAGTCGAGCGCCAAGACGCCGTCGTCATCCCATTCGCAGGGGTCATGGGGCAACTCGGCCGCGACGCAGGCCTTCAACGCCAACCGCCCGGCCTCGGCGGAACCGACCAACCTTTCCCACGGCAGCTCCGCCGCGACTCAGGCGTTCAACGCAAATCGAACCCTCTCGATGAAGAAGGCGGCCGAGGTGCCCGCTACGTCGCAGATGGACAGGTCTCTCGTTGCCGCCAAAGGCGCCATGTCTTCTAGCCATCGGACCAGCGCCTCACAGTCGTCGATTGGCTTCAAGGATGCGCACGCTGCCGAAGCCAGTGCCGCTGCCAGTGCCCTCAATGGCGCAACTAGGGCGCACCGCGCGTCGATGCAGGCCAAGCCGCCCATGGAGGATGCCGGGGCTGTTTCCGTTACCACCATGACTCGAAACATGTTTACCTCGCACCCGCCCGTTAAGCCCGAGGTGGATGAGCAGACTTACAACGAGAGGATTCACCAGTCTGCCGTCGACATGGCCAAGAAGATGTACCAGCGGCAGCAGAAGATGGCCGACCAGGCAAAGGAAGCACATGCGGAGGGTTCCGAAGCTCCGCAGCCCAGCCCTTACCTCAACCTGCAGGACGCCGCCTACAGGCAAGCCCAAGAGCGCTTGGCCAAGCTCCACGATGAGCATCAGCAGAGCCGCGAATATCAAGAATACTACGGCGGCAGCGAAAAGAGCCCACGGCGCAGGTTCACCGTCACCAACAGGCTGCGACGCCGCTCATCCGGAAGCGACGACATGGACGATCGCCAGCGTTCCCAGAAGATCCGCGAGCAAATGTCCATGTTCTCCACCAAGCTGTCCCAGGTTGACAAGGACAAGCGTGAAAAGGACCGCGAGGCGCTTCTGGCTGCCGCGCAGCGCAACGTCAAGGCGCGTCTCCAAGGCATGGACGAGAAGGTGTATCGGGAGACTGGAAGAGCCAACCCGACCCTGGTGAGCGAGTGGGAGGTCAAGGCTCAGCAGGCGGCCCAGTCTCGCCACGAGTCTCGGACCGAAAACAAGGGCAAGGTTGATATCGGTGGTGGCAAGTTCATGACCCAGGAAGAAGTCGATGCCATTGCCACCAAGCGAGTGCAGCCCGTGCTGGACGACATCAACGAAAAGGCCGAGGCCGAGCGTGAGCGACAGGCGGTGCTTAAGATGGAAGAGGAAGCCAGGCGAGAGGAGGGCGAGAAGCAAAAGACCCGTGAACGGGAGATGAAGGAACTCGAGAGGAAGACCAGGGGTATGCATAACAGGGACTCCGTTAGCATGGCATTTACTAACAACGATTTGATAGAGCAAGATAAGCAAGAAGAGAAAACCAAGAAGCTGCAGGAGAAGCAGGAAGAAAAGGCTAGAAGGGACGAGGAAAAGGCCGAGGAGCGGGCCAAGAAGGAGGAGGAGAAGGCTGCTAAAGCAGAACAGAAACGACACGCCAAGGAGGAAAGGCGCAAGTCTAATAAGCCGGAGGCGGCAGCCGTCACCCACGGAAATGATGAGGAACACGCTGCTGGTGAAGAGGGAGGCGCCCGAGGCGAAGACGTCCACGACACCAGCAACTTGAGCGGGTTCCATCCGACGGTCGAGACCAGTGTTGAGTCTCCAGGCTCTGCGCAACGCAAGGCCGAGGGCTCAACGTCGCCGACTTCCAAGGTCAAGGGATGGATCAAGAATCGGTTCTCGCGCGGCAAGTCGGTCACTGAGCATGACGACAAGAGGCGCAGCTTCGTTGGCGGCGCGGCCATGAAAGGGCCGGGAGCAAATGGAAGCACGGCGAGCCTGGACAACCGGTCCACGAGCATGAGAGATGTCGCCATTGCCGGAAAAAGCGGCGACGACCACGCCGGCCACGAGGAAACGCGCGCCACGGATGCCGATCACCGCAAAGAGTCGGCCGAGAATGATCATGAAACAGAAAGGGATTCCCACAGCGTTAGCCCTGTCAGCACGCCTTTGGAAGAAGAGAGGCAGCTCGGGGACAAGGTGGAGGAAGAGGATGAAGCTCGCAACAGCCGAGTGGTGAGCATGGAGCCTCCACGGCCTATCGCGGATGAGGTCGCGCGCACAAGCAGCAGCCCCACGCGTGACTCTCGCTTCCGAGAAGAGATGGATCGGTAGATGGCGTTGTCAATGATTGCATATCAATTTGGACCTGGCAGTTTGGCTGGCGTGATATAAGAGGCGGGTATATATATTTCTGGGAATCTTGGGTCAAAGCGTTGTCGTTTTCCTCGGGTCGGGAACAAAGGCTGGCTTGGATATTACTGCGTAACTGCTGTACCACGAGAGCGGCTTGGATTCAGTTTGTGAGGCAAACGGGGTTGTCGTTTGGAAGTGACGGACATACGAGACGTGGTAATTACGGTGGAAAGATGGCATGTATAGTGTATCATGTGAATTTCTAATTCCATCTCATATCATCAACATGTAGCAGTACATCTACCTCGACGCGTCTAGCAACCGAGTCTCTTTCCAAAAGCAAAGCCACGCCAAGCGGTGACACAAACAAGAGCCAAATGCCCCTTCCATCGTGTATCAGTGTCCAATACCCTCTTAATGACAATTAACGGAACTCCGCCTCTTGCTGGTCTCCGACTCAAAAGTTGGGCGGGTTCCTGTCCATGGGATACTCGCGCTGGTAGGGGCCGTCACTGTTGCTGGCCCCGGCAGCGACGGCGCCAGCCTCCTCGACGTCGCGGGGCTTCTCGAAGCGGGCGCTGTGGTCCTTTGTGTGGATGGCGGGCAGCAGGTCGATGATGAAGGAGAGGATGTAAAAGGTGAAGATGAAGGCGACGGCCCACTCGAAGACGGCGGCGACGTCGGTGTGCTTGGTGAAGGAGGTGCTGGCGAAGACGATGGCGAGGACGAGCTCGACGAGGACAAAGGTGAGCTTGACCCAGAAGGAGGCGCGGAGGACGCGATGCTCGCGGTGCTCTGGAGGCTGTTAGTTGGCTGGAGTATTGAAGCGGCATGGGATCATACTGATGCCGAGGCGCTGGTACTCCCAGCAGATGAAGACGGCCGAGAGCAGGTATCCCGCAATGAAGAGCAGCAGGAAGATGTCATGCATCTTCTTGTGGGCCGCTACGTCAAAGATGCTCAGCAGGATGAGCCCAGCCGTGCCGACGAGCGCAAAGATAATGGTCAGCACGGCGAGCACCTTTTCGCCGAGCGACGAGTTGGGCACGAGACGGCCGCTATGGCGCAGCCAGCGCTCGGCGGCAAAGGAGAGGTCGAGGGTGACGGTGGTGACGACGGAGCCGGCGATGAAGAGCGGCTTGAGCTCGCCGGCGCCGACGTTGCTGATGTAGGCGATGGAGGTGCTGGCGCTCATGGACGGGTAGTGGCGGCGGTGGGTGTCGACGATCCAGTGGAGGAGCATCCCGAGGAGCATCCCGAACCAGACGAGGCTGGAGAAGACGGGGATGATCTGGACGGGTTAGAGGTGTGGATGCGAGAGGGGAGGAGGAGCAGCATACCCAGAAAGAGATGATGCCCCTGGCCGCCATGGTGGGCTAGGATGGGGTACAAGAGATGCTGTTGAATCGATGTTGAATATGTGTGAGGTCGCCGAGGATGTCTAATCCCCAAGAGGGGGCGACTGGGTGAGAAGACGCTTGCTGTTTGTCCCAAGCCGTTGCCCGATGTGAGCGCCGAGGGAGGAGCACAATGGCCACGGTCTCACAACACAGATCAAGAACGATACAGAGAAACGAGACACGGGTGCATATGTCCGATCCTGGGGTCAGTCTCAACGCGCCGACGAGCCCGTCTTGTTCATGGCGGTGCGCAAAAAGCCTCGCTGCGACGACGCGACATGCAGAGCCGCGGTGGTGTTTGTGTCTCGGGCGATTCTGCGCCGATGACGTAGGGGACCCGGTAGTCCGGCTGGTGCCCTGTAACAAGGCGTGGTGGCGGGCAGCGTCATCGTCGATTGTTCGCGTGCCAAGGCGGGCCGCTCGGGAGTGGATTGAGGGTCGATCAGTGGAGGCTTGACGACGATTTGGGGGAGTGCTGCCAGTGCATTGCATTGGGGGATAGCCAATTGGCTGCACCAGCAAGACTGGGCATTGGTGTTATGGAGCGTTGATTGCTGACTTGGTGCAAGACTGCCTGCAGTGTTATTCCATCGTAGGACACGGCAGCATTTCGAGCAACCTCAGCACGCGAGCATTTGCGAATCCCCGTGGGCATTGGTGATAAGCACCTTGTAACTTATACCGGATTCTAGGGAATAGACGCCCTTTTGAGGCTTGCATTCCATATGTACCTACATAGGTACGGAGGTACATACCTGACCCGGTCTGGTCTGGGCGGGTCGAGTATTGCCGAGTTGGACATGTCGTCCGCAACACTCCCAAGTACGTAGAGTTGAAAACACGACCGTCTGTCCTTTAGTAACCCAAACCAACCGTTTAATCCCGTTCATGATTCCCGCAATGATAACCAGCGCTGTAGTCCGTACATATTCGGGCACTGGATGCAATCGCACGGGCGTTGGAAGTACTTGGGCGCCGCAAGTCAGAGCTGGGGGCGGGTCACTGATAAGATAAGACCTGCTCCAACCTCGCTCAACTTCAACCTCCACCCTTGACGAAGCAACAGCTCGCATCTTCACTCTGCGCCGCCTACCATCGCGCAACAACACAGCCAACGAGGCCAAGTCGACGACAGCCGCGCTCACGCCATACGTCCAGCGCGGCACATCGACCCGAAAACGCGACGAAACCTGCAGCTGGTGGCGGCCAGTCCCGCTGCGAGCCGCTCACGATGGCCGTGTCCCCTGTCGTCGTCGTCACCACGCAGGAGCACCCGCGGTCCGTCTCCTCGCCACTCAAGAGCGCCCTCACCTCGGGCCAGACGTCGTCCAATGGCACGCCCAAGCCCGCACCTGCGGCGTCATCAGCGGCTGTCGCAACGCTCCCGCCGACCCTCGACCTCGCCGAGCAGATGAATGAGGAGGAGAAGCGCAAATACGCCAAGGGTAGGTGATGCAATGTCTCTCAACCCATCAAGGAGGGACTGTTTGGACTCACAGAATGCGATTTGTAGGCAAGAAACTAGGCGAGGGCACCTACGCCATCGTCTTCCTCGGCCACCTCCGCGCAAAGCCCTCGACGTTCGTCGCCATCAAGAAGATCAAGGTCCAGAAGGAGTACACCGAGGGCATGGCCCCCGACGCCGTCCGCGAGCTCAAGCACCTCCAGGAGCTGCACCACCCCAACATCATCTCCCTGCTCTCCGTCTTCTCCTCCAAGGACCAGAACCTCAACCTCGTGCTCGAGTACCTGCCGCTCGGCGACCTCGAGATGCTCATCCGCGACACGGACCGCGTGCGCTACGGCGCCGCCGACATCAAGGCCTGGATGGGCATGCTCACCCGCGCCGTCTGGTTCTGCCACGAGAGCTTCGTCCTGCACCGCGACATCAAGCCCAACAACCTGCTCATCGCCGCCGACGGCGAGGTCAAGCTCGCCGACTTTGGCCTCGCGCGCTCCTTTGCCGACCCGCACCAGAACATGACGTCCAACGTCATCACGCGCTGGTACCGCCCGCCCGAGCTGCTCTTCGGCGCGCGCCACTACGGTGGCGCCGTCGATGTCTGGTCCGTCGGCACCGTCTTCGCCGAGCTCATCATGCGCGCGCCCTACCTGCCGGGCAACAACGAGCTCGACCAGGTCAAGCTCATCTGCGAGGCCATCGGCACGCCCACCGACGACAACTGGCCCGGCGTCACCCGCCTGCCCGAGTACACGGTCCCCGGCCAGCACCCCGTCCGCGGCCGCGACTGGTACGAGATGCGCTTCGGCACCGTCGGCCGCGACGGCGTCGACCTGCTCATGCGCACCCTCGCCCTCGACCCCAAGAAGCGCATCACCGCCCGCGACATGCTGCGCCACCCCTGGTGGCACTCGGAGCCCAAGCCCACGCGCAAGGAGGACCTGCCGCGCAAGAACGCCGGCGGCGAGGAACAGATGGGCGCCGACCTGAAGCGGCGGCCGGGCGTCGTGGGCGGCGAGGACAGCGACAGGGGGGCCAAGGTGGCGCGCAAGCTGGACTTTGGGGCGCGATGAGGGTGATTGATGTGTCGTTGCGGTTGATGCAAAAGTACGAGGAGCATGGTTTAGGCGCCAGGGGCATAGAGGCATTCATGGGCATTCACGGCGTTAAAGGGTTCAAGACTGGCTCAGTTAGGATTGCAATGTATGGTATCATCTACCAGGCTAGTCATGCAGATATACATCAACTTTATACGCTCATCCGCCGCCCTCGCCGTTATCCAACTCGGCAACTCGTGAATGCTCGCATCTGCCACCCCCCATTACCATTCATTCCTGTACCCCCGGGGCATCTACATCACCGCGCACTCCATCCCGTACATGGCCCTCTCGACGCTCTTGCGCACCTGGTACCAGTCGGCCCGCCGCTGCGCATACTCGTACACCTCCTCGGCGCGGAACACGCCCCCGAAGCGGTCCCCGTCGGCAATCACGGCGGCCATGTCGCGCGCGTGGGACGGGTCGATGAGGTAGATCTGGCTGAGCTCGCGCAACGCCGAGAAGTAGGCCAGCAGATCCTGGTTGCGCAGGCCGCGGATGTACTCGGCGTAGAGGTTCATGTCGGCAATGAGCTTGATGGCGCCGTCGGTGCTGACGCGCTGCCGCTTGAGGTGCTTGCAGATGGCCGTGAAGAGGCGCTGCCCGACCTCGCCGTTGAAGACGTCGAGCATGGCCTTGTCCGTCGTGCCGACGAGCATCTTGGTGTGCGACGACACGAGCTCGACAATGCGCCGCGCCGTGGACGTGGGCCCAATGTCTGGCTCCGAGATGGCCATGGTCTTCCTGTCGCCCGCCGAAGACGACGTCGGGGGCAGCGGGTTGTAGTCGGTGGGCAGCTGCGTCGTGCCGTGCAGGAACTCGACCTCGTCCATGAGCACGTCGATGCCCCGGTTGAGGCCCGCCGCGACGCTCTCGTCGAGCATCTGCTCAAACTTCTTCTTGGCCAGGCCCGCCGGGTCCAGGAAGTCGTTCTTGTCGGCAATCTTGGGCGCCGCCAGCTGCTGCTCGTAGAAAACGTCAATCATCTGCGAGATGAGGTCGCCCACGTTGACCAGCTCGATAAAGGTAACCAGCGGCGCCACCCCCTTCTGGTCGTGGTCGCTGACGTCGCGCGGGTTGTAGTGCGACAAGTGCCCGACGGCCGTCTCGAAGCCGGGCTTGACGTGCCGCTGGCCCAGGATGCGCAGTAGCACGACGAACATGTTGGCGCACTGCTCCCGCGCCTCGCCTCCGACCTGCCCGCCGAGGGGGATGAGCACGGCGGCCCGCCCCAGGCTCGTCTGCGCCGTGTGGACCAGGTTCAGCGCAACCTCGATGCTGCAGAGCGACTTTATGCCCTCCAGCTTGGACGCCATGAGGGCCGCCTTGGCCGCGAGCTCGTCCGTCGGGGCCTTGCCGGGAAGCGGGCTCGCTCGTCCACTCAGCCCAGGCGTCTCTGGCCGAGATGGCATCGGCGTCACGGCCTGGGACCCGTTCGCCCCAGCGGTCGATGCAGAAGAAGACGTAGCAGCCGCGGGCTTCGCCGTCGCAAACGGCGAGCCCATGGGGAAGCTCGGCAGGACCGTGACGGGCATCATGACGACCTTCTTGAAGGAGCTCAGAAAGTCCTTCTTCTCCGCCGACCGGTTTATGTTGGCCATGTAAAACGACTCGAGCGACAAGTCCTGCTCCGACAGCTTCTTCTCCCACTGCGACACCTCCATCTCGGCGTGCTTGGTGAAGAAGTCCAGCTCCTCCTGCAGATACAGGTCGAGGTGCGGCTCAAATACCCTGAGCGACAGCTCCTTGGCCTTGGCCGTCATGTCCACCATGGGCCCCTGCGGCGGCGTCAGGGTCTGGAAGAAGCGCATCGTCTGCTCAAACACGCCCGACACCGCTTTAAGATACGAGGCGATGCTGCGCTCGTGGCACTCGTCAAACAGCGGAGTCGTGTACTCCATGATGATATCCTCCCTGACCTTGTCCACAAACTCCCAAAAGACGGTGGCAGGCTCGGGGAAAATGCGCTCCATGATGCCAGCCTGGTCATTGACCTTGGCCAGCAGCACCCCGAAGAACCGGCGCGACGGCTCCAGGGATATATCGTCCGCGGTCCCCATATTTAAACACTCTATGGGATTGGCCGTTAGGTCGCGGTCGCTGAATATCGGGTGCTTCTGTATGAAGAGCTCGATGCCACCGCGAGCACCGTTGAGCGTATGCAAGACGTGCGCATACCGCTTCATCCGCCCGTCCACGTCCCAGAACTCGTACCCCTGCTCAAACTCTCGCACCACGGCGCTCTCAAAGATGCCCATCATCGAGGCCAGCCTGTGCTCGCGGTCGACGCTGCCCGCCGTCCAGTCGCTCCTCGCGAACCTCCCCAGGTTCGCCAGCATCTGCGCCTGCTTCTCGGGGTCGCGAAATGCCTTGAATACGATCGGGTCCGCATGGCTCTTCGCCTTGACCACGTCAAAGTAAAAGGGCGCCAGCGCACCGTATATTTTGCCGAATTCCTGTCTCGCTCCGCCTCTTATGCTCTTGGCGTTCTTAAAAACGTCCAGGTACGAGTCCGCGTCCTGGGATATGTCCTTGCCCGGCCCGCCGAGGCTCATCGTCTCGAAGCCGTCTCGCAGTTCCGAAGCCGCGCGCCGTCGTTTTTGCTCCTCGACCGACGCGTCAAAGAGTGTCGACTGTGTTTGCTGCTTTGCTGCTGCTCCGTTGGGTTGTGCAGCGTTACTAGCGGCAGCAGCTCGTTCTGCGGCCTCGCGCCGCCGTCGTACCGACTCTTCGAATCGTCGCCGCGCCTCCCTCTCGTCCCAGCAGCCCATGCTCTTCAGTCGCGATACCCATCTTGTATCGTCGTAGACCATCTCTTGTAGCCGGCGAGACGTGCGCGCGACCCGCATCTGGTCGGCAACGGGCAGGTAGTCGAGGATTGTGACCATGATTTCTGGCAGCATCGAGTCAGCACGGCCACTGGCGCCGTTGGTGAGCGGGATGCCTTCCTACCTGCGGGCAGCTTCGACCTCACATCGATCATCTCGGTGGCCTTCAGGGCGCTGAGGATCCCGGCGCCTCGAGTGGCCCCATCCTTGTGTCTGTACATGGTGATGGAGGAGGCGGTGGTATGTACGAAGTACGAAGTACAAAGGACTGGACAGGTGTAGCGTTGATGGTGCTGCTCGTCACGCAGCACAGCTCGTGGCACGCACCGAACTGTCGGTAGGCGTCGTTCGCTATGTGTTTCCGGGCCACGAATGACGCATTGTGCTCGTAGAGATCCCGCTCCGTTTTGAGTCGACCTGCTGCGGTGGGTGTGGAAGAATCGAGGATGCAGTGGCTGACGATGCCCCTGGCCGCGTGCAGGCAGCTAATACGAGGAGCTCCAGCCCCTCTCAGGCTCCCTCCCACACGGCCCGGAGCTGGGTGACGTAGCGCGAGCCTCACCTACCCTAGAGCCCAATCCGTCGAATACCGTCAACATGCAAGCACTTGCGCAACGCCCTCCTCACACTCAGTGCCAGCTGGACTTTATATAAATCACGTATTTGCAGTATTTAACCCGTATTGTATTTACACTTCCTCGGTATAGCCTCGCAAGAACAACACGATGTCTATTTTGTTCCCTAGGTACGCCTCGTGTCCAAACTCCCACAGGTTTCATCCTGCGGTGGACGTGCTCGCTGCCGATGAAGATGATGTCAACTCCCACAGAATTCCTCCAGTCACGGCTCATGCCCTTAAGCCGTCCAAGATATGGTCACTTTTTCTAAGCCCCGAACATTTGCCGCCGTTTTCCCAACCGTCTCAGCCCCGGCCTCGTCGTAAAGTCATGTTGCGGATGTCATGCAACACACCCTCATTCCAGAAACGTAAACAAGTGCGTATGCAACACGTTCATGGCCCGCGTGGCGTCCCGGGCATCTATAACACAAGATATGTTTATCTCGCTCGCACCTGAAACGATGAGTTAGCTTAGATGCCGTTGTCGATTCACTGCCATACGGCACCCACCTTGTGAGATCATCTCCAAGTTGACGTTGTGCTCGCCCAGCGTCGAGAACATGCGGCCGGCGACACCAATCATGTTCTTCATGTCCGCGCCCACGAGGCTCAGGATAGCCATTTCCGACAGGACGCTGACGTCGCCGCACTCGGCCAGGCTTTGCTTCGCCCTTGCAAAGGCATCCACCTTGGTGCTGCCGGAGTGAATAGCCAACGATACATGCACCTCACTGGTGGAGATGAGATCGACGGAAATGGAATGCTTGTCGAGGATCGAGAAGACGCGTGCAAAGAAGCCGTGCGAGATGGACCGCTTGTTCGAGTGGACGTTGATAACGCTGATGTGATCCTTGATGGTTACCGCCGTTGGGCGCTTGGGAGACTTGAAAGACTTGGATTCCGACGGCCGTGATCGATGGAGCTGGTGGCCCGCCGACAAGATGGGGTCGGGAATGACGACGGTGCCATTGCCCCGGGGGTTCTTGACGTTTTTAATGCGGATCGGAATAGGGGGCTGCGCGCGGATGACCTGGTCCATGGTGAGGTGGTGGATGACTTCGGAGCCATAAAACGTCAACTCGGCAGCCTCGGAGGGCGTGATGGACGGCAGCAGTCTGGCCGTGGGGACCTTGGATGGGTCCGCAGTGAAGATGCCGTCGACCTCTTTCCAGATCTGAAGCTCCTCGGCCTTGAGGCCTACAGCACACAGCGCGGCGCAGAGGTCGGTGTATCCGCGTCCAATGTCGCCGTCAATCAGACTCCCGGGAACGTTGCCGAAGAAGCCCGTCACGACAGGTACCCGGTTCTCGCACGCGGACAGTTTCCTCGCAAACGCCGTGATGGCGGCCTTGTAGAAGTTTGCGTCTAGCTGGGCCGAGGCGTCGTAGTGTAGCGCATCGCACAGGTCGACGTACTCTGCGTCGATGCCCTAGAGCATGGCGAGTTTAGCATGTCACCGCAGAGTTAGACGAGGGTGATGTAGAATACATACCGCGTCTTGCAGGAGTACAGTCATGTACAAGCAGGCGAGCTTCTCGCCAAAGCTGATTACACGGTCTTTGGCTCTCGAGTTGATCTCGAGGTTGAAGCGCTTGGCGGCAATCATGTACTCTATGAGCTCCTGGCACTCGGCCTCAATCTTCTTGGACAGCGACTCTCTTAGGCTGGGGTCCTGGACAAAGGACTCTGCGGCGAAGACGTGGTCATTGCAAATATCCATGATGAGGCCCCTGGCCTGGTCAATCAGAGTGTCTGGGGTGTCTGGCTCATCGTCGGAGCTGGAGGCGTAGCCAGCGCCGCTGGAGGCGTAGGCGGCGCCGACATCCCGCAGCTTGTTGTAGACGGCTAGTAGCCTGTTGATTGAGATGAGATGTTGCGCATGAATGAAGCGGTAAGAGTCGCAACCGCGGGGCTATGAGCGACTCACCGACTCGTGGTGCCTTCGGCCTTTTTGCCCGTGCTTCGGGCTGAGCAGACGACGACGACGCGATTCCGAGATAGGCTCGTCCTGGGGCATTGTTAGACGTGGCTGTGACGCTTGTAGATGTTCAAGGGTGAGCATACTTGACAATATCACGGGCAATCTATGCGGTCAATCGGGTCAGCGCTTTGATCCTCTCCCATCCCTCGATGCCGCAATTGGACAGACAACGCACCTTGTCAGGAAACTTGCCCACGCTCGTGCCCCCAAACTTCTGGACGACCCAGCCCAGGCTCGACGAGTTGCTGTACGTCGAGCTCCCCATCGTGCCCCCGCTGCCGCAGTCCCTGGATGCTTGTCGCTCGCCCCGGTTCCGGCTGTCTCAGAGATGCCGACTCGATGCTGGTGGCCGTTTCCTCCTCGCGGTCTGCGCTGCCAATTGGTGAATAAAATCGATGTGATGCGGATGTGCGTGTATAAGACCGTCGGATGGATGGATTGATAGTAGATGAGATGAGTAACAGCGAGTGAGTAATAAAAGTTGAAGATGTCCAGACCCCAGCCGTGACAGTGAGTGGGACTGGGCTGCCAGTCAATATGGGGACGCCGACGACGGCGACGCTTCCGGTCGCTGCTGCCAATAGCGTTGTCTCAACCTCCAAAAAAGACGCGCCGATGCTTAGGTACAATAATTAAGGCCTAACGGATATGTTGTATAATACTGGATAAATGTGAAAAAAATAAAATTACCACAAGAATGAATCGATGCCCGCAAGCTGTGGCTACAGCCAACCAGGACCCCTGCGGATTTTTCTCCAGAGCAAAACGACTAGCCTGATGGTGCCATGGCCTTGATGTGTGTGACTCGAGTCAATGCCTTCGATTCCATTTGCCCGTCTTCGGCGCTGGGCTGGGCGCTGCCTCGGCCGACGGTTTTTTCCGCGCCTTGCTTTTTTTAAGCTTTACCAACAGCGGCAATGGGTCCCACCTGCTGCAACCGCAACCGCACCACCACCACCACCACTAATACGAAGTACGGAGTACCAACATGCACCATCTGGCTCGTGACAACGACATGCGGCGGCTCGTCCCGACAACGTGCATGCATCCGCATATGCTTCACGGGGAAAGCCATTCCATTCCTTCCCTTGCATCAAATAGCCGAGGCAAATAACACGCGACGCTCGTTCGCTGGATAGTCATCAAGTCCTCCACTTGCATTTTTCAACCATCATACCTATCCTGGGAAGCCCCCCAGGACTGTGCCCGTCTCAAAAGCAGGCCGTACAAAATCCGATTCAAGACAGTAACCAGCTCAGGAGCCAACCAAGAGCCAACCAATGCACGCGGCCAGAACAGCAAACCTCTCGTGCGGTCCTCGTACAAGATCCATCAACCAACCCACCCACCCCGTAACCTGCCAAGGGGCACAGCCAACGCGCCCAAGGCAGCAAAAAGCCGTCATGTCTTCGTCCCATCGTCGTCCCAGTCGTCCCTTGATTAAACCGCTCGCCTTTGTGTGTACAACATTGGGTATAAAGCCACCCGATTGACCCTCCTAAACGCCGCCCACCCATGTCTCCGGCCCCCTTGCCAGTGCCGGTAATGCGCCATTGTCGTATATGCCTATAAGCCAGCTCTCGCGACTGCCAGTTCCGCCCCGGCAACCATCCCCACACTATCGGCCCCCGTAAAGGAGAACTTGTCCATGGGGAACTCCTCCTCCGGCGTCCGGATGCCGATCCCGCTGTCATCGTGCGGGTCGCCGCCACCGCTCACCCCCATTGGCGCCTGGCTGCTGTTTTGTGGCGGGGGAAATGGAGCGCGTCCCGGTTGTGTTTGGGACACGTTCGATAGGTTCAGCTCCTCACTGCCGCTGCTGTACCGCGAGTTCTGCTGGCTCGTCTCTTTGATGGCCCCCTCGGGGTTGGCGTCAACGCTCGTGCTCGGTTGCCGAGCCGCCTTCTTCATGAATCCGCCCTGACCAGCCAGGAAACACACCATCTCGTCCACCCACGTCTTCGTTACCCACCACGAGCCGAAGCTCTTACCTTGGGCTAGCGTAAGGTCTCTCATAACGGCAGTCCCGACTCTTTCTACACACCAGACGATATCCGTGTGCGGTGCGTAGGGGAACCTGTCTGGCAGACTTTGCAGGAAGCCGACCCATCTGTCCAGGACGTTCTGTCCCGTTGCGTTGGCGCCGCTGTTCTCGTCCGCCTGTCGCCCGCTTCGAGACGCCACGTCTCCGTAAATCGTCAAGCATTCCACCTCCCACGGGATGTTGACGGGGTCGAGAAGGTCGCGCATCTCCGTCACCAACACATCCACCACGTCATCCATCCCTCGAGTCGGTATGCACTCTGCCACCTTGCGGGCTCGAATCATGGTAATCCAGTCCAGGTACATCTGGTCGCGGTTTGCCGGGTTCGACAGCATGTTGGCCGCCGCGTGCGCCGTGAGGTTGACTCGGAGGGCCCGGTCCAGCAATCCAGCAAAGATGGCTGCGGGCGCCTCTTTGGCCGAGAGAACATGCTGAGGCTGACCCTGGAACGATTCGCGAATGTGCGGCACCAGCCTCTCCGAGATGTTGCGAAGGGTGTCCAACACGGGCTTGGGGACGACTTGCAGCGTCAGCCCAGAAATGATGCTCATCATCCGTTGATACAAGGCATAGTCGCAGCCCTCGATCCATGGCGCCAAGGCCGCATTTCCAAACAGCTTCTGGACTGGCATGGTGAGGGTGCCCTGGAAAGAAGTATACAGGTGGAAGAAGGTCTTTTCTCGGCAGTACCTGATGCACTCGACCAGTGATGTGCAGTGCGATCGGTACAAGGCCGACAAGGATTTGGCGGCGTCAGGGTCGGTCCCTGCAGGCAGGTATGCCTCGATGGGAGGAAGGGCGAGGGGCTCCGACTGCTGGACGCCCTGTTCGTCCGCCGACGGAAATGCCAGCTCCAGCGGCGTCTTGGTGGAGGTTGAGTGCATGTTGTCGAAGCTGCCCAGGTCAGGCTGGTTGTAAAGACTGTGAGATCTGCCCGCAGACTTGGGTTCGTCGGTGTTCTTCTGGTTGTGGCTGACAGCCTGCGGAGAGGGTAATGAGCCGTGGCTCACGTTTCCGTTGGACTGCGATGGCCTGCTGAGTAAGTGTTAGTTAATATGTAGTCCCGAGGTCACCATTGCGCCAAAACATACTTGATACTTGCGAAGCCCCTTGTCTCCGGGAGCGGCCGCGGCACGGGTGGCTGGGACTCCCGCAGGTCCGGCTGGTCCTCTACGAGGGCGAAGTTGACATAGTGGTATTTAGACTCTCCTCGGACACCCAGTCGGCGAGTCTTGAGCCCAGGGAAGAGAACACGGACCAGCTTTCCGAAGCTGGCAGGGTTGAGGACGGTGATGCGCTCCGTCGCGCATCGTGATGCGTAGTTGGCATAGACACGACCTCGGGGCACGGAGCCCTTTCCCTTGGAGCAAACAGAGTTGATCCTGCAGTCACGGGTCAGTACATGTATAAAGTTGTGCAGAGGGAACCGGGGCATACCAAAGCATAGCAAAGACCTGACGGGTACGCTCTGAGTTCGGGCCTCGCTCGTTGCCGTGAAGCTCAACAGCAACCTCCTGGAGCTTGCGGTGCCGGTTGGCGCTGAATAGCTGTCGCATCTCAAGCTCATTGTTAGCGCTTGATCTCGTGGCAGGCTTGGCCCCTGCAATGCCGGCCATGGAGTCGCCGTCGCCGTCGTCGTCGCGGTCCAGCATCTGGCTGTCGCCCTCGGTGAAGCTCACGTTTCCACCAAACTGCTCAGACGGAAGCGGGTGCCTAGCCATGGCGTGCTGCTGTTGGTGCTGTTGATGCTGTTGGTAGGGGATATGGTGATGTGCCATGGGCGCCGTCATTGACCCATCCATGGCAAATTCGTGGTTGGCAGATTGCATGTGGGTCGCGGCCTGCAGGATCATGTCCTCGGGGGACAGTTGGGCGGCCGAGTTGATTCCCTTGTCGTGCGTATGCTCGTTGGGGATCCATTGCCCGGCGTACATGCCGGAGGCGTCCGTGAAGCCGGAGTGGTCCATGTTGGGCTGGGTGGTGGCGCTGTGGACGGAGGTGGTAGAAGCGCGGGACTGTGGTCGCTTCCTCGACTTGGCTGCAGCGGCGGCGGCGGGACCTCGCGCCCCTGGGTTTTCTGTTACAAAATGAAGGTCAGTTGATAATACATACACGGACGCATGCGCAGTCGGCATCTTCCATCCGGTGGCCGCTGTGCAGCTTGCGTGAGGACGGACCTTGCTCCATGCTGAGGGTACACTGTTGTGATCGACGTTGGACGAACTTGCGGGCTACCGAACAACAAACATTGACCGGACAGGCGCAGTCCGACAGCACGAGGCGAAAAAGAAAAAGCGACGAAAGCAGGAAGGAACGACGTCTGGCGCAGTGTCGTCGAGGCTGGCGCAGGGGATCCCGTCAAGCGCGCGCTTGCTGTATTGCTCGACGGCCGACGTCGACTTGCAGCTGTTGTTGTGGTTGTTTTCCTGTTGCGAGGCCAACGGCAGGTGGAGGTGAAAAGAAAAGCACGGGGTGGGCGAGCAGGTGACTTGCGTCGGTACGTACCGCCTAGCAGCGGGGCCACACCAGAACCAAAACAAAGGCGGCTGGCCTGTTGATGCGTTAGGTAAGCACGAACGGAGGCTAATTACCCGGAATTCCAGATCGTCGTTCGCATGGAGCGATCAAGGCGGGGTCCTCGGTCGCACAGCAGTACAGTACAGGCCACAGGGCAAGAGCGCTACAAAAGCTATAGCTTCCACTGAAGAGCTCCCACTGAAGAGCTCCCTGGTGAAGATCGAGGTCCCAAGCTCCAGCCCAGCTGATAAATGCTGCAGCTCCCGCTGGACGAGCCCGCTGCAAAATGACGGCCACCATGCAGGAACACGCCTCTTCTCACACATCACAGCCTGCAGCCATCTGCCCGTGGTCGATAGACCTGGGCCATCCATTTTGATTCGGCCGAGTGACTGATAACGGATGTTGTGCGACTCCAACCAGCCGACCTGTGGCCAAAACAAAGGAAATATCCTTGTTTGCCCTGCTGCGAGGGACCGCCTTGAGGACTGGCCGCGGAATATCCGGCACCTACATCGCTGCTAAGAACCAAGTAAATAGCCTAGTGTCGGCATCAGCAGGGAACAAGTCCCATAACATTCCCACTATCTGCCTCATTTGCACTGTCTCACTTGGCCAGCTTGGCCAGATCCTTGGAACACACTTGCACACACGTCAGTCGCACGGGCCATTCCCTCATCGTCGTCTTTCAGGCTCCTTTGCGACTCCACGCTCCCGCGCCACTGACGCTGATCCAACCTCTCCCACTTCCACATCACCACCTTGCTCTGCCTGCTCTCCCTCGACCACAGCTGCATCGCAACACTCTTCTTGCTCCAAGCATCCATCGCATCGACCGCGCCTCTTGCACCGCCGTAGCATCGCCGCATCTCGCAGCCCTTATCTCTCCCGCCCACATCCGAGCTTCCGCTTGCCCAAGATGTCGTCCGCACAGGAAAAGGCCCAGAACTACCTCAGCTCTCTTGATAGAGAGGTCCGTTGACGATCGCGCACCCCAAGAAGCTCGAGAAATCCGCTAACAAGCACATTAGCTGTCCAAGTACCCGGCCCTCAACAACCTCGAGAAGTCTGCGGGCATCCCCAAGGCCTATGCCGTCATTGGTGTCGGCGCCCTCTACTTCTTCCTCATCATCTTCAACCTCGGTGGCCAGCTGCTCACCAACCTGGCCGGCTTCGTCATTCCCGGCTACTACTCTCTCAATGCGCTCTTCACCACCAACAAGGACGACGATACCCAGTGGTTGACGGTACGTTGTCCCCGCGCACAATATGGGGCTCGTTGCGGCCGCGCATGCTGACGTCGTTGTAGTACTGGGTCGTCTTCTCTTTCTTCACCGTGGTTGAGAGCTTCTTCAACATTGTCTACTGGTTCCCCTTTTACTTTGTCTTCAAGTTTGTTTTCCTCCTGTGGCTGTCGCTGCCCGTCTTCCGGTACGTCTCCCCAGCTACTACCAACGCAGAACAGGCACTAACTTGCTGGCCCAGTGGCGCCGACATCATCTTCAAGTCCTTCATGGCTCCCACTCTTGGCCGATACTTCCAGCAGCCCAGCTCGACCTCTTCGGGCCTGCGCTCCAAGACTGGCGGCCTCGACAAGTCCGAGTAAAGTACGGGCACCGCACCAGCCTCGCCACGCAGCACCTAGGGGCCACTGCCTGCGTGCAACATTCAACTGCCGAGCTAGGTGCTGATGATGGCGACGAACAACACAAAATTGGAGCTATGAGAATATGGACAGCTTGGCCTCGCACCGCAAGCTACAACTGCCGTATGCTTACCTCGGTTTGCGGGGGCGGGGGTTGGCTAGGACAGGGGATGACGCCTGGGGGCGCTGAGAGATTTGTTTTAGAGATTCTATGATTTGGGACGTTGAATGGCGCAATGAAACCGCTTATCTCTACGTGCGGGAGGAGGGGGCTGCGAAACACGGGGTGGTTGTTCTGATCGATCCTGGTGTCTGCAATAGCTGTAGGATACCTCGGGCTGAATGACTGAGCTCCGCATTACGTATGCCGCCCACTCAAGCTTGTGACTGGCGCTGCGTCCAACAACGACCACTGCAGATTCGCGTTGTCTTGTCCCGGCCACGGCCCACGAGCCATAGAGCCAGGCTGCGAAGCGAAGGCTATCTATCTACATTTCTGCCTGAGAAACTCCAGCCCAAGATGCCAGCCTGTTCTGTTCTGTTGACATCTGGTCATCCTCTTAAGCTCAAGTGCTGATATGTGGCTGTGCCACCATCGTTGGCAGCTGCTGCGCCACATCCCAAATTGGCAAGCTGCCCTGAATTGGCCTGCGTGCCTGCTGCAGTCAGCATTCAGCTCGCACCACGATTATGAAACTGTTCCTCCGACGTTTGCCTCGACCAACGCACCCAGTCTCCCCTTTCTGCCAACCCCGTCATCCAGGCTCGTCTCGTCACCCAGTCATCCATCTCAACATGATAGTGCGCGACCGACGACGGGTTCAGCATCGAGCATAGGCGCGCCCAGCGCCCCGAACCGCCGAACCAACGGCGGCAGCAGCCGATTCAGCTGATACCAGCCTGCCCCTGGAGGGTATATGCGGCCGTCCAACATGCAATTGAGTCCCTTGCAGTCGCGGCTCGCAGCATCGCTTGCAGCCTCGCTGTTTCTCCTGGCACTGTATTTGCTGCTCTTCTCGCCCAACGTCGCCTTGGCTGCGGAGCTGCCTCTCGACTCCTACGAACTGGGTGACGCGCCTCATGACATCGGCACCGTCCTCCAAGGAGCGGCGTCATACGAGCCGGAATTCGATTTGTTCGACCGCAGCATCATTGGACGAGCGCCGCCGGGCGTAGCAACACTCGAGAACAACAAGCCCAAGGCGCTGAATCTCCAGCCTGGCACGACGGCGTGCTACTTGGTCGAGAAGAGTGTCATATTCGGAACTGACGGGTCTGGCAATGTCCCCAGGGCAGGCGGCAAAAAGGATGGCAGCAGCACTGGTGGCGCCCCATCGCAACCCTCGAACACGGCGTCCAAGACGCTCTATCTCTCTGCAAATGCCTGCCTGCAGCCACACTTTGCCGGATCCAACGACAAGAAATCGAGCCCTCCGCAGCTGATACTCTCTGTTACCAACTCTACCGAGGCTGGATGCCAGAAACTCTCCAAAGACCCAAAAGACACGGGGGTAACGCTGTTCGAGGAGGGTGCGGCCACGTACAGCTTGAACGCGACTGGCGACATCTACGTTGGCATCACGGCGTCAAACGTTTCGTCGGACTTCCAAGGAGTGTACAACTTTGAAGTGGCTGCGTCGCTGACCGACTACTTTCATCAGTATCAAAAGCGTGACGCTGCCGAGCTCTTGTGGATGGACAGCGACTCGACCTCTGCACTGCTCGTTACCAGGAACTTGACGGAAAGCCAGGCGGACATCCGGCGGATCATGGACCAGGAGCCGCCGTACGAACTATTCGTCAGCAACAAGGATTCAGCAGCCACCGACGGGCTGAAACATTCTGCCTGCGGATTACAGCACACCGCCCAGATTACGGCGAACAGTTTGAGCAACGGCGAGGTGAACAGCCCTGTCAGGACCGGAATGACTCTGAGGGGGCCCGGCAGCTTCCCCAAGCAGCAGTTTTACTTTGTTTCCCTCAATGCAAGCTCATCTTATACCGGGATCCTCGTCAAGAAGTCGAACGTTACCGCCCACGAGAAAAGACAAGCGGGAGACTTTGGCCCTGGAAGCGTTGTCTTTGAAGCCACAGAATTCCAGACGGTATCTGGTAGGTTAAACTCGATATTGTGAACTAGTGGGTGCACGGCCTCTGACACGGAAACAGGGACAAACTGCAAGGTGGTCACGGACCTCGAGTTCTGCAACGAGATCCAGTATGCGGTGCCAGGGAACGACAATAAGTTCAACAGCACGGCGCTGGCAAAGGCCTACGACGACTACGCCAAAAAGATGTACGCCAACTTTGAGACGGTGATGATGCAGATACAGTGTGAGGCATCAAACACGTCTCTGTACTCGCTGGCAAGAAACTGCAACGACTGCAAGGCGGCCTACAAAAAGTGGCTTTGCACGGTGAGCATACCGCGATGCGAGGACTTTGCGAGCAGCAACCAGTTTGCCCTCGCGCGCAACGCTGGACAAGCGTTCCCGAACGGGACCCTGCTGCCAGACGACGTGAGGGATCCGCTGGTAGCGATGCCGTATTCCAACGCCTCACGGAACCCGTTTATCGATTCCGAAATCCAACCGGGCCCGTACAAGGAGGTTCTCCCATGCGAGGACGTCTGCTACGAAGTCGTCCAGAGCTGCCCGGCGAAGATTGGCTTCAAATGCCCTCAGCCAGACTTGATGAGCTTCGCTTATAGTTATGGGCAGCGAGACAAGCACGGTTCTACGGTGTCGTGCAACTACCCTGGCGAGGCGCGAACTCCCATGAGTGCGGCCAGGAACCTGTTGCCCGACTTGATTCTGCTGAGCGGCGTCTCCATTGCGGCAGCCATGTTGTTGGGTTGAAGCAGGCGCAATGAATGAATATACCACCAAGATGTGCGACAAGCACATGAAACTAGATGCGCGGCGACCGTATCCAGTACACCGAAAGGGCCTGAACGACGCGCCGGAAGACATATACCTGGTGTGGTTTTAAGGATGGTTCAATGGCCCATTGCAGCCAACCGATATAACCGTACTGGAGATGCTACAGAGGAGGCTATGGCTGTCTGAGCTTTCCCTCCAAATACTACGCCTAGGAAGGAGTTGACGAATCTCCAAGGGCTGTATGAGGCCACCTTCAGCGGTGGCCGTTGGCTTGAGCGGATTTGGGTGTCGATTCCGAGCCGAACACTTCGAGAAGGCGTGCTGCGAAGGGCCAGAGATTTATCTACGGATACAATGACGAGACGCATATATGACAGAGGACGGCGGCACAGCTACAGGCCCTACAACTGGACATCTGCATGGGCCTCGTCGCCGTCATCTGATCACGAATCGCAATTACAGTACGATTGCTTGTGCATAGCTTGGATGTAGCGTTGCATTGATGATTTGGATTAGATGTCAGGACAGATGGCAGCAATTGCTCTGGTGTTGCGGGCCAGGGGCTATGAAAGATACTGGAGAATAGAATAATATCCCATCTTGCAATACAATCATGACTTTATTCCTGGTGCCATCAAGCCGTGATGCTCAAGGTGCGTGAATCTGTTATGTGGATACTTTATCCGAGCCTGAGAGGCATGTACTTGCCAGTACATGGTTAATTATTTCGCGAAACGCATACTTCGCAAAGACGGGGAAAAGACCATGATGTGGGAGTATTGCCCTTGAGCGGAGTGAAAGCCGCGATCCGAACTCGGCGATGGATATTGAAGTCGTGAAGCTCATGTTGCTGCCCCTCACCATCTGCCGCGGGGTGGGGTCATCCATCATTCACAAGCAAACGCCGAAGCCATCGGCAATTGAATCATCACCTTTGTTAATCTATACTTGTACACCTTCCATGTGCCATTTGCAGCTGCGAATACCAACGCTCAATTAGCTCACCATGACGACCCTCTCGCTGCAGGACGTGGACAACAAAGTACAGGGCCGCCTGGCTCTGGTAACCGGATCGACGTGGGTAGCCCTCGTTCCTACAATGAATGAGAGTGGACGATGGGACTGACATGGCATGTGTCTGTTTGCAGTGGAGGTATCGGGTCGGCTTGTGCCAGGGCCTTGGCCGCTGATGGATGCGATGTCGCGCTACACTATTCGTCCAGCGAGGTAAGATCATGCCTATGGAAGCACGGGCATGAGGGAGAGCTGATGCCAACACGTCTCACAGGAGAAAGCCGAGACCCTCGCCAAGGAGCTCAGAGAAAAGCACCCCTCCCAGCTCTTCATAACCACCAAAGCAGACCTCTCCTCGCGCGACGCCACCCGCAGCCTCGTCCCCGACGTGCTCCAGCACGCCGCCGTCCGGGGCAAGCACGCCGCCGTATCCATCCTGGTCGCCAACGCGGGCGTGGGCCGCCGCATCCGCGACGTCGCGGACATTGGCGAAGACGACTGGGACGAGATCATGGAGGTCAACGCGCGCAGCCAGTTCGTCGTGACGAGGGCCTGTGCGGAGGGGATGCGCGCCCAGGGATGGGGCCGCGTGGTGCTGGTGGGCAGCATTGCGAGCAGGGGGGGTGGTATTAACGGCTGTCACTATGCGGCGTCCAAGGGGGCGATGACATCGATGGGGTTGAACCTGGCGACGGTGCTGGCGCCAGAGGGCGTTACGGTTAATATCGTGAGTATCCGAGAGGAGCTGTGCCCAGATGATACGATGGCTTACATGCAACTCTAGGTCCAGCCCGCCATGATTGGAGCGACGGGCATGATTCCGACCCCAAAGTCACGGTACGTACTTGCAATCATCTATATTTGCCATACAGTTTACTAACCAGATACACCAGGACGTGGAAGAGCACCGACAGCATAGAGGAGCTCAAGGCCTCGGACCCCGGCCTGGGAATCGCGGCCAGCGTGCCGGTGCATCGGCTGGGCATGCCGGAGGAGGTGGCCAACGTGGTGTCCATGTATGATGACTCTGTTGATGTGACTTGACCCGTAGATTTACTGACATGCTTGATGCAGGTTTGCAAAGACGGGGTACATGACTGGACAGGAGGTTTTGCTGGCGGGCGGGTTGAAGTGAGGACGTCGTCTTGGGGGCAGAAAACGCCAGGAAGCATTCAAACTGCGGAATCTGCATACGCGCAAAGTAGTCACGATATGATGTGGCCATTCATTTAATTTTCAATATTGATCAAGTCACACCGCGTCCTGTGAGAAGCCGAGCGTGTAAGTGTCCCCAGAACGCCGAGCCTCGTCCGTCACCATGCACCACATCCGACCGACACCACGCCGAGCCCACCATCCTTTTCTCCGTTTCTCCGTCTGCCCGGACCAGCGCCTCTCCACGAGATCCAACCCCAACTTCCGACATCATCGTCACATCACCCGCGGGAGGAGGTGAGTTCAAGTTCCGGTCCGTGGGGGTCACGCGGAGTATCGGCCCGGCACTTGGGTGGAGCCCCCCGGAAGTCGTCCCGATTGCACCGCGGAGGCCACCCGGCGCCGGTGCTCAGATCTGCCCCCTTTTTGGGCCCGAGCGGTGAGGTTTAGTCGGCGTCGGCTCCAGCTCCGCGGGACGGATGGATGACTTGCAGCAAATCACCATCTTCACCGTTCACCACATGGCGGGCTTTTACAGCGGTCATAATTTCTGCCAAGATTCGGCATCGTCACTCGTTCTGTTTGTTGTCCATCCCCCACCATTGGGACGCGTTCCCCAGTAGCGTCAACATGCGCGTGCACGGGCATGGCATATAAGACGCTGAGCTGCCTGCTTGACTGCTACGGACAGTCGTGATACTCGGCCACAAGGCTTCACCTGCAACCTCACGACGCGTATTGTTTACTCTGAGACGCGACAATGCGGCTGACGCTGTGCAGCCTCGCGCTGCCCCTCGGGGCCGCCGCCCTCGCCGTCTCGCCCCCAGTATACCCAAGCCGTGAGTCTTCCCATCATAGCCCATACTATTAACGCGTTTCACCAACATCTGCCCAGCTCAAGGCAAAGGCACAGGCCGCTGGGCCGACGCCTACGCCAGCGCGCGCGACCTGGTGCGCCAGATGACGCTCGAGGAAAAGGCCAACCTCACGCGCGGCTTCAAGCGCGACGACAACGTCTGCGCCGGCAACACGGGCTCCGTGCCGCGCCTGGGCTGGCCGGGCATGTGCCTCCACGATGCGGGCAACGGTGTCCGCGCGACCGACATGGTCAGCTCGTATCCCTCGGGGCTGCACGTCGGCGCCAGCTGGGACAAGAACCTGACGTACCAGCGGGGGGTGTACATGGGCAAGGAGTTTAAAGCCAAGGGGGGTGAGTCGAACACTCGAGTAGTGAGAACGCTGTCTACGGGAAGGTATACTGACAAGGACGACCAGTCAACATTGCCCTCGGCCCCAATGCCGGGCCCCTGGGCCGCACGCCCCTCGGCGGCAGAAACTGGGAGGGCTTCTCGGTCGACCCGTACCTGTCGGGCCAGCTAAACGCGGAGACCATCACAGGTTACCAAGACGCAGGCATCATTGCCAACCTCAAGGTAGTTCCCTCTAACGATGCAGACCTTGTGTGTGCTTTGCTGATACCGTATGCCTCCAGCACTTCATCGGCAACGAGCAGGAAACCTACCGCCGTCCCTACTTCGGCGTCGAGGCCGCCTCGTCCAACATCGACGACCGCACGCTGCACGAGTACTACCTCTGGCCCTTCATGGACGGCGTGCGCGCCGGCGCCGCCTCTGTCATGTGCTCGTACAACCGCGTCAACAACACGTACGGCTGCGAGAACAGCAAGCTCATGAACGGCGTCCTCAAGGGCGAGCTGGCCTTTGACGGCTTCGTCATGCTCGACTGGAACGCCCAGCACAACTTGGACAGCGCCGCCGCCGGGCTCGACATGGTGATGCCGCTGGGGGGGTCCTGGGGCGAGAACCTGACGCAGGCGGTGCACAATGGCTCGCTGAGCGAGTCGAGGGTGACGGACATGGCCACGAGGTGAGTCCCGGGCTCGCAGCCAGGTGCAAACTTGGTGAGAACTGTAGCTGATGCCCCAACAGAATCCTCGCCGCGTGGTACCTCGTCGGCCAGGACAGCCCCGACTTCCCACCCCCCGGCATGGGCATGAAGAACCTCACGCAGCCGCACGACCCCGTCGACGCCCGCGTGCCCGCCTCCAAGCCCGTGCTGCTCGACGGCGCCGTCGCCGGCCACGTGCTCGTCAAGAACACGCGCGCCGCGCTGCCGTTCGCCGCGCGGCCCGCCATGCTCTCCGTCTTCGGTTACGACGCGTCCGTGCCGGCGACCAAGAACACGGACGCGCTGTTCCAGCTCGGGTACACGTCGTCCGGGGAGATGGGCCAGGCGGTGCTCGGCACGGAGCGGCACTTTGACCAGGCGGCCCGTGGGGGAACCATTGTCGTGGGTGGGAGGGCGGGGGCCAATGCGCCGCCGTACATCAGCGATGTAAGTGGCGATATCACGAACCTGCCTAGCAGCCGGAGGCGTCATCATCATCTCTGACAAAGAACAGCCCCTGAGCGCCATCCAGCAGCGCGCCGCCGTCGACGGCACCTGGGTCAACTGGGACCTCACGTCCCCCGACCCGGACGTCAACGGCGCCTCGTCGGCATGCCTCGTCTTCATCAACGCCATCGCCACCGAGGGCTGGGACCGCGACGGCCTGCACGACGACCCCAGCGACGCCCTCGTCCTCCGCGTCGCCGCCAAGTGCGCCAACACCATCGTCGTCGTCCACGCCGCCGGCGTCCGCCTCGTCGACCGCTGGATCGAGCACCCCAACGTCACCGCCGCCGTGCTCGCCCACCTGCCCGGCCAGGACAGCGGCGCCGCCCTCGTGCGCCTGCTCTACGGCGAGGCCAACTTCTCGGGCCGCCTGCCGTACACGCTGGCGCGCAACGAGAGCGACTACTCCGTGTACGCGCCGTGCGGCCGCGGGCCGGACAACACGACGAGCCCGCAGTGCGACTTCGCCGAGGGCGTGTACCTCGACTACCGCGCCTTCGACGCCCGGAACATCACGCCGCGGTACGAGTTTGGCTTCGGCCTGAGCTACACCGCATTCAACTACTCCGCCCTCGCCCTGGCCCCCGACGCCAGCCTCTGCGCGTCCGCCAGCAACGGCACCGCCGACCTCTGGGACCCGCTCGCCCGCGTCGAGGCCACAATCACCAACTCGGGCGCCGTCGCCGGCCAGGAGGTCGCGCAGCTGTACCTCGGCATCCCCGACAGCCCGCCTAAGCAGCTGCGCGGGTTCGAAAAGGTGCCCCTGCGGCCGGGCGAGTCCGCGACGGTGCGCTTCGAGCTGACGAGGCGGGACCTGAGCGTATGGGACGTCGTCGGCCAGCGGTGGGTGGTGCAGAGGGGGACGTACCCGGTGTATGTGGGAGCGAGCAGTCGGGATATCAGGCTGACGGGGACGCTGGTGGTGGAAGAGTGAGAGTCGGGTTAGAAGAAGCTTAGGTGGTGGTGGTGGTGGTGTCCGTGACGATGGCCGTCAGACGTATTTCCTCGGCAACGGAATAGATGTAGAGAGATGTCAATGCTGCACATATTCCCATGAAGAGCCATGGCATGTTGGTAACAGGCCGTGTCTTTGGTTTCCGGTCGCCCTTGGTACAGTTAGTAATTGTACATGCCGACTGTGCCCTGACCAGCGGCAGAGCGCGCCCTGTTTCAGTCGATTCCACGCCCCTATTCGCTCTCCATCGTACAGTTTGCCATACAGTTGACAGCATCAACGCGTAGCCAGTTTCCGGCGTCAAGAGCTTTATAACTTGAAAGCCTTCGAACCTTCTCCGGATCGATCCAACGTCCACCGCGTGTCCCTCCGGCCATCGATCGACTTCCGTATCTCATCGCATCATGATGTCTTGCCCTTGTCGTCGTTCGTCCTCGCCTTATCATACACCCCAACCTTGGCCTCCAACTCCGCAATCGTCGCTGCCACACAAGTCAGCCCACACCGTCCAAACGCATTCTCTCCTCCACTGTCTGTAGCATCAGGGCCGCTCACCGTCCGTCTCCGCGCGCACCTCGTCCGCCTCGAGCCTCACCCACGACCAGTACACAACCTGGTACGTAAACACCGCGAGCACGAGCACCTTGGCGACCGGCCGGGTAAAGGTTTTGTAGAACTGTGACTGCCGGCAGGTTGTCAGCTGCGATGGCGACTCATTGTCCGCTGCACGGGGACGTACCGTTGTGCTCGGCTGCTTCGATGTCGCATAGCTCCTCGCCAGGCGCGCGCTCTGCACCGGCCGCGGCACGGCCCGCACGCTGTACCGCGCGAGCGGGAGTATACCCTTGATCGCCATGATGACTGACACCCGTCTCTGGCCGTCGTGTCACCTGCGTGTGGAGCGGCGTAAACAAAGATGCTCGTCGAAAGTCGCATCCCAGGTCCCAGCGCAAGAAACGTTTCTCGGTGTGGTCAAGGTAAGGCTGAGGCTTGCACTGTGGCGGTGCACGTCCCGCAGCACCCCGCATTTGCCCGCTCCAGCCACACGGGCGCTGCGCGTGTCCCCTGCAGGGATCCTTGACGACACATGTCCCGAATTCCAGCCAGCATATCCCCAAATCCCGTGTCCTTCGATCACGAACAATCTGTCCCCAGTCCCGCGCCGTGGCATCCAATTCCTCAAATACCGCTCCTCTCCTCCAGCGCGTCTCCTCTGCCGACTCGATTACACCCTCTTCCATTCCTATCTTCAACGCTTAAGGCCCAATAGCACAGACACAATGGTACGTCGTGGCGTCGATCTTGGCCCCCCTGGAGCAGCAAGCTAACACCACCGCGCTCGCAGGCGCAAACCCTCGAGCAACGCCGCCGCAACGCAAAGTTCGCCAAGGACCAGGAGGCCCGCATGGGCAAGGCGGATGACCAGATCAAGAAGCGCGTCAAGGAGGCGCCCAAGGCCCCCATCTCCATGTTCTGGGTCGGTGAGTCTGCCCGATACTCTCTGTGCCGCACCACGGCCATCGCGTCGCATAGACATTTGCGCCAGGCAACCGCCTCGTTGGGAACCATAGCCAACACTGTTACCTAGCAATCCTCGGCTTCATCGTATTCGGCGGCCTGGTATTCGAGGCCCTCTCGCGCATGTTCGGCCAGTAAGATACCACAGAGCAAGGAAGGACGAGAGGAGGACGGGCGAGGCGAGAGCGAATGAAGCGGGCGGGATGAATCTACAAGGCATTTCTTTTGTCTCCGTCGACACTTACAAGCGGTCGAGTGCGTCTCGGGCGGCATACGATGCTGTACCGCTTGACTCTCCTGCATCTGCCCTTTTGGCACGGGCTTTTTTGCTTTCTTCTAGACATTTATCATGCAGGTACCCAACGGGAAACAACGGCGCAAATGGAACATAATTCTCATATCCGGCTCGTGGCCAGCATCTCTCTTGGTATCTATCTCTTCGTCGCCTCTATAACGCCAAGCTATGGTATCCGACACGCGTGGATGTGAGCAAACATAATCTAAAAGCAAAGAGTGAAAATGGCATGGCGGGACTGTGCCGGCAAATCAGGCAGCCTACGCGCCCAGGCCACGTCGCTTGGCGCCGCCCTCATTCTTCATCCGCATGCCCTCCTCGAACTGACGCTGGATCTCTGCCTCGGCCTTGGTGGACGACGAGCTGCCTTTGCCGCTCGACTTGGTCGCTGCAGCGGCGCCGCCCTTCTTACCCCCGAGGAGGCGCAGGAACTTATCCTGACGGGCAGATCCTCCCTCCAGCTCGCCAACGCTCCACTTCTCAGCTTCGGTAGATGCCGAGGCCTCGCCATTGGCTTCCTTCTTGTTTTCCTTCTTCTCCTTTTTCTCCTTTTTCTCCTTTTTCTCTTTCTTCTCCTTCTTGGGGGCAGGCTCCTCGTCGTCCTCGGGAGTAGCGTCACGCTTCCGCTTCGCTTCCGACTTCTTGGACTTCTTCTTGTCCTTTTTCTTTGGCTCGACCTCGTCAGGCTCAGAGACTGAATCCTTGGCCTCCTCTTCCTTTAACTGTGCTTTCTTGCCCTTCGTCGGCTTAGTCGAAGTGGTGCCAGAGGCGGCGCTGCGGATAGAGGCTGCATCGCTTTCGCGGCGTCGCTTGAGGGCCACCTCATCTGCAGGCACTGCAGGGGCCGCGGGCTCGGTGACCGGGGCACCACCCTCGCTCTCCGAAGAAGAAGACGAGCCCGAGGAGTCGTCGCTGTCGTCGTCAATCATCAGGATGTCGGACATCTTATCGCCATTAGCTTTAGCCTCAGCCTCAGCGCGCTACCGTACATGCGTTAGCCACAAAGAAGGAAATATGTATGGAATTAGAGCTTGGCGATGGCGGGAGCCGAAGCTGGACCTACCTCTTTGGCGGCTGTCATCTGCTCGTACTGAAGAGCCGCCTTCTTGGCGTCAGCCAGTAACTTCTCGGCCTGGATCTCGAGCTTCTTCGATCGGGCAAGCAGCCGCAGGCGCTTCTTCTCCTGCTTGGCGGGGCGGCCGAGGAGCTTCTTGAACTTCATGTCGGCCTTGCGCTCGTCGGTCCACTTGGCATTGCGCTTGACGTTGAGCTTGCGCTCCTTCTTGGCCTCGGACTTGGCATGGCGCTTGGCCTTTCGCTCGTCGACTCGCCTCTGGCGAGCGGCCTCCTTGCGCTTCGCTCTGGCCGCTGGATCGACGGTGGCGGGAGGTGCCGCTGCGTTCGCGTCCATGGTGGAGGCTGCACGGGTTCGTGCGGTAGCGGGACAAGGGGAAAGAGACGGCGGGAAGGAAATTGTCTGGAGGCTCGTAGAATTTGCCGTACAGAAGTGCCGGGATGGGGGGACCAGACAGCCTCTGCAGTGTGCACCTTTGTTGGTGATTTTTGGTCAAGCTGTCGTTCTCTGCCGACAAATTTTTGGTGGGGCATGCGAGGTTGCAGGGTTCTGCCGGGCGGTGAGCAAGCGCCTTCTCGGCAGCCGCAGCCGCCCCTGCCGTCTTGCTGGCAAGCGCGCCTCAGCCATTCGTGGAACTTTTACCCGCACTCCCGCAGGATGAGGGCCGTGTACGGAGTACGTCGTACTTCGTATGTGAGCCAATATAAAGCCGCTGACCTTGCGTTGATGCCGCGTCGCGAGCATATGCCAATTACGATCATGCCATTCTGTCCCGTCTATTAGTACCAATTGCGGTTCAGGCACTCCTTTGACGCATCTACCCAGATCAGGCGCGGTTGCACGAATGCACTGCGCCGAGGTACGTACTGCTCTATGTACGGAGTAGAGTTGTAGACGATGGACAGGCGGTCTGCTTGGTAATACGACACACGTACTCGTACTCTCGAATCAGATGCCGCTTTGGGCAGACAGATATTAGGCAGTCGACGACAGGGCGCGTATCCGTCGCCCTACCACTTAGACGCCAGATCGGGCAAAATGAAAGGCCAAGGCTGCGTCGCGAGCCCAAAGGGCCACTGGAGAAAAGCTGGGGCAGACTGAGACAAGGCTTCTTCAGTCATAGGAGGGGGGTGTCGGGGGGGTGCCCGCAGAAGTCAGTGAGTGACTCGCATGGCACTGGGCGATGGATGGATGGAGCGCCCGAATTTCGTCGACGGCTATCGCTGGGAGCCAGCTCGGGCACCACTTTTTCCGGGCTGTTTGGCATCCGCCGGCTGGCATGGATGTCCGTCCCGTCGGCGGCCGCCCTGGAACACATTCATGTCCCGAAGCGGAAATCGAAGGGCTGACCTCGCGTCGTCGCACAGCGGGCAGCATCAGGCTTCGAGAAGCATGCACTCAGCCTCATCGTCACCGCGCAGAGTACGGACTACCTAGTGTGTGCCCCTCGTCTGTGTCACTTTGCCCGTGTACGCACAGCATGCGTTTGTCGTCGATGCGGCTTCAGCAGAAACTCTCCGTCGTCCCCTTATTAATCTCGCCCAACCCCACCCTGGGGCTGAGAAAGAGAAGGGGTGTTCCCAGAGGGCGTCGCCCACGTTGTCGCCAACCCAGGAATGTTTGTTCGCTCGCACGGGGCTAGAGCCGAATCTGCCTCGCCCTGCCAGGGTGCGCGGGGGACATCGCCATCTCTACGGATTACTCCGTACTCGTACTCGTAGACTCTCCCCTCCTCCTGCGCACACCGTCTTCCGCCTGCGGGACAAACTTCTCCGGGTCAAGGCCATCTCGTTTTCCTCGGGCCGGCTTCGTCACGTTGTACGTGCGCGCGTGCGTGGGAGGTGTCAATGGCTGGACCGGGGCGCAAAGGGCGACCAATCGGCGCCGCCACGACAGCCGGTGGCACGCGGCCAGACTGACAGCCACCGGCTTGGAGGTGTGCCAGAAGCCGCCTGGAAGCACGGAGAGCCATCGTCAACAACAGCCACCCTTCATCCAGATAGTCTAGAAGCACTCTGCAAGTACGCAGATGGTTACGTTGTATCCCGAACACTGTTACTACCTTGGGACAGCAGTGGCTTGTCCGAACTGAGGCACTCCGTACGTCGCGAAGTCGTCATCAGTCTGACTCTTCCTCGCATCACGGGCCCTCATTCTGAGCCGTCACGCCGCGGTCCGTACGAGTTAGGGCCGCCGCGCACCAGCAACCGAAGGGACCAGGGTCCACCATATCTCCGTGAGCGCCTCACAAGCCTCACCAGCCGCTAGTAGACCTGACGTGCACGCACCCAGCAGTTCGCAGGTGAATCATCAATGACGCCTCTTGCCCCCCTTACTCGTAGGTCCAGAACAATTAATAATACACCAAAGGATCACTGTTGCACTGGCTCTGCATGCGAACAATGGCTGTTCCGATAAGGTCTATACCAAGCCCCTATCCTGTTGTAAATGCTTCTAAAACCACAAGAAGAGAATCGAAAGGGACGAGAGAGAAGAAGTAGTATCCGCAGATGGAGGGAAAAAAAGTGCTTCGGCTCCCACTCAAAAATATCGCTCGAACGCCGTGCCCTCGCATTCTGGCGGGGTCTAATAAACTCATCCCAGTCATTCAATACCTGACGCCGCCCCTGTAACACAGCATCTGCCCTCTCCCCGCAAAGTCCCTCATTCGAGGGTGGGTTCATCCAGGTGGGTTCACTTCCCAGAGGTTGCCGTTCTATCTCTCGACGCAAAGCTGCCATACTCATGTCAGCAACCCCATTTACAGCACGACCCAAGCTCTCAGCTGAACTGAAGAGACTCACCCGCTGTCATTACATAAGAAAGCAGAAAATAAAAGTCCATGTCCATCACGCCGCCGGGAACGCCGCCGCTGGAGGTGCTTCGTACACATAATTCGTATCGTCGTAGTAGACATCGTCTCCGCCGCTGCTGCCGTAGCTGGCCGTTTGATGCATATCTGCACCGTAGGGCATGGTGTAGTGTGGAACCGGGTACGGCTCGTCGCCGACATATGTTCCGCGGCCGCTGCTCCGCCGACTTTCAGCTTCGTGACCTCTTGCAAGGACGAGGCTCCAGTTCAGGCTCCCCCATGGCAGGCCGGAGAGCTCTTGGTCTTGGTTGCTGGTGACGTCGGTGACCACCGGGATGCGGTAGCTGTTCCCGGCGTGCTCCTGATTTCGCGATTCGCGCTCTGCCTTTTCCTTGTTCTCCCTCGCCTTTTCCCCTGCGGAGCATGTTAGATTCGGCTACTGCGCTGGTCAAGGGGCGGGGCTCAACTTACGGAATTTGCGTTGTGCAATGCGGTTCTGGATCCGCCTCCTCTCCTCCGGATCCGTCACGTCTGTCCAGTCAACATCCTTGGGGCTGGCTTTTGTCGAAGACTTCCTGGAGGGTGGTGATGAGGGCTGCTTTTTTGACGAGCTGTCAGAGCTTTGCCTCGAAATCTTGCCTGCTGCCATCTTGTCGTCCTGTTCCTTTGCCTCTATACTTGCTATGGTTGCGGACCTCTTCCTCGTCCGGCTTGAGGCCGTGCGAGCCGCTGTGCCCAGCTTGGTTGGCAGCGTCTTGGAGCGTGTCGCCAGTCCTGTAGCTCGGGTGGGGCTTTGTATGGACTTGGGCCTGTGTTGCTCGAATGACACTGGAGATGCGCTCTGGATGCGTATCTTGGGAAGGGATATATGGTGACTTTGCACAAGTTGCGCCGACTGAGACATCTAATAATGGCAGGGTTGCGGAGAGTTCGAATAGCGAGACAATGATGGGGCGTCCAGAGTCGAATTGTATGTCATGCTCGTCTCTGTCTGCTGCTCTCGTGTGCTTGCGACCCCGATAGCCGTGTAAGTGCGGTGATGGATTCCGGGCCAGGGATGATTAAGCCGGTGGCTTGGTTTTATATATAAGTCGTGTAGTACTTGACAGACCAGCGGCGAACAAAAGAGAGCGCTGCCTGAGGGAGGTTTGCCGTCGTCGTCACGTCTTGCGTCTTCACGAAAAATGTCAAAGTAAAGCCACGAAGAGACAGAGGGCGTCCCCGGTTGTAGCAGCGAGACCCGGGCCTCTAATAATAAATTCCTCGTCCGCATGTCTGGGACGCCAACACCATCTTGGAGCTGGGTTGCCCGGCCCATCTGCCAGCGGATCTGCGGTGCCAGTACCCACCCCAGCATGCTCCGTCATGGCCGACCCCCCCCCCCAACACGCGGCCGGCACCGGGGCATGTCACGGCTCTGGAGGTGTAGGAACCTGGCCTGGTAGGGCAGACTACAATCGCGGGCTGGCAGGGTGACGCAGGTCACAGATGAGCGAGTGACTTCTGGGGGACCCCCTGTTGCCGGCCGCAGCCACGGCGTGCCAGATGGGGCGTAGGGGCAGAGGAAGTGGTGGGCACTGTGCAGGCTCGGGCAGAAGGCCCGTTGACGAAACGAGCAAACGCGAGCCGGACAGCCCAGCCCAGCCTGGAGTGCCAGTGGCAGCCTATGCCAGGGACGGGCAGCAGATGGGAGGAAGGGGGGTGCGATTGGGTGCTTGTGAGAAGCCCAGTGGCGTGTAGGGTAAGGTGAGGTACGGAGTACGGACTACCGTGAAGCCTGTTGGTTTCTTGCACTGGCAGTTCGTGGGTGTGAGCCATTGTGATGTGTGGAAGGGATGGTGCCTTGGGGAGTGTGCAGTTGGTTTAGTGCTTCAGTCTTCGGGGTGTGGAGAAGTGTAGACAGCTACTCCGTAAAATCAGACACAAGAGTCAAGACCCGTGGGAGGGTAATATGTACCTTGTTCCCAGGGTCGTGCCTCTCCACTTGCTACCTACAGATATCGCCCTTCATCAGCAACAGCTTAGCCCTGCGCAAGTACCGGTACCGCGCCGATGGTAGGGTGCGGGTGACTCTGCACCGACGACCCGCAGACCACTACTGCCGACGAGGGACGTGGACTTTTTGGCACATCCCCCAGCTGCACCGCACTGCTCACCCAAAGGGGAATGACAGGCAGCCAGCTGAATGGACTGTGCGACAACTCCCGGGCCCAGCAGTCGCCAGTGGGGGCTTGCAGGCGCAACGCAGCGCTGGACCCTGAATTGGTTGAAAGAGGTGAGTCGTCTATGCTCGATCGACGCGAATCTTGCCCGCCCGCGTGTTGTTGGTGGGCTGTCAGTCCGACTCCTTCGAGGTCGGCGACCGGGTCCGTCTCTTGTTGTTGAGCCTCATCGTCTGGTCTGATCTAAAAAGTATTACGAGTAAGTACGTAAGTTACGAAGTACAGCACTTCCATGACGGACGCCCAGATGCATGCTCACGAGTCAATTGCTTCGGTACGGTACCCGCGGGGATAAACATGATACGCGTGCGAGGTCTTAGACTCGACCTATGAGGTCGCCAGCGGCGCGAAATGATGCCGCATTCGGCCACGGGCTGAACCAGAGGCTCAGGCACCTTCTCCCGGTGAGCCTGTGCCATCTCATCGCTGCAGGGCCGCCAATCATTCATTGCGACGAGGATGACACCGTGAAACGCCATGATCAAAAAGGACCCTCCACCGCCAACAAGGGTTTGGCACCTTGACGTGAGCGAAGGCGTAGCGTATCTCCAGTGCTCCACCACAGCTTGCCAGATGAACGAAAGCGAGATATACGACGAGCAACGCAGCACGCGCGGGACTTGCCACCCAACCAAGGTACGCCGCTAAAGACCGCTGGGGATCGATGTGGACCAGGTTGGTACCGGCTGGGCGCTGTCAGGGCCGCCGGCGCACGGGTACCCCTCTGGACACTGCGTGAACCCCGTCGCTCGCTGCATCTTCCTCTCTCTGGAAGCCTGGCTACCTATCGCTGGAACGCGGGCCGAAATGCCAACCATTGGCCCCAGTGCGCCATGTGTTTAATTTTAGCCTGGCGGACTCGCAACCTGGGCAACTCGTAAAGCCCAAAAGCTTCTTTTTGCCCAGGTTCTGCCGGGCTCGTTTCTTTTTGTCCCACTACCAAAGATCCGTCTAGGTGGGTATGGCTTGCCCGTGAAGCACCACCAGCAACTCATCAATAGGGCCAAATGCACGTACTGTACCCGTACTTTGTACAGCATCGTCTAGGACTCCATATTGGAACAGCGAAAGAACCTTCGAACGTCGACGCGAGATGCTTCCTTCTTCTGCTAGTTTCAGCGCCGGCACTTGTGACTCTTGCCAAACGTCCCGGTGTCCCAGCTCCGCCCTCCCCTCCGTGCTTCGGAGGCGGACGATGAGGTTTACCGAATGGAAGAACTAGGGAAGCCTTTGCACACGACGCCACACGCGGGGGACGGGGATTGGCCATCACAAGAGATCAGATGTGGCCACCGAGGACACTGTGAAGTGAACCACGCCCTGAGCCTGATGCGACGACTACTACAGCCCAGCCCAGCCAGACCAGTCCAGCTCAGTAACGACGGTGCGGGTGAACAGGTGCCGCCAACGCCACCAACGCCTCCCTCTCCATGTCCCACCTTGCACGTGTATCCGTCGCATGTCCAGCGCTTGGCGGTTGGCGAGATGGCACCCATCATCGTCACCGTGAGTGGGAACGTGCAGCAAAGCCGTGGCGGCTAGCTTTGCGGCATGGGACAGGTGCGTGTACTCGTGGTAACTTGGTAAGGATGCGGCGTGCCAGCGATAGCACTTGGCGTAGGCGAGGCACATAATTTTGTCGGATCCGCGTCACGGACGCTCTGGTAGCAAGCAAACGATTCTGGTTGCACCTGTCGTTGTGTCCAATGCTTGTCAAGGCTCGACGCCATATCCAAGTGTAGACAGTGCGAGACTCCAGATGTCTCGACTAGGTTCTTTTGTCCAAATAGCCTCGTCCACTCATACGGGGTAGTTCACCTATGACTTCCTCGATCAGCCCTGCCGTCTCAGTCGGCATCTCCGCCCCAGCCCAAGAGCGAACAAGTCAGACTCACAGTGACCATCCAACATTCGATCACAGGGCCTAGGCCGTGGGACTCGGCGAGCGAACACTGACACATGGCTGGCGAGGTGACATCGGCAATGGGCGATGCGCCAACCGTGGCGTCGACGACCAACAAGAAGACGACCCGAAGCCCTGCAGAGGTGCCGAATCCTTCCATCCCGCCCCCAACGCGGCCCTGCGGCTGGCAAATATCGCCAGCCGGGAGGGCATCGCATGGCAACCATGGCACCCGCACGGATGCCATCACTGGGAGCGCGGTGCTCGTGCTGCCGCTGCAGGTCGGCAAGGATCCGGCGTGTCTCTCAAGGATCATGGGCCATGGCGGGCGGGTCGTCTAGTCCACTGTCGGAGAAATCACCACACCGACCTGGCCCACCGCCGGGGCTGCACGTCCCATGCTTGCCCGTCAGGCCGTCTTGGATGCAGCAAGCTCGCTCAAGCTGCAGCTGTCGTACCGTACAAGCCGCCTGCTTGGTCATGGTGGTTGGACAATTTCAGCGTGTTCCAGCTTGTCCCTCGTGTCGACGATGCAGTGCAGGCGCACACTGCAGCTCGCTGGCCACACCTTCCCAGGGCACCACATGTCACTGCTGCATCGCGCCTTCCATTCTTCAGAACTCTTCCAAGGTTCTGTGTGCGGGCCTGGTAGAAGCGTACGCAAGTGCCTTACGTTAGGCCCCTTCCACACAGTCGCCTGTTAGACCTCGATTGCAACCAGACCCAGCACTGGCCAACTCCCCCCTTCCCAACAGTCGACAGTGGAGAATCGACGGAGAACCACGTTATTGTCCCTTACCGTAACGGCTAAGCTTAACGCCCACTTAACCCCGCTGAGTCGTCCTCAAGTCTCCAAGACAATCACCCGTTCGCGAATGCAACACTCCGTGTCTGCAAGAAACGGCCTGGGACTGACGATTCGACGCAACGGCCACGACGATGATGCTGCCAAGGAAGGGCTGCAACAACCCTGCAGAGCTTCAGGCCTCGTGCCGAAAACGTGAACGGGAGCTTCGCAGAGATCTCCTGGAGCAGCAGGACATGTGGTGGAGGGGCGTGTGGTACTATCCACCCTCTGCTGTCGTCGCTTCTGGCGTACGGATATACAACTGCGCCCGTCCTTACGAAGTACACCCCGGAAGCTTCCGAAAGGCATTCTTTCGCTGATCAATGCCTCTGAACAAACCAGGCAACCAGGATCCTGATCCCGCCAGCTAGCGGAGTCTTAAATGACGGCACAGATTCTGCTAGGAACCGTGAACACCAACCGGACCTTAGGATGCCTCGAAGCCGCCACACCCCGTCTGGCCCTGGCTTATGGCACCTGCTAGCGCCATCCTCGGGAGCCGTTCACTTCATGTAAGTGCCTATCCGGTTCACAACAACCCGCCATGGTAAAGCGGCGCTTCGCAATACATGCTGCATCTAGTTGCACATTGCCAAAGATGCCCGATGTCCCCGTCGCCAGCGTCGGTTCTACGCCTTGCCGTAGCTCAGCAAAAGCCGCATTCAATCTCCCACCACTGCGCCCCTCCCTTACGTTTACCTAGCTGCAGGCCCGCAAAGCTGCCATTCGTGGGATATACCTCACAACCACATCTTGTTTCTGGTCCTAAAATATCCAACCCAGCAGGTTGGTCAAATTAGCCGGGCCTGATTAATTACTGGAGGCACACCTTTTTCCAAACTGACGTTGCCCTCGTCAAACATCCTCTCAAGCCTCAACTCACCCTTCATGGTCCTGGCAAAGGTTTGAACCGAGGCGCTGAGTTCTATGTTGGGGGCCACGCATTGGTCTTCGGGCAAGGCATAGTTCACTCTGCTCGTGCGTCTCCTCCTCGTCATCGTTCGGCTCGCAATACCCCAGATACCGAAATGCGAGGTATGCGAGACAAACGACGAAGATTCGACTGCAGTTTTTGGGGGCTTTAAACCCTGTTCTATGCCAATGCCGAAGGGGGCAAGCAAACCGGCGAAGAGAAAACGGGTGGTGGAAGAGACTTGCTGCATCGCCACTTGTACCAGATGAATGACAGACTACCAGATGCAACCTTGGTGTACTTGACTCTCTCAGGACGTAGCCTCTGTCGTATTCTATGTACGCGGTAATAACTGACAACGGAGAACATTCACCGCGTAATTGACAGCGCGGGAGCAACGCATGAAGCTCCAAGGTAGTCACTGTCAGTGCACGGGACTTTGCATGGCTTATCTCTCGACCGCCCGGCCCGATCTTGAGTCATAAAACTACCCGAGTGGTCTCTGGACTAACTGAAGTCTGGTTTCTGCCATCTTCCGCGGTACAGCGGCTCGGAAGCGTCGTGGATCGATTAGAATAGGGGGACACCAATGACGCGAGCACGTACGTTGGCCTGGCACACCACCCCACAAGATCCTGGGACTGGGGGACGCACCCGTATGGGTACATCCGCGTGGCAATATGCGACCAGTACGAGCGAAGGCGAAGGCGAAAGGGGGGTTGACACATGCATCGGCGGCAGTGGTTGCAACGGGCCATGTGCAGCGACACCTGCCGCGGACAATTCACGGTTCATCGGCGAGGCACGGCGGAGACAGCACGCAGCTAGGAGATCGTGCTACACTGGTCGCAATGATGGCTCCTTAGTGCCTGGTAGTTCCGGTATCCGTACAGCAAGGGGAAAACAAGGATGCCTCCATGCGTGAGAAACTGATGGTACAGTCACGCAATGCCCCCGGGAGATAAGTCCTCTTCCTCCGTGAAAGCCGAGGAGAAGGCCGATTCACGCCAAGGAAAGGAGACCAGTCGGGATCGGTGTCCAAGACGGAAGCATCATGCACTTGGACCAAGAGGGATGGTTTATCTGCGGACCTGCGTCTGGGATTTGTCACCACCAGCCAAGCGGTCAACAGCCAGGCACTAACTAGCCAGGGCGAGATGGGCTCGGGAAGTGGGTGGAGGGCAACGTCAGGTGAGTGACGAAGATGGGTTTGCCAAACACCCTCCATGAGGCTCGGCCGGTTGTCGAGGCCGCAGGGAACATTGCGACGATAATAAAAGGTTCCTCTGTCCCAGTATGTTTCTCAAGGTTGGGTATGGCGTACAGAGCACTCACAGCAAAGGTGACTACTGTCCCGGTCCAGCCGCACTCAGCCCTGTGTGCTTCGTACGGGCATGGCTGCCTTCGTGTCGCTCGTATCTGGCTCCAGGCGCGAAATGATGCCGAAAACGCCTTGCCTGGCCGCGAATCCTCCGGACCATCGTCACCGAGACGATGGTGATGAGTGACGATCATCCGGCAGTTTTTGTCCAGAGGTCCTCAATGGCCAACAGCGTTTCCCTTTGCATTGGTGAATGAGCTGGGCAGCTTTCGCACGGGAAGTGAACGGTTGTTGCTGATTGGCCGAGGATGGGCGTGACGCCAGAGCTGAGCTGTCAACGGACGCCTGGAGAGCTGACTGGTGGACCACTGCACGTCCTCGAGGCTCACAGCCGCTGCAAGTCCATACCTCGTATGTATCCCGCTTGGCAGACAACGACTTGTACAAAACATTTGACGGTACTGTATGTTTCTGCGATATGGGGCTCATTGTCGGCCAAAGACAGGTTGTCGTTCCTGGCCCCCAGTTAATCTCGACTCACTACGGATACAACGTGGCCGTCAGCCCTAAGACCGTTAACCATGACGCAGGTCCCGAGCGCGTGGGGCGGGGTTTCGCATCCCTGGGACTCGCGTGCTCCCGTCTGTTGTGTCCACCAACCCTGCGCTTGGTCATCACTGACACACGATCCTCGCTATGCTCACTGGATCCCAAAAAAGAGTCGACAAACAACGGCAGTGCACGGCGTTGACAAAGGACGTTGAAACAAGCTTTTTGCCCTAGCAGTCGCCACCGGAAGTCTTCTCACCCCTGCTGGTGACTCGGGCGTGTCTTATCCTTTCCAGAGCAGGATCGTAGGCGCCTCAAGGTTCGAGGCCTGTGATGCGCCCCTGGTGAAGCTGCACTTATTAGTCACAACTCCGTGGAACTGCGCTTTGGCTGTGTCCTGAGGTGACGCGAGGTGCCATGTGCAAAGGATCCATGCCACCGCATGGCATATTGCAGGCATCGCCTCTTCATTGGATCAATGCTGGGCCTCGCAGCCCATCCCTCGTCAATCCGGCTGTCGCTACTTCGTACTGTTCGGTGCTGAAAATCGGTGATGGCGACTTGTTGAGGTGGTAAAGTCCAGGCCTTCGGGCTCCGGCTCCAAAACCACGGTCCTGGCTCCGCGCCACCTTCCTGGCTACCCTATACTTGTCAGGGGTTTGTCAGATAGGAGGACCGCATAGTGCCTGTGATTTACTTTCGGTATTTAGATTGCGATACTCATGGAAAGAGTGTGTGATTGATGCAGGCATCAGCACAGCCCCCTATATCGCGTGCAAGAATGGTTGATTTGAAGAACACTCGATACCCGCGTCCCTCAGCTCAGGACAGTATATTTGGCGGAGCATTTCCCCTTAGTATGAATACAATTTTAGAGTACACAGCACATTTGCTTGAAATCTCTCCGTCATCCTTGATACCCCTCCGCTTACATGTTTGCCAGCGCCTCCGCCTCGCGCTCCGCCCTACGCTCTGCTGAACGCTTCTTGAAGCGCACCTCCGCCCTCCGCCGCTCACCGCCGTCAATCTTGCGTCCCCGGCGGTGCTCCCACATGCCCTCCGTGACCTTGACGACCGCGCCTGCTTGCCCCGGCAGCGGCGTCGCATATGGCCCGGCTATTGACTTGAGTCCCTGCACTGTGTACCCATTCGGCCGTGGCAGCGTCGACGGCGCCTCTGCAGCAGCAGTCGGCTCCTCGCCATGCGGGATGTTGACCACGTATTTCGCGTCGCTGACGACGGATGCCGGCGGCGTGGCGACCTTGAGGACCGCCTCGCCGTCCTTGACGAACTGAAAGTCGCCACCGGGGCCCAACGCGCCCTCCCGGTATCGCTGCATCCATTGCAGCAGGTACCGCCGGTTCCGCGGGGGTTCGATGCCGATCTCCTTGAGCTGTGGCGACGTGAGGGAGAAGAGGGCTTCCCAGGACGGGAACTTGGAGGCGTGCTTGTTGAGCCCCCGCCCGATGAGGGTGAGGAACGTCTGGACGTCAGGCACGAACGGCCGCGGCTGGGGGATCGTCGGCGCGGGCCTAGTCTTGTGAAGCCATCTCGTCTGGCTGGCGCCCGAGAGGTTGATGCCCGGCGCGAGGAGGCGCAGGTATGGCCGGAGCCCGTCGGCTCTCATGTTGGCTGCAGAGGCAGTCGCATCAGCATGTTGCCATTGGAACATGTCACACAAACCAGCAAAATCAATACTTCGAGACGTACCTGTTGTGATGTGTCGGGCGGCGCAACTGCCAGCATGCGGTCTCCAGTCGTCGCACGGCAAGATATCACGAGCTCCTCGAAACGCAGCCCATCTCGAAATTTGATGTTGGTGACTTAGGTAAGCAAGGCTGCTGGGCCCCACCGTACCCGTTGTGGCGCATACCATGCGTTTCTTATCTATTGGTTAGTTGCTTATCATGATGGGGCAACAGCTAGGCTGACGTCCCACGGTCCATCCAAGGCAACGAACTGGGCAACCTGCTCCCACTTCTTTTCTGTTCACGCTCGCCACGTTCACGGCTTCTTGGATTTTTCCCAGAGACGCCATGCGATAGTCGAACCGGCACAGCACAGTCGCGTGGTAGAGCCGTGGCCGGATGAGCTAAGATGCCTCGGACAAAACCGACGGCTCGACGGGGTGGGAAGGGTCTACTTGCAGCGCGAGTCGCCGCCGTCGGCTTCGATGGTGCGCACCGAGAATCTTCGTGAAGCGTGAACCTATCTGACAGCATATGAAACAGATGCACTGCCGTCTGGCGTTCTCGAATACTTATTGGCAATTCCGTCGTCCGATGCCGCCGACGCCCCCCAGGAAGCCTCCTCGTCCGACTCCGAGCGATCCCCAAAGCGTCGCAGAGTCGAAACGCGTCCCAACTCTTCCGTCTCGGTCGCAAAGGGCGAAGTATCCTTTTGCCGTCGGTGCACGGAACAGACGCCAACAAGCTTCACTAGGACTGTCCATGATGCTGGATCGCATTTGTATTTCTATGTCAGGACCGGACACTTTACCGACCTGTGCCTGTCCATTTCGTCGCGGTCGTCGGCTTCTCCATTGGGCTCCCTTTTGACCGACATAGCTCTGGAGCCGCAAGATGTAACCGAAAACGTACGTCGGATACAGGAGGCTGTCAGATACAGCAACGGATACCATTCGAAGCAGAACTCACCTGGAGCAATTTGGAAGGTGGTTGACATGTTAGTTAAGCGTGACGGAGGGATGGCTTCTGTGAAGCTTTCTTTCGAGCTTTTCTGGAACGAGACTCCGTCAACTTATTTGCCTCTACGGAACACAATCGACCGCAAGGTCAGCCAGGCGCTCATCGACGCTTTCTTCCCGACTCCCAAGTCGACCAGAGATGAAGCTGCATGGTCCCCGATGGACTTCTATGATGCAGCGTATGTACCGCCGAAAGACGACATGTCCCAAACGATCGAAGTCCCTGGACTGGAAGCGAAGCTATTTCCCTACCAGAAAAGAACCCTGCAGTGGCTTCTGGGAAGGGAAGGCATGCAGTGGACAGGTGCGGACTCCGGCCTTCAACCAGTGCCAAAAGAGGATGCCATGTCTGGAATCGACGGTTTTAGGGTTGTCCAGGACACAGAAGGAAATGACGTCTACGTGAGCGACGTGTTTCAGACCATTACCAGAGATACATCTTTGTATCGGCAGGCGGACGCGGCGGTGAAGGGTGGTATCCTAGCTGAGGAGATGGGGCTGGGCAAGACTCTCGAAATCCTTGGACTCATACTACTAAACGGACGGCCCAGCTTATCAGCGCCAGAGGGAACTCGACCCGAGGCGGAACTCACGCCGAGCCGTGCAACTCTGATTGTCACACCGGAATCGCTGAGGCCGCAGTGGATATCTGAAATATCGCGTCACGCGCCAAACCTGCGCGTCAAGCACTACCAAGGATGTAGAAAGCTTCAAGAGGGCGAAGTTGAAGAGACGGTGGCGGAGCTGGCAGCATACGATGTTGTCATCACGACCTACGCGGTGTTTTCCGCCGAGCTTCACTTTACGCTGGAACCGCCGCAACGAGCCCGGAGATACGAAAGAGCGTACCCTCGTACGATGTCGCCACTTGTGAAGATTTCGTGGTGGAGACTCTGCTTGGATGAGGCGCAAATGATTGAGAACGGCTACAGCCAAGCCGCGACGGTGGCACGTGTGATTCCCCGGATCAACGCCTGGGGCATCACCGGGACTCCCGTAAAAGACGACGTCAGGGACCTGCTCGGCCTCTTGTTATTCCTGCGATATGAACCTTACTGCTCTGCATCTCAAGTTTGGCAGGGACTCATCAAACACCACAAGCCGATATTCCAACAAATCTTCAGATCAATCTCGCTACGCCACACGAAGGTTTTGGTACGGGAAGAGATACTCTTGCCGCCCCAAAAGCGTTATGTCATCAACATGCCATTTACCGCAGTCGAGGAGCAGCACTACCAGTCACTCTTCAAAGAGATGGTTGGAGAGTGCAACCTGGACTTGGATGGTGCTCCTATAGTCGAAGACTGGAAGCCAGAAGACTATGAAGATGTCATGAGGGTTTGGCTTAACCGCCTACGCCAGACCACGCTACACCCAGAGGTTGGAATGTATAATCGTCGACTTCTTGGCTTCAGTAAAGCCCGTCCTATGAGAACCGTTGACGAAGTGCTGGATGCCATGCTTGACCAAAGCGAGAATGCCATCAGAATCGACGAAAGAGCTTACCTTTCGAGTCGGCTCGCTCGAGGACAACTGTACGAGAACAGCCCCCAAGTGAGAGAAGCCCTGACGATATGGGAGGAGGTGCGGACCGAAACCGAGAAACTTGTCGCGGATGCCCGAACGAGGCTCAAAGATGTAATACGAGAGCACGGCGGCGATGAAGCTGTCAAGAAGGCAGAGGATGATACCCTCGAGGTCTCATCAGAGTCTGATGACGAGCATGAGGAGGGAGAAATCAAGGGACGAATCGGCGAATGCCGGCGCAGGTTGCGCTCAGCCCTGGAGTTGCACCACAAGGCTGTCTTCTTTTGCGCCAACGCCCACTTCCAGATCAGAGACAACCCCGAGATGACAGAGCCAGAGTCGGATGAGTTCAAGCGGCTGAAGAAGCTTGAGGACGACGGATACGAGAAAGCAAAGGTCTTGCGAAGAGAGATCTTGCGGGAGAGCAACCGCAAAGCCAGTCGACTCATGAACAAGATTGCGCGAAAGGCTTCAAACCAGACTTTCGCAGAGATACCCGAACTTGTCATCAAGGCAGAAAAGGGAATTGAGAGTGGTCGTATAATAGACAAACTGGACATGCTCTATGGCGAGCTGAATCGACAAGCCAACATCCTGGATGACTGGCGAGAGGAAGTTGTCCAACTCCTCCTGCGACCGCTTGTGGACGAGGACGACGACGTCGAGACGACTGGAGAGGAACTTGGCGATTCAGCAAAGTTTCAAGAGTTGCTCATGGTCTACGTCCAGGTGCTAAGGGCTGCCATCGCCGATCGTCTGGACGCAATATCTGGGCAAGCAAACGAGCTCGTCAGGTACGAGACGGAGACGTCCATAAAGCTCGCCAAGGAGGGGGGTGGGCCAGCGCCCGAGAAGCTTCTCGAAATGCTCAAGAAACGAGCAGAGATCAAGCCGGTGTTGGGCCATATATCCATGCGAGGGGCCATCAGCGACTTTCGCGGTCTGCAATCACGATTGGCCCGTGACTCCTCAGAGAGTGCTCGCGAGGCGATGGAATCAAAGATTGCATCGGACCAGCTAAAGGCCACACAGGCGCAGCTCACCGAGCAGAATAAAGCGGCGCTGTCTCTGGAGTCGGAGATTGAGAGCTTCAAAGTGGCAATGAATACTCGCCTGGAGTACTACCGCCAGCTGCAAGCCGTCTCAGATGCTGTTCTTCCGCATGACGGCGCCAACTCTGAAGACGTTATTGCGAGGATGAAGCAAGCCGAGGAGGATCTGCGGCGTAAGCTGTCGTCTGCCGAGGCGAAGCACAGATACCGTGAGCCTTCCGCCGCTGCCCCTATTCGCTAAGCGGCAACACTAACAACATGTCTTAGTCGTGAATCTGAAGGAGGCGGGCTCCAAGTCCAACGAACCCCGAATGTGCGTCATCTGTCAAATGCCGTTTGTGACGGGCGTCCTGACCGTCTGCGGTCACCAATTCTGCAAGGAGTGCATGACGCTTTGGTTCAGGGCGCACCACAATTGCCCTGTCTGCAAGAAGGGACTGAAACCCTCCAATCTGCACGACATCACCATCAAGCCGCAGCAGCTCCAGGTCAGGAGCGACGAGCCGGGACGGGCAACCGCAGACGATCAGACCCCGAGCTCGCCCCAGAAGCAGATTAAGACGGCCATTTATTCAGAGTTCAACTCGGAGAAGCTGGCGGAGATTAAAAACATCGAGCTCGACGGGCCGTCGTTTACAACCAAGGTGGATACCCTGGTCCGGCACCTCTTGTGGCTGAGGGAGTCGGACCCCGGGGCCAAGACCATCGTCTTCTCGCAGTACCGAGACTTCCTCAACGTCCTGCGCAACGCCTTCCGGCGCTTCCACATCGGCCACGCCTCCATCGACGACCCCCAGGGCATCACAAAGTTCAAGGAGGACCCGGCCGTCGAGGTCTTCCTCTTGCACGCGCGCGCCCACTCATCAGGCCTTAACCTCGTCAACGCGTCGCACGTCTTCCTCTGCGAGCCCCTCCTCAACACGCCCCTCGAGCTGCAGGCCATTGCCCGCGTCGACCGCATCGGCCAGCAGCACGAGACGACCGTCTGGCTGTACCTCGTCTCCGGCACTGTCGAGGAGAGCATCTACAACCTCTCGGTCCAGCGCCGCATGGAGCACATGGGCCGTCGCAGCAACAAGGCCAAGGCCAGGGACACCACGCCGCCAGACAATGACCTCCTCGACGCGAGCTTTGATGCCGCTAACACGCTGGAGCTCGAGCACGCGGCGCTGTCACGGCTCATGAGCAAGGATAGGTCGGCGGGCGAGATGGTCGACAAGGGCGACCTGTGGGAGTGCCTGTTTGGGCATGTGGCTGCTGCTGGGGAGGGGACGCAGAGGGACGGCCGGCTGCAGGAGAAGGCGGTGATGAGCTACATGGCGGGTGAGGCGGCCGAGGAGCGGAGGCTGGAGATGCGATGAGACGAGACGAGACGAGACGATTTTCATGTGTTTCCACGAAGCAACGATATTTTAGAATGTACGACCATGGCAGCGCTGCAGTCTAGGTGCCTCTTAGCTCAAGCTAGGAAGGGATTGTAACAACTGAAGGGGAACAGAATAGACAGTCAAGGGATATTTGACCTTGAACTCTGTAAGGTGGTATTCCACACGGAGCATGTGAGTACGGGTGATGGTAGAGATGCTGTCATTTTCTAATCCGCCGCTGGCACAATATTGTACGACACTTTTCGTTCACTCGCCCAATGCATTTTCTAGCCCCTTTCCCCAAATTTACCCAAGAAAAAAGGAGGCGAATGATCGCCACCTTTCAGACAGCTATCTGCTTGAAACCGGCCGGGGAGTGTCCCATGCCAGTAAATCTCGCCACTGACCATCCATCCGCGTGCGGTCTCTTGTAACTCAAAGCTCGCCCAACACAGAGTTGAGAAGCATGCTTACTCGACAGTCTTCTTCTTGTTGCTGGCGGTGGACTTGACACGCTTGGCGGAGGGGCGGGCAATGTGGTGGTTGGGGATCCAGCTCTCGTCGTACGTCTTGCTGGCACCAGTGGACACGCCGACGGACTCGGAGCCGGAGAGAGCGGCGTCGGCGTCGACGACCTTCTTGCTCTTCTTGGTGGACTTGGTGCGCTTGGCCTGAGGGAAGAGGGCCTCGATCCAGGTCTTGTAGACAAAGTAGAGGGTGCCAGCGAAGACGCCCGAGAGAACAAGGTACAGGAAGATGCTACAAGGAGGTAACAGCGGTCAGCCAATTTGAATATGAACGGGGGAACTGCGCTCGTGCTCGTCGAGTCGCAGCACGTGATGGGCAACCATGACATACATCTGGGGATCAAAGAAGCTGGTGGGAGCCTCGACAATGGAGGCGCTCCCATCGTGGGCCGCAATCTGGAAGAGGTTGCCCTTGGCGTTGGTAATGACAGCGACGAGCTGCAGACGAACGTCCTGAGGCTGCATGTCCAGCGCAAACGAGTAGGGGATCGACTTGGTCTCGCCCGCCTCGACGGCGAGGTTGTACTGGACGGCCGTGAGGTTGCGGACGATGCCCTGGTAGGCAGGGGTATCGACGGGCAGCTCCTTGGTCGTGGCGAGCACACCGGTGAGGACGGTGACGCTGAGGGGCCCGTCCTCGTTGTTGGTCACCTCGACGAGCGCCTTTGTCGGCCGACCGTTGATGAGGCGCACGCCGAGGAGGTCGGCATCGGGAAAGGTCGTCTTGACGACGGCCGCGAGGTCCGACTGCGCAGAGTAGGTGGTGCCATCGACATCGGCTTCAGGTGCGGCATTGGCCTATGGTGTCGAGGAGAGCGCGCGCAGTCAGCAATTGGCTGCCCGTAGAGCGCTGAAACGACGGTGCCACGAGCTCAGCAGCTCCGCAAGCGCAAGCGCAAGAAGAGCATCGGCGCAGGAGCACGGCGGCGGGCCGCGGTTGGACGATCATGTGGCGTCGGGCAAGGCAAGCAAACCTACCTGGGCGACAGCACCCCAGACCTGGACGGCCAGGACGGCTAGCAGGGACGACGAGAAGAGCATGGCGGCGGATTGAGTCGATGCGGTCTGCGATCCCTCGACTCAATTGGGGCGAGAAGGACAAGGAAGCGGACGGGGTTGGTGGTGGTGAAGGAGGTGGTGATGGGATGAGGGAGGAAGAGGCTGGATGGGGTTGTGCGCGCGTGCGATGGGAGAAATGTGGCCTCTCTCCCCAATTGCCTAGTCAGTCGTGCCTTCCCGCATCAGCCTCCTTCTCCAATAGCGGGTTCTGGGTGCCGCCTTCTGTGGCCCAGGCCCAGGTTCCAGCTCGTGTGGGGACCGTTGGCAGTTGCCACCTCCACCTCCACCTCCAACTCCTCCAACTCAGTTAGTTCATCCACCGGTTTGGCAGGCATTGTAAGTTGAGATAGTTGAAAGTATAGCATCGCCATTATTGGACCAAGTTGAGAGTGTAGCGTTAGCCAGCGGGAGGCGACGTAATTAATATCCATCCATGTTGGCTGCTCATAGAAACTGAGCGTCCTCTACTTCGTAGTAACGACCTATACGAAACAAATGCTTCTAGAAGCAAACTTGCAACGGCCCAACGCCTCCGCCGCCGGTATCATGACAATAAACCCATTTCATTTTTAGTTCCCGCCCAGGTCCATGCCGTCCCAGCCGTTAAACATGTCCATGCTAGTATCGATGCCTCCAAACAAGTCCCCGTCGCTCGTGGAGTCGAGACCGCCAACGCTGCCGCTTGGCCCTCCGAGGCCCAGGTCTGACGAGACGCCACCCAGGCCCATGTCCAGGCCGACGCCGTCAACCGACATTCCGTCGCCCTGCACGCCCGCGGCGGCCGCCATGGCGTCTCCCAGCCCAGCCGCTCCGCCGCTCAAGTCGAGTGGCATGTCCGACGCTTCGAGCATGGCCTGTGGCTGCGGCAGCACCATCTGCGCCTCGACTCTCCTATGCAGACGGACGACAATCTCTGCGAGAGCGGCATCCTTCTTCTGCAGCTTCCGGCAGTCCTGCGCATCCGACCTCAGCACCTCGCGGAGCTTCAGACGCCGTTGCAGCGTCGGAGCCACGTTCCCGGCCGCATCCAACAGGTTTCCCGCAGCCGGAGGCTCGTTGGTCACGTCTGGGGCGCAGATCAATGCTGCCACCACGTCGTAGACAATGTTGGCGCTCCCAGCCTCCGACTGGTGTCTGATCTCCTCCAGCATCACGCGGAGCACTCTGCTGGTGCCGACGATTCTGCAAGCCGCAATCATCTGCCGATGCGTGTACGACGTCGGCATGACGTTGATGCCGTGGTGCATGCTCCATTGCACGAGCCCCTGGACCATGTGCTTAACCGCGCCCGCAAGGCCGGTGCTCGAGCTGCTCGCCCACGACTCCAGCTCGTTGTGTTCTGCGCCTCCCGTCCGCCTTGACAAGGGCAGACTGTCCTTGAGAGCACGAAGCAGCGGTTCAATGTCCTGATTCTTCGGATCCTGTTTCTGATATGTGCGGAGCGAGTGCTCCAAGGGCTTTGCTATCAGGTTCTTCACCGAGGACAGCATTGTGCTCGCCTCGCCAGAGATGGAACTAGGCAGGAGGATGAGCTGCAGGATCTTGATGACTGACTTCTGCTCCTTTTGCTCCACCCACAGATAGTCCGACAGAAATCTAATTGCCGGGACGAGAGAGGGTAGCAGGAAGGTGTCAACCAAGTCTGGGAATAGTCAGTTCTCTGATGACATGGCCTAGTAAGCAGTGGGGTGAAAACTCACATTCTATGCCGCTTTTCAGGGTCTCGTCGTTGAGATAGCCGTAGGTGTATGCAACCACAATGTTCTGGAACAGGGAAGCGACGAGGAGATAAAAGTCCTGAGGCGGGCAGGACGACATCAAATCATCCCCCAGCCCACCTGTCTCGCTGTCAAAGAGGCCGTGGATCCATCCGCTCATGTGTCCCTTTTCCTGCTCAGTCAGCTCGTCCATGTCACGGCTCATGTGAGCTCGGTTCAGTATCTTTGTGATGGACGAGTCGGCCGACGTGATGCCAATGTCCGCTGCCGTCAAGTTGTAGCGGTACGCAAACGCGAGAACTAGCAGTAAGATGGCACCGAATTCCTCATAGATTGGCTGGTATTCTCCCTGGTCGTCGTCATATCTCCAGTTGTCCAGGAGCTGGCACAAAGGCTCGAGAATAGCGGGCAGCTTCTCGAAGAGGAGCAAGATATCGAGGCTCTGAGGCTTTTGGGCCAGCTGGCCGCACAGAAGCTTCAGTGACATGGTCTCCTTGTTATTGCATAGCTGGCGCATCAGCTAAATAAGCGCGTTAGCATGGAGGAGAGCCTGTAAAGAACTGGGGGCTACGTTACCTCCACGAGAGCCTGGGACACGGCACCGACGTTGCCATCCATCTTGTCGAGTTCCCGGACGAGTCCCTGGATCTTTTCCGGGTCTGACAGACAGTCCTGCACCAGCTTATCCTTGGAATACTTTTCCAGCGACGGTTCGTAAGACATGGACGTCTCTCCCAGTATCCTCTCGACGTGTTCTCTCTGCACCAAGCCATGAAGGGCGCAGGCGGTACAGAACTCTTCTCTGACACTCTCCGTGTACGGATTGTTGCTCCGAGACTCGTCGAACATGAGAGAAGCCGTAGGAAACACGCTGGTGTCGACCTGGTTCAGGGCCTCTGTAATGCAGAACTCGGAGGACGTGGTGGAGAATTGGGGAGAGCAGAGCTGGCAGAGAAGGAGGGGAACCCTGTTTATCAGGAATGATCGCAGAAGATGCGCGTCCTTTGGCCCTTCGTTTCGGAAAACAGTGTTGGCAAGGATATCAAACGACGCCAATATGAGGTCAATGGCACTAGACTGCGTTTCGCCCTGGTCTCGTTGTCAGACCAACATTTCTCACCGAGTCGCAGGGGGCTCATACCTGATATCTGTTGTGGAGATACGAGAGCAGTGTATTGTCGTCAATCAGTGGCCGTCCCACGAGCTGAGTGAGTGTCAACAAACAGCACATTTGGTGTAGGGAGAGAGCAGAGTGTACTGACCGATGCATTCAAGTATACGTATAGCCCTGCGCGTGTGGTGGAGATGGGTATATCGGAAACGACAAAGTTGTCGAGCCCAACGGTAGTTTCCAGCAGCTCATCCATGGCAGCGTTGGCGGCGGCCTGCTTCTTCTTATTGACCGGGTCGAGCCGAGCCAGCGTCTCGCTGCGGAAGATTTCGAGCCTCTCGACAAATCCCGGCGACGGCTGCAGCGTGTGTATAAAGCCCGACAAGCTCTCGGAGAGCTCCTTTCGCACGGCTGTACCAGTGAAAGCCTGCGTTAGCATCCGAAGACGAGCGGTTCGTGGGTTTGAACGGCCACCATACCTTTTGCGACGGGCTTGCTGATGACCTTGACGAGAGACGGGGTCTCGACCAACCGCAGCAGCAGGGGGATGAATGCGGCTCGGGCAACGTCCATCTCGTCGCGGACCTGCGAGCTCTGGATTTCCCCGAGCACGTCGGCTGCAAAGGCGGAAGAGGCGGAGGTGAACAGGTCCATCCATTTGCAAATGCTCTTAACAAGTACCAGCGCGGCGCGCGAGTCCCGAAAGGCCGAGCCTTCCACGACCGTCTTAATGACATGGTAGAACATGACCTCCTCGGCCCAGGAAGAGATCCTCCAGCACCGCGTCTGGTCCTCGTCCTTGTTGTCGCCGTTCTGCGACAGCCGGAGCTGCGCATGGAGAGACGAGTACTTGTACATGGTCCAGAGTATAGACGGCGCGTCGATGTAGCCGAGGCGGCTGAGGACTTTGATGTACGGGGGCATGCGCGGGTCGAGGCTGACATTGTTGGAGGGCTGCGGCTTGAGGAAGAGGTCGGCGATGAAGATGGGTGCCAGCGGGTGCTGGGAGTAGACGAGCGGGACGAACTCTTCGAAGCGGTCGGTATCGAGGCGCTTGGCTATGCACCTGGCTATGAAGTTGGACCAGTATGCCGTCGATTCGCGCAACGCGCCGCGCGGGTCCTGGATGCTGCCGTCCATTGCGCGCGCGGACGTCGGGGTCGGGAGAAGCGGATGCTCGAATGAGGCTGTTCGAAAGGGCGACTAATGGGAGTCGAGTCGAGCGAAGAGGACCCAGTCAGCCGCCATGGGGGAGAAGGATTGCTGCCCGCGGCAGCTGAAGGAGCAGCGGCGTATTCTTGTATTCGACGCGCGACTGTGAGAAGCAGACAATAACAATTGGGGTGTTTCGAACAAGGTTGGATGGTGATGGGAAGTCAATGAGGCTGCAGCTCGTCGACAATGGGGTGGGAGTGGGTCAGCGGCTGCGCTTCCGGGCGTGGACCCTTGGCATGACCGCCGTCGGGCGTATAAATGCGCCACCCGTTATTTCACTTTGCTATCCTAAAGAATATGCGATCATGTTTTGTAGAAGAAGCAGTGCTGGCGAGTATGAGAATAACTTCGAGTATGAGAATAACTTTCTTGGTCCTAAAGATGCGTTGACGGGATTCAGTCAGGAGTCTAGGGCTCAAGAGTCCAAGGCAACCTGACGGCCGGACGTCGAGAATGCTGGCAATGATCAAATAGATATCAAGAAGCTATTTGGATACATACATGTGTGGTCAAACAAACTACATGCCGGCTGATACGGCGCGAGACTCGCAGCGCACCAAGCATCAGACATTCTCCATCACACCAGGCTCGATGCCCTCGAGGACCTCGGCCAGCTCCCCCCAGATCCTGTCCGCCAGCATCTCGCCCTGCTCCCCCTCCATCACCTTGGGCCATATCTGCAGCGTGCAGTCCGACATCCACCGCCCGTGCGTCTCCTCGCCGGCGAGCGCCGCCGCCATCAGCGTCCGCGACCCCATCTCGGGTTCGCGCCCGAAGATGGCAAACACAAGCCACAGGATCCAGCTGAGCGGGAACGACCAGCGGCGGAAGAGCTGCGTCTTGCAGAGTCCCGGGTTCAGCGCGTTGACGATGACGTGGCCCTTGCCGGAGGCGTCCGACGCCTCGGCGAGCTTGCGCATCATGATGAGCTGCAGGAGCTTGGTGGTGTTGTACCGCTCGGGGTAGTTTTTGTTCTCCTTGAGCCTGTCGAGGACGTGGTCTGCCTTTTTCTCCGGGAAAAAGGCCTGGCAAGGGGAATCACAGCAGTTAGCAACGCAGTCGGCAGGGGAGGCGACGCACATGGCGCAACGCCGGGGAGCAGAGGCACGTACCAGAAAGGCGGCGCCCGAAGAGACAATGGACACATGGGGCGTCACGTTGAACCGCGTGCCCGTGCGGCGCAGCGTGGGCAGCAGCAAGACGGTGAGCAGCAGGGTCGAGATGACATTGACCGTCATCATGGTCTCGTGCCCCTCGAGCATGGCCCACTCGCCGACGAGGATGCTCGCGCTGTTGAGCAGCACATCGAGCCTGTCGAGCTTGGCCGCCCGCGCCGCAAACTCCTTGACGCTGTCAAAGGACCCGAGGTCCAGCTGCCAGACCTCGAGCACGCGGCGGCGCCGCGAAGAGCTCTCAATCTCCTGCTTGGCGGCCTCGCCTCTCTCGATGCTGCGGCAGGCCAGGATCACCCTGGCGGCGTCGAGGCGCACAAAGTGTCGCGCCGCCTCGAGACCGAGGCCTGATACTTGTGGTCAGAAGGGCCGCTTTGCCGAATACAAGGATGTTTGCATACCAGAGTTGGCGCCGGTGATGATGACGGTCCGGCCCGTGCAGTCCTCGACGGGGTACGGGAGGGTTGAGAACAACTGGCTCTTGACCCAGCCAATGGCCGACATGTTGGACTGAGTGCCCGGGTTCTTTCTCAGTGCTGCGGTGTGGAGGTTCGGCCTTGTTGGTGCGACACTGGGCTCTTGAGAATCTGCGGTGCTACCAAGTGCATGTGCTGTTTGTTGTTTGCAACATGTGTCCTCTGGGGGCGAATGTTGATTTCGAGGGGACACATCTCAGAGCAGTATTAACGACCCGAGAGGAATTGGCGGCCGTGCACCAATTATCAATTGCCAACCCAACATGTGCCGCCGCTACGCCTATACGTATTGTTTATCATCTTTTTTACAAAAGGATCAAGGAGGGAATGCCGGAACGGAAAGAAAGGTAGTGAGTAAGTAAGTACTTCGTACGAATACGTACAATCAAATAAACAGACTGGCAAGAAGGCAGACAGAACAAGTTGAAAGTCACCGAGTGCGCTAGTTCGAACCTAGGCGGGCGAACCCAGTAATAATTAATACTCTAATTCGAAATTAACAGGTTTTGCTCGCCTAGAAGCTTCCCAAGAGCGATGCCATACGGCGCCTTGCGTGTCTCTCCATGTCTCAACCACAGCGCAGCTACCCTGTAAGACCACATCAACAAACGCAACTCAAAATATCGTCAACACACATGAGCGAAAACTAATTTACTGCAAAATCCAATTCTCTGCGGCCAGTTTGCCTACTCCGTACAATCAGGACGACTACTACGTCCTGTACCATCCCTGCGCCGCGTCATGTTCTCGTGGTTGGGCCCCGGCCGCCGTGGCTCCGACGACTTCCCCCTGAGATTCCCCGACAGCATCACCACACAACACGCATCAATCGCACGAAATGTACGTGCAGGAATACACCTGATTGATCGTTCGCCATCAAGACATCACTCCCCGTCATGCCCCGCACCTTCCTCGCAAGTGGCAGTTGTCCGCACCCAAGCTCTTCGTCAACACCACGACTCGGTCGTGCACCCTCACTTTATATACATCATTGTTTTCCAATTTTTATCGTAACAATCAAAGGCAACGTGCCAGAGTGGACAAATGGGTAGCACTCGAACGGTTGATATGCTATGACTTCGGTCTCGCAGGTTCGAATCCTGTCGTTGTCGATTATACTTTTGGTGATCTTTTGGTGTTGATGCCCGATTCGGGTCGTGTCTTGCACCACGGCCTTGAGATTGCCAATTTTTTGTAATTTTTTTTTGACTCCATCGTTCATTCCCATCTCCTTTTTGACATCTCGTGGTCTTGGAGATTGGATGGTGTGGGATGGTGTGGAGACGTACGGACAAGACGTGCGCTTGAACCCGTGAGCCCCTGTTCTTTCTCATCGTTTTTCTTTGAACAGAAACAGGTCTCCTCACCTACAGTACGAGTACGGACTACTGCAGGATCGATTGGGACTCAATATCCATGCCGTTGGTCGCGCTTGATACTGCCCCCGCTCTGAATTTTGCAAATGGACCAATCCTTTTATACCAAATCACTTTCCAGCCACCACCGTGATCACTGGTCTGAATGAGGGCGTTTTCGCCATCGGAACAATTGAACTAGTCAGCTGCCGTCGATCAAATGTACTGCCGGGCACGCAGCCAGCTAGATGTCACCGTGTAACTATATTGGCTGACACAAGAGCGCGCTCGACAAGGGTGGTGCGCGAGGTGTCGCGTGCGAGATTGGTTCGCCTGAATGAGCCGTTCAACTTCCTCGAGAGAAATGACCGCAAAATGTGCGCGCTGTCCATTGAATTGCAATATTTCCCATGGTCTGGACGATTCTGCATCCAAGTTAGAGGCGGCGACACGGACGCTGCTACATGCCTGACTGTCTGATCCCGGCGACTCGAGACTACCTGAGTCGGGAATGTGCGTTGGCCAGACCCTCATAGACCGGCGACTGTCTCATCCCGGGTATCTCGCAATACTTTGAATACCAGAGCTGCTGCATGTTAAGACACAATCACGCGGCGGTGGCAACAGTATACGTAGAGCATTTGCAGAAGAGATCTATGAGAGGAGCGACAGCAACGAGCGCAGCGGCACACTATTTGAGTGCCATCGGGTCAGTCGGCCACTTTCCACCATATTCATCCAACTCTGGGCGCTCATTAACAGCACCCCGGCACTCGCCCTGCAAAGTGGATAAAGAAAAGAAAGTTAATGATGACTACTAGTAGTCATGGCTCCTATTGGCTTGGCCTTCCTCCTGAGCACCTCGGCCTTTAACAGCTTGCATAGCCCCAGAAAGGACGCGTAGTAGCTCCGTCTCACACGAAGATGCGCATCTTTTGTCTCGTAAATCTTGTCTTTATCTGGCGAGTTCAATGCATAATTCGAAACCTGCCATTACTACCGAGCACCAAGTACTATGCTAATCAAAGTCCAGACCCCGAGGGAATTATCCGCTAACACCAACGCCACGCATACCGCACACACGACAGGAAGCCATAATCACCGCAGCCAAGCCCCCGAATTACTACTTCTCAAACGTCGTCATCATCGTCTTCTTGCCGGCCGCAAACAGCGGCGCGTAGTCGGTCCCCAGGAACCGCCCCTTCATGTACCAGATGAGGAAGCTAAACAGCTTGAAGCCGCCCATCTGGCCCGTCGCGCGGCTGCGGCCCAGCGTCACGCCGTACACGTCCTTGGTGTCGACCTTGTACTCGGGCAGCGCGCCACCGTCGAGGTACAGCGGCAGCGCCTTGATGAGGTGTATCGTCTGCGCCTCGGCCGTCTGCGCCTTGGACGCCTCGAGGCTGCCCGCGTCGCCCACGACGAAGATGTCGGCGTGGCCCTCGGCCAGCAGGCGCGTCGTCTGCTTGACGTAGCCGTCGCCGTCGAGCATGCTGGCCGGCGCAAAGGCCGTGTTGGGCGTCACGCCAGTGGTGGGGATGTAGGCCTGCGCCGTGAGCGTCGTGGTGCTGCCGTCGGCCGCGCGGAGCTCGAGGACCGTGTCCCTGCCCGAGCGGGTGGCCTTGATGACGGTGGTGTTGGCGACCATCTTGACCCTCATCTTCTCCAGCTCCGTCCTGGTCTGCTTCCGCACGCTCTGCATCACGGGCGGCGCCAGGGGTAGGTCGCCGCTGTGGATGAAGTAGACGTCCTTCTGGCCGCTCTTTGCGTACTCGAAGCCGAGCTCGCCGGCCGTCTCGGCGCCCGTGAGGCCGCCGCCGGCCACGACGATTGTCTTTGCGCCCTCAATGTCCCTCTGCAGGCTGTGCAGCTTCTCCACCGTCTTCTCCGTCGTGTCCATGACCTTCCACGGCATGTCGTCCCTGGCCGACGCGCCCGTCGCAATGACCAGCGTGTCGTACGTGATGGCCCGGCTGTCGCCCGCGTTGAGCGCAACGGTGACGATGTTGCCGGACGGGTCCAGCGCGCTGGCCTTGCCCAGGACGAACTCGAACTTGTCGGCGGGATACTCGCGGAAGATGGGCTCGAGGGGGAACATGACCTTGTCGTCGGCCATCTGGCCGGGGACCACGACGCGGGGCATGGCAATGGGCCAGTGGAAGTGCGTGTTGGGCGCAACGACGATCATCTTGAGGTCCTTGCGGGTGAGGACGGTGGTGCGCATGATCTGGCGGATGAGAGGCGCGGCGGCGAGGCCCGCGCCGAGGACGACGATCGTCTTCATGGCTGTCGGGGTGGTGTGTCCAAGTGTTGCGAGAAGCTTGGTTGGTTGTCAATGGCTGTTGAAGTGTTCAAGGTCGAGCTGTTGCAGACAAGTAGTCTTGTTCAACGGTAGGCCGCACAATGTGGCACGCGCCGGAGGTGTTGGACATTGTTATATTCCTCAGCAGTGGACTGCACTCCACAAATGGCAGTTAGTAATTCGCAAGCTATGTTGTTCAGCAACTCCGCGTTCCTGACAAAGAGTCGCGCGCGGCAACTCCAGGATCCATCAATACATATCGACGGGTCAGGGACGAGGCCCCGAGACAACGAGAAAAGAAGGGTCCAAAGGCTAACAAGCCCCCTACCGGCAATAGTACGAGTAGTTGAAAACGTAGAACAAAAAGGGCAAAATTCCATCGTGATAGCGTCAGGATGAGGAATGGCTCGATCGAGGTCAAAGCCAAGCGCGCGGGACGGAGTTGCGGACGGCTCCACTGCTGCTCCGCTGCAGCCAATCAAGTGCCTTAGCGCCGGCTTCCCGTCCGCCTGGCGGCCTGGGCGGTCCGAAGTTCGAAGGTTAGCTTGGTTAGGTAGGCTTAAGGTCCTGTCGACTCCTCGAAGCCAACCGCTTCAAGCACGAGCGTCGAGACGCGCAATAGGAACCGCTACCCTTCCACAGCAAAGCGGCAGTGGCATACGCCGAATAGGGGCAAGCATAAAGATGCCCGGTGAAAGACGAATTAATCCCAAGCCGACAGGTGCACCGTTGCCTGTGACCTGGGAGAAGGCTGGTGGGTAGCACCGCTTCGGCACAGAATACAGACGCTAACGCTACACCAAGTGAACGAGACGCTGCAAATGAAGCGGCATCACCGTAAAGTATCAGAAAAGGCCCGCCGAGATCACTTGAAAAACACGCTGGCCCAGCTTGTGCAGCTTCTGTCGACCCCCTGCTGCGAAGGCTACAGGAAGGATGTCGTTGATGGTACCGAAGACAACGTCGATGCCGCTACCAATGTGAAATTCTTCCCGGGGAGCAAGACCGACATAATTGCGTCTGCCATACAATACATATCATGTTTTCAGCGTCATCTTCCCGCCGCGCGACACGAATTGGAGCACCAGCCTAACCTAGTTCTCGGATCCACATTATCGACAACACATGGAGGAAACAAATGCCCAATTCAAAGCATGTAATATACATTAGATGCTCCGATTCTTGTCGTATTATGAACGATACAATCGGCGTCTATGCCTCATCTCAATGAACCAAACGGCCTCTGAAAGTCAGATATCGCTGTAGTCGGGCAGGTCCTGTGTGGGCACATAGGTCCATTCGAGCTTCCGAATTTTCGACTCGCCAACCTTCGTGATGTCGTCGTAGAGCCTCAGGAACCCACTGTCTGTGAGAAAGGCGTGTTTAGGGTTGCAAGGGATGTCCTTCATTGAGTAGAAAGTCTTGGATTGTAGTACGGTCGTGACTCGGAGAGATATATTGCGTAAACGCCGAGCATCGATGGATGGACCGCTCAAGGTTATACGTACGGTGCAGTCAGTTGAGGGGGCGAGCAATGCTGAAGTATAAACAAGCGAGTCCGGTTCCTCAGTGACAACTCTCAGTTTCCCGAGACGGCGACGCAAGAAATGCTTCAATACCGGTCTTCCAAGCTCGAGGATGAACTCTCCCGGGAAGCTCGACACAAATGTCGGTGGTTGGGGTTCCGTGTATGGAAGGAACTTGATCTCCTTCTCCGCCTTGATGGTCACTTGGTCTTCCGCTGTGGTGCTGTTGACGGTGTGTAAGGTAACCACACAATGTAATGTGTATGCGATGGAAGCTGTTGGCGCCGGATTTGGTGTCCACTTTTTGGAATAGGAATTGCTGACATTAAAGGACGGAGGAAGCTGTTGGCAGAGCATTGGTCGATGCGCATTCGCCATTTGCGCACCTTTCAGGAATGATAAACTGGAAGGGGAAGGTGAAGGTATATTGAGGACTGGAGCCTTCAGACGGGGTAAAAGGGTGATACGGCACATCTAGGAACTGGGCTCCGTCAGCCCAAAGTTGTAGAAAGGATAGACACAGGACAAACCCGCCATCGCGCTAGACCGAACCTCTACCCCATCTCGCTGCTGAGGGGTAATCATGAAGACTGGTGCCAGCTGTAAACCTAGTATCTATATCAATGGAAGCCGGATTGAGGACTCCATACTGAAACCTCACCCTGGAGTCGAATCTTAGCATTCTCAACGCTTAGCTTAGACTTAGATGAAAGGAGTATTCGACGCTCCAGTGAGTCTCCTGATCGCAGGGTTCCGGGACATCTCGGATCGATTCGACACGCGGTGCAATCGGAGACATCAATAATTTGCTCGATATCTCGATGGAGTGCCGAATTGGTCGACATAGTAAAGTTCAATCTGCTATTTTGCTCACTTTGGAGGGTGTCGAGGTACCAGGTATGTATGTCCGAAAGAATATCTCGGAAGAACAAAAAGGCGAAGGCAAAGACGCCTCCTATACGACGGGAAAGGAAAACGAGGAAATGTATTATTGCATGTGCCGTTGATCGAATGAACTAAAGAAAAGACAACACCTTATGCAACAAACAACGGAGCCCGACAAATCCTTTCCATTTTCTCATCCTGTGACCTGTCCCTAGGACTGTAGTACGGCCCTAATAAAGCAACAATAACTATCCCAGGCCGGAAGACGGGCTATCGAGGACAGTAGTGATGTTCTCACCCCTATATGGCACACCAGTCGTCATAGAACTGGGGCATTGCAATACAGCCGGTAATACAGAACGCGTTGCCGACAATGTGATTGTTCGTGTCGTTGCAGTAGTATAGGACTTGAAGAAGCTGGCTGGTCGTCAGAGGTGGAATCGGACCGGTTTGGTTCGCCGCGGTGGTCAACTCGGCATTATTATATCCTTTTAATCAGGAGTCAGACCCTAGTTCAGATGGAGTGAGATTAATCACAGGGACGGGGAAAATTACCCTGAGCAGCGACTAGACTATAGCCACATTTATACTGCTTATAGCTGCAGGTAGGAGTCGTTGTAGTGGGACAGGCAAGCCCAAGCCCGGCTTGAACGTCATTCGTATCCAAAGTCACAGCACCGTTACGGGCGTAAAGACCTCCATCGAAGCTCGAACCAGTGGTCGCGGTAATAGACGTGAGGGCCAGGATATTGCCGACAAATATAGTACCGGCTCCGATAGTAGCTGAACTCCCAACCTGCCAAAATACGTTGCAGGCCGAGCCACCGTTGGTTAGGAGCACTGAAGCAGCGGATGCTGTGGTTAGAGTTGAGCCTATCTGGAAGACCCAGATACTGCTCGAGTCGCCTTGCCCATCTAGGACGAGAGGGCCAGTGAGCTGAGCACTAGATGAGAAGGAATAGACACCTGCGACGAGTGTCATGCCACCCAAGTCTTGGCCGGTTAGGTCGGTGTTTGGCGGTAGCCCAGCTGCTGTATTATAGGCAGTCGTTATATCGGCCTGTGCTTGAAATGCTATTATATCTGCCATATTCATTGCTCCGTTCGTAATTATTCCAGGGGGAAACCCCGTTATGGCTGTACCAGGAGCGACCCCAACGTTGCCATTAATTATCGAGGGACCGGTATTAGTTACTGTCGTGCCACCAAGCACCGCGAAAGAGAAAGCGGTCCCAAGATTCACCTGGGCATTGATAGTGCCAGCGAATGCAAGGGCCGATACGAGGAAGCGTAAATGCGGCATCGTAGCAAGGGTGGGGGTTCATGAACGAGTGCGGTGACGATGACTGGGTGAGGAAAGATAGAGAGGCGGGACTAATGAAGGAGAGGTGATGGGGATTGAATAGGCATTCAAGTGGGTACTTATAAGGGTCTTGCAGACAGTACGGAGTATACACAAGTTGAACCCTCCTCAGGTTGACTCGATACCTTCGTGTACATACGGACTACTTGGTCAGGCATGTGGGCATAGCAGTATGTGAAACACTCTGTGGGAGGAGGCTGGTCGAATGAACGCTACCTCTTGCGCATTCCTACCTGAACAACGGGATAGCGCCGTATTTCCTAATCGAGTGGGCCGAGGGAATGATGATGAGTGACCTGTTGCGTGACAGTTTGAACTCCCCAAGTAGCAGTAGTCTTCAATGAAGAGGCAACAAATCATATCGTGCCTGGCGAGTTTGTGGAAGGGGGATCTTTCTTATTCAGGGGATCTTTCACTTGACCCTTTTCCAACCCGTATCTTCCTAGTGGTAGGCTTTGTCGTGCGGTGTTAAGCAAATGGGTGTGTAGTGGGCTGGTCCAGCCTTGTACTTTTGTGTATTCAGAAAGGCGGCCAGCGTACGTCCTTTGCCCCGAAACGGATATATCGCCCTCCCGTCCCACGGGCCGTGCCGCCCCATTGGTCCGGCCTCGGCCGCAACGGCGGGTGCGTTGGCATGCCGTCTCCCGCTTATTGCCCTCACCGACATCTCACCCTCGAGTTTCAACCACCACCCATGCAATGCACCGCCCGGCGCCCACCGACTCCCTCCGCACCCCCTGCATGCAGGCACCAGGTTTTCTCAGTCGTTATGTAAATGAGACCTTCTGGCTTCGATACCTTGGGACAGGGTACAAGTACAGGGCTGTCAAACCACGGCTGCATGTACGTAGTACGCACGCGAGGCTTGCGCGGGAGGCAGGAGCAAGGCTCGAACGGCAGTGGCAGGCACGCGACCTGAACTCCCTGCCCCTGAGACTTTGTTGGACTCCCAGGCTTCTTTGACTCTACATCAAAGCCTGTTGCGCAACACCAGGCTTCCAAGGTTGTCTGCTTTGCTACTACGGGCCAGTATGTGCAAGTGCCCTACGCTGCGGACAGCAGTTCAACAAGTTCGAGAACGGCCCCTCTATTGAGCCCCCCTGAGCGCGATTCACTCATCCGCCGAGGGGGTTGGGCAGCTGTTCAGGCCTATTGCCTTGCAGTCTGCTCGATTCACTGTTCGCAGATACGGCCGTGTGGTTGGCTAGACTCGACCAACTGTGATTCACTTCACTCCAGGCGCTTCTATTGAGAGCAAGGAACAATGAGTGAATGAACCTGGACAGATTCATGCACGCCGCTGCCAGTGCCCGGCTGCGGTGTTCACTTCTGCTCCCTACGGGTATAAATATCTGCCTTCTTTCTTCCTCTTCCGCCCTTTTCTCTTCTTCTTTCCTCCTCTCTTCACATTATCCAGCATCATTCATGTTGTCCTCGTCTGCCCTTTACTTCGCAGCCAATGCACCATTATGCATACTACCTCATCGACATCATCATCGATCTACTTCACGACAACACCATTCATGGTCGCCCGTCCTCTGCACTGCCCCTGGCCTGAGCACAACCAACAACGAGACGTCGGACACTCAACATCACCACCCCTTGGTTGACTGTGTCGTCACTGCCGTCCCTGCCGTCCTCTGAGAAGGTTGAGTCTGGTATGACTGCCGGAGCCCCGGCGGGCGCTATTACCGCGATCGAGCAGGAGCTAAGCAAGGCAAAGGCTCTAATGCCTATTCACTGTGTAAGTCGGGGATAAGTGCCGTGCTATTGGGTGGACTTGGCTAACCACTCGGGTTTGCAGATGGTAATGGCTAAGTTACGCCGCTGTCATACGGAAGCGGCCGAAGTGGAGGATTCGCCGGATAAGAGGGCCATGGGTCGACTGTGGAGGCTCGGACAGCTGTTCGATGTTCGCTGGAAGATTTTGCTCCCGAGGCCTCTTCGAACGTTCCAAGCAGCTCGAGATCAATTGCTAGGAACTTGACCTCTTACCTGAACATCTGCGGTGTGCCGACCCTCGAACTTTGGGCGACTCCCACTGCCCTTCTCCCATGCGTCGATGAGCTTCTTTTCCATCTTGGGTTACGCCAAGCCGGACAGGGTCAAAACTTGCAGGGAGAAGGCGGCCGTCTTGGATCCTCAAAGAGTTGGGTCGAACGGCGTCGGTGTCGGAGCCAACGACAACGGCCGCAGTTCGCCTGCGCCTCGTCATGGAGGCTATCAACGACGGGGTGATCAGCCCTACGACAGTGCTAGCACACTCCTTCGCGACGTGGTGGCTCGGGGTTAGGAACATGCATACTTGGCCCTAGGCTTCTAAAGAAGGGCAGGCTGTCCAGGAGACCGAGGGGAGAGGTTGAAGGAGAGAAGTATAGGAGGCGAGAGGGAAGGGAATAGCGGTCGGCGTCTTGCCCGCGGCCGCCAGCATGACCGGGCCACGGTAAGCCTTGGGCGAGCGCGCACGGCAGAGAAGTAAGCGGGCCGCACCGGAACCCGCTTTCTTCAATACGTTGCCGCAGATGCTTCTGGAGCAGAAAGCTGCTGGCGGCGCTGCCAGTACTGGAACCCCCCATACGGTTCCAAGGTCCGCCCATGTCCTCGCCGCCTCCTGCAGAACGGCCCGTGGTCTTTGGACGTCGTCTTCATGACGCATGGCACAGCTGGCGCGCTGCTTCTGCGGCCCATCTGACGGGCTGCCTCTGGTCTTCTGCGGAAATATCAAGTCTCGGGTGGGCTACAGCACACCGGCTCACTTACATACGCCGCAAGCCACAACATCAAGGGGCCCTTGAAGGCCACGTCGTCGTCTCTTTTATGAAAGGCATTTGGAACTCTGCTGCTGTGGCGTTGGCGGCCTGGCCTCGCCCCACGCAGAAGCCGATCTCCATTCAACGGGTCTGTTCGTGGGCTGGCGACATCCTCAGCAACTTGCGACCTGCTGGCGGCGGTTTCGCAACCCGAACCCGACCCGGCACCGGAGCAGCGCATCAACCCTGGGGAGTTTACACGTCAGACTTGATGTCGTCGTCCGCTCGCCTGGCTCATTCCATGTCAACACGGGCTGCCCGCATACAACAGCGGACATGTACAGAGCCGGCCAGTCGACTCTTATCGCCCTATCCCGCCCTTCAGGCACACAACAGCCTGGACGATGATGAGCGGTAGCGTCTGCTCCCTGACGGAAGTGTGCCAAGCTCCATCATCCTGTTCCCGCGAGCAAGTTCAACCTCGATGTGGTCCAGAGGCGGCTGAGCAAGGTCAGCTCCGGTAACACTTCTGTTGGGGGACATTTCCGATACCTTTGAGGTACCGCAACTGGGGATCCTCGCTCTCCAAGATATTGTACTACCCCGAAGCCGCCAGCGCCAGACCAATGCCTGCTGCACGTTCTAGCACCCATATGCGAAGTAAGTCGCATGGGCATGGACCCCAGTCTTTGATTCTTCCGGCTGGCCTTGCCGAGCCTCTCAACTCGGCTCTCTGCCACGACATCATAATCTACAACATGCGATGCGAGGACTGGCTGCAAAATGGGAGACGCCACTGCGTCTCACCACCAACTGTTCGACCACTGGCCACATCCTTGACCACGCTGGCGGCGGACTCCGCGAAATCGAGCGGAATGCGCGAAGATCCCGCGTCCTTATTGTGGGAGGTGAGGTCGGGTGCCAGGGTCAGCTTACCCAGGACGGGGATTCTGTCTGAAAGGGGAGCCGTCGTCTACCTACGGCATTCATTGAGGTCTGGATACGTCGCTCGGATCCCATACAACCCGGCGCGGCTACGCTGGATCCAGAACATGCATATCCGGGACCTCGGCCGAGCTGACGGGCACATATATGCACTCTCGCGAATTCAACGTGAGCTTTGCCGTTGATCAACACCATCCGACTGGCGCAGCTCGTGGTTGAACTTGATCCGGCTTCTCCCTCGGCTGCCCACAAGCACGGAAAGGGGCGCCTTGCACTCGCGCCGTCAGCATCTTGTCTCATGGTGTCGCGCTCTCCTGGCCAAAGGACATCACCAACAAAGCCATCGCCTGCAGCGGCGCCCTCGTCACCCCCGAGCTCTTGCCTGCATGCGAAGCTTCCTCTTTGTACCCTTGCTTGCCAAAGAAACAAAACCTCGCTTGTCCCGTTGCAGGCAAAGGCAGCCACTATTGTGCAGGACGGCTTCAGTCAGCCGAGAGCAGAGATGAGACGGTCGGCCGCCGCCTTGAATATCACCCTCGCAGGACGAATGTTGACAGACTCCGAGTCTCTTCAGAGAATGGGGAGGTGTTGAAGAGCTGGTCGACGGTATGGGCTTGTGTTTCTCCCCAGAATAGCTAAGGAGATGTTGGGGGCACTGAGCCAGCTGGCTTTGTCTACTACGCCCCTCCTTTGGCGGTGTTAGACTACGTCCCTGTGCCGATTGCCCTACTTATTGAAATCGTCGGAAGGTACCCCCTGGACAAATTCCATCCCAATGGCCTACCCCTTGCCTTGACATTGTAGGCAGACATCCGACGAAGCCCTAGTCGAACGCAAGGAAGATGGATTTTCCCGCATGGACCGACGAAGGGATTCTAGGGCCTGGGAAGTACCGGAGGTAAGCCTCATGGCATTCCTGGTATACTTGCAACCGATCCCGGCCTCGCTTTGTGACAGCAAATCCAAGATATCTGAAAGAATCGTAAAACGCCTTCAAATATACTTCTTTCCTCTGTAATAAACTGTCTTCCAGTCCGCACTTGGCTTCTTGGTCTACTCCTTGCTGTAATGTATGTATTGCTGTGTATATGCCCCGTGTCTTCATCTGTAAAGAACAACTCCAATACAGAGTGAATAGTTCGTGACGACAAACCACAAGGTCGTCCCGCAGCGCGCATGGTCCCATGCAGCCGCACATCCATCATAGCATAGATTAACACCATACCGCCAGAGCCGCGCTGCAGACAGCCGTGCAGGGGCCCGCAGTGAAGCTCCCATGGACGAGCAAGATGACGTTGCGTGCATACTGCAGCACTGCCGTCCCGGAGTGCACGCTTACATATGATATCACACGAGTTGCTCAACTGCACCAGAAATACGGGTAACGCGAGGTGCTTGGTTACAGCAGATGCAGGATAACAGCATACATCATCAGAGCTGGCTGACGATGACCGGTGAGGGTATGCGGTTTGTTGGTGTCAGTGGCACGCTGCCACATCCGAGTCGCAACCGCTGAGGTCACCATCCACAATCGATGATCTTTTATGTAAGTAAAAGAGGCGCTGTCGGTGCAAGCATTGATCAATATGTTGCGGTTCAAAGTCGACCTTGATCGTCGACGATGACGAAACGTCGATGAAGAGCAGCCACCAAACGCAGATGGATAGCCGGGGCGTTGCGGCATGTACCAGGGGAGAAGTGTACACCTCTTCGGAGCAGGTTGACAGGCTCGTTGGCATCGAGATGCGTCTTCTCCGACGAGGTGCATAAAGTTTGGCTGCATATCATCGACTCCTGCACGTTTGCGCCGCGTCATATGCGCTTGCCCTGCGATTGTCAACAAGACCACAAGACAAAGCGATTAGCTATCAGTATATTGTGCCCGTCACACAGCGCCAACAAGATCGTGATGCGTCTGATGGAGACGAAAATTTGGACCAAGGGAGTGCTGGTGGCGTGGCATTGCATCATATGGTGACGATGCCGATTGAGAGCTCGACTCGTCACCGTCCAGGGGTTGGCACAACTCGTCACCGTCCAGGGTTGGCAGACGCCCGCGTCAGAGCGGAACTTGGTTGTTGGAAACCCACAAGACTCATAAACGGGGACCTCGAGGCAACGGCAACCGGTGGTGCCTTCATACCATGCAGCTAAGCTGGCACTTTCGAGTCCTTCAGGATGCCCGAGGGAGCCTAGGCATGCTAGGATGTCGACAATCGGCAGGCATGCGAACTCCGGAGCCGAGTCCATTGCACCGCCATCGCCAACATGACGGTTGACGGCGTTGCCAAGTTCCAAAGGGACATGCCATATCACGTTCCGGGTGGTCAAGGGTAGAGCTCTTGAGGAGGAGTCGCTGCGATTTCGAGATCCCCTAGCAGGTCCTGGGGATCTCGATCCCCTGCTTGGTCGACAGCAGTGGAGGCTATCCGTTGCCATAAAGGGTAAAGAATGACACTTGAGGCACTAGGCACATCGGGCAACCGTTGATCATCCCGTGGTACTCCATCGTTGTAGCGGATGGCTGCAGCACAATGGTTGTGAAGCACGTACCGAAGACAGGGCAAGGGACCGTTGCCAGGTGACGACGACATCAAAGTGTCTTGGACTCTTGGTGGTGGCGGGCTTGCAGCCGGCCTGATGAACACAGATCGAGCACCGGTGACGCAGGGTCCAGCCACGAAGATACACCACCAGGGATGATTCGGTCAGGACTCAGGGGTGACATCAAGCGTCGCCGGCTCTTTAGCGGGCCGAACGGTTACAGTGCACTTGAGTGCTTCCAAAGCTTCCACCGTTCTGTTTCTGCGAGACAAACCGTTTTGCGGCCGAGACGGTCGGCTCTCATCGACCAGTGAGGGTGTGTGACGGAGGAGGAGGCGACAAAACGGCCGCCTTGGTGCGTGACATCACTGTGGTGGATGCTTGCTTCGGGGGTGGCGTCGGTGACCTCACCGGAGCTGCCTCCGGGACAAGATTGGGTGAAACTCGCCGGACCCCTAAATTCCGTCCCCAGCTTTCTTACCTCGCTCACAGTTTCGAGCGACGCACGGCTCCTGGCGTTTGACTCGAGCCGCCGCCGCGCTGCCAGTGCGATTTGCGTAAGTCGTTGGCTGGCCTGCCTGCCTGGTCAACTGGTTTCAGCGACTCAGCGCTGTGTGACGGCGTGTGCCAATTGTGGTAGGCTCGTCGTCTTATCGAGGGAAGAGTCGAGACTGTCGACAGATTTGAATACTTCCCACGGCCTGTTCTTTTTGGGGGCGTGGCTGGTTTAATGAAGGAAATGAGTAATACGGCTCTTGCATGGCCAAGCTCACCCGTGATCGAGAATAGCCTCGTGATCATGGGAAACGATGCAGAAATGCCATCTTGGGGGGCTGGCTGCCGTGTCGAAGGCCCCCAACGACCACGACAAACTACGGAGGATCCAACAAGCTGCGCACCGCTTGCTTCCACCGCGGGCGGTCGCGAGAGGAGATCCAATCAGTTCCCGCCTCTGTCTCTGTCGCAGCATCTCGCGCTCCACTGGCGGCGTCGTAGTGCCTCAGCCGTTCCTCAATCTGAGACCCGCTGTCGTTCCGCAACTGCGAAGCTTCGCTCACGCTGATGCGTCTCGTGGCCTGCCTGACCAATGACCTCATGGCAATAACCAGCGCCGTCTGCCTCGGACTCGAGCTTGGAGCGCAGATCCCTGTTGTTTGTGTGCTGACTGCTTTGGCTGCCACGGTCTGGACCCTGAAGCCACTTCCGGTCCTGCCGCTGGTGCTTGTACGGATTCACGGACATTTCGTCGAGAATGGAACGGATTTTGCTTGCATGTCGCCTCCGAGGTCAGACAGGCTCCGTCATCGTCGACCCTGGCGGCGCTCATCGACGAGCCATCGATGAATTCTGGGCCCATGACATCGCACATGACTTCAAGATCAGCAGGGTCCTTCGCCCTTGGGCGACACCTCTCCAATTTTCCTTCCCTACCCATGTTGGTGTTGTCAGTGAGCGAGAAGCAGACGCCAATCGTGTGTCAGGCAACCATGCTGAAGCTTCCCACTGCAACTTGGCTTTATGTACGGATAGTCTAGCGGGCGTGAGCGATGATGGTGGGTGGGCTCGTGGCGAGAACCCTGAGCTCAGAGATGTGGATCCCAGACCGAGAGGAGATGGAAGGTTGGAGACATTGAAACAGCGGGGAGGATGTGCCACGACCCTGGTCCAGTTACGCCATAATACGGCGAGTGCCCGCGTCGATCGACACAGTCTTTTGGTGGTGGGTGTGCGGGATGAGGAGAAGAGTTGACGATGGGAGGGGGAGAGCAGAGGTGAATGGGGGCGCAGAAGAAATGGATTCACCCGACATCAACTGTGGAAGGGACGACCGTCCGAAAGGACCCTTGGGAACATGCACGCCCTGGAGCTCCCCAGACAGGGCTCCAACGTCCCCCCCTCCGCCGTATCTTCACCCCCACCCCCAGAGCCCAGGCCTAGTCCCAGCCTGGGAGCCATGAGCTCTAATACTTTATAAAGACCCTGAGATCCGCTCTCCCCTCCCTCTCAGTCGCTTCCCACTCCTCTCTCAACGTGCACCAACCCATCACGAACATCTTCCTTCTACTTCAGGTCTTGAGCCTCCATCCACAGTTGTTCAACAAGAAACTCCCTCCGACTACCTACTTCGTACTCGCCAGCACTATCAATCAGTTGCTGCTGCACGTCAACCACCGCCGACTTACACCAACACAACAGCAACATCATCATGCCTGCCCCTGCAAGCTCCTACTCCATGGCCATCCCCGTCTCTCTGCCGCCGCCGCAGAGCCTGTCCACCTACTCGCGTTTCATGCACGACCACACCAAGCGCCAGATGGAGTCCTTTGGCGCCGTCGCCCCGTCTCGCGGCAGCGGCAGCACCTCCTCCGTCAGCAGTTCCCTCACCAACGGCGTCTCGCCCCCCGAATACCAAACGTGATTGCTTGACTCGGGGCTTTTTTTCTCATGACGCTCGGGTCGTGACGCAAACACGATGCGTATGCGTCATTGTCAGCCCTGCCGAGGCAACCCGGGGTGGCGAGGTCGCGTGGATGCGCACCAGCCACGATGACGTCGTTTGCGAACAACGCGGGCGTTTTTGGTGCAGCGAAACTGGATAACCCGAAAACAGCACTTCTCTTGTTCAGCTGGCGCTCTTGACGAGCAGCCTCGACTGTTTTTTATCCACTCATGAAACGATACGGGCATATATTGGCGTTGCGGAAACTCGACATGAAATGGTTGAGTGTACGGCACACACACACACATGGCATCATACCTGGGTATTACGATAGGTTTTGCGATTTTGAGCGTTTAGGAGCTGGCGATTGGCAACAAGCCACAGGTAGCGGCTGTTGAACACAATAACACGAAGCAATCTTGACTTGGCGTCGTACTAGATCGTGATGGCAGAGGCTGACATGGTATTGCAACGCTGTTGTATTCTGCCGTGTCCACGGCCACACATCATTATAATAGCCATGTGTCTGAGTGACCGGGCGTTTGCACCGCTGGCATTATCATATATATTCATGAAGGCTGGGATGAGCGTGTTCAAAACTTCGTGCCCGCTCATCCATCAGCCCGTAAGACCCAAACCTCTACGTTTCAGACCAAGGAAGGCTTCTTCTTGATTCCCAGTAGTGCAGAGTGATCCTTCTTCTTCTTGACCACCCTTTTAAAGGTCGGTGGAGGCGGCGGTGGTGGCATGTCTGACCGCGAACTTGCGGATGCGCCATTGTCTGAACCGAACTTCGACGACCCATCAACCACCGACAGACTGTTGGCAGACTCGGGCTCGTCGTCAATCTCGATGTCGGCCTTCACCCGAGCCGCCGCGAATGCCCTCTTTGCTGCTTCCTCGTCGTCCCTCTCTTGCTGTGCACGCTCCTCGTCCCCGGTTCGCACAATGGCGTCCGCATAGTCCACCCCTTCCTTTTCCGACCGGTTTATCCTAGCGTTTCGTTGTCGTATCTCGTCCAGTGCGTCCGCTGCTGCCATTTCGCGTCGGGCGTCCGCGTTCTTCGCTTCGAGGTCCGCCATCGCATTCTTCTCCTCCTCGCCGGCCGCCTCCGCTTCTTCCTTTTCGAGACGATCTAGTCTCTGCTCCATCGTCTCATCCTCTGTCTCTCGATTCCTCCACGGCTCCATGTTGCGCACGGCACCCTTCACCATTGCGTAGTCGTTGTTCTTCGGGTCGGTCCGAAAGGTGATTTCCGCGCTGCATCTGGTGCATTTGATGTGAAAGAAGAAGACTTGGATGCCCAAATATCTCTCTTCCAGGTTGGTCTCTTTTCTCGAGTTAAACTTTCGCCCCTTGTAGATGAATTCTCCGCATGTCATGCAGCGCATCGAGAATGGCGCCATGAGGCGGACGGTCTGGATTCGCGGGCCGCTTGTCTTTGGGCCGCGACGGCGAGAGATGTCTCTCGGGTCAAAGTCTGGCGGGTAGTATTTCTGTTTCCATGTTAGCTCCCTAGGGCATCAAGCAGGCTCCGTGGTGTCTCTTACCTGAAGAACTTTGCGTTCAGACATGGTGGGCTGTTGATGCTACTGTCGCGTGCAGTTGACGTCGTAACTCGTTGTTTGGTGGCAAGTATGCCGTAGATGGGGAGCCCGTTCGACTCCACATAAAATGGCGTCTAGATGGGTGTCGCAGATAGTCCCGTAGTCCAGTCGGAGACAAGGTTGCAAAAGGTTGAGGATGAAGTGGTCAAGTTCAGTGGTGGGCACGAGGCTGCCATAACTACCTAATGGTGGGGTCGGGAAATTGTCGGCGGCGCGCCGCTGCTCCAGGATGAGCTAAGCCCCATACAAACCTGCAAGGCTGACTGATGTGATGTCCAACTTCAAAGTTGCCCCCCCGGTGCTGTCGCATCGCAACCAGAACCATCTGATTTCAAATCTAAGCCCTCGACGTCGCCATTTCACACATCCTGGAATCTGCAAGCCGAACACAGTACTCTGCGGCTTTTTGAGGCTATTTTCAAATTCGTTCTCGGATTGCGCATTACGCTCTTCGCATCGCGAAGCCGACCGACCCATCCTCAGCCACCACCCACCGTTTTCGAACCCTCGCGCGGCGCGCATCTCGCAACCATGCCAAAGGCCGAGGCTGGCTCGACCAGGCACCTCGCCAACAAGCTCAAGAGCAAGGGTCTTCAACGGCTGCGGTGGTACTGCCAAGTGTGCGAGAAGCAATGTCGCGACGCGAACGGATTCAAGATGCACACGCAGTCTGAGAGCCACGTGCGCCAGATGCTCATCGTTGGCGAAGACCCCAAGAAGTTCATCAACGAGTACAGCAACCAGTTCGTGAGCGACTTTTTGCAGCTGTTGAAGACGGGCCATGGCGAGAAGCAAGTCCTTATCAACCAGTTTTACCAGGAATACATCGCCAACAAGGTGAGTGGCATGCTGACCAGATACGCAAGAGAACTCACCCACTAACGACGCGTAGGAACACATCCACATGAACTCGACCAAATGGCCATCTCTGACAGAGTTTGCGAAGCACCTAGGACGAGAAGGCATCTGCAGAGTGGAGGAAACCGACAAAGGCATCCAAATCGCCTGGATCGACAACTCGCCCGATGCGCTGCGACGGCAGGAGGCCCTACGCAAAAAGGAGGCACAGGACCAAGGCGACGAGCAGCTCGAGCAGCGCATCATCAAAGAGCAGATTCGACGTGCGCAGGCATATACCGCGAAACGCGAGGCGGATGAAGAGGAAGAAGCCGAAGCTCGAAATCTGAAGAGGCAGGATGGCGAGAAGATCAAGCTGTCGTTTGGCGCAAAGCCAAAGCTGGAGAGCCCAGCGCCTAAGCCTTCGGACGCTTCCAAAGAGCCATCTGCTGAAGCCCCTGCGCCAACCGAGTCCGATAAGAGTACCGAGGCAGACAATGCACCTGCCAAGCCTAGCGGTTTCGGAGGGCTGACGATGAAGATGGGCGGCACGCCGCAGGTCAAGAATGTCTTTTCGCAAGCAAAAAAGAAGAACGCCTTGGCGGCTGGAGGATCAAAGAAGGACGACAAGATCGAGGAGCCAAAGAAGATGAGTGAGGCAGAGCGGATAATGAGGGAGGAAATGGACCGAAAACGGTCGCGGTCGTCGGCTGGGTTCGGGATGCCTTCTGGGAAGAAGCACCGAAGCAGCTAGGCATGATGAAACGATAGAGGCGGCGTTCGGGGGGTTTGATGCCTTGAAAAGATACCACGATAATGACATGGATGTAAACTGCATTTGCCCTAGTTTTCCGATGATACCTTTTCCATCATCTCAACGCCTTGTTCGCCTGCCCGTGCCAAAAAAAATCCAACGTCCTCGTCAATGGTCATTACGAATCCGCCTCGGTCTCGGTGCCGTCCCTCCTGTATCCTCGTTAGTCTCCCCGTCCAGTCCAAGGCACAACCAAACTTAAACTTACGGGATATACTGTATCCTATACTCGTCCTCGAGGGTCGACCGAATCTCGTCGGGCAGCTGCCCGGACACCTTGACCGCGTACACGCCGCCCACGTAGCCGTCCAGGCGCTGCCACTTTGCGATCCACGACTTGGCCGGGTTCGCGAGCGTGATGAGGCCCTCGAAGACCTGCGACGTGCAGCTCTCGATCTGGTCCTGCGAGCCGGCGAGGTGCAGGAACTCTTCGCAGTTGGGGCACCCTTCGTCGCGGAAGCGCTGCGGCGATGGTTAGCTGGTGCTGCGACGTGATGCATGGCGATGGCCGGGGCGTACGCTGTAGGTCATGACGATGGAGCAGACCATGCAGGCGCGCAGGTAGCGCTGCTGGCCGGGCGTGACGAAGCTGGACGACGACATGGCTGGGGTTGTCTGGTCGTTGGACTCGTTGCGACGAGAGTTGGAAAGAGTCGAGGCCAACTTAAAGATGAGGCTGAAAGTACGGGGTGGCCCAAGCCGCCCAGTATTGAAGAATATGCACATATACAAAATATGCACCAATCATAATCCAAGACGACGTCCTTCACAAAGAAGCTTTTCAAACCTGACGAGCAACAGAAACGTACACAAATATACAAGGACAGTAAAAAATCTCAAAATGGCGGCAAGTACGGCACCGAGCACACATACACAAGGCGCCCCCAAAGCAGGCCTAGAGTCCTCCCACGAGCTCCTCACCTGCACCATCAAGTCACCTCCCTTCTCATACGCCCACCTGGAGCTCGTAACAGACGGCCCCGACGCCATCGAGCTGGACAACCTGCAGGTCAAGTCGTACTGCACCGCGGCGCTGCGGCAATTCCTGGGCATCACCGGCGCGGCAATCTCAATGGACATCCTCAAGGCCGAGGGCAGCGAGTGCTGGGTGCGCATCCCACGACAGGACCTCGGCTCCTTTGCTGCCGCAATCACGGCGTGGAAGGGCACAAACGAAGGCGGCACGCAATGCCTGCTTCGCATCAAGCAGTGCTCTGACTGGCTCGGGATGATGGTGGGCACCGATGGCCAAGATCGGCTGTGGAACAGCTGAAGCTCCAGAAGCTTTTGGAGCTGTGCACAAGTCTTTGATCTACACGGGTATCTATGTGCTTGTTTACTGTCTACCCGACCCAAACGCGATTCAAGCGACATATTCCAGACGCCGGGGCCGATGCGTTCCCGATGCCCTGAGCCTTTTCGTCGGACTTCCAATCTTACATCAAAGACGACATGAGAGAACTCTGGGCGTACGCCTATGAAGTTGGTCAGCAGGGCAGTCAACCGGACAGGGCGGGGTACGAGTCTCACCATGGGCTTGATATCTGGGTGAGGAACGGCGTCGAATTGCTCATACTTGAGCTTGTAGTCGGAGCGGATGTTGATGTAAGCTCCACGGTTCTCCGTCGAGTCGCAATACCTGGGAGCAGAGAAGACTAATACGACTTGTTAGATGCCAGGAAACCTCCATAGAGAGTATGAGAAACACGTACCTGTGATGCATCGTCCGTCGTGCTGGACTTCGTAACCATCCATGCGCACCTCGTGACTCCGGATAACAGCCTCGAGGCCGTTCTTCTCGCAGAACCGCTTGGTGATGTCTGGTCCGAACTGCATGCCGACGCCTCTCTTGCTGGGTCCGCGGCCTTCCTCCTCTTGTGGGTCGGTCCACAGCATCTCCATCATAAGGCCAGCCTGGCCCGGTTGCCGCTGGTTGTGTCTGTCCAGCTTGCGAATGTCATCCAAAGTGACGTTGTCATCGGAGAACAAGCCGCCATGAAGAACCAAGTACTTCTCTCCAACCAATGTCGCCAACGGCAAAGCAGAGAAGCTCTCGGAAAACAGCTTGAAAGTTCTGCATATCTAGTCAGCGAGTGTGTTGGCAATCTTCAGAGGACGGCAACAACCTTTCGTTGTACTTTGCCTTGCACTCTCCCTCGAAGCCGTAGACGCGGTTCATGTCGTCCGTCTCGTGATTGCCTCGGTTCAGGAAGAAGCCCTTGGGCCGCAGCCACTTGTATGCGTACAACAGCAAGGCAATCTCGGTCGACCAAGATCCTCGATCGACAAAGTCGCCGTTGAATAAGTACCAGTGCTTCTCGTTTGGTGCCCCGTTGCGTCGGAAGAGTTCCATGAGGTCAAAGTATTGTCCTGCGAGCGAGGTGTCAGTCAGAGCCGGAGGGGTTCGTACAGCTCGAGCACTAACCATGCGTGTCACCGCAGACAGTGAGTTGGACGTCATCCGGAATCTCCATCTCGACCATGGTCGCCTCCTCGTAGACGATCTTCTTGATGGCGAGGATGATCTGGTAGACATACTTGCGATGTAGCTTCTTGCCATTCTTGAACCGCTCCGTCATGTCGTCGACGAACTCCTGCGTCATCTCGTCCTCGAGGCGCACGCCATCGTAGTCGGCCTCGACGACCATGGAATCCAGGTCGAGGCCCTCCGCGGCCGACGGCTCATCGCCGACCTCGATTGCTGCGAAGAAGGCCATCTGCCGCACGATCTTCTTGCATTCTTCCAACTTGAGCCTGGCATCCTTATTGCTCGGGTCCAGTTTGACGCATTCCTTGAAGTCGTCGATCGCTTCCTTGGGTCGGAGGATCGCAGTACGGGCGAGACCGCGCCGGTAGTAGGCCTAGCAGAGACGCGAGTTAGACGCCGACCACCCCTACGCGAAACTGGGTCTACCTACCTTGACCAGCTTTGGGTTGAGGTCAAGCGCCTTTCCGGCGTCTGCAATGGCGTATCCATATGCTTCGGTTTTGATGTATGCCTGAGGAGTAGAGAGGGCAACAAGTTAGTCATACGACCTGCGTGCCCGGGCCACTGCACGGGGGGGATTGGCTCGCGCACCTGGGCTCGATTGGTGAAGAAGGTCGGCTCCTTGTCGTTGCGCTCGATGGCTTTGGAATAGAGGTCGACGGCAGTGATAAAGTCACCGGCCGCAAAGGCCTTGTTGCCCTTGTTTTTGAGGTCGACGGCTTCTTGCGACATGATGCTTGGTGGCTGGTGAATGTCGGCGGGGAAGCTCGAGTCTCGTAGATACGACGGCCAGTCGTTTGCGCCGCGGCACGTCCCAACGAGGGCTCGAAGGCTTCAGATAGCGATTGCCTGTTTCGACTAGATAGTAATACAGCTCCAAGGAAACGACGTTGCAAGGGCGCCAGTAAAGACCGCAGGCAGGACGAAGGAAAGAGGAGGGACCAGGACGCTGCGGTGGTCTAAGTGGGAGTCGCGAGATCAGACAAAGACGTCGAAGACTTTTGGCTGGACGTGGGGGAGGGTTCCAGGTTAGGTCGACTTCCAATTTCCAGTAGAGGTTGGAATTGAAGATGACCTAACCTGGAGATCCCCGCTGTAGCTGCCGCTGGCTCGCTGCCATGTGCCCTGTGGATAAGCCCTCCAGGGCTGTGGATGGTGCTAGAATCCGGAGCAATTTAGCCGCCCGTTCTGGAGGCGCTCTGAGATCAAGCGATCCACTGATTGATAGCAGTGTGGCAGGGGACTGCATATCGGTTAGTTGCATTGGTGGGGCACATTCCTGTACCCTTGCACGTTGCCTCGTCTTGCATGTTACCTGACCCAAAGCTTCAACATCAGTCATCGCCAACTTTTGTCGCAAACATCCTTTACCCGTCGCGCAAGCCCAGCTCGACACGCAGTTGTATGGCACGTGGCTATTGATGAAATATCATGAGCTAAGCGGATTCAGCACGCAACGGGCAGCGATCGCCATTACCATGGACTCGAAACCGCCGTCTGACTCAAAGGCCCTGGTGCGGAAGAGGGCCGACACGGAGTTGATGCCGCCTCCTCCCCCAGTCAAGAAGATAAAGAGGCCCAGGAAAATCCTAAACGAGGAAGAGTACACGGAAACGCTTTCACAAATCATCGCGAGGGACTACTTCCCCGGGATCGAGGCGTCAGTCGTCCAAAACGAGTACCTAGACGCTCTCGAGTCTCTGGATGCCACATGGATCTCAGGTGCCGGCCAAAGGCTGCAGCAGGCCATGACACCAGGACGGTCAAAAACAGCATCCGCATCCAAGCAGTTTCAGGGCGCCGGACGGACCCCAACCACATACGTCGGGGACACGCCCGCCTCCGTGACGTCAACGGTTGTTGTTGAAGAAAAGCCGCGGCCGGGTGCCAACATGAGTCTATCCAAGTTTCAGGCGACCTACACTAGCGAAGACAACGAGAGCTTCTACAAATTGGTGGACAAGCAGAATCAAAAGAAAGCAGACAAGAACGCCTGGCTGTGGAATAACAACAAACTCCCCTCCAAGCAGATGATCAAACAGAAGGAGGTCGCGGACGAGCTGGAAAAGTCGCGAAGCCTGGTCGACGACGGATTCAAGCGCGACCGGCTTGCCATCAAGGATGCCGATGACCGGCCAGCGAGGCCCGATGCCTGGAATGCAGCTCCGAGGAACGGCTTGATGTTCGAGCCGAGCGAGTTGGACGATGGCGTCGTTACCGTCGCTCAGAAAGCCGAGGAAGCATCGCGAATGGCACCCAAATCTATTGTGTACGAAAACACGAGGATACCCCAGCCACATGTCCCTCAGAGACCGCCCTCGCCCACCGCGTCTTCGATCCGGGATGCCATTGCAGGAAAGCCACGTCAGCGAGATCAAGACTCCAGTGTCGTTTGGGGCGGCGAAACACCAAGGGTAAATGGCTACGCATTTGTCGACGAGGAAGACGACGAACGCGATGGCGCACAACCTCCCCCGACCATCAACCTGGGGCCTGGTGACATGCACAACCCCTTCAAGTTGCAGAAGCAGAGGACGAGGGAGTCACTACATGAACGACTGGTCGACCGGATAGCGCAATCCAACAAGGAGTCGTCGCGCAATGGGTTAACTGGAAAGGCCGAGAAACCTCAGGTTCCAAGGTTTCCAAGCAGTCCACGCGTCTCAGGAAATTTCACGCCTGCGGCCCAAAGACTGTTGAGCAAGATGCGCACACCGAGGGGCAAAACGCCTGGCAGCTCTTTCAGTCAGTCGACGCCCATGCAGCCGAGGGGGTCACTCTTAAGGAGCGTCACCAGGTCCAGCTCAAAACGAGGTTGATGAGTCGACCTAGGAGTTGGAAAGGGGGGATGATCTTGCACCCACGTACGCATTGATACCAGCCTTTTACTGGCGGCTAGGCGTTGATTATGTGTTTTTGGATAGCCATGACAGGGCATGACACGGTTTCAACTAACAACGTTTGAAGCAGGAATGATGGATACATCTTCATTTGGCAACGACTGGAATTACGGACAATTGATACCCCCCACAGAACAGATGGTTCTTGGAAAGAGAACTTAAGGATCCTTGGCATGGACAACAGTTAGAGCAGAGCACAAAGTCACGGTGGTCGTAATTGGACTAGACGGGACACAATACCCCAGCCTTGAGGCAAGCTGAAAGCACCGCCGCCAAAGGCATTTGAGATATTAATTAAAACAAGAAATAAATTCTTCAGAGATTGTCAACAAATGATTAGGAAAGGCAAATGATACCCGGTCCGTAGGGTCTTTTGCTTCCGGGGTCCTGAAGTTGGTGAAGGTGTTGAGGCTCGCTTAGCTGCATACATACGTCAACGAAGAGATCGTCACCTGTCGCTCTGCGGAGCTCTCTTTTTCAACTGCCCACATTTGCAACACCAGCAACCACCTCGAAAAGCCCCATTGTCGGTGCGCGCTCGGCGATCCGAGGCCCGTCAGTCCTCATGAGGTTTGTGGACCTGGCGATTGACGTGGCGGCACTGCTCAGTGCCTCGCGGTCCGTCGCGACCAAGCACATTGCGCTGCGCAGCCGACAGCTCGATGTGTACACCAAGACCTCGAGCATTACCGCGACATGGAGGGAGGCGAAGCCCGCGGCCGCGCAGGGCCAGGGAGACGGCGCAGCGGCGAGCGGAGGTGGCGATCAAGGGAAGGATGGCGCCGAAAATGCCCCGGAGCAGCAGACGACAGCAGGAGGAGAACATGCCCCAGGCCGAGCCGCTACAGAATCAGGATCAATGGGAACGAGGCTAAAACTGGACATCGGAGGCTTGAACACGGACGGCACCGTCCCGAACCCCTTTATTGCATCCCAAAAGCCGGCTGCTGCCACTGCGAAAGACACGGCGGAAGAATTGGATCTGCCCCACGGCGTCGACGTCAACATATTCCACACAGCACGGGGCTCCAAGATATTAGAATCCCTACGAAGGAAGGACGGGGCTGAATTAAGGAAGCCGCAACCTGGGGGTCCCGCAAAGGAGCACCCTCTGCGGTACTGGGGGCAAAAGCCGCCCGTGGAGATCGATTATGAAACTCCAACTTCGATCGTTAACGATGTCGACAAAGTGACGGCGGCAGCAGAAACGAGTCCTTCGCCAGCTGAGATACCCTCTAGCCCCGAGCCGCAAGTCGAAGCCGCCCCTGTGGCGCAAGCAGACACCAAGAAGGTGGACGCGGAACCTATCGACATCGCCACGGTGTTGGTTGGGAGCGAGGCCCCGAGCACATCGGCATACAATCTACGGGAGTCCAAGGTGCCGGCATCCCGATTCAGCCGCTTGTGGAACTACGGAGGTCTCGCCGCCGGCATGTTGGGAGGAGCCATGACCGAGGGCGTCAGCCGGGCCTTTGGTGGCGGCGGCCAGGGGTCGGTGCTCCTCAGCGGGAAGAACATGGAGAGGCTGGTGGCGAAGCTCTCGCGCATGAGGGGCGCCGCCTTGAAGCTGGGCCAGATGATGAGCTTCCAGGACTCCAAGATGCTTCCCGCCCCGATCCAGGAGGTCCTACAACGGGTCCAGGACCGAGCGGACTACATGCCCGCGTGGCAGCGGGACCGGGTCCTCGTCAGCAACCTCGGCGACAACTGGCGGGACCTGTTCAGCGAGTTTGAGGAGAAGCCAATCGCAGCTGCGTCGATCGGACAAGTGCACAAGGCCATGCTCAAGTCGAGCGGTAAGCGAGTAGCCGTCAAGATTCAGTTCCCGGGCGTCGCCGATTCCATCAACTCCGACTTGGACAATCTGGGCATCCTCCTCAACGCAACCAAGCTGCTGCCAAAGGGGCTGTACCTCAACAAGACGATTGACAACGCCCGACTGGAACTGGGATGGGAGTGCGACTACGAGCGCGAGGCCCAGTGCGCGAAACGCTACAAGGAGCTCCTGAGCGGAGAGGAGGACGTCTTCCTCGCTCCCGACGTCCACCTCGAGGCGTCGGGGAAGCAGGTCCTCACAATGGACTTTATGGACGGCATCGGCGTCACGCGCGTCACCTCCTTTACCCAGGCGCAGCGCGACTGGATCGGCACGCAAATCATGCGCCTCTGCCTCCGCGAGATCACAGAGTTCAAGTTCATGCAGACGGACCCCAACTGGACCAACTTCCTCTACAACGCCGAGACCAACAAGCTCGAGCTCCTCGACTTTGGCGCCTCGCGCGAGTACCCCGGCGACTTCGTCCGCCAGTACGTGCAGCTCCTCGACGCCGCCTCGCGCGACGACCGCGACGCCGTGCGCGTCCTCTCCGTGCGCCTCGGCTACCTGACGGGCCACGAGAGCAAGGCCATGCTCGACGCGCACGTCGACTCGATCCTCACCATTGCCGAGCCGTTCCTCGCCGACGCGCCCGCTGTGTACGACTTCCACGACCAGACCATCACCGAGCGCGTCAAGGCCCTCATCCCGCTCATGCTGCACGAGCGCCTCGCGCCGCCGCCCGAGGAGACGTACAGCCTGCATCGCAAGCTGAGCGGCGCGTTCCTGCTGTGCGCCCGGCTGGGCAGCAAGGTGCCGTGCAGGGAGATGTTTGTCAACGCCCTGGAGAAGTCGGGCTACATCGACGGCGTGAAGGCTTAATGTATATCAACTCAACTCGTTGACACGATACTTGTACCAACATGTAAAATGGGGGAGGACACAACATGTAGAACAGACCCGCCGCCACTTGGACATTTGACGGAGCATGGTTAGTTTCAGCTATTATAGAGTGAACGGCTTAGACTGGGTATCTATCTATCAGGCGTCAAACCCCTATTCACAACATCCTGCTGCAAGAATGGCCATCTCTGCTCAGTGACGATTCGTCACCCGCTGCAGCGACCCCAACTCCTTCTTCTCCTTGCCCGCAACCTTCTTCCTCTTCCGCTCAATCGCCCGGTCCACCTGGCCCTTGCTCATGCTCTCGAAGCGCTGCGTCAGCAGCTGCTTCTTCTGCTCGCTCTTCTTGAGGTAGAAGGGCTTCTTGCCCTGTGCCACCAGCTCCTTCTCCTGCCTGCGGTGCTCGAGCAGCAGCTTCTCCTCGTCGTCCTTCTTCTTGCGCGCCTTGCGCTTGGACTCCATTGACAGCAGCTGTCGCTTCAGGTCCTCCTTGGCGTCGGCATCCTTGGTCTTCTTGATCTGCGCGCGCAGGTCTGCCATCTCGCTGTCGCGGTAGTCGTCGAGGAAGGCGTACGCCTTGCCGGCCTTGGACTCGTCCACGCGGCCGACCAGCGGGTCGAAGCGCGGGTCGCGGGCCTTGCGACGCGTGTCGGCGAGGATCTCGCGGCGGCGGGAGACGGGCTTCTTGGAGGTCTGCTCCTGGGGCGCGTGCTTGGAGCGGCGCTTCGTCTTGGGCTTGTCCTCCCTTTTCTTCGTCGGGCGGATGGAATCTCTCGGCTTGTTGGTTTCTTCCGTGTCGTCTGTGCCAGATTTCTTTGATTTGCGGTCTGAAGGAGGGAGGGAGGCTTGCGCGCGGGCTAGAGCGCCAAAGGAGACGGAGGCGAGGTCGACTCTGGGAGGCGCATCGTCGGCGTCGGATTCCTCAGACTAAGAAGGTAAGTCGCCGCACAGCAAGATGGGGAAACGGTTCTTCGTGTACATACCTCGGATCCAGAAGCAGACTCATCCTCTGAGGCATCTTCTACACCGCTGTCACCACCATCAACACCCCCCTCGGACACCTCATCCCCCGACGATTCCTCCTCCGCTTCAGGCTCCGGCTCCCATTTCTCTTCCCTCCGGGCCCGAACTCGCCTCTCAAGCCCCAGCGAGGGGAGCTTTCTCTTCGAAGACATGGCTGCTTTGCTGCTGGGGGCGTTTAAAAAAAAACAGCGACGCTCAAAATGGATGGATTGTGTCTGTTCGCTGTCATGCAAGTCGTCTTTCCAGAATTTTGATGCGGGACCAGCTTATCGATAGCACGTCCTGGTTAGCCGCATAGGGGACCTTGTGGACTTATACAGGTACCGAGGCCCCTCCAAGAATGGCGGGGCGGCCCGCTGTCCCAACTCAGTTGCTCAACCATCATCGCATTCGCGAAAAAAGATTCTTGGGCAAATCTGCAGCCATCATCCCGCCGTTGCGCCGTCAGCGTTTTGCCAATTGCGGCCCTTGATGTGGCTTCGGAGGGCATCTGCTCTTCTAAACCGTCACACGCCGCAGGCACCAAAGCCAAGACCCAATAAGAAGCAGCGCCTCTCTGCCAGGCAACCTCGTCCCCTCCACCACCGCAGCGACCCTGAACAGAAGGGCAGTGGACCGATCCCCAACCTGCAGCCTGCCACAGCCATGAACTACACAGTCGGCGCAGCTCACGCATCACCTGCGGGACGAGTCGACCCGTATTCCACATCCGCCGCACTCCACGGCCACAAACAAACTCAACCCCACGCACAACATTCACCTCCCGCGATACCAGGCCTGAGCCTCCTCGAAGCCATGGCGCAGGGAAGGCCACCACCGCCCAACGCGCCCGCGGGTCCCGTGCAAATGAATGCCAATGCAAACTCTTTCACGCCTATGAGCGCTCAGCCTGCACCAAAGGGCAGAAAGTCCAAGCATGCGCTTCGCAAGGCAGCCGCTGCCGCCCTCACCGCGAGAAACGCCAACAGCAACGGCCAGCTGTCACAGAAGACTTCGAACGACAGCACACCTCGGTAAGTTTGCGGTGCCTTCCTCTGCTGGCGCCTATCCCTCGCGAGCACAAGCTGACATGCGCCTTCAACAGACCATCTTCCACTCCGCAGGGCGGCCGGGATGAGCGTGTCCCTCCCAGCAGCGCATCCGGCGGCATCCCCGATCCGAGTCCCCTCTACCTCGCCCAGGCCTTTGCTCCGCCCTCCACCCTCCCCGACCCGCGCCGCATCCTCGTCATCCTCGACCTCAACGGCACGCTCCTCTACCGTCCCACCCGGAAGCAGCCGACCAACTTCGTCGAGCGGCCGCACGCCCGCCGCTTCCTTGCCTACTGCCTCGATTCCTTCCATCTCGCCGTCTGGTCCTCGGCCCGCCCTGAAAACGTCCAGCATATGCTCGCCCAGCTGCTCACCTTGGAGCAGCGCCAGCGCTGCGTCGTCATCTGGGGCCGAGACCGCTTCGGCCTGTCCCGGGACGACTACGACTCCCGCGTCCAGTGCTACAAGCGCCTCTCCGCCATGTGGAATCACCCCGACGTCCTCGCCTCGCACCCGTACGCCTCACGAGGCGGCCGCTGGGACCAGTCCAACACCGTCCTTGTCGACGACTCCCCGGAAAAGGGCCGCAGCGAGCCTCACAATATCCTCCCGATCCCTGAGTTCTCTGGCCTAAACAACGAGCAGGTAGACGTCCTGCCTCAGGTCCACGACTACCTCAACACGTTGTGCTACCAGGCAGACATCAGTAGATTTATGCGTCAGAGCCCCTTCAACCTGGACCCAAACTACCAGTTGCGCCCTCCTCCTAGTCAGGAGGCTTGACGGTAGCAACGGCTGTCATGACAAGGCGGCGGAAATACCAATGCACGGGAACTGCCACGACATTGAGAGATACGTTGCTTGCGTATCCATCACATTGCTCTTCATACACTTCTATTGATACCCACACACTTGCGGTAGAGGCAGACAAGTTGCACAGGCACACACTAAATCGAGGGCAGGCTTGAGAGGCTGGCTGCAGCAACTTGTTGTTGCCAACTCAGTGTTCTTTATTTTATTTTGTCACTTTTCACCATCGACAAAAGAGACATCTCGCATCTGCGACATTACGTGCAAGCTGCCATCGTGAAATGAGTTCGACAAGCATGCCTGTGATCGTAACTCATTCCCTTTTTACTTCCCATAACGTTTCAGCCATATACCATCGTCACTGTCATCCCTCCGGCCACCAAGTCCACGCGCAAGCGCTTACTTGAAAACCTTGCCGTCGGCGTGGGGGTACTCCTTGCCGCCGACGATGACGGGCTTCTCCCACGACCACTGGGCCTCGAGGAACTCGCGGTCCTCAGCCTTCTTGGGGTCCAGCTTGGTGAACTGGTAGCTCTCGTAGTCGGGAGCGACATCGAAGACGGGCTCGAACTCCTGGCCGCGGATGACGAAAGCACCCTGGATGACGGAGTCGTTGCTGACTCCGTAGACGGAGGCACAGCCGAAGATGTACTTGCGAGAACCCTCCAGACGAGTGTTGAAGCCACCGATGAGGTTGTTCGACATGAAAGTCAGGGTGAGCTCATCGTTGTACTTGTAGTCGCAACGCCAGATGGAGTAATCCTGCTCCAGAGGAACGTTCTCCCAGAACCACTTCAGCGCCTCGGGGGTCTCGTTGTTGGAGTAGTATCGCTTAAACTCATCAAGAGCGAAAGAGGACTTGGGCAGCGCCTCGCAGGGGTGCTTGGGCTTGGGAGCCTCGGCAGGCTCCTCGGCGGCGGGGGCAGCCGCGGGCTTGGGGGCCGCCTTGGGCTGCTCAGCCTTCTTGGGGGCAGCGTTGGTGAGGGCAGGCTTCTCGAGGAAGTCGAGCTTCTTGGCAACAGCCGAGTAGATGGGCTGGTTGACGACCGTCTCGTACCAGCGGGTGACGGCCGGGTTCTGCTGGCGCCACTGCTTGTCGAAGAAGTACTGGAAGCCGCGGTAGAGGAGAGCAGCGCAGAAGAGATCGGCAAGAGTGATGCGCTCGCCAACCAGGTAGGTGTGGCGAACGAGGTGCTTCTCAACGACGCCGACGGCCTTCAGGACAGCCTTGGAGGCGTCGTCGACAGACTTCTTGTTGTAGGGGCTCTTGCCGATGAGGGGTCCGAACCAGTTGCCCAGGCTAGGGACGATCTCGGAGTTGAAGAGGGACATCCACTTCAGGATAGAGGCATAGCTGATTGTACTGTCAGCATACTTGGTCATGGATTGCAGGGACTTGACAAGACGTACTCCTGCTTGGTCTTGCCGAGAAGGGTGGTCTTCTCGTTCTGGGAGGTAACTGTCAAAGGTCAGCATGTCTTGAGCTTTGTAAGACAGGACCAAAAATGTAGCGAAGGCAAGAGACGACGTCAGAAGTTAGACATTATCAACACAATGTGTTCAGACAGGGATAACTGTATAAATAAAAGGCTTGTTCATCACGCGAGACCGTCCCCGAAACGGGGAAAGAGAAAATAGAGCAGAAAACTGTGAAATTGCATGGCTGAACGTACTGTAGATGGCAATGGCGATGCACTCGGACAGAGCATATCCGTCCTCGCCAATGAAGGAGGGGACCTTGCCAAGCCCGTTGGCCTTGAGGTGCTCAATGCTGGGCTTGGTAGTGTCGGCCTCAACAATCTTGAGGTCGAGGTTGTTGGCCTTCGCGACCGCCTTGATGGCGGTGGAGCGGGGGTTGTCCTGCGAGGCGAGAGTCAGTCAGCTGTCTGCGACGACATTTTGCAGCGGCATGCAGAGGAAGGGGGAGCAGCAGCAGCTTACCGCAGTGGTGAAGAGAGTGCCGAAAGCCATCTTTCTGGATTGTTCAGTTGATCAACTGGACGGGGTACTACAAGAGGAGGTTGTGATGTGGAAGGAAGCAGCAAGATGGGGGCCCTGAGGAAATTTTTAATAAAAGGCCAGCTAGGAGTGGGCTCGACCTGCCCCGCGCGACAGTGGCTTCCCAAGCAACGGTGCAAACGGTGGCTGGTGAGTGGCGGATGGCAAATCTTATCTCCACGTGACTGCGCAGGAGACTGCTCACCTGGCGCGACAAGCTTTGGGATTTTCTGCGATGTCACGAAGTTCGTAGACGCTCGACGTCGAACCGTGGCTGCGAACCTGCGACATTTGTCGATTCACGGCCATCACAATGGCGACACTTGCGAGCGGCCTCCGGCATCTCAGGTGTCAGAGGCAGCTCACGAGCACTCAATGGCACCAAGCTGTCTGGCGACGATCGAGCCCCCAGGTTTGCATCCGAGCCATTTCGACCGAATCATCAGCTGGAAACTCCGATCCAGGGGCAAATGCCATGGTGGAATCTGTTCAGATCCCCTACCAAGGCATCACACACGCCCGTACCGTGCCGGCGACCCCATCCTACTTCTCGAGGGAGCCTCAATTCAACGACCTCTACATCCGCATCTCGAATCTCTTGACCAAGTACTACCACCTCCCGACAGTATCGCCCGGCGAAGCGCCGCAAGTCCCCTGGACTAAGCTGGACGAGATGCGTTCACAAATGGGAGAGCCCATCAAGGCCTCGCACTACGCAAAAGTAATACGGGTGGCAAAGCGACTCAACCTTATCGAGCCAACCCTCCGGCCGGCCGAGGTCAAGATGGCCCTGCAGGAGTTCGCACGAGACATCAACCCGTTTCTCAATATGCCGAGCCCACTCACGATCGACAAGTTTGGTCGCGCCGTCGGAGTCGGGAAGAGAAAGGAGTCGACTGCCCGTGCGTTTGTTGTCGAAGGCACCGGAGAGGTCCTGGTGAACGGCAAGCCCCTGAGCGAAGCGTTCGGGCGAGTCCATGACCGCGAGAGCGCTGTCTGGGCGCTGACGGCGACGGAGAGGCTTGACAAATACAACGTATGGGCGCTGGTGGAGGGAGGTGGCACGACGGGTCAAGCAGAGGCTCTCACACTCGCCGTCGCGAAGGCTTTGATTGCTCACGAGCCAGCTTTGAAGACCGCTTTGAGGAAAGGTAAGATCTCGATCTGCATTGCTCTCGACTCAAGCACCAAGTCACATGCTAATTTAATTACCCATCAGCTGGATGTATCACGAGGGATCCGAGAACGGTCGAGAGGAAGAAGCACGGCCATCTCAAGGCTCGCAAGATGCCTGCCTGGGTCAAGCGGTAGAGCAGGAGGTCGTGTTACTTGCCGAGTGTGTTACGAACAAGTTGGGGCGAAGAGTGCGTTGAGAGGGCGAGCGAAACCGGATAAATCAGTTACTGCTGGGACATTGGCAGTCTGTACCATCAAATTTAACATATCCCGTGTAGTTGTAAATGTAGAAACTCAGCATATCATCTCCACTTGGGGCGACGTGGAGGTGACACCACGGGAGGGTGCTGCCGTGAATCCGCCATCTGTGACGGCTGTCGATCGCCGTTAGCGAACATCGGTGATAGATGGCCAGTCCGCCGACGTCGAGAATGCTCTTCTGGGAAGATTAGAGAGAGCCTTACGGCGATATTGTGGCACGTACGGGCGTCAGGCCCGTGTGCGTTCCTCTTTAAGGAGGTGGTAGGCAGTCAAGCAGTTCAAGCATGCGTCACCTGGCTCGCCCAGAGGCATTTGCCGATGGTCGGGGTGGACAGCGAGAGTTCGCCGCGAGGCCGTTCGTCCTCTGCGCTCCATTCAAGCAAGGCCGCGTTCCTGCAACGGCAAAACGTGGCAGCCAAGGTCGCTGTCCGTGCAGAGTGGAGTGGGGTCGCGGAGCTGACTTTTATTGGTCGAGAGTCGAGATGATGTGGGAGCCGATCATGTAAGAAGTGATGGCGAGGCTGCTGAGCTAGCCTAGGAATATTTGCGAAAATGACCGGGATCGAGGGCGTTAGCAAGGCGCATAAAGGCGCCGAATGCCATAGCTGAACGAGTTATGCATGACCTTGTAAATGCGGAGGCGGCGATGCCTCGCGATGGCGTTTCAATTCGATCGGGCACGCCGAACCTAACGGCCGTATCAGCGCATTGACGTTCTAGCCCGGGGTAGTCTTTAATTAGGGCAGTCTTCTAGAAGAACTTTGACGTCGCGGGGCTGAGTGTTTCCTCGAAACAGTCGTGTCGTCTCGAGTTGACATGGCCAAGATTGCTCTGTTTCACCCGGCGCTCTATTTTCTCATCGCATCGCTGAATGCCGGCTTGCCGATACGAAGTCCATGACAGTGCTGCAAGGCGCTTCATGTACGTGTGCGTACGGATTCTAGTCCGTATGCAAAGCATAGGATCGCCCGGGCATACGGATGAGACGCGATCCTGGTGGAGGGAAGCGACGTTCCGCTGGCGATGATTCCATGCCGTCGGGGATCAAGGCCGAGGACGAGGCCAAGCGCAGCGCAGCGCAGCGCAGCGCACGGGTGCTCACGTGGCCGAGAGCCAGTGGGGAAGACTGGACTGGGACGGTGGTGGCACACGAACGCCAACTGACGACGATCGCCCATCCACGGAGTCGTGCACGTCACGATGTTCATGCTGGGTCCGCTGGTGAGGCTGAAAAGGGCCGACAAATCCGTCTCGACCGGAGACCGGAGACGTGCAAGTGCGAGATCCAGAATACTCGTAGAACGTGGATCACCCGCGCGCAGCCGGCTCAAAGTTTGAAGTCGGTAGTCCGTCAGCCCGCCCCGCTTCGAGCTGTGTGGGCGACCAGTCTGCCGTCGATGCCATGCATTCGGAAGGCTTCCAGTTGGTCAATGGCTCCGCCTGGGGCAGGCTCGGTGATTGGGCACCAAGCCCATTTCCAGGGGCATGGGGCACACACAGCCCGAAGCGTGCCTCATGCGGCGCTGATGATGCACGTCGCGCCGTTGCGGCTTGCCTGTTGCGAGGCCAAGAGGCGTCAGCATGATCCGATGGCCATGCGCGTCAATGGCGCCGCGCAAAAGAGGCCCTTGTCTGCTGAGGTCGCGTAGCTGCAGGCCGGTTCAGGTACCGGTGCTGGGCCTGGTTAGCGGCGAGCGCGCGTGCGCTAGTTGCGCAAAGCTGGTGCTTCGTACTCCGTATGCCTTGCCGTTGCTGGACAGCCAGCCAATATCTGCAGCGGGTTCCATGGTTGGGGGTGCAAGATTCGACGCCATCTTCATCATCGCCGTTGGGCATGTTCTTTGAACAAGATTGCAGGTGGCAGTGGTACATGGGAGGGAGGAAGAGGCGGGAGCTGTCTGCAACGGCAGGCGCAACTGTACTCGTACGGTTACTCCGTACCTGACCTTTCCCATGATGACACGTGAGCGCAAGTCACGGGCAAGTTCAACGCACGACGACAGACGACGAGAGCTTTCTGTCCCGCTTCTTCCACTGGCTACCACAGCTGGTAAGAAACCTTCTTGTCCTCGTTGGCCCAGAGGAAACTCGTATCGCTGAGAAGCAGATGGCTGAGCAGAGGCTGACGGCACTATTGCGAATTGTTGGCCCTAAGCTCGTCGTCTGCCAGTCAAGCCCCCGCTCTCCGGACGACTGAACAGCCTCACGCCTCGGTGCGCTGTGGGCAAAGCGCATGTACAACCGCCTCGCAGTCCGTCTCGAATGATTTAGCTTTGCCAGTCTGCTACAACTGGTTTCCAGGTCCTTGTCATGCCCCCTATGCAATCGGGCCTTTCCCGGGCTGGCAACTACGGCCTCGTGGCCGTGCCTCAGCTGCAGTTCAGGGTATTGTTGCGGCGTACGAAGTACGTCCGGACTACGGAGTACTCTGTACCAAAGTTTCCAACAGTGTTCGGAAGAGGCTACCCGTCCAGTCGGCCAAATTAATCGTCGGCTTTGCAGCCAGATGCTGCGAGATCGTCCCTGATTGGTAAGGCGCTGCAGGTCCAGAATGACTGTTCCACCAGGCGCTGGGGACATTGACGACTCTTCCCCTTTGTGGCGTTCTCTTTGTCTTCGGGCCAACTCACGAGTCGCGACGCTCCAAATCTAGCCCTCGTCGAGAGAAATTAACAAGCTGACATGGTTCAAGGCTCTCCACACACACTGAATCGCATCTCATCCACCAACCGACAAGGCTTGCAGTAGTGATTGATCCCCCAAGCCCCCGTCGCTGGTCGGCCGTCAGTGACCTCTCGTCGTCGCGGGCTGGACTCGGGGTTAAAGTGCCGGTACCGTTGCATCGAGCTGCCGCCCGCTGCCGCCGTCGCGTCTCCCTCGGGTGTTGGAACAACCCCTGCCTGCTCCTGGCCTTGAGGCTTGGGCAGCTAAAGTTGTCCGTTTGATTGACAGATGCCGCTGTGTCCCTTCTGCCCCCGTTCCATGTCACCGCTGGCCTCGTCAATGGCAAGCCCTCGGTTGGGCACCAGCCAGTCGACCAGCCCGTCAGTCATTCTCAGCGACGTTGATCAGGTCATTTCGCACTCCAGCCAGGACTTGGCTTTCCTTTGCCCCTTGTCCTGGTCGCTCTTCCTCCACTCCCTTCCCTTCCAGCGCCGCCTCAGTTGTTGTTGAATGTTGATACCCTTTGGATGCGGTGGCTGCCGCTGCTCAAGGGTTCCGGCCTGATTTCCTTCTTCCTCTTCTTTTTTGCTTTCCTGTCAGGGGGCTGCCAGCCAATTGATTCGGATGTCTTAGATCCGCTGTCGGCCTGTCTTGCTTCTGCCAGTTCCGCCGATTTGCGTTTTCGGTCCCCCGATCAGCTCCTAGCCGCTAAGACATGAAGAGGATAGACACCTTCACTTTCATTCATTCGCCCAGTGGCATTCAATCCCAGGCTCTCGGGACACCTGTCGTCACGCTTAGCCCTTGGCTTCGCGCAAGTCTCCCTCCAAACCTGCAACGCCAACGCCTCCCCCTCGCTACTAGTCCTAGTCCTGTGCATACGACATGTTTGGAAGCCACCTCCGCAAGTCTACCGTGTGGCCATGGCACACGCCGCGACGGCAGCGCAAGCTACAACGTAGCTGCTAATCGGCGGTTGTCACAAGCGCTTCGACCCTCCGCCTCGTTAGGCTGGCTCGAAAGCTTTTCTCCAAGCCAAGGTCTGCTCAGCCACCTGGAAGGATACGATGCCCAATCGCGGCCAACTCGGCAGCCCGAGCAATAAACGCGGCCGGGGTCTTGTCTCAAGTGGTGGTATCCCAACCATCACCTCCCAAGAGGCCCTCGGCCTACGTACGCCGTACGTACCTCCTCGGTACGCAGTAATTGTACTCGATCAAACCAAACCAAACCCCCCTCCCTTCCCCCCTTCTTTGCTGCACCTCTATTACTGCACACCCCCTTCTCGGTGAGCAGGTAGCAGCCCAAGCGACGTCCATTCATAGCAAGCCCCATTCATTCCTCCCAAACAAGGTGTACGAAGTACGGGCCTTCATGATACCTCACCAGTTGTGGCAGCTGGGGCAGATGCCCAACACGACAGGAATGGGGTACTACCGGTGAAGGGCGTAGCCAAGCAGGTGCCAGCTGGAACAGACGTGCCTGAAGTCGTATCCTGCGCCCGTATCTTCCCGCCAGCTGGTGGTGACGCATGAGCGCGCTCCTTGTTTCCGTTAACCCCCTCCCCCTCTTCTTCTTCTCCGTTTTAGCTCTGCCTTCCGCAGTCGGTGGCTCGGTGCCCCCAAGTTGCAAGCCACAAGTTGGTCTTGCCTGCCCACGCCCTCTGTCTTTCTTCTCCAGCAATACCAGCGCATGAGCCGGGGTGGTTAGTGGTCGACGTTACATGCAGATCGAATCAACCCAACTTGGACCCCTCAAACTCTCTCTCGCTAGTGTCGTTGGGAAGCCGTCCGGCTCTGCCATCGAAACAGTTTTCTCGTCGTCCATTGCCTGTTCGAGACATCAAGAGTCGACGCCCAGTCCTTCGGGTCACAATCTAGATCATGCCAGCCAGGCCTGTGCTGGCCGTGCTCAGTCTCAAGTGTGTCTTGGTCAGCCGAGAACTATGCCGACGCTCTGTAAGAATAGTTTTCCCTTTGACGACGAGCTGGCAGCTCAAACCTGTACGCGTGTGAGCTGTACGAGTACAGACACTGGCGGACTTTGCATTCTGCCCGTGGCTCTAGCGTGGACCCAGGCACGCGGTACCGATGCTGTATAAGACACGGAGCACTCCTCCAACGTCCGTCACACTGTTCCCACGCTTGCTCAACACATCAGTCGTTTCTTCTTCTTGGCCCTCGACCGCCTCATTGATTAAAGAGCTCCCAGGCGGCCCAGTACCCGATCGTCTCACCACCTCGAGAGGAAGCGACTGAGACGGCCATCGAAATCCAGCAGCCTGACTCGGTGCAGCTCCGTCAGCCACTGAGACCCTGGCGCGGCTTTCTCTGCCCACAGTAGACCGGGCAGGGGCGAGAGGTTGTCATGCCGGGGGCGCGTCGCATGGGCTGCCCAGGATCCTCCCAGCACGACTCGTGACAGCAGCTCTGACAACTCATCGGCGGCTTCTGCTAACCACCCGCCTCGCGTTTCCTGTTACAAGTACAGCCTGCGAGCCTCACAGCGGCCACTGGGCGGCTCTGTGGGACCTGCGTCTCGTCCGCTTATTTCTGTCCTCCGGGGCATGAATTACAATAGCTCTGGCTCCGCTGAGCCATTCACTGGACAAGGCTCTCTGAACCACACTCGATCACACTGCGTATATCTTTCGTCCATCTCCCGCCAAGCAGGGGGAACGAAAAACACTTTTGCGATTTCAACAATATCTGACCTCTATCTGACGGGGAGCACAAGACGACCTTCGCTTATCCGGCACAGACACAACCCTCGTTGACTTTCTATCACTCGCTCCCCAGGGACAGCCGCCTTTTTATTTGCGCAGCGCATTCAAAGAAGCGCAAAGCTGGCCGTCTTCGTCTTCCTGCACCTCTTCCTTGCCTACAGATTCACCTACGTGGCAGCCAGCGTCGACGTTGCCGTAGTTGGCCAAAGACCGGTTGTCAACTCGGCCGAGAAGGGTAGCTGAACCAGTGTCTACCGCATCGATCTCCCAGATCCGTCACTTTTACGGTCGCCGGCGCATCGCGTGGACTTCCAGATCGAGTTTTCCGGAGATTCAGAAGCACCCCCCGGGGGCATGGATGACGCTAGTCGGCGGAGGAGGCAGAATGAACCGCCTGTCCATCAAGCTTCGAACCCGAGATACCCGCCCCAGGTTCCCTCGCCGCACAACAGCTCCCTCACCACGGCTACCAGCGACAGGTATCGCCCGGCGCCGCTCAATACTACGTCTCCCTCGACACCACGAAGCATGGGTGTCGCGGGTAGCTACAGCTCATACTACCAAGAGCCGCAGGCTGCATTCTCGACGCCCAACATGTCAGCCACCGCCATGGCCTACGGGTCCGAGTACGGCTCGGATACGCGGGCGCAAGGCCAAGGCTTCGGGAGTTATAACGCGGGCATGATGATGTACAACGTTGCGCACCCGAGCGCGCAAACGCCCGTCTATGATGCACAGCAGTTTACACAGCGTCAGCAAGCAGCCATGCAGATGATGGCGCCAGATGTCGCCTCCACATACTTCAGCTCCGAAGCTGGGGCAACCGCGACACCGGGCATGCAGCACTCCGCCCAGAGCTCCAGCGCATCGTCCAGCGTGTACCAGCAACATACCGCACCCTTGAACTACGCGGGCGGCATGTCCGGCGTGGACACCATGCAGCAGCACCAGCACCAGCACCACCAGCAGCCTCCGGCCGGCGCCAGCGCTGCGGTATCAGAGGATCACGACTATCACGACACCGCCCTTGCAGAAAAGTGGGTGAACTATAAGCGGCAGCTGGGAGCCGTGTACCAAGATGTGAAGAATGGGTCTCTCGAGCGGGCTTCCGAGACACTGCTGAGCCTGTCCAACTGGCTCTTGACGCAAGTTGCAGACCTAGGTACGCCTGCCTCGCTGCATCCTCCGCCGCCGACCAAAGTTGCTGACAGTAGGGGTAGGACTTAGCCAGGACGACGCGACCCTTCACGACGAGCGAATAAAGCTTTGGAACGACTTCAACCACGCATGGCTGGCCTTGCTCTTTCAACAAAAGACGATGATGGAATCTGGCCAGCAGCTTTCGGCGTCGCAGAGGTTGATGCCGGAAGAGACGTTGAACAAAATGGGCGACGAGCTCATTCGGCTCTGCGACGGCGTCGAGCGACATGGCCTGGTCGACTACCAGTACGGCGTGTGGGAAGAGCAAATCGAAAGCAGTGGGTACTGCCACCTGAGATTCTGTGGACGAGAACTAATACATGCGCGCAGTTCTCGAAGAGTGCCTCGACCTTTACGAGTCCTCCAGGGAGGCTGGGGCAGGAGGCGGCGGGCCGCGTTGAAAGTGGCTTACGCGCTGATATCTTGCCATTTCGGTGGACGACGTGGATATAATCAGACGCTTTACGACCAAAGACGAGCAGTGCGATGGAGCACATCATGGCATGGAATTATCGCGAGCGAGCGAGCGAGCGGCTTTCCTAATTACGCACCCGCGGCTGTCGGCCGACATCATTTCAGAGTTAGCATATGAATTGGCTGTTGCGTTTGGCAACGGCAGTCAAGAGGGAGTTGGGGACTGGTTCACACAGCTTCGGGCACGGCGGGCACGGGCATGGGCATGGGGATCGAGGCACCGGTGGAAGCGAGACGACGCAGAGACGAAACACGAGACAACCAACAACTACTACTCTGCAGTTGGGTGTGAACACATTCAGGTGGCTGGATTATTTTGGCCCCTTGCCGCTTGACGCTTTGCCGTTTTCTCTATTCCCTGGCACGACAGGGTCCGTGGCAGGACGACGACAGACGGGCACGATCAGGGCCCAATCGGAACGCGGTTACGCGAGGCCAAAGGAATCAAGGGACAGAACGAAACGGTTTGCTGCCGAGGGAGAGGCGCTTGGACTGGCTGGCATAGACAGGCGTGGCGTTGGCTTTTGGATCCGGGGAGCAAAGGTTATGAATGAATTGCCTCTTTTGGACAGGCAGTGGGTCTAACGACGGGACATTTTTTGGCGAAAGATATATCCCCTGTTGCAAATCATGTCAATACTGCACGAGTTTGTACAAATAGGCCTAGACACTGGACAGAGCATGGGCAAGGGACATGGGGCATGGGGGCTCTCGCGGGCTCTTGGGGGCGTCGGATAGACAGATCTTGCCCAGACGCAAGCGGGTACCGGAGTTAAGGGGTGATGGCCCACGGGGGGCATCTCGCTTCCACACACTGCTATTTTGACGAATACATGGCTTAGAAGCGGCCGATGCGAGTTCCTGAGCCATCGTGAGCCATCGTGTGCCACATGTGCCCGATGCAGACACGTGAGGCTTGTGGCGACGGGGCCGGAGCTGGCCAAGGTCGGCGATCAATACAGATGGGAACCCAAAGGGGTAATCCGCCGTATTGCATAGGCCTGTAACCGTCTCATCACCAACATGCGAGTTGCAGCAGACTCAAATTTGGCCCGTAAGCGCCCGCCGCGTTCCATCTTCCTTGCTCGCGGGACAGGGGCTCGGGCCGTGTCACACTGCATGAACGCCCCCCGGCGAAACAAACACAAATCACCAGCCTCGGCCATCCTCGTCGGCTCCTCCGCCTCCTTGCTGCGGCGCGGTCCCGAGTCCCGGCAGCCCGGAACGCGTGTCGCGGATCATCAGCCCCAGCGGCAGGGGTCTCGTATGCTGTACGACGCACATACGAAGTACGTAAATTTGTGTAGGGTAGCAGAACAGGGGGAAGACTATTTTTGGCAGCGTGGTAATATTATCCAGCTGCGATGGATTTCGGGTGGGGGCCGTATTTTTTGGGGGGTTTTTTTCTCGCGACTTTTTTTTAAAAAAGAAAATTGAAATAAAAGGGACTAGAGGGCAGGGCGGAGGAAACGAAACGGGTGTGTGGTTGCGAGTTGCCTGTTGTAGTGATGCGTCACTTATACCGGCAAAAAAGCCACGACGGCGGCGCGCGCTGGCCGAGGAGGTGTGGTACGGGTACGTACAGAGTACAGGAGATAGGCGTCGGGCTCCACTGCGTACCGAGGCTGATTTACTGTATGTAGGCCTACCTTGTAAACTTGAGAGGCATTGCCAGGTTCAGCTGCCATCCCATCAGGGTGATCGGAGGCAGGGATGCAAGTTATGGTGTGGCTGCCGAACGAGTGCCTTGCCTGAGCTGCACGGCAGATGCGCAACCCGGGAGCGTTATGAGACTTGCGCGCGCCCAGGAGACAGAGAAGAAAGCGCCTCCCACTCCTTCCCCCCCTCATTCCAGCCTTGTTCTCCCTCGAAGTAACTTGTCGCGAAACTGCGGCTGTCGGGAAACGCCTTCCGGCTGATGGAGGCGCGGCGGGAGTTGGTTGTCTGGTACGTAGGGCTGGCAGAAAGTTGGCTATAGGCAGGGCTGGCCAACTAAGCTGTTTCGTGGGCCTATCAAACAAGGGGAGATAGACAAGACCACCCCCTTTGCCGGAAAAAGCAACCTAGGCACAAGACACAACAGGTGGCGTTGGGATGAATTACTCAACTTCAGCCGGTATATAATCCTTCGGGTGTAAGCTTCCGGAGAACAGAAACAACACATGCCGTTGAGCGCACCCGCTGTGGATACATAGATACGGTATCCGTACGTTGCAAGTCCACCGAGAATCATCATGTTGGACCCCTCCGCAACGCACGGGTAACGCAAGGCCGCCAAACAGGCTGCCGGTAACCAATCGTCTCGTGTCCCCTTCCTCTTCTTCTCGGGGGCATGGGGGTGGCGGTGATGGCGAGATGGGATGATGGGATGCTAAAAACAAAAACGCAAGACATGCATTCTTTTCTTGTCTCTGATGATGCACGACCGGCTCGACGGAAGATGGGTCCCATGGCCGGGCGATTGGGCCGGTTGGTGCCAGTATCGTTCTTCCGTCCGCTTGTCGCCGCGGGCGTGTTATTGGTCGATAGGGCTGGCAGATGCCGGGCTGAGTCTTGGGTTGAGGAGAGGGTTGATGCCGACTGGTGGTTTGACGATGTAGTATCTGCATACGAAGCAAGGCGATACAAGGTAAAACGCCGAGCTTACGGAGTACTCCGTGACGAGTTTCACGAACCTCGGCACGGAAGAACGCCCATTCGTCTCTCAGCAATCGGAAACACGATCTACCCCTAATACCCGGCGGCTTCACCCACGACGGTTCCCCGGCAGCAGCGTCTTCCGTTGCGGCGTTGCCGTCCGCTCACTGGTTCAGACCCCGGATATGACCAGTCACATCCGGCAGGGGCACGAGCTCCCCGCCAAGCAAGAAGACGTCAAAACGCACATGTCCGCCTCCTCGGCTCTTTGGCTGTCGATGCCGCGGCCAGGGGACAGCCTCGCCAAGCCTGCCGACTGGCCAGGGCCCCTATCCAGCAGTGCGTATCCGTACCGAGTATGGACTCCAGAGTACCTGTATCCGTCGAGTCGTGGCATAAACAGGGAACCGGGGTCAACTCAGACTCCTCACTCTTCTAGAGACAATAAGCCCGTCAGCCAAGACCATCCCCAAAGCTTAACATTTACATTAACATTGGCAACTCGGCCGGTGACGTGAGACAACCCGTCGACCGACGGGACCGCTGTCCCGCCGTCGATGACACCCCAATAACGAATAAACCAATGGCCTCCCTGTCGTAACACACGCACGCACACCAATGGCCGTTACATCGCGCCTGGTGCTCTCGGTTCTCCCACCCCCTGACCCCGGCGCCACGTTTTGTCAAAGATCATCATCATCATCAGTCTGCTGCTCCACTTCTGCCCGTCCCGGCTCCGCGATGGATTTCGGCAATGAGGCTTGCGCCAGCGACCTTCCAGAATAAGAGAAGCAAATAATACCGGCACACAGGTGCGAGCCCGCTCCGTATAGAATAATCAGAAAAGCCACGGTCGGCGTGAATCTCGTGTGCGTTGTAGTACCCTGCTATCATGTGCAAGTTGCTTTGGTTGCCTCTTCTCTCGACATGTCTTTGCCGCGCGAGGCGCCGCTTGCTAAAGACCGCCGCCCGCAGCCGTCCATCCATTCATTGACCCTGCGTATCTTGTAGAAGTCTCGAACATGGCGAAGCGCCACCGTTGCACCGCTTCGAGGCATCTGCGCTCGCCGCCGAGAGAAGCCCGCGCAGGTTTGGGTTCCCGATGTCGGTTTGGGTTTCCGATGTCTCAGCCACACCGCTGTCATTCAGACGGCAGCCCCCGTAGAAACTCGGCCATTTCGGGTTCAGCATAAGAGCTCGCGGACCTGGATGATGGTCGTCGTACTGAACACAGCATTGCTTTGTCTGTCAGTTGCCTCCGTGTTTGGCGGGTTTCGCCTCGTCGAGCCCATCGCAGAACCATCAAGCGCTGTCTTGTGCGGTGAATGTTTCAATACAACTCGTCCATAGAAAATAAGCAATTCTATGTGATGGTGCTGTTGTCTCGCGCGGATGCTGCCGTTGCCGTTTTGAGTCCCGATTCCTCCCGGGTAGGTGGGTGTCTGATGCCCGCTGTTATCTTCAACCCCAGGGCAGCTAACAGCCCGGGCTTTGTCACGATTCATCCAACGCCACCTGCCCAACAATCCATATAAGTGGAATTGGCTCGGCAGGATGATACATACGACCATAGCCGTAGGGAAGCTCGGGATCCCGTTTGATCTCCCATTGATAAACCTGCGAGCGGCAGATTAGTAGCTGGATCGGTGACGACCAGCGAATACCGGCTGTCGTATGTCTTTTTTTGCCCTTCTCTCTCCCGTGCTCCATCTTTTTGCTGTATTAACAAATAAATGTTGACGGCAATGAGTGTCGTCGTGTGGGAAAGAGGTTGCCTCCATGTTGTTCGGCGTCCAATACGCCGGGCGGTCTATCAATGTCTGGCGCGTCGCAAGCTGCGGTCGTGGTGCAAATGCAAAATCGGGCCGGCTCGCTTGTGCCAACATGTACGACACTCGAAGTATGTCCGAGAATCAGCCTTCTCTCGAATGATGCCCTCCGCAATGCCATCGCAGCCAAACGAGTCATCATGTCGCGTCGTATCCTGGGGCCCATTAGCAGATAGTAGATGTTGCTTGATTCAATTCGCACTGTTGGTAAGTCTTCGTGTCACTGAGAACCGCACAAGAGAGGCAACGGCGGAGTCCAGGGGCAAGCCGAATCCGGGTAATCATTATCATGATACTAATTCGTTCATATCCATCAAACGCTGCCATCGAGGTCTCCCAGCGACCCAATGTCGCAAGTGCTTTAAAACTGGTCTGTCCCTGTGCGTTAGCCTCCCCCCCCCCCGAAACAGCACGAGGCGCTCTGTACTCACCTAGGGTCATGCTCATGCTCACGTCCGTGTTCTCCACCATCTTGGTAAACTCCTCGAAGCTAATCTTGCCGTCCTTGTCCAGGTCCGCCTCCATAATGGTCTTGTCGACAATCTGCTGCAGCTGCTGGTCCTTGAGGTTGCTCCCCACCATCATCTTGAGCACGATGAAGAGCTCGCCGTTGCTGATGTAGCCGTCGCGGTCGATGTCGTAGACCTTGAACGCGAATCGCAGCTTCTGCTCCTTGTTGCCCTTGCTGCTGAAGGCGCTCAGGCCCGAGACGAACTCTTGGAAGTCGACGTCGCCGCCGCCGTCCTCGTCGAAGATGGCAATCATTCTGCAGCCGCGCAACTCTAGTTAGCGGGACTTGAGAGCACGGAGGGGGGTCTGGGTAGGTGCGCGCGAACCGTGTTGCCAGCGGGTTAGACGAGATTTGTGGCAGGCTCAGAAACTCGTCGCGCTCGATGGTGCCAGAGTTGTCCTGGAACAGGTGTCAGTGCGACTGGGCCACAACCTCGGGGACGGACAACTCGTACTTTGTCCAGCTTCATGAACCGCTTCCGTAACCGGTCAACCTCTTCTCTGTCGACTGCAGCACGTCAGTGTGTGTGCTGCTTGGGCGCGCACGACCTGGCGGGGGAGGGGCTCACAGTTGGACCCCTGGACGATGTTGTCCAGGACTGCGCTGGTGGTGTTGCCCATCTTGGCGGACAGCACAGGCGGCGCCGTGGGGACTCGCTGGCCAAGATTGGACGCTTCAGGCCGAGATTCGGAGGTTCCTGGAGCGGCGGAGCGGGCGTCGTGATGGACGCGGCGAGGTGGTGTTGGGTGATAAGGCTGATGATGTCTGTAGGGTTGGTGGGTTGCAAGTCTTGGTCAGACAGGCAGCTCTCCGAGGGGGTGCCATTCTCCCCGGGTGCACGGACCACATGCTCAAGCGTGACGACACTGATGTCAAGTTGTCGCAAATTTGGAAACATGGCATCAGTTCACATCGATGAGTGTATGCACACACATGTGAGGTGCAGCGTACAACTACTACATATTAGAAGATAAAAGTATAGCCACCGCTGCGCCGGGAAAGACAAGCTTCATTGCACAGCGCGTGACTTAGGCATGTCCTAGATACGAATACCATGTGGCTGTGCAAAAGTTGCGACATCCCGAAGGGAGTTGTGGCGCGTTGACAGAGGATGGCGGGTATTCCTCGGCCCTTGCTGGGCAACTGGGTCTCGCTGCACGCAGCCACCATGCCATAAACAAAGTCGCGCCTTCCAGTGGCTTTAGCTCAGGCAACCCAGGCTACAGCTGACTTTCGGGCGCGGTGGCGCCTGGAAGGAGGGGGAAAAGGAGGCGGTGGCCCGAGCGCCCCAGGTACCTCTAGGCACAGATATAGCGGCGAGTGACTTTGCGCTCATGCCACAGTGGTCATCAAACCTTCTGCCAGCTGCAATCTTCCAGCCTGCACCCCAGTGAAAAATCTTCGCGCGGCAAAACAATCCCCAACGTCACCCCATCAATCGCGAGACTTCAGCCATCAAAAAGAGGCCGCCACAACGCCTTTTCCATCTTTATTTTGGCACAAGGCGATCGTGCGAACCTCGATTTATGACTTGATCGCTTTTTTCCGCGGGTTTTCCGCTGGCTTATCGCCGACCTCCCCCACCCTGGCATCATGTCGTCCCGCAAGGTTCGAGTCAAGAAGCTGAGCGTCAAAACGACGCTCCCAGTGCTCAGGGAGGACCAAATCGACCCGTCAGAGTACGAGGCACTCACCACCGAGAACCAAATTGCGACCGGTGTCGAGCAAGCCGAGGAAAATGTGAGCATCTTCTGGCCCCTTCGCAACGGCTCTGATATCACGTGCGCTTGCACGTGATATGGCTTGGCATACATGCTACGTGCTCGCACATGCCATGCAGCCACCCCGCCACGTCCAAAGCCATTTCCCATGCTGACAGTAGCGTCCTTGTAGGAATACCATCTTCAGACCATCCTCAAGGATGCAGGGACCAGCAATGACCAAGAAATCCCAGTCCCGCCTCCCCATGAGAGCGACATCAACTATGATGAGCTCTACCCCAGTTCCTTCCACCAGCCGTCCTCCTATATCCGGTTTTCGCAAACCGTAGAGGAGTGCATCAGTTGCCAGTATGACTTGACAGAAGAGGACGATGAGTTCCTCAAGACGTACAACGGTAAACCTCCTGCGGCAGGGCCGCTCTCCGAGGATGACCTCGAATACATCTTGGAGGTGTTCGAGGAGACCGCGGCGGAACAGACGCCATATGCATCAGTCGACAATACTGTTGTCGCCTATGACATGATGGTGCCCGCCCTGAACCACCTCGGTTCTCCCTCCATCCTCCAGCACGCCAAGGCAATCTATCAGTACTGGAAGACGAGGCGGCAGGGCACGGGCAATAAGCCTCTGCACCCGACCCTCAAGTTCGAGATACACCAGGAGACTGATGACACGGACCCCTATGTCTGCTTCAGACGGCGCGAGGCTCGGCAGACGAGGAAGACGCGGGCTCGCGACAACAAGATTGCTGAGACGCTTAAGCGGCTGCGGCGCGAGCTCGAGGATGGTCGTCAACTCGTGCTCTTGTCGTATGAGCGTGAGATGATGAAGCGAGATCTCCTGCAAATGGACAGGGCTCTGTTTGAAGAGAGAGCCAGGCTCAAGCAAGTCAAGGTCAGACTGGGCATCAAGGGAGACGAAGACGACCTTGTGAACCAAAAGGTATGTGATGGATACACTCCCCCGTCCTCAGCCTGCCACAGCAACCACTCGATACTGACTCGGCCTCAGCCCCAGAAACGCAAAGCCGCCGAGCCCACTGCTGCGCAGAGGCCGCCAGGCACGCAACTGCGAGCCCCCGTCCGCCCAGATGGACGAACTCTCGAGCAAGAGCTTGTGTTGCTTTCTGATCTGCTGACGCAAAAGGAAAAGGAGCTCAGGGAGGACATTGAAAGCAAGGTTCAAAACCATAGGAGGTGGAACCACAACCACATTGATCTCACTAGAGATCCGCTGTCGCCGGTCAAGGAGCAGGGCACGGAGCTCAAGTTCCGGCCGGCAAAGACACAGTATTTGATGACACCACCGGCGTCGATGTCATCGGAATCGATGGAAGTGGATGAAGACGCACCTGAGCCAATGGCCGTGGACAAGCGGGAAACGCATCCCGTCTTCCTGTTCAAGGCTGGCGGCGTGGCGAGCGAACAACCGCAGACCAACCAGCCCTCGTTCCGTCGACGCATCGGTCGCCTCCAACGATTGTGGATCGACCGAAGAGGAATGGCCACGCCACCGAGAGAGACGAACGAGTACTCTGACCGGTGGAAGTATGACTCTGACGACGAGGATGTCGAGCCACCGGTGTATGATATCGATCCGTTCGACACCCGTGCTCTAAAATTTAGAGCCACCATTCCGCTGGGCCAGTACATGTACCCACGCGCTCCTCGGCCGCCGCTGGCCACCGATGGTGCGAATGTCGGCCCAGCAGGAAACCGAGTGTTGCCGCCGCCGCCCCAAGCGGCAGCAGCACAAGCGCAACCGCAGGCAGCTTCATGAGGGACCGTTCCCTTGTCGAGCGCCGGTCGCGCTTTGTATGATGTTGGGTCGATGGGTGTATATAACCTTTCTTCTTTCTCCGCTTCAGACGACGACGAGAGCGAGCTGGCGGGGAAGAGCGAGAGAAGTATTATCGTTGGAACGTCGAGATGTAACAATAACGGTCGCCGGACAGGATGGGGGGCATTGCTTGGAGTTGGGAGTTGGACGGTCTTTGAGGCTTAGACGAGGAGAGCCCTCGGAATGCAGAAATCGAAAAAACTGTAAAACGCGGTCCGCTTCGAGGCCGGAAACTTGCTGTTTGCACCGTTTCCTGTGATTGGTATGGGTGAATACATGGCCATTGGTGCCCAGGGGTCCAGTTGGAAGCAGCCATGCCGTCCTAGGTGAAAGCGGAGAGTACGGCGGTTCGTGATGATTCCGGCTTGGCCGCTGGTCAGCGCGAGCACCGAGGCCGAACGAGCAAGCCGGTGCCATGGCGAGAGCAGCCAACTGCCAGTAGAGGTGATGCAGGCCATCCCTCAGCCGCCGGACTGCTTGTCCGCGAGGCGTAGGCTGGTGTTCATCTGGCGAGGGCAAATGCCGTGTTAGACCGGGCGATGCAGTGAGAAGCGCAGACACGGATTCGTCTCACGCCGAGGGAGAAGCACAGCAAAACGTACCAGTTCGTAGCCCGCATCCAGTTCCCGACCAAGCTGCCATGTCCCCAGGGGTATGCGTAAACGGGAAGCATGGACCGCGGCGCGGACGAAGACGAGGGGAGGAAAAGAAAAGTTGCGAGGAGGAAAGATGTAGAGTGGTGGAGGTGGATTTACAGGCATAATTGTGGGATGAGCAAAACCGAGGAGCGGCACCAGCCAGCCAGCCAACGCCAAGCAAGCTCCTCCTCCCGTCCAGACCCGCAGGGGTCTCTGGCAGACGGCTGACTGTGCTGGGGGTTCTTACCTAAGCTGGGCTGGGCTGGTACCTTGGGTTGACATCACTGCCCGCTGACCAATGGTACCGGCCGCGCTGCCGACTGGCTGGTGATGCCCCTCCATGCATTCGACGACTACCCCTCCATCCCGTCCAGACTTTTGCGACGTATAATTAATGCCCGTCTTGCTCCATATATTGCATCTTAACAACGCCGTGTTTTACCGATTGCGAGCCTTCTTTCCGTTCATGACGACGTGTAGAGATTAGAGAGCCAGATACACACAGCCAGGGGGAGAGCACCACTCCTCTGCGCGCACGCCGCGGCGCATCCGCCCCCCCACGCCATCACGACTCACGAGCCCTCACGAACAGCATCCGCATCCGCAGCACCGCCATCACCATGACGGCCGTGGCCTTCGCCCCCGGGAAACAGTCCTACATCGCCCTCGGCCTCGAGGGCTCCGCCAACAAGCTCGGCATCGGCCTCATCCGGCATACCCCCTCCGAGACCACCGTCCTCGCCAACCTGCGGCATACCTTCGTCTCCCCGCCGGGCACGGGCTTCCTCCCCAAGGACACCGCCGCGCACCACCGCGCGCACTTTGTCGCCCTCGCGCGCGCCGCGCTCGCCGCCGCGGGCGTCTCGCCACAAGACGTTGACTGCGTGTGCTTCACGCAAGGCCCGGGGATGGGCGCGCCCCTCAGCGCCGTCGCCGTCGCCGCGCGCACGCTGAGCATCCTCTGGGACCGGCCGCTCGTCGGCGTGAACCACTGCGTCGGGCACATCGAGATGGGGCGGCACATCACGCGCGCCGATAACCCCGTCGTGCTGTACGTCTCGGGCGGCAACTCGCAGGTCATCGCCTACGCCGAGCGCCGCTACCGCATCTTCGGCGAGACGCTCGACATCGCCGTCGGCAACTGCCTCGACCGCTTCGCCCGCACCCTCGCCATCAGCAACGACCCGGCCCCGGGCTACAACATCGAGCAGCTCGCCAAGCAGGGCTCCCGGCTGCTCGACCTGCCGTACGCCGTCAAGGGCATGGACTGCTCCTTCTCGGGCATCCTCGCCAGCGCCGACGCCCTCGCCGGGCAGATGAAGGCCGCCGGCGCCGACGCCGACTTCACCCCCGCGGACCTGTGCTTCACGCTGCAGGAGACCGTCTTCGCCATGCTCGTCGAGATCACGGAGCGCGCCATGGCGCACGTCGGCAGCGGGCAGGTGCTCATCGTCGGCGGCGTGGGCTGCAACGAGCGCCTGCAGGACATGATGGGCGAAATGGCGCGCGAGCGCGGGGGCAGCGTCTACGCCACCGACGAGCGCTTCTGCATCGACAACGGCATCATGATTGCGCACGCGGGGCTGCTGGCCTACGAGACGGGCTTCCGCACGCCCCTCGAGGAGAGCCAGTGCACGCAGCGGTTTAGGACAGACGAGGTATACGTCAAATGGAGAGATTAACCCAACCGAGATCCGAAAGTCCCCTTCACGAACCTTCTTGTGAGATTTGGTTTTCCATTTCCTGTCATGCAGCATGCATCCCCTGGCTACCCGTCCAGCCAGCAAAGCAGTCGTGTCTATCTGCGAAGTACTAAACCCAAGCCAGGAGCCCCTTTCGGGCTCCTCCGTAATGCTAACCGTAGCTAGCAATGGCCCCCCTTTATCAAGGCAAAAAAGGGCCTGAAAGAAGGAAGAAAAGAAATGGCCAGAAGTGTTACATTTACACATTTTGCCATGTCATCCATATCAGAGAGCTAGATGGCAGCACATAAAGAGGCCCATCTTTAGCCCTCATCCGCCGAAGTCGGCTTGTACATGATCGTCGTGACGTACTGTGAGAATGCATTAGCTTAGGATGTCCGTGACTCAGGAAATTTAGACGGACTCGCCTTGTTGTGATATCTCGTTGTCGCCGAGACCGCCAGAACATTGTTCTTGATGCTGCTCGTAGCGAGGTGGTTTAGGACGGTGTGGTTGGGCATGTTGAGCACGCTGTTGTCGTCCTTCATCAACGTCGCGGCATTCAGGATGGGCTTGCCCAGGAAGCCCGGCAGGCTCGGGGGCGTGGGCAACTTCTCAAGGGCAGCGACGGCATTTCTGTAGGCTGGCGAGTCCTCGGGTTGGTCGAAGTCGATGAGGTATTGCGGAATGTCGCACTGATAGCTGTCTGGTGGCTCGACGGCCTTGCCCTTGGGTGGTCTGGGCTGGTCCTTGACCTGCGAGCTGGTTCGCGAGGCGCCATCCGTCTCGCTCTCTGGCCTGGATAGGCTGCCCTGTTTCTGCGCCAGAGGCACGTCGTCTGGGTTGACCTCGATGTAGTTGACCAGGTTGTTGCCGAAATCGACCGTCGTGGGCAGGTCCGGCGACGTCTGCATGATCCCGTCGACCAGGAAGCGGACATGGTGCGTCCCGGGCAGAATGTGGATGGTCGCGGCAAAGTATCCCGGTTTACCCTCACTGTACAAGAAAAGTCAGCCATTGCTCCCAGTCATCCCATATCAACAATCGAGGAGATCAGACATTCAGGAGACTATCGATCCTCTCGCAAATGAGACCTGCCACCCCTTTGAGAAGCGCCACGGGAGCACAACATGTGTATACAGCCGAGGGCTTGTCTCTGATGCCGGGGTCTGGGGTCCGGGGCCAGGGGAGTTGGCGTGACTTACACAGGATGTAACCTCTGCTTGCGGTTCCACTGGAAGATCGTACCCGTGACGTAGATCTTCTCACCGCCGCGCTTCCACTCGAGCCTGGTCGGGACAACGGGCCGCGTCTTGTCGACTCGCAGCTCCTCCGACTCCTCATCGTCGACCGTGTTGGCGCTCACGGCGGAGCTCTTCCTCGTCAGTCCATCCGAGGACTCGCCCAGCTCGACATCGCCCAGGCCTTCATCGGGGGCTAGAATGGGCGACCCGGGGGTATGGACCTCCTCCTCGATGGGGAGCGGCAGACGCGGCGGCCCCCTCAGGTACATGTCTGAGACGCTGCTGTTGGAGACGAGGTGGGATTCGGCGTTGATGGGTTCGTGGGCGTGGGTGTCGTGGTGGGAGCGGAGCGAGGACGACTCGATGGGCACGTCGACGGGTTTGGTGGGCTCGTCACGGACCGCCCGGCCGTCGGAGTGTTTGGCCGGGGTCGAGATGTTGCTGAGCGGCGAGCCGCTAAGCGAAGACACGGCGGTGCTGGGCAGGCTCTTGGGCCGGTTAACGACAGTCGAGCCCTGGGCCTGGGCCAGCGACGCCTCGGGGGGCGCGATGGAGCGGTGAGTCGTGTGGGCGGGGATGATGTTGCGCGCGTCCTTGCGGTGGCTGCGCGTGGAATCGTGGTGGTGAAGGCCGACGTGGTGCTGGTGGTGCTGGTGGCCTGTCGTCGGCGTCGTCGTCGTCGTCGTCGCCGTCGTCGTCTTGTCCGCCACGGCCGTTTGCGGGGCAGCAGCAGCAGCTCCCGACGACGGGGACCCGGACTTGGACGCGGATGAGTGGTTATTCCCCATGGCTGTGCCCGGCCGAGGTGCTATTGACTAAATTTATGTGTCCTTCCCTTTCCTCTTCGCTGCAGGGGAGGGGCCCGTGACACGGACGAGCAGGTGGGCGGGAAGGGGTCGCGTGACGAGATGGAAGCGTGCGTCGGCTGTTTGTTCCCTGCGCGCGGCCAACGAAAAAGCGACGGGAGGCAAAGAGGTCGAACCACGTCGTCTGTCCAGGGCGACGACCTCTCTAGGCTCGGGGCGCCTGCATGTCAGCGCCAGCAGAAGGGACAGCCGTGGGGTCTGCTCATGCCAGCTCGCACACTCGTAGATAGAATTGGCTCGCGTGCCGCTGTCGTTGGTTTGGCGTCGCAGCAATTGTTTGTCGCGGGGAGGTTTGACGGATGAGCAGAGGCCACCAGCTGGATGTTTCTGGCCCGGGGCACAGGGAGAGTTGGAGGGGCAGAGATCTGCTAGCCAGATACATGCCCGGGCCCGACTCAAGCCCCACGATTGCTGTACCCCGCTATTCTCCGCGAGTGGCCCGTGCACTGCTCGCCCGCTGAGGAACCTCCCCCGTTGTCACCATTACGTCGCCGTATGTTGGCCTACGGGCTAACTTACCAGCTCCTCGGCTCAGACGAGATGAGCTCTCAAAAACACCCAATCGACCCAAGTATCACCACTTCCTTCCATCTCCCGCAGCCTCATCGCCCGTCCCGAGGCCCAAGCTGCCACAGCGATGCACCCCAGCATACCGACCAGCCCGCAATGACCGCAGCCCGACCGCGACCCAGATAGATAAGCTCCCGCGCCCGCACGCAATGGAGGAGCCCAGCAGCTTATCTACCGTCCTCGACGCTGTCGCCCTTGTCGCCAGGGCCGTCTGGGGCGTCCACTGGTCCTGGTATCTCTCCTGGCTCGTCCACATCGTCGCCCTGCCCCTGCGGCTCCTCTGGATCCCGCTGTCGTACATTGCGAGCTTGCTCCTCGTGCTCTTCGCCCCGGCGCTCTACATATTGTCCTATTTTCTGTCGTGGATCAACGCCATCGTCGCGTTCGTTGTTAGTTTAGAGGTGAGAGTCTCACGCGTCATGGGTCGTACAAGGACAGGGGAGCTGACATCATTTCCTCGCGCAGCCATTATACACATTTGTAAGGACCAGTCATCGCCAACGCTGCATACGGCCACGGGAGTATTAATCGTTAACTTCGTCTAGTTTGGCGCCGCAGCAGGTGTTGGCATCGTCGCCGGCATTACTTTGGGAGTGACCTCCTCCCTCATCACCTCATACCTGGGCATGCACGATGACCCGCAAGAAGACGAGCGGCAGTCGGTCAAGATGGAAAAGTACGATTCCGGAACTTCAAAAGCCAGTCCAGCCATCATCGAAACGGACTGGTACTTGGCCGATTCATCGCCGTCCAGGCACCGGAGACCATCCGGGCTGCTCTCACAGACGATTCACGAGGAGGATGACGATTCTGACCTATGATTATAATACCAGACAACCAGATAGCTAGTCGTTGTTCTGTTTTTACACGCCGCGAAAGCAAGATACCCTTCCGAAGCTGCGTCGCTTACTACTACTACTACTACAAGTTCCCTTCTGTGTGTAGTTCCGTCCTTGCCGCCAACGCCGTGTAAAGCCTCTGTGAAAATCTCGGGATACGTGCTTCGATATCTCTCTGGGAAAATAGGGAAAAGCGCCTTCCTGCTGTGTAAAGGCCGTCGTCATATTCTTCATCGTCGATACATGTCGCGCTCTGCTCGCTCTCGGTCTCGTCTTTCGTGGACGGGGGATCGGCTGCGGCTTCTTGTGCGGCGCTCCCGCTCGTTCCATCGATCGTTGCTATTGCGGCGACGCCGCTCTTCACGAGGACGGTCTTCCCGAGGACGGTCTTCCCGAGGACGATCATCTCTGCGCCGTCCAGCGTCATCCCGCCCGTAGCTGGGAATATACGTGTCGATGTCAGCCCCTCGGGGCGGGACACGGTTCCGAGGCGCTGTGCGGTCCCGATGCTCAAGGTCGTCTCTGTTTACCGGGCGATCCTGCGGTGGCCGTGAAGTCGGACCGCGGTCTCGCTGCCATGCTGGCCTGCGATCATCCGGGCCACGGTACCGGCCTCCGTTGACGCCGTTCCGGGTGCTATACCCATCACTGCTGTTGAACCCAGCCGTGGCACCGTTCGCATCGGGCCCAAGGCCGACAGTTCCTCCCTTTGGCGCGGGGGGGAGAGCAGCCTTGCGGTCGTGGAACTTTCTGCGATCAAGCTCATGGCTCTCCTCGTACGTGGGGATCTCGTGGGGCTCCATGGGCAGGGGAGCCATCATGAAGTAGGGGTGCTCCATGGCATCAACTGCGTTGATTCGCGTTCGCCAATCCAGTTTCATCAAGTCCTTGAGCAGCGCGATCGCTCCCGAGCCGAATCTGCAAAGTTCGTGTCAGCAAGCCCAACCTATCGAGGGCGTGTGTGAGGTCAAACATACTCTCTGAACCGGCTCTGGAGATTTCCTGGTCGGGCCCGAGGCGACAAATGCTCGCCACCAGGAAGTCGCTTCCATCCGGGCATCGAGTCGTCAGTGGGAGAGCCCATCAAGTCCCATATAAGGTCAAGCTGATGGGCGTCGCTCTCGCCGGCAAGGATAGGCTTGCCAACAAGCATCTCGCCAAAAACGCAGCTGCAGTTGCGTCGTTAGCACGTCAGGCCCACTGCAAATTTGGGGACTGAGACTTGACTTACCCAACGCCCCATACATCGATGGCCGGGGTATACTGTCTGAGCTGGAGCAGAAGCTCGGGCGGACGGTACCAGCGAGTGACGACGAGGCCGGTATAGTCGCGTCGCCCGTCGCCCATGGGCCGCCCGGCCTGCGGCATGGGACCGTCGTAGTGTCTGGCCAGGCCAAAATCGGCAATCTGCAAGATACCCTGGTTGTTGATGAGAAGGTTGGCAGCCTTCATGTCTCGGTGCAGGATGTGGTTGTCGTGGAGATAGCAGAGGCCCTTGAGCAGCTGCTTCATGTAGCACTTGATCTGGGGCTCCTTGAAGTGCACCGAAGGGTTGTCGAGAAGACCAGACAGGTCATGGTCCATGTAGGGCGTCACCATGTACATGATGGGCTTCTTGCGCTTGTCGGCTATGCGAGAACGGCCGAGTAAGCCACGCGGGTCCTTGACGTGGGACGTCTCGAGTTCGGAATACTTACTCGGTCTCGTCGGGTGCTCGACGGCCATGTCTTCCAGGCGCAGGATGTTTGGATGCGACAGGAGCTTGAGCAGCTTGATCTCTCGAAGGGCCGTGATGGGGAACTGGACCAAATGTCAGCATACAAGTTGCCACGGTCGGTCGTCCGGGAGCAGGCAGCTGAAGGACTCACCCCATCCTTTTCGTGATGCATAATGATCTTCTTCAACGCGACGATTGCGCCCGATTTTTTGGAACGGGCTCGATGCACCTCACTGTCCGAGGCACGTTAGCCCCTGCTCGCAACCAGCATAGCAGACTGTAACCAGGAAGACGGGGGGACGCACCCAAATGTCCCTTCGCCCAGCTTGCCCTGCAGTTCGTAATCGGTGATGCGCGAGCAGCCCCGGAAGCTCGACTTGGGCCGCAGGTGGTTCAGAGCAAAGGTGCGCGGCGAGGTGCCCTCGGGCGTCCTCTCCAGGACCCGGTCCATGGCGGCGGCTCGCTAAGACGACGACGACGAGGACGGGGGCGTGCAGGTCGACGAGGGTGCGCAGGGCGGCGTCGCGTTGGGCAGAGGGGCGGTGGTTTGGCCCGGCATTGCCCTCGCAGCGCTGGTCGCTGGGCCTCGCGATGGAGGCGCGTCTGGGGGGAGCGAAAAAGTGTCTGCAGGAGGGTCGAAATGGCGGACTGCGAGGCACAAGTCTGGTAGCTTCTCCCGATGGCGTCGTCGGGCCGCTGGGAGACGCGATGCTGGTGACGGGGAGGAAGTTGTCGTGACGAGTTGAAGGTTGAAGGATGTTGAATATGGGCAAATGACCTAAGAAGAGTCAAGGACGGTGGAGTGACCTGACGGTGGAGTCGAGTGGCAGAAAAGGTGGCCCATTGAATACATTGACGGTACCTATTTTCCTTCGCATCTTCAGGGGAGTCATCAGGTGACTTCCTGGTATTTCCGGCGCTGGTCCGTGCACCGGCAGGGTGGCAGTTGGGTGGTGGGCAATTTTTTGCCGTGCCATGGGTGGATGCAGCACGCCACGGATGCATGCCATCATGGCCATGCCAGGGACCTACCTACCTGGCAATCTCGAGATCGAGCCATAACTATTAATCGACAGGCAAGAATGGCGACTTTGGGCGGCGCACAGTGACGTAGGGTGCTACGCTGGGCGTTCGTCCTTGATTCCTCATCCTCTTCATCTAGAGTCACGGGATAACCCTCTGCTGTATGGAGTAAGTTAGTTGTTGACTCCTCCGCGGCTGCAATGGACAAGACAACTGTTTGGCTGGAGATTCTCACTTCTCGCAACTTGACGGTCTGCTTCTAAGCGTCTATCTCTTTTGTTTAAAGTCGCAAGTTGCAAAGACGCGGGCTCGAGTTTCGTCTCTGATAATTGCCAACCTCCTATTGGCAAGCCCCTCCGTCATGATGCGTAGGCAAAGAAAACGCTTCTAATAACATCCACGGCCCTGCAGCCTCTGAGTTCTCACAATGCAGCCCAGCCTCCAGTGCATAAACTTCATGCACAATTCTAAGCAGCACCCTTTCAAAGTTACATCACGAATACGTACAGACAAGTCTTTAAACCTCTGCCTCTCCAAAGCTCCACCCGTCCGTCGTCTCGAGCTTATCGTCCCCAAGCGCTAGAAACCTGGGGGTAATAATTACCCCTTCGAAACGCTACCATTGGCTCCTCTGACTAAAAACGCCGGAATTTTTCGCACCAAGTGCCATCGTCGCCCCTCCCCGGTGTGTGTAAGCCGTGAAGCTGCGCCGCCATGAACGTCCATCACACTCGCTTTCTCCTGTTTTCATATGACACGTAGCTGGTACCATCTGCTCGAGTAATATCGTGTTTTACTTCGTGTTTCTGCCGGCAGCATGGTCGTCTACGTCAACGAAAACGAGCCCCTCGTCGACGCCGGGCTGCCCGAGTCGCGCGTCCTCATCATCGGCACCGGGGGCACGATATGCATGCAAGAGGGCCCAGACGGCCTCGCGCCGAGCGAGGGCTTCCTGGAGAGCGCCATGGCGCCGCGGCCGACGTTTAACGACATGTCTGGTCTTGATGGTATGTCCCATGAGTGAGCGAGTGAAGCGTCTCACTCATGCATGAGATCTCATCCGCGATATACGCCCGGCCTCATCGAGGTGTTCCACCTTGATACTGACATCGCCAGTCAAACTCCATGCCTACCGCAACGGCGAACTCCTCGCCATCGACTCCCTCCGCACCCCTCCGACTGCCCACCAGCGGCACATCCGCTACGGCATCCTCGAGTTCGACCCCCTCCTCGACAGCTCCTCCATCTCGGCCGCCGACTGGGCCGCCATGGCCATCGCCGTCAAGCAAAACTACCACCTCTTCGACGGCTTCGTCATCCTCCACGGCACCGACTCGCTCGCCTACACCGCCTCCGCCCTGTCCTTCATGTTCTCCAACCTCGGCAAGCCCGTCATCCTCACCGGCTCCCAGGCGCCCATCTTCGCCCTGCAGTCCGACGCCGTCGACAACCTGCTCGGCTCGCTCATCATCGCCGGCACCTTTGTCGTCCCCGAGGTCGGCCTCTTCTTCCACCACAAGCTGTACCGCGGCAACCGCACCACCAAGGTCTCCGCCGCGTCCTTTGAGGCCTTCGCGAGCCCCAACTGCGAGCCCCTGGCCAAGGTCAACGGGCTCGGCATCAACGTCAACTGGCCGCTCGTGCTGCGGCCCACCAGCATCGCCGAGTTCTCCGTCAACAGGCACCTCGACACCACGCACGTGGCCTGCCTGCGCATCTTCCCCGGCATCAAGCCCGAGATGGTCGACGCCGTCCTGCACCTCCCCGACCTGCGCGGCCTCATCCTCGAGACGTTCGGCATGGGCAACGTCCCCGGTGGCGTCGACGGCCGCCTCACCCACGTCATCCGCGCCGCCGTCGAGCGCGGTGTCATCGTCGTCAATGTCAGCCAGTGCGTCAGCGGCTTCGTCTCTCCCGTCTACGCCCCCGGCACGCAGCTCGGCCGCGTCGGTGTCATCTTCGGCCTGGACCTCACCGCCGAGGCCGCCCTCGCCAAGCTGTCCTACCTGCTCGCGCTGCCGGGCCTCTCCAACCAGGACATCGCCGACCGCTTCTCGCGCTCCCTGCGCGGCGAGATGACAGAGATCGCGCACCCGACCTTCTCGCACCCGTCCGCGCCCCTGGACCCTGCCGCCTCGCGCCTCACGCCCCAGGAGTCCGCCTTCACCGCGCTGGGCTACGCCATCCAGAACGAGGAGGTCGGCGTCGTCCGGCAGCTGCTCGAGGGCGAGGGCGGCCAGCTGCTCAAGACGGCCGACTACGCCGGCAACACGGCCGTCCACCTGGCCGCCGTGTCCGGCAGCACCGAAATCATGCTCGAGCTGCTCAAGCGCGGCGCCAGTGTCCACGAGCGCAACAGGGCCGACAACTCGCCGCTGTTCCTCGCCACGCTGTCGGGCAAGGAGGCCTGCGCCCAGCTGCTGAGGTCGGCCGGTGCGCACCTGTCCGTCGAGGAGATTGAGCGCGGGCCACTGGCCAAGTACCGACGCGAACTTGAATGAATGGCATGAGTGAGTACAGTATACATGAAAGAGAAACGTTAAAAATATTTTAAGCACCCCGATTTGGCTACAGGATTTTGAAAGTTACGAAAGCGAACTGCTGCGCCCTAAACAAGTAAAGGGGGCTACCGGCGTTGTTGATTCACGGGTACGCTGCCCAGGACATTGGAATACTATATCCTATAAATATCCTGTACCTTTGTTCGAGGGGGTTGGCGTACGACGCTTGGGTGATGGGAGGGAGGAATTAAAGTCGCCCAAGGAATCCATGGGGCATACGAACATGATAGCACGAGTATCTCAGTATAGATGGCACACGGCGACCTCGCGAATAGTGTGTCAAGCGCAGAGTCATAATGAAAACAACCCTTGAACTGGCAGAATAATTGTTTTCCCCAAGTTTCGTCAATGCTCGGTCAGTTGAGCAAGCATGTTGTCAACGCAGTCGAGCAACCAACCCAACCACGTACCCTACATCACATCGACACGTATTGAGCTTCTTATCGAAAGCTCCATATTTGCTGCTGTTCTGTCATATCATCATGTGACAAGGCTTGGCTATCGACTGCCCCTATAATGATGGAACAAGAAGATCGCAGCCAAGCTGCCTGAAGAAGGAATGTAGTTCTAGTCAAACAGCTCACCCTCGACTTTTCAACCAAACCGCCCTCGCAGTGGAAGCCCTTACTGTATCCACGACAGATGGTCATAGCCAACCATAATCTATCCGCATCCATGAGACCACACGGCACGGCGTGAAACAACATGTGTTGTGCCAAACTTCAGCCCCCAGACGCCGTCTTCATTCAAGGGAGTCCGCCATCTCGCTATGATACTCTGGCTTATCAACACACTGCATCGTCGGACCAGCTAACGAAGGAACAGATCCCCAACGCCGTTCCGCAGCGACCTCGTTCTATCCACGTGATCCAGGCCCAAAAAGTCGTCCTCGGATGATGCAACATTCCAAAGTTCGTCGTCTGTTCCCGCGCACGTTAGCCTTCATTCATTCCATCGACACGGGGTGGTAGAGGCAACCCACCATCGCTGAGATATTGCGGCTTCGAGTAGTTTGCCCGGCGGCAGATGGCAAACTTGATCTTCTCGAAGCTCTTGCCCTTGAGACCGGTGCGCTTTTCGAGGCGCTTCTTCGTGTCGGCAAACTTCTCACCCTGCACAAATGTTAGTATGCGCCAGGAAATCGCTCATAAACAGCTTGTTACTTGCATCCTTGAGCAGAAACTTGAAGGGGATACCGTGGACCCGGTTGACCTCGTTCTGGAAATGGAAGACCTGGATGAAGTTGTTGTCGTCGGCTCCCACCTCCTCCTCGGGCACGCGCTCGGCGAATATTTGCGTGTACTCGTTCAGGTTCATGACAGGGTGTTCCCGCGCAGGTTCACGGTAGAATCTGTTGGAGCTTGTCTCGTAAACCCGAATACGCCCAGCTTCGGCTTCCTCTGGAAGCTGAGACTTCTTGATAAGGGCCTGGATCAGATCCTCAATCGTTCCTGTTTTGGGGACAAGCAAATCGAATTGATCCTGTTTCAAAAGTCAGTCTAACCACCCCCCGTGAGAGACGGGTGACACCAACCTCCTTCGTGATACCCTCACTGAGCCAAGTGACCTTGATGCTCTTCTTGGTATCCAGCTCAGCTAGACTCATCTCCAACACCTCGAAATAGAAGGCGTCGTTTCTCTGACTTGAGTTGAGCGAGTTTGATCCCATCGGATTTAGGATCTGCCGCAGGCTTGGGTTGGTTCCCCGCCTGACCGGAGCCTTGGGATTGTTGGTCGTCGCATTGACAGTCCATAGGCGAATATGTGTGGGAGGAACGGAAAGATATGTGCCGATGCGCTCAGACACCGTGTCGTAGTTGATCTTTGCGTTGAGAACAAGATCGAAAGGTGGGTATTGGTTCTGGTCGCATCTGGTGGGATGGGGATGGAACCTAACTGTCCGCTTGTGTTCCAAGAAGTCGTAATACTCTCGCGCGTCCTCGAAATGCTCTGCTGTCTGGATTCTGGGGACGGTCAGCGAGATATAAGCTAGAGGGAAGAATTGTGACATACGGCTCTTGTAGTGTCTTTTCTGCAAGTCTTGCCTGCTCCGCCTTTTCGGACGTCCTCTGGAAGCAAATAATGTCTCCGTCCTGAAGCTCAGCCACCTTCAAAGACTGCTTAGGCTTCAAAGGTTCGATCATGGTCGGTTTGATTTCCTGTCAAGCATCAGCGCCAATTCAAAACGACACCGGGGTTTGCGGTGTCATACCTCCCATAGCAGCAGTTTCTCATCAGCCGATAGCTTTTCACCCCAGCCCATCTTCTGGAGAATCAGAGGGACCAGCTCCTCCACCTTTTTCTCCTTGCCAATGTAAACATGGCCGACGCCGTTCAACGTTTGTTCTTCGAGGTCAAAGTGCTTCAGCAGCAAGAGAATTGTGTCGTTCTTAACCACAACGCCATTCGACTGACTCTGATATGACGGCCAGATGGCTTCGCCCTCGGCACTGAGCTCGTCCGCAACTTCGGCCCAGACGCGCAGGCTTGTATCCCGATGCGCCGCTGAACGGGTGTAGACCTCCTCGACTGTCGGCCGCAGATCCATAATCGGCTGGTCGGGTCGAATTGTCTTGTTTTGCCGGTTCACCATGAGCCAGAGCCGGACCTTGCGTGGATCCTGGCCCATGTCCGCTGCGACCTGGTTGACAAACTCTTCCATGGTCATTGCCCGACGAATCCTGTAGGATCTCGGGGCTGCAGCGTCGGCTTCAGGGTTGCCGTCGAACGTGCAGAGATCGGTGCCTCCGTATTGCCGGAACGTGTCGTCGGTAATCAACTTGGCCATCATGTAGAGGTGAGCTTCCTTCTGTTCACGTCGGCGGGCCTCTCTAAGCGCACTCTCCTCATCGAACCGTTGATCTAAGTTTTCATGTTAGTAGTCATTTTCTTATCCGAGGTTGCAGGCCGGGAAAGACTCACGAAGGTGCTGGGGAATTTCCTCTTTGGTGACGGGGCACAGGATCTTGTCCACCTTGCATTTCCGGATGTAGACCAACATGTACGCGCTGTTCTGGCGCATGATGGGTGCCTTTTTTTGGAGTGGCGCCCGGGGGTAGCCATTAAGCGTCCGGTACTCGCCTCCAAAGTTCTCCTCCAGAACCTCTCTCGAAGTGGCTCTCGTCACCTTGTCATCGTCGTACTTGTAGAACCAGCCGTCCTTTTCCGGCTTGATAAACGCGTAGTAGTGGCCCGCGTTCAGGTCGCCACTGTGGACGAGAACACCGTGAAGCTGGTAGGTCCAGTCCTCGGATCTGCTGGCACCCTCCATGATATAGGGAGCGGCATCGAAAACGTCGGGGAACTCGTATCGGTCGTTAATCTTCATCATCATATCTTTGTGGACGTCGTACTCGAAACGCTTGAGCTGCAAGTGCAGAACGTCAGGGAAGCTGGCGAAAATGACGCCCTTGTTGGCGTCCTGCAGCTTGTGCTGGTCGCCGGCGAAGTACTGGTTTTCCCCGTTCATCTTCTCCACCTGGATGTAATCCTGGAAGCTGTCGAGCACGGTCTCGTTTCCGCTCACATTGAGCTGGATGTCCCAAAAGTCCTCAGTGCGGCTCGATTCGTAGTCCACGTTGATGCACGAGATGTACGTCTTGATCTTGCCACTAAAAATTTCAGGAAGGACGTTCTCGGCCTTGGTGCCTTTCATCTTTTCTTCCATCCTCTCCATGAGCTTGCGCGAAAGCTCTTGGACATCCTGCTGCTCGAAGATGTGTCGGGTCTCCCAGCCAAAAGATTTGGTCAGTTCGTTGGTGCTAACCGCTTGCTCCGAGGTTTGCAGCTGGTAGAAGAGTCGCTGAAGGGTATATGCGGAATTCTGCATGCTCTCATCATTTTCGGTGGGAATTTCGTAGACCGCCTAGTCGCGAGAGAGTCAGTAACCACGTAGCACGCGTTGCCGACGGCGAGGGAAAAAAGAGTACCTTTCGAAATGCATTGGTAAAATACAACGACTGGAGGAGCGAGTTGAGGTAGCAAGTGGCGCCCTGGTTCTTGAGTCCGACGTATCCCGTCTCTTTCTTGGAATCGTAGTTTACGAAGTTATGCCACAGGACACCTGTCTCGTCCTCGACAAACCGGATATAGGCGGTGATGTTGGCCGTGTCGTTCTCGCACAGTGGGCGGTTGCCGTGTTCCCAGGGAACGTTGAACATTCTCCGGTGCTCGACGAAGCGGGTGAAGCCCCAGTCGCCCTCCTCCTTGGTGAATCGGTGGTGAGCGGCGTGGTGAACGTATAAGCTGGGATCATTCTGGTTCCAGAGCACCAGGGCGAACTGCACGCAGCAGCTCCAGTTGTCGGGCACGGCGTTGGCGTCGAAGCCGTGTTCGAGGTAGATTGAGCACTGGTCGGTGTTGTTACCGTGGGGGAAAAGGAGAATGCGCCTGTAAGTAAGAGCTGTTAGTGAATTCCCTTGTCAAGCACGGGCGCACGGAGTTGCGAAGTGGTGGGACGCACCATGGGTAGCCGCCGGCTTCGAAGACGGGGCCATGTTCTCTCTTGCCCAGACCGCGCCAGTTCTCAACGGTCCATGTGTGTTCGAAATCCTCGAGGATCTTGGGCTCGTCTATTAAGGGAGGGAGAGCCAGCTCCTTCATCGCCTCGTCTATTGGCCGCAGGTTAGCCGGCACAGCGGGGTTGACGGTGACGGTGAAGGGGCAGACATACGGTCGTTGGCCATGGGCAGATCTTGGAGCTGCTGGTCCGTCTCGCTATGCTCGAGGTTATCGGGGCTGATGATGGCGACGGGGTCCTTCTCCGGGGCGTCGCCGACGCCCACGTAGTCGTCCGCGTCCACCACCATCTCATTGGGGGAGTCGACGTTGTAGCTCTGGTTGCGGGAGATAAAGTCAGCCAAGCCTCGGTAGGGCAGACCGTGGAGGTCTGGGGCCATGATGAAGGGCGTTCGCTCGCGACGCGGACGAAGCAAAGCAAGCTGGGAGGAGAGTTGAAGGCTCTGCGTAGAGGGGAGCTGGCGTCAAGGCCCGAAGAGGCGCTGCCGTCGAACAAAGGATGACGACGACCAGGGTGCTGCGATGACGATGCACGGATTATATGCCGTTGCGAGGCAAAGCAAGGTAAGGTACGGAGTAGGCAGGGCAGTCGTAGGAGGCAAGGCACGGAACGGACCAAGTCAAACGGGAAGGCAGGGCAGAGCAAGCAACGCAACGTCAGGACCCGGGCATGTATGTGCATTTGCATGGGCATAGAAGCATTGCCGACAGCTGCCAGGGTATTGTGCAGCTGCTGGTGGAACGTGGGTTTCGTGAACAGTCCAACAGTGGAAGAGCTTACCATGGCTGGCAGTCTCGTCGTGGACAGCTGCAGAGGTCTCGATGTCGCCTCAGGCCGTAATTGCTGCGCGCAGCGCCCGGGACAGAGGCCGTAGACGCTGGGGAGGCGGTCGAGATGGCCTCAAGAGGCGCTGTACGCGGTGGTTGGCGGGCAACTGCAGCAGCAATTCGCAGACAGGCGGCGGCAGACGACGTCAGTTGAGGCAGAGGCCAGGGCTCAAGCAGGCGAAGAGCCGCGGGGGGGGCAGAGACTGGAAAAATACACGGCCGGGTCGGCGAGGGGCAGACAGAGAGAAGCGAGAACAAGGAAGACCAGACGGGCACAGGGGAGGCGTCGAAATGGAGGGCGAATCTGCTCCCAGCCTTGTAGCCGGTGTTATTTGTATGGCAAGGTACGAATACGCCAGAAAAGGTGAGAGGTGAGGTGAAGGTCAGAGGCGGGCGGGTAGGTGAGGTCTGGAGAGCTATGATGGACGGGCTCCCGCACCGGCCGACGTGCGCGGCCGCAATCGCGGAGAAAAGCAGGACGCCTCGCCTGCTGCTGATTCCTGTGGGCGGCGACGACGAGGCGCTGGTTAGAGGCGTGATGCGATGCATGTCGACGGTGTTAGTGCACGACCCCTTCATGTGAATAGTGACGGCACGGTGAGGCGCTGTTGAGCTAGAGACTAGGTCTTTGTCGCGCCAAATAGAGTACAGCACTAGCAGGGCCTACGCGCGGCCTGACCTCGCTGCTAACAGCATGAACTGGAGCTCAGTCCATGACAGCCAGCCTCTGGAGCCCCGCCACTAATGACGTTCACGGCTGTCCGATAGAAGTAGAGCTGACGCAGAGCTTTTAGCTTGTGACTGCAGTCTGATGAGTCGTGCTTCGACACAATCACGGACACAAAGAAGAGGGCCGCGTTGAGTCATTGGCATTCACAGCTCACAGGGCTTTCACGATATTCTTCAGTGGGCAAACATCCCTTGGCCCATACCTAAGTATGCGTGAGCGGCCCTGGCTCAGGTGCAGGTCGCGGCCAGATGGAGACGGGCAAACTGCATGCAACTCTCACTAACTACCTTACCATGTTGGTCTTGACGTGCTCCTCACTTGCATCGGCGCAAGACAATGCACTGTCGATCCTGTTTGTTGCAGGCGACCATGCGCGTAGCATTTTGCCACGACGATTTGGCTGAGGAGCCCATGTCCGCGGAGGGACACGGCCTTTCTGAAGCCTCGAGCTGGCGAGACGAGCGTGCTTTGCGACGAGCTTACCAAAACAGTAATTAATCCAACACTCTTTCCTTCGCTACCGGTCCTCGTACGTCGGCAACTACAAGCTCCAGCTGCCTTGCTTGTTTGCACCGTACCTAGGTATGTAAGTTGCACTGCCCAGGCATGCACTCCGCGGCGTAGCTTCAATCAACAACAGGAGGGGCACGTGCCAATCAAAGAGCAACCGAGCTCGACAGCAGCTGCAAGCCCACCTGCGTTGCAACATGCGGTGGGCAGCCTGAGGACAGGACTTTGCTGGCAATCTCCTGACCTATTGCTCGCCCGCTGGGCAGCTCTCGCTCGAGACGAGGCAATTGACGTAGCGTGTGCTTCAACTCGTATGACTCCACGGCATGGAAGCCAGTGCACGGGCATCATTAGGTTGTGACTGTTGGTGCAGATCAGCACACTCCAGGTCACTATTAATGTATTACAAGGCCTCTACAGCACCAGCTGCCAGCCGATACCGCTTGCGTGTGGGGTAGCCTAGCCCAAGGTTGGGCAACTCAGGGAGCTCCCGCTTCCCGTCTCGGAGCTTTTGCACATGCATTGCGACAAAGCTGACCTGACCTGGCCTCTGCAGTCGACATCCAGAACTACCTACTCCATCTCCTCCTCACTTCCCCTCTCTCGCTCCCCCTTTGCCGCCTCACTCTGCGCCCTTTTCCGAATCCTCTCTTTCTTCGACTCGGCCAGTGTCCTTCGTTCGAGCACCCGCCACGCCCCTCGACTTGCGCCGTCGCCACCCACGCCTGCACCCGACGAGGCCCTCTGCATGGAACCGCGGGCATGTTCTCCATTGCGCTGCGCAGAACCAGCAAACGATGCAGACTGACCGGCCCGCTCGTCGTGCGCGCTGATATCCCGTGCTCGACGCCGCGTGCGCCGCAGCAGTCGCGCAGGGCCAGCAACGGGGCCTGGCGGCCGGTGTCGGTGTTAGACGAGTATGCATGCGCGCTCCTTACGTCCTCTTCCTCCAGCTTGCCAGCGGGCGACTGACAGTCTTGCAAGATGGGTTGCCAGAGAAGCACGGCCCATAAGTCTGCGACAGCTCATGGTCTTTGGCCGCTCCCTGACCGAGTCGCGACTCATCAGCTCTGCCAACTATGTCCGCACTGAGCTGCCCGCTAGGTAAGCCGACCTCGTCCACTGCGTCGAGCCCAAAGCCATCGCGGATGCTAACGCGCATCTTACAGAATAGCGCATCGCATTCGCGACATGCAGCAGCTCCCCTACGTCGTCGTCACAAACCCCCACATCAACGAAGTCTACAACCTATATTACAACGCCTTCGACTGCTTCCGCAAGCTCAAGGAGGTCAAGACGCTCGAGGACAACGACAGGCTGTGCGAGATCATCGGCCAGAACCTCAAGAGCCACCTGACTGTCATACCCAAGCTGGCCATGGGCATCCTCGAGTGCGGCGGGCTGATGGACCCGGTAGACCTGGACAAGTTTATGAATACAATTCTAAGATCGGTGAGTCAAGGCTGCTTTGGGTTGATGTTGACTCAACTAACACCCTTCAGCGCATATCCCGACGGGTCATTGCCGAGCAACACCTCTCCTTGACCGAGACCTTCAACTCGTCACACTTCTCCCCCGGCGCCAAGCTCTCCGAGTCCGACTTCATAGGCGAAGTCTTCATCAAGTGCTCAGCCAAGGACGTCATCGACCGCTGCGCCAAAGCCGTCACAGCCCTCGCTCGCTCAACAAACGGCCCCGGCGTCCAGGTCCCGGAGATTAAAGTCGTCGGCCACCTCGACGCCAGCTTTCCCTATATCCTGAGTCATATAGAATACATCGTCGGGGAGCTGCTCCGCAACTCCGTCCAAGCCGTTATCGAGCGCCACCAGAAACTCGACGACACCACCTCCCCGCCGCCACCCATCGAAGTCACCATCTGCGAGGCACAGGAGCACGTCATTTTCCGAATATCAGATCGTGGCGGCGGCATCCCGCGCGCTGAGCTCCCCTACCTGTGGTCCTTCAGCAAGGGCCCCCAGAGCCAGAAGCGCCTCGAGAACCTCGGCCAGGTGCCCCGCATGGCTGCCACGATGCAGGAGCTCCACGTCGAAGACGAGCTCAGCCGCCGAGACCTCAAGACGCCCACCTACCAGAGCTCCCTCTCCTCGCTCACCAGCCGGCCGCCCAATCTGCGACTCGGCATGGGCCTACCCCTGAGCCGCGTCTACGCAGAGTACTGGGCTGGCAGCCTCAACCTCCACAGCCTCGAGGGCTACGGTGTCGATGCGTTTCTGCAGATCTCGAGGCTGGGCAACAAGAACGAGCAGCTCGCCACGAGGGCCAGCATGGATGCCGTCTGACTGGAACGAGTATCCTTGAGCCCGTAATATTATTTTTTGCATGGACAAGTGTGATGGAATAGGGGGGTCTTAGCGCACGGTGCATTATCATTTGTTGAATGGGTCAGACAGGCGGGCCTTTCTTTTTGTCTCCAAGTGCCTCCTGTCAGCAAGGAGTTTTGTGAGGATGGAATATCATCTACTTGTATGCTGGATTGTGGGCAACATCCGATACGTTGGTTTGCACAGGGGTATCGCAATTTTGTTCGAGTGTATCATGAAACGTGATGACTGAATTACATCGGCTTTAAGGTGCCTAGCTGAGAGAAAGGGGGCTTGTGTAAAGGGGACAAATAAAATAAGGCTACATGATCAAAAAGCTTCCATCTCGCGCGCCCCCTCGTCTGAAGAGAGCCATACTTGTAAGCTGGCCGCCAACGCAAATTGCAGGACTGAAAAACATGGCGAGCACGTCTGTGTTACCCCCGTGGCCACCACAACTAACAGGAGGCGCGATGGGTAGAATCGCAACCATACCCCGCCTCAGCTCCTACAGTAGCAGCTGACGCGAGTATCATTCATCTTCCTCCATGCGGGTATTCGTTGACCTTTTTTGCAATTCCTAACCCCAAACTGGAGAGACAAGCATGTGAAATGACGGCAGCCTGTCCAACATCAACGTGGCTTGCCGACACGTTGTGGTCGGTTTAACGACGGCCGTGGCTTCGGACGGCGCTGCCCTGCATCGACTCAAGCTCCGTCTCCAGCTGCTTGATCTGGGCGTGGGTCTGCTCGAGATCCTTGTTAAGACGGTCGCGCTCGGCGATGAGCTTCTGCTCCCACTGTCGGAACCGCTGCTCCTCGATCTTGACCTGCTCAGTGAAACGCTTTCGCAGAGCCTCCTCCTCCTCCTTGAACTTGGGGTTGTCGAGCTTTCTGGGACGGGCCTCGCCGAACTTGCGGGTCTCCATTTGCTGGGCGCGGTAGGCCTCGTAGTGCAGCTCCTCGGTGGTGTGAATGAGGTCGAGCATGTGGGTTCGGATCAGGATGGATCGCAGCTTCTTGAAATCGCAGTGGTCCTCGTTCTCGACCTCGGCAACACCCCATGAATATTGACGACCCTTGACGATGCGGCCGTCGCCAGTCTTGACGTCCCTCTCGGAGCCGATGACGGCGAAGGGCATGGCGGCCATCAAGCTGCGGGCATGCTGAGCAGCAGCCTCGTCATCCTCCTCGATCGGGGGCTGGTAAATCTTAATGTTCTGGGCCTCGATGACGGAGATGATCTACGAGTACAGTTAGCAAGCAAGTCCACCTGGAGCATCCCCTGTGCTACATACCCTTTGCTTGAACTTGGCCAGGTCAGCAGGGCTGAGGGTGTCGGCTTTGGCAATGACAGGGATCAGGTTGACGCGAGAGCAGAGCCTCTTCATGACCTCGATATCCAGGGGCTTGAGGGTGTGGCCCGTAGGGCGAATGAAGTACAGGCAGGCATGGACACGGAGGTCGATCTTGTCCTGGCGGCGGGGTTGCTGCTCCTGAAGCATGTACGACTCGTGCTGGTCGTCGAGGAACTCGATGATGGGCATCCAGGAGTCACGGTTGTTGACATAGTCGCCGAAGCCGGGCGTATCAATGACAGTCAGGCGGACTGCACGAGGGCACGGTTAGCTGGGTTCGGGCGCACACGCACGCGTTGGGCGGTGATGTCCGTACCCTTGAAGAACTTCTCCTCCAGCTCAGCCTTGGTGATCTCGATCTCGACGGTCTTGTCGACCTGCTTCTGGTGACGCTTCTTGTGGTCGGCGTAGTTCTTGATGGTGGTGGAGAAGAGGGTGTTGATGAAGGTGGTCTTTCCCAAGCCCGACTCGCCAGCAACCTGGGGTACATCAGTCAGTCAGCCGTTGTCGTCGAAAGGACCTTTGAATACCAGGAAACTGCTCCCCGAGTTCCTCGATTCGAATTGCAACATGAACATACCATGATGGTGAAGCCGGCACCGCGTTTGGCAACAATCTTGTGTCGCTGGTTGGGGAGATTGGCAATGCCAATCGGTGAGGCGCTCTCAGCAGCGGGAGGAGCCATCTCGACAGGATTCGGGCGCAAAGCAGGTACTGAAGGTGATGCAGAAAAGACGCAGCTCGAAGCCGATGATGCACAGGCAGATGAAGACCGCGGAGAGACGCCTACGATGGCGGTGCGAGTCGAATTGAAGGGACTGGAGTCGGAGGATGGTGGAGGTTCGGGAGCTTGTTGGATGCAGCGGGCACGAAGCACTGGAGCGAGGTGTACCTCAGGGGCAGCAGGCGGAAACGGGACCAAGCCAAAAGGGGGGGTCGTGGCCGCCAATTTTGCTGCCCTTGCCCGGTTGGCTTCTGGGGGACACGGGGCAGGGGTGGTCCCCTTTTCGTTCCCAATCCCAACGGCCCTGACATGGCGGTCGGTGCGCACGGGCCTTGCCCAACGCGGACTAGACCCAGGACCCAGGATTAATTATCTGCCGGCCCCTCCATCGCATTTTCGGGTGGGTCAATTCGCCGATAGCGATCATTGGAAACCTCCTCGACCAGCGCTCCAACCAGCCGGTTAATCTGTACGGATAGCATAATGAAGAATATCCTGTTTGAGTTGCCACATACGAAGTCCAACTCGGTAGATTTTAGAAGTAGTATATAGTTAAAAATAAAATATTGATTAATCAGCAAAGAACCAAAAAAGGCAACGTGGCGGAGTGGTTAACGCGACAGCTTGCTAGTCCGTACGCTGTTTCCCTCGGGAGCACAAGTTCGAATCTTGTCGTTGTCGTTTTTCTTTTGCCAGCCCAGGCAAGATCACGTGACTAGGCACGTGCTCATACGGGGGAGTCTGAAAATCACTGCCTTGCGCTAATCGATAAGCAAAGAAGCAAGCAATCCCAGCCAAAATTTTGGCAGCGATCCAAGTTCCAACTTAGTCGCCATATCATGGCCTGCAGATGACAATGAAGACCGACTTCAAGGTATGGCTGAGCCCCAATTGGCGCAGGCGCATGCATTCCGACTCTTGCTAATAGTGTGAGTCGCAGTTTTCGAACTTGCTGGGCACCGTCTACTGCCAGGGCAATCTGCTCTTCAGCCCCGATGGCACCCATCTCTTCTCGCCCGTGGGGAACCGGGTGACGGTCTTCAACCTGGTAGAGTATGCATACCTTTATAACTGTTGATTGACCGTGTGTGAGCGTGTGTCTAACGGGAGTCTCCGACAGGAACAAATCATACACACTTCCCTTTGCGCACCGCAAGAACATCTCGAGAATCGGACTTGCACCCCGCGGCAACATCCTCCTCACAGTCGACGAAGACGGCCAAGCGATACTCACCAACATCCCTCGCCGGATAGCCATATACCACTTCTCTTTCCGAGCGCAGGTCACGGCACTCGCCTTCTCCCCCTCCGGGAGACACTTCGCGGTCGGACTCGGTCGCAAGATTGAGGTGTGGCACGTGCCTTCGACGCCAGACTCGAACGTTGGCGGCGAGCTCGAATTCGCACCGTTTGTGAGACACCATACACATACTGGGCACTTTGATACTGTGCGGCATATCGAGTGGTCGAGCGACTCCAGGTTCTTCCTGACTACCTCCAAGGATCTCACGGCGAGAATATGGAGCTTGAATCCGGAGGAAGGCTTTACGCCGACGGTGCTCTCGGGCCACAAGCAAGCAGTTGTTGGAGCATGGTTCTCCGAAGACCAGGAAACCATCTACACCGTGAGCAAGGATGGCGCCGTCTTTGATTGGCGCTACGTCAAGCCCATTAATCGCATTGAAGAGGACGACGAGATGCGGGATGAAGACGACGACTCTGACATGCGATGGCGGATAGTCCAGAAGCACTATTTCATGCAGGGGAGCGCCCACGTGAAATGCGCGGCCTTCCACCCAGAGTCAAACCTGCTGGTGGCTGGCTTCTCGAATGGCATCTTTGGACTCTACGAGATGCCAGACTTCAACAATATCCACAAGTTGAGCATCTCCCAGAACGACATTGACTTTGTGACCATCAACAAGAGCGGGGAATGGTTGGCTTTTGGAGCCTCGAAACTCGGTCAATTGCTGGTATGGGAGTGGCAGTCGGAGTCTTACATTCTCAAGCAGCAAGGCCATTTCGACTCGATGAACTCACTCGTCTACTCGCCGGATGGGCAGCGGATCATAACGACGGCCGATGACGGCAAACTCAAGGTGTGGGACATCGAATCAGGGTTCTGCATCGTTACCTTCACCGAACACACGAGTGGCGTGACGGCCTGTGAGTTTGCGAAAAAGGGCAACGTCCTTTTCACGGCCAGTCTCGACGGCTCGATCCGAGCATGGGACCTCATCCGGTACCGAAACTTCCGCACATTCACAGCACCGACCCGGCTATCGTTCTCTTGTATGGCTGTGGACCCTAGTGGTGAGGTTGTCGCGGCCGGATCTCTGGACTCTTTCGACATTCACATTTGGTCCGTCCAAACTGGCCAGCTCCTTGATCAGCTGTCCGGCCATGATGGCCCGGTTTCTGCTCTGGCATTTGCGCCAAACGGAGGGTCTCTGATCAGTGGCAGTTGGGATCGCACTGCTCGGATATGGTCAATCTTCAGCCGGACACAGACTAGCGAACCCCTCCAGCTGCAAGCAGATGTGCTGGATATTGCTGTACGGCCGGATTCTCTGCAGCTCGCCATCTCGACGCTCGACGGGCAGTTGACGTTCTGGTCCCTGGCAGATGCCGAGCAAATCGCCGGGCTGGACGGACGTCGCGATGTATCCGGAGGGCGACAGATTACGGACCGAAGGACCGCGGCCAACGTCTCCGGGACCAAAAGCTTCAATTCCATTCGCTACAGCATGGATGGAAGCTGTCTCATTGCTGGTGGCAACAGCAAATACATCTGCCTGTACTCGGTGACAACCATGGTCTTGCTGAAGAAGTTCACCGTCAGTGTCAACCTGTCCCTATCCGGGACACAGGAGTTCCTCAACAGCAGGAATCTGACGGAGGCGGGACCTATGGGAGGGCTGGACGACCAAGGCGAGGCATCCGACCGCGAAGATCGCATCGACTCGAGCCTGCCGGGATCCAAGCGTGGCGGAGACCCTTCAGCCAGGAAGAAGCTGCCGGCCGTCCGTGTGACGGGCATTGGCTTCTCGCCTTCTGGAAGTGCGTTTTGTGCCGCCTCGACAGAGGGCCTCCTCATCTACAGCCTTGATACCACTCTCCAGTTCGATCCATTCGACCTGAACATGGAGATTACTCCCGCCTCGACCCTGAACGTGCTGGAAACGGAGCGCGACTTTCTCAAGGCCCTCGTCATGGCTTTCAGGCTAAACGAGGCTGGCCTGATCAAGCGGGTGTTCTTGGCCGTGCCGCCAGCGGACATTTCCCTCGTGGTGGCAGACTTGCCGACCGTCTACGTGTCCCGGCTGTTGCGCTTCGTCGCCGCCCAAACCGAAGAGTCCCCGCACATTGAGTTTTGCCTCTTGTGGATCAAGGCGCTTGTCGACAAGCACGGCGCGTGGCTGACGGCCAACAGGGGCAAGGTGGATGTCGAGCTGCGGATAGTCTCGCGCGCTGTATCGAGGATGCGTGACGAGATCCGCAGACTGGCGGATGAGAATGTCTACATGGCGGACTACCTCCTAGGGCAAGCTGGCAAGGAGACGCAAAAGGGGGGCGACCGGCGGCTCAAGTCGGGTGGACAGCAGATGATTGACCTGGGCATGAGCGGCAACGCAGAGTCTGGCGGGGAGTCGGACGACGACGAGTGGATTGGACTAGAGTAAGACGGCTGGTTCATATAGATGGATGTAACTGTAAATACCCACAAACCATGTGTTTCAACCTAGAGACGTGCCGCAGATTCGTGTTGCATGTTGGCGAACCTGCCTGATCAGTTTCTCACACGACCCTCGCCAAGCGTGTCCGGTTTCCCTTACGTTGCCTTGGGGATGCCCTCCCACGCCTCCTTGAACCCAGTCGACCGCACCCACTCGTGCTCGTCGCCCTCGACGCCGCGCAGCAGCATGTACATGACCTTGAGCCACGCCTCGTCCCCCTCGATGCGGATCCACGGCCGGCCGGCCCACTTGCGCGAGACCTCCTGCGCGAGCAGCAGCGCGCGCGCCGTCTTGATGGTGTGCCCGTCGTCGACGACGCCGTGGAACCGCGGGAGGAGGTCGCGCGCCTGGGCTACGGGGTGGGCGTCCCCGGGCGCGTACGTCTCGAGGGCGTCGGCGAGGCGCAGGGGCGGGCTCCCGCGGGCGAGGTACTCGACGCAGTCCAGGCGCAGCTTCCACTCGAGCAGGCGGGCGCGGGCGGCGGCGGGGATCCAGGCGGCGTGCTTGTTGAGGGAGAGGAAGAAGGGCGCCGAGGTGAGGTGGTGGCTGCCTCGCGTCAGTGATGCTGCTGCTGCTGCTGATGCTGCTGGTCGCTGGGATAGGGATAGGGATAGGGGCAGGGACCAGGGCGGCTTACATGAGGAAAAAGTCAAACTTGGGAATGTATGGCGGGTTCCAGGAGGCGGCGGCGGCGATGTAAGCGGCGGAATGGATCATCTCGGCGGTGCGCTCCTCGACTTCGTCGGGCGAGACGCGGATCTGGGCGAGTAGCGCGACGGCCTCGTCCTCGGCGCGGGCCAGCACGCCGTCGTAGATGCGGTTCGGGTCCTCCCAGTGGGCGCTCGTCGCGAGCTTCTCGTTCTCCTGGCGGACCGTCTCGCAGATCTCCGCCACGGGGCGCTGCGGCCTCGCGGGAGCAGCAGCAGCAGCAGCAGCAGCAGCTTTGTCGACCTTGCCCATAAACTCGCCGAGGCGGTCCTTGTGCACCGCCGCCTGCGCCAGGCCCTCGGCGACGACGGCGGGCTGCTCCCACTCGACGCCGTACATGAGCTGGATCATGGGGTGCAGGAAGCCCGCGTACAGCCGGCCGCGCAGGTCGGCGCTCCTGGCCGACGCATCGTCGAAGACGTACTCGGTGAGGACGGCCTGCCAGCCCTTGCGCTCGATCTCGCGCTGGAAGAAGGTGAGGAAGTCGGCGTAGTGCCGCCCCTTGCCGAGGTACTTGGGCGCGCCGGCGGCCCAGTCGTTTTGGAGTTCCTCGACGACGGTGCTGTGCGCGTTCATGGCCTTGATCTGGTACGTCTTGTTCTTGTCGTAGGCCTGCTGGAGGAGGTCCGGGGCGGCGCCGGTGCCGTAGAGGGTGAGGAGCTGGTGGAGGATCTGAGGTGATGACTCTGGTCAGTGTGCCGACGGCCCCTGGGCTAACGTCAGGTCAGGGCAAGCTGCGTACGTGGTTGTGGAATCCATCTGCATTGAAGAAGACGTGGTGATTCTGCACATCTAGTCAGTATAGACCCAACTCGTTGAATGGCTGTCATGGACGCACCTCGAGGTCCTTTTGGAGCAGCTCCGTGACCTTGGCCGCCGTCGCCTCGTCCTGCTCGACCTTGAGCAGGCCAGTGTCCCGCGCGGGGACGTGAATCCGATACGCCGTCGCCATACTTCCAAGCGTATCCGCACAGACCGAGTGGTGGTAGAACGTTTGTCGTCTTGGAGCAGCTATCGTCCTGTGGGCGCGTCGCAGTATCGCTCGCGGTACGGATAGTCGCATGAGACGCAGGTTGCTGGCGCGATGCCTCTTCCGACGGCCCGCCGCGACACTCCCGTCTGGCCCAGCCCCTTTATACGACAACTGCAGTCCGACTGGCTTTCTCGGTTCCGGTCGCACGAGGGCTTTCACAAGGCGAACTCGGGTGCAACACTGGACGTGCAGTGCTGACAAATGGCGACAAGGCCGCGCCGTGATGCCCTCGGATGTCCGAGAGGTGGCCACTAGCAGAGTAGATTGCAAAGCGACGGCAGCGCATTGGCTGTGCCGCGAAGCTTTCCCCGGATTCTACGGAGTGGTGGGCGACATCATGACGTCGTTTAGCTGCGGTGGTCCAAAAGGACAGCGCTCGGCTCACTGAACCTCGTCGCCACCACTCAGCAGCCGTTGCAGCGGCAGCAGACACCGGCAATGTCGGGGCCTGAACCTCCGCTTGCCGACGTTTCATCGGCCCGGCACTCGGAGAAAGGAGCAAGTTCGAGGCCCTACAGTGTAAGACGGGCCGCGCTGCTGGACACCGCCATCCCGAATATGATGCGTCGACGCTCAGGACAGACACATACATGAACGTGGCAACCGCATGGTTTTCCGTTTCTGCATCGTTGGGCCCATGATGCTGGCAGGCATGTCTGTTCACGCTTCCGCGGTCCGATACGTGCTGTTGCGCGGGGCTTTATTCTCACTGGGGATATCGGGATGCACGAAGTTGGCTCAGAACCAGGGGTGGCCAGCTACTGTCGAACCAATCGGTTTGCACTCGGGCCTCCCGTCCAATAGAGTATCAAGAACTTTCATTCACGGGCCGCATAGCCCAGTACTCGAACGTCTACCTGTGTTCGTCCTACGTACCCGATCCTTCATCAAAACTTTTCGCATTCCAAAAACTGCCGTGCCACATTAATGCCCAGCCAGCCGCGCCATCATCCCCTGGACAAACGGCCTCACGCCTTGCGCTTCTTCTGCGGCGGGCTGTCCTCGCCGTCGGCCTCCTCCATGTCCTCGTCGTCATCGGACTCAAAGTCCATGTCGCTCAGAGCGTCCTGCTCCTGGGCTTGGGCTGCAGACAGGCGTTAGTCGGCTTCTTCTTCTTATTCCTCCATCTCCTCGCCGTCTTCCTCCTCAGAGTCCTCATCCTGGCTCTCGAAGAACTCACTGAAGTACTTGATGGCGCCGGGCCACAGGTCCTCGGAGATAGCAACCGCCAGGTCGTCGGCCGTGGGGAAAATCTCCAGCTCGTACTCGTCGTCATCCTCCTCCTCCTCATCGTCCTTGACCTCGACCTCCTTGCCCTCCTTGCGGGCCTGGCGGCGCTCCTGCTCCTCCTTGGCGGCCTCGCGGTCCTCCTCGGGAGTGATGTTCCTGCCGCGGAAGCCGAACCAGGCGAAGAAGCTGACGCCGCCCAGGCCCGTGTTCTCCATCTGCTCCTTGAGCTTCTTCTTGGCCTCGGTCTCCTCCGTCTTGCCCGCCTTCTCCTCCTCCCAGACCTTCTTGGCCAGGGCCAGCAGGCCGCCCGTCAGGTCCTTGTCGCCCTTCCACTTGATGTCGACGGGCTCGCTGACGAGGCCGGCCCAGCCGTCCTTGGCGTGGCGCCACCAGAACTTCTTCTCGAGGACCGTGTTCTCAAAGTACTCGTTCTCGCTGAACTCGAACTTGATGGCGATGCTGCGGGGGTCGCCCTGGGGCAGCTCGAAGCGCTCGACGGACAGAGACTTCAGGGAGCCGAGGAGCAGGGCAGCGTCGCTGGGCTGGATGTACTCGTCAATGTCCGCCGGCGACTGCTCGAAGACGAGAGGCCAGAAGTTGGGGATCTGGGAGATGACCTTCTCGCGCTTGACGTAGAGGGCCTTGGTGAGCTTGTCCTGCTGGCGGACTGTTGAGCCATACGTCAGCCGCCTCTCCTCATAAACTCTAGAAATGCGCGCGCGCAAAAACGGTATGACGGTCGCCACGACACTGAGCTGCATTGCGCCCAGCGCCTCAGGGCGCCAACCACGGGAACAGTAACTTACGCAGTTCAAGCTCGACATCCTCAAAGTCATCCTCGAGGTCCTCGAGCTGCTCGTAGGCGATGGGGATGTCCAGATTCTCGGCCGACATGGTGGCGGTGTTTGTTGATGTGTGTGAGTGAGGAGGGATGAGAGGGCAAGCCGTCTTGAAATAAGATATGATGGAGGGAGCCTGGTCTCGTTTTATAAGCCCGCCAGGGATTCGACGACGCAAACTGCAAAAAAAAATCTGCGCGCCCCAGAAATTTTAACGGTCAGAGGCAAACGACCAGCTCGGCTTTGGCTGCAGGCAAGCTCTCCTCAAAAAAGCTTTCTTTGGTGGAGGAAATTTACTCTACGTTACTTTTAGTGGTGCGGTTGATGTCATTGGGCCCGTAACACCCCTGTAGCCGCTTGGTACCTGCGAGGGGGTCCTGGTCCACGGCTCGGGGTGCTTGTGGGCTGTTTTGGCCCGCTGGTTGGCAGGTCAAACAGGCACCAATAAATAGAGCAGGAGCATGATGCGGCAGACAGCAGGGGAAGTGCTGCAGGCGAAGGGACTTTTAGAGTACTTGCCCGGTACAAGCACTGGCTAGAGAATGCGCAAACGCTCCAGGGCTTCCGTGCGGCTTCTTGCAGGCACCGCTGTGGCTTTTAAACAGAAGTCAGGGTCCACGGTGCGGCGCATGCGAATATTGGCACTGTCTTGAAGGCACCATCACTCCTGCGCCATCCACAGTGAGACGAGAATGCACCGTGCATATGAAGCTGGAGCCGTCTTAACACGGCCAAGCTTCAACCTCACCGGCCGCTGCACCTACATGGCGTTTTTAAGGAACTCTATGGACGATACACTTGTCTTGATACCCATTGGCCTTTCAATCTGCCCACCGGAGCCGTCTACGGTGGCGGCCTTGATCCTCATGCCGTGCGCCGCGAGCTCAACCCCAAGTACATAGCTGGTACTGATCTGAAGGCTTGATATCATGTCATCTGGCTGCAGCTGTTTGGACCACAGCGAATGTAGCAAGCAAGCAAACTTGCAATCGCGTTGAGTCATCCAGAAGCCAACGACCTGATCAGTCAAACGACATTACTTCAAGGCATACGCGGTTTCGGATGTGGCGCATGGTTGCTGTTGAGTGTTGAGGCATCGTAACCTGCGCCACATCATCCAGCAGCGCCCTGGAACGCTCATGTCCTCACCCTCTCAAATCACACGAGGAGTGATTCATGTCAACGCCCGTAAGTGTGCAAATAAATACCCATCATCCATTGTACATATATTATCCCAGCAACTAATTCATCCAATCAGATACTTGGCTGATCGTCTGCAAACAAACAACTGAAAGTTGCAAGTTTATGTGGGGCTGTGCAGCCTATACCGGCCCTGTTAGCCTGACAGCCTCAAGCCCTCAACCAGATCTCAACCCGGCCTGACTGGACTGTCACTCAGCAACATGGGCCGACAGCAGCTCTGCCATCACTCGATTCTCCCAAAATCAAAACTCGCACATCAGTAACGGCCCGGCAGTTGTCAGGCCGACTATAAATTCGCGTCCTCGGTCGGGCTCAAGCTGTCTCCTTGCAGTTCTCTCCTTCACCGTTGCAACCCCCACCCTCATCCCAACCACATCTCGCCTCCGTTGTCGGCAGCTCGGAACCCTGCTTCAGCTCACTTGACAACTCTGTGGTTATTTGAAACTTTCAACATCTCAACCTCATTCCCCTTCGTGGTCAAGAGCCTCGCAGACTTGCCCAGCTTTCTTGACAACTTCGTCATCATTCCTTGAACCCCTCAACGTCGCAACCTCATCCCCCTTTTGTGGCTGAGAGCCTCGCAACCCCAGCTCCCTCGACAACTTCCTGGTAATTACTTGAAGCCTCTCTACGTCACAACATCACCACTCACGCTCTCTAGCCCTCAACACCATGAGCCAACCCAGTGCTCGCAAGATGCCCCTCGAAGTGGCCGTCTTCTCGGCTGAGAGCGCGCTCACGGCCCAGACCCTGGGGGCCTCCCGCGTCGAGCTCAACGCCGGCGGCTCCTACGGCGTTGGCGGCCTGACTCCCGCCATAGAGGAGCTCGCAAATCTCCGGGCCGAGCCGCGCAAGCTCACCATCCCGGTCCACGTCATGATCCGGCCGCGCGGTGCCCCGGCAGAAGGACCCGACTTCGTCTACTCCGCCCGTGAGCTCGCGGAGATGTTCACCGCCATCTCCCGGTTCAAGGCGTCTGGACTCATGAACCCCCTCGAGGGCGACCGGTTCGTCTTTGGCGCCGTGACGGAGGTTGACAACGACGACGAGGGCGAGCCCGGCGACAAGAGAATCGAGATCGATGACGGCATCTGCACGGCGCTCATCGAGATTGCAACGCCCTTTGGCTGCGTCTTCCACCGCGCCTTTGACCCCATCGCCGGGAGTGGGCGTTGCATCGACGGCGCCGAGCAGCTGGCCAAGCTCGGGTTCCAGGGCCTCCTCACAGCTGGCGGCTTGAACAGCAGCTGCTGCAGCCAGGAAAACGTTGACAAAATCGACTACATGTGCCGTCACATGGCCGGCAAGATCCAGATCATTGCCGGTGGAGGCTTGCGTCACCACAACGTCCGCAAGGCGGCTGCTCAGCTCGCCGTCTACGACGACAACAGCATATGGTTCCACACCGCCGCCGTCAAGACCATCAACGGCGCCCTGACCGAGCATCTTGACGGGGACGAGCTCGCCGACGTCCTCACCGTGCTGGGACAGGTCCAGCCGGCCTAGAGGGATCCGGCTGGCCACTGGTTGCAGCACTATGGCCCAGGTTCGCGCCGCCAGCCCTCCATGACATGACACGACCTCGAAACAACAGCACCTCCCTCTGCCAGTTTCTGTTTTGCTAACTCTTTTTTCTTTCTTGCGTGGAGGCCGACTTCGACGAATCAACTCGGCGCCCGAGAGCGGGTTCGGGTTCTACGGCGTCCATGGCTTCGCCATCCGTCTCGTTCTCTTCCCGACCAGCTACGTCGCCATCCGGGTTTCCGAGCCAGAGCTGGAGCTCCCGTCCAGGCCTGCATCGGTTGGCTTTCATTCGAGCCTTGGGCGCGACATGTCCGCGAAGAAATGCTAGTTGGCACACAAGACGTGAGTCTTCTTTTTGCCTCTTGAGACTTGACTCGACATGGGATGCCTTTGGTTGATGCTGTAATGCTTCTGCACTTTTTGATTTTAGTTTGAGTGGAGGGAGGTCATGGTAGCAGGGTTTGCCGGGGACTTGGCTGGACGGGGAAAGGACGCGACAGGAGAGGACATTGATAGATATCACTGAGAGAGATGCAATAGTTCTTGCTTTTTTTGGGGGGGGGGGGGGCATTGAGAGGTTTTGAAGCCCATACACATTGCGAATCTCTTGCAGACTTGACGCCCGCTCTATTACTACTGCTACAACCTTGTGACTTGTTCTTTCATCTGCGAGTTGTTTCTGTTCTGTTCTACAACAGTTCTCGTCTTCTCATCTCGTCATCGTCGTCATCTCTACTGCTACATCCTGTTTCATTTTGATATCCCCCTTTCCCGTCGTCACCGCCGCACCCTTACGCGCTCTTGGTGGGCTTGGGCTTGGGCTTGCACCCCTCTCCGTGCTCGCGCGCCATGCCCAGGCAGCTGGCAATCTTGTAGAAGATGTCAACGTTGCTGAAGGTGCCGCCAAAGGTGGCCTGGCAGGGCCCCATGGCGTAGATGGGCACGTCGGTGAGGGAGTGGACGCCCTGGGCCTCGCTGGTGGGCAGCGTGCCGTTGATGACGATGCCCTTGGGCGCGTCCTCGGCGTTGACGTAGTACTCGCTACCCACCTTGACGGCGGGCTCGCGGGGACCGGCCTTGTGCACCTTGTAGTCCTCGCGGTGGTCGGGCGCGGCGCCGACGCCGCCGGCGATGGCGTACCGCGGCTCCCAGTTGACGGGGAAGTTTGTGCCGGTGCCGTACTCGACGCCCTTGGCCTTGCTGGTGTACTGAGAGAGACCCGACTTTTCGTAGACGCCGATGGCCTTGCGCTTTTGGCGCTCGTCCTCCTGCTTGGTGAGGTAGTCGGTGTCGGCGGAGCCCCAGACGCTGCAGACGGATGTTTGTTAGTTTATGTTATGGCCACAAGAGGGAAAACATGGAGAGTGCGGCTTACTCGAAGCCGTGGCCGTGGTCGGCGGTGACGATGATGAGCGTCTCCTCAAGGACCTTGAGCTCCTTGAGCTTCTCAATGGTGGCGCGAACAGTGTCGTCGAGCTCGAGTAGGTCACCCAGAGCACGGTCGTAGTCGAGGGCGTGCATCTGCTTGTCGACAGAGGCAGCCTCGGACATGAGGAAGAAGCCCTTGTCGCCGCCGCGCTTGTGCAGAATCTCGACGGCCTTGAGGGTCATGTCCTTGAGGCCGGGGAGGTCGAGGGCGGGCTCCTTGCCACCCTTGGGGTCGTTCTTGAAGCCCTTGAGGTTGTCGGTGTAGACGTTGCGGTCCAGCCAGACGGGGAGGTTGCTCTGGCAGAACATGCCGAGGGCCTTCTGGCTGGGGTCGGCCTTGAGCAGGGACGTCTTGTTGAGGCTGATGGTGTAGTTTTTCTTGGCGAACTCGGCATAGTAGTCCCTGCCCAGGTAGGAGCCCTTGCCGGGGACGAACTGCTCGGCGCCGCCACCGAAGAAGACGTCAGGGCCGTCCTGCTTGGTCCAGCTGTAGTTGGTCATGCCGTTGAGGGCCTGGTCGATGAGCGGGCCGTACTCGGAGCGGCGGCGGGTGTGGCCGGTCAGGGCGATGGGGGTGGCATCGGCCATGAAGGCCGTGGAGACGGCTCCCCAGGCGCCGCGCTGCAGAAATGTCAGTAGAGTTCCTGCTTTGGCGAGGGAACAGACGTTTTGAGGCTTACGTGGATACGGCGGAAGATCTCGACAATGGTCTCGACCTTGGGGTCATCAAAGGGGTCGGGGGAGGAGTCGGCGTGGACACTAGCAATCCATTGTCAGCAAAATGCTGCCCCCCCGTCGGGAGAATATGCTGTCTTTACCCCATGGCGTTGACGGTGCTCTTGTGGCCCGAGTACAGGGCAGAGGCCGAGTTGGCAGAGTCAGTGATGTAGCTGTCAATCGAGTGCGTCATCTGGTGGCCCAGGACGGGGAACTCGTCCATCTTCATCAGAGTCTGGTATTTGCCGTTGATGCTCTTGTGCCCGAGGAGACGGGCAGCGGTGATCTGTATACAGTGTGAGTCGAAATGCCCCGGCTGCAACCATTGACTGGACGTGTAAGCCTACCATGTTGGTGGTCATGCCATCGCCGATGAAGAAGATGACGTTCTTGGCCTTCCTCTCCTTGGCAAGGGGACGGACGGTCCACTCGGCAGTGGTCTTCTCGCCGTTGTAGTACTCCAGGACGACGGTGTACTTGCCGGGCTCGTTGAGGGAGAGCTTGCGGTAGGCCTTGGAGGCGACGTTGACGACCGAGGGCGTCTTCTTGTCCTCGGCGAAGAGGTCCTCGAACCACTTGAACTGCCACTTCTCCAGGTCGGGCTCCTTGATGTCAAAGGCCTTGGCAAAGTCCTGGGGCTTGTCGTTGCCCTTTGCGATGGTCACCTTGAACTTCTCGTCGGGCTTGCCGTCGTGGGCTGCCTCGGAGCCGTTGACGGGGGCGTGGACCTCGACGCGCAGGTCGAAGAGCTGGCCGGGCAGGAAGTCGCTCTGGTCCGGCGGCAGAAGGCAGCCCAGCGTCGGGCAGGTCCCGAGACGCTGGTATGTCTGGGCCGAGACGGCCGACAGCGACGCGGCCACGAGGGCGGCGACGTTGAGCTTGGCCAGCATCTTTGCGTGTCCTGCGGTGCTATCACGGACTGACGGAGCGGCGAGGAGGCCAGCTGACTTTGGGGCGGCGCGCGGATAGGGGGGAGGAGAGGGAGACGGGTCGAGCAAAGGGTTCAGCTCACGCGGGCCGCGGCCAGCTTATTATATGGATGAGCAGCGCAGCAGCACGCACGTGGAGGCGTTGATGGTCGGAAGCAGCCGACTGGACAATGCCCGCGGGACGGACGGCTGCCACGTTGGGCATGTCAAGCTGCAGAGGCAACGCCGTCGTCGGCCGAACGCACGTTTCCCCATCCATGCCATGCGCCGGCGCGCGACAGCACCCTCCTATCAGGACGACCGAATGGACGGGGGCAGCTCCATCGAGCGGAGGATTATGAGAGGGCTTCTGGCGTCGGCGGACGCGATGTCACGGTGAACCCTTCATCGTCAGGAACACGGGCACGTGCCGGCGCCACTCCTGGAGCTTGCCTGGAGCTTGTCTGGAGCTTGTCCTGGTGCACTGTCAGGCAGAGGCGGGAGCAGCATGGGTGGCCCGGGCCAGGGCTCGTGGCTGCGGCCGGCTGCGCTGCTGGTCCAGGCAACTGGTGATGTCGGTGGTGGTGGAGGAACCAGTGAAGCCACAAGATCTGTGGAGCGTCACCACCAAGACTTGGGCCAAGACGCCCAGGAACCAACAACGGCACGGCTCCACCGCTCGCAGGCACTAAACGCCCTCTAATCTGCATAAGCTTATGATGCTTATCCTGGATAGAGAACTTGGCGCCCTGCCACGAGGGGTGGGTGGACTGCGCGGAATGCACGATCGGCTGCCGACCCCGTGGGCAGACACGGGCGCCTCATTGGCGGCTAGAAGCTCTAAAAGTTGGTGGCATCCATGCGCCGCCAACCTTGCTGCGACTGCAAAAGGGCAGCGATTGATTATCTTGTTCGTCTGTCTTCCCCATGGAACGGAAATTCGAGAAGGGGCTCGGAGCGGAGAACAGACCGGATGAAAGCGCGTGATTTATTCTGCAGTGGAAACATGAACTGCGGTTGTCGGTTCCACGGGATGCTTCTCTTGTCTGGTATCCTGGATCATGTCTGAGTGAGAATTAACTTGCTACCCAACTAGCGGCATAGGTCATGACACTGCGCGCTGCACAGCCCGAGCCAACAGCATCCACGCCAGATTCGGATCATTGACGCAAGTGAGGGGAACCGTGGGGCCTCCCAACCGTCGCGAGCTTCCGAATCGCTCACCGAGACGACCCGGCTCGGCCGTCGCCAGCGATTCGATAGTACGAGTTCGCTCGTCTGTTCGTGCTCGACCCAGACAACGGCCGGCTTCGTCCCACATGCCCGTCGGCGGCCGTGGTCTAGGCTTCGGACCAGATGCCCAGCTTGGCCAGAGCACGGCCGAGACGCCCGGCAGCCAGCCAGGAAATGCATGCACCACGAGTTCAGCCTTCATGCCGGGCGGCAATGTCGCATCGTTGTATGCCGCTTTCACTTTTACCCCCGTAGTACGAACTACTCGTACAAAGTATATCCCCGTGGTATATCCACGGATCCGTGTGATGGGTTGCATTATTCTGCCACGATCGGCAATGTGCAGCTCGCCTCATCCATGTGTATCTCTTCCTCGAAGAACAGCAACTCATGCTTCCATCCCGCGCTTCGCTATTTAAATGCCATTCTCCACAGGTCGCCCATCCTCGGGAACTTTGCCGTCGAGATCCGCCCAGCCGGGCTTGTTGATCCTCTCCTGGCCAGCCTCGCTCTTGAAGTGATACCCCCTCGCCCGTGGTCGTTCGCCCGTCCCTTCCGGCAACTCGGGCTCGTACGCCGCCAGAAACTCTTCCCTTCCCTCTTCAAACTCCGACAGCCCCTTGCCCAGCGTCCGCCGGATGCTTGCAAAGAACTCGCTCATGACCTGGTGGTTGTGAATCTGGAGCAGGTTCCAGCCCAGCATCTCCTTGGCGTTGAGCAGATGGTGCAAGTAGGCGCGGTGGTGGTGCGTGCAGGCGTAGCATTGGCAGCCGTCAGAGAGCGGTGCCAGAGATGCGCTGTGCTCGGGTGACCACATGTCCGCGCCCAATGGCTGAATGCCCACGGCTGTAGATGGCGGGAAGGTAAAGGTGAGGGCCACCCCAGAGTCGGAGACGCTGTTGACGAAAGGTATCGCGCAAAGATCGACGCCGAGGGATATTTGTCGCAACACCTCGTGCGGCGTCCTCGGCGGGTCCAGGGACAGTTTCGGGAGAAGCGCCAGCGGGCGGTAGCTGGTGAGTTCCGGCAGGATGCTCACGTTGTAGATCGCCAGTCCAGAGAGCGCATCTGTCACATCCTCGGCGAGGTGCCTGAGGTAGTCCCATTGGATTGGGAGCTCAACGGGGAGCACCGGGGCAAAGAGGGACACCCCGAGCTCGTCGAGCGGCACTCGGCTGCGGAAGTGTTGCAGGAACTCGTCCAGCCACTCCTCGGTCCGCTCAACCATCTTGATGAGCTTCTTGGACGCAGGGGTGGTGCTCGTATGTAGCGCATCGGCCAAGGGGATCGCTACATCTGGCCGGAGGTTCTCAATGGCTGCGGCGTACTGCGGGACCGTCACGCTGGCGAAGCCCGTCGAGGTGAAGAGGGTGGCGGACCTTACTCCGTTTCCCATTGGCGTGATGACTGGCGGGCAACGTCTGGGGCCCAGTATCGTCGTCCTATCTGAAGGCATGGCCGTGAAGCTGTGTAACCGGGGAAGGCTATCGCTCAGCGGCGACTTGTATATCGGGGGGTCCTTTTTCTCGACAACTGCGTAATGGTCAGCCAGTGTCGAGTATCGTGGCCACAGTTTACTGACAGTCCTCGAAAGCCATGTATGCTGCTTCCACTGAGGTGTGCCTGCTCAAGATGTCGGGAGTGATGTGAGGCACGGCTCCTCGAGATGTGACGGCGGTGTAGTTGGGCGTCTCGATGGCTCGCCGGCGGGCAAGGGCGAGTCGCCCGAGGCGAGCTGTGCAGCCACCAGTCGCAGCTGAGCCCAGGATCTCAAACATCTTCCTGGCCGGCATGGTGGAGGAGTCTTGTTGCCCGGTCGCGTTCATCTTGGCATGTTCCTTGAGAGACTGATGCACCCCTGAGTGACGGATGGTCAAGTCGTGAGGGGGAATGCCGTAATTGCTCTTTCAGGTATTGGCCATCTAAGATCGCGTGATGGCTCGAATGAGGTCGACGGTGAATACCGCAAGTCTAATCCGTAATGTTGAGTCTCTTTTCGTGGATGGATGTCAACCTCACAGTCACAGCGCCAAATCTCACTGCTAAAAAGTGTGCCTGAGATGGCGCACAGCGAACGCGGTTGGGCGATGGAGACCCGAGGTTCACCCGGCCAGGACCCTTGAAATCCACACCTCATCTGCAGGGGAGAGGAACAGGGATCTCAGACCCCGTCTCCAACCGGCCAGCCTTGAACTAGCAGCCCTGGCCAATGGCGACGAGGACGCCATCGACGTTGGTGGGCGCAGGCCCGGCAACGTCGGCGGTTGCAGCATCGTTTCGCTGCCACGGCCAGTTTATGGTTGAAGCCGTCCCTCGACTCATGGCGATGCTGCTCCATCTCTTGCCTGCACCGTGGAGGCAGCCTCACGACAACGACCTGCGACAGCGTCGACAGACCGACGCCACCGTCCTGCTCCTCCTCTGAGCCGCCTGCTCGAGCCAACAGCATCAGCTCAGCCGCATGACCAGCGCCCAAACGCATCCCAAATCCGTCCGCGCAAGCCGCCTGTCTGACCCACATCCGTCCCGGCCCAGCTCGGATCTGCATCGACCCCCTCCGCAGCTCATATCGTATCGCATCCAGGCCTTCGTGCCCTTAAACCACCATGGTCGGCCGTCATGACGATGAGAACCAGCCCCTCATGACCGAACAGGAGCGACGCGAAGCCCACGCGGGCGCCGACCTCGACCTCGACGCCGATGCCGCAGGCGACGATGGGGCCCAGCGCAGGCGCGGACCCCAGGCTGACGCCGCGCATCCCGATGCGCCTCTCGACAGCGAAGGCACCCTCCAGGTCGAGGACGACAGCGGCCCCCCGACGCCGCGCTTCGTGCAGGACGAGAACGCCTGGAAGCGGTGGAAATGGGTGCCGTACCCCGTGCGCCGCATCATCATGGCCGTGGGCAAGTGGTCCGAGGGCCCGGCGGATGCGCGCCCGTATCGCATCAAGCCGCTGTTCCCCGTCGTCCAGGAATACCCGCTGTGGCTCGTCGAGCGCTTCCTGCCCAAGCTCAAGTACCGCGTGTGGCTTCTCTTCTTTTACTTTTCCATCTGGCTCATCACCTTTGTCCTCGTCAAGCGCCAGGGCACCGTCGCGACCGAGATTGCGGGATGGGGCCAGCCGCAGACCATCAGCTGCGGCGACTCGTACTGGAGCTCTGGCAATGGCTGTGGCCTGGACGGCAACGACTGCCGCCCGTTCTCCGACAGCGGGTTCGCGTTTCGATGCTCGGCCAATTGCGAGAGCTATCACGTCCTAAATCCGAGGGCCGTCGGCGACCAGGAAGTCATATACCGCCCCCTGGTCGTCGGGGGCCCGTCCAACGATGTGAACCCTGAGCTTGCTACGTATCGCGGCGACTCGTACATCTGCGGTTCGGCCATACACGCTGGCGTCATCTCCAACCAAAACGGCGGATGCGGCGTCGTCAAGCTTGTGGGGCGGCAGCAGGATTTCATCAGCTCGCAGAGAAACGGCATCACAAGCGTTGGCTTCAACTCGTATTTTCCGCTGTCCTTCCAGTTCGTACCAGACATTGGCTGCTCCTCGGAAGATACGAGATGGTCTCTCCTCGCGGTGTCGGTCGTCTTCACCGCCGTGCTCTCCATCTTTACGGCCTCGCCGGCCCTGTTCTTCTTTCCTACCTTCATTGGCATCTTCTGGACCGTCGGGATGGCGTTGGACTCGCCTCCGCAAAGGTCCGTTGCCGCGCTCTTCTCCAACATCTTGGGCAAGTTTCTGCCGGCCATGTTCATCGCATGGGTCATGTACGACAAGATGGGCGTCCGGCGCACGCTCGGGGGCCTGACTGCCCAGATTGAGAAGACGGTACTCTGGCTCGGTGCGTGCTGGGTCGGGGCCATGACCAACTACACGCTAGATTTCATTCCCATCCAGCGGCTCAACAAGCACGATCTCGACCAGCAACCCGGCGCCAGGGCTGCGCTGGCAATCATCATCATTGTCCTTGTTGTCGTCGTCGCGACTCAAATTTGGTTCTTCAGGAAGGAGGCGCGATTCGTCAAGTACATCAAGCTCTATGCCCTCTTCCTTGGGGGCATCGTCATCGCCCTCGTTCTCCCTAGCCTAAATCTACGCATTCACCATTACATATTGGCGCTGCTCTTGCTCCCTGGCACCAGCTTGCAGATGCGGCCCTCTTTGCTCTACCAAGGCCTCCTCATTGGGCTGTTCATCAACGGCATCGCCCGGTGGGGCTTCGATCCCGTGCTGCAGACGTCGGGTGCCCTGCAAGGCGATGCGCAAAAGGGGGGCCTCCTCCCAAACATCCACCCGCCGGCCATCAACCTGGGCAGCGGCGCCTCGGGCCTCTCCAACATCACGTTTGGCTGGGACGTGCCCGTCGGCAAGCGCTACGACGGCATCAGCGTCCTGGTCAACGACGTGGAGCGCTTCCGGTCGTACTTTGGCGATGAGGACGAAAAGTCCAAGTTTGTCTGGTCTAGAAACAGCACGTTAGATTTGCCCGAGTATTTTAGATTTGCGCTCATGAGCGGCAGCGACAGCGGGGACTACACCAAGGCCGGCATCTGGACTTCGGACGGGGAGTGGATGGAGATGCAGCCGGGGCCGTCCAGGGTCAAGGTTCGGAGCGTGGACAGAGGGGAGAGGTTACGACGCTGATGGGTTACGGAGACGTTGTGTTTGGGTCTTCCATAGGCGTATCCGTACTTCGACATAATTATTCTCTGTGGCTGTATCCTGGGAATCGGAAGCTCCGTGAGGTAGTGAATCTCGGCGCTGGTGGATCGCCGCTCCGAGCCCACTTCGGATCGATCAACGGGCATCCAATGAGTCTCCACCTTGCACCTCATCCAGAACTTCATCTTGCGACAAACCTCCACCAAATCAACATCTTGCCGCCCACGACTTCCTTCATCTGCGATGCTTAGAACCTCGTCCATTCATTGAACCATTGAAACCTCAAGGCGCTGTACGAGTGATTCGTCAACTCCACCTTGCGACACTCCCCTCCACCAACTCTCATCCTCAGGCCAAGGACAAGCTTCACAGCATCAACCGCAACACGCCGGCAAACACAAAGAGCACGACGATGCCCCCCCGAATACCCACGGAAGCCGACTTCGCACCCCTCGCCGCCACCGTCCCCCACGCCCTGCACTTCCCCAACCCGCGCGAGTCCACCACCGCCATCCTCATCCTCCTCCACGGCCTGGGCGACAGCGAGGCGCCCTTTGCCCGCTTCGCGCGCAACATCGCCCTGCCGGGGGTCCTCGCCATCGCCGTGCGCGGCACCGCGCCCCTGCCGCCCTCGCTGCTCCTCGACGACGACGACGATGCCGCGGCGGATGGCAGCGGCACGGCGCACTTCCACTGGGGGGACGACGTGAGCCTTGATCAGCGCACGGGGGACGTCGACCCCGATCCTGGGTTTGAGCGCGCGAGGGGCTTGATCATGGAGAAGCTGGTCGGCGAGGTCCTGATCGAGAAGTGCGGATGGGAGTTGAGCGACATGATCCTCTTCGGCTTTGGGCAGGGCGGCTCGCTGGCCCTGGGCCTCGCCTCCGCGCTGCGCAAGACGCCGGCAGTCGTCGACGTCACAAGCGGCGACAGCCAAGACCGCCGGCCCAAGGCCTTCAAGGGCGCCGTCTCCATCGGCGGACCGCTGCCCGCGTCCATGGTGCCCACGCGCAGCGCGCGCGACAAGAGCGACACGAGCGTCCTGGTGTGCCAGCTCGACGAGGACCGCGTCGAGGCCATCAAGAACGAGTTCAAAGACGTGCGGGCCGTGCGCTGGAAGAGGAGGGATGTGGCGATGCCGCGTGATAAGGAGGAGATGTTTCCGATAATGAAGTTCATCGCGGACAGGTTAAAGAGCGGCTGGTAAGCCAAGACGGCATTGGAAAGCTACAGCTACAAAGGGGGCGTCATTGGTACAGCAAGGGTATCATTCGTGATTCATCGCTACCTAATCATCATCTCTCGTCTGCGTCGCCCGCCTGGAGCATGTCGGCGAGGACATCCCACTTTGCCGACTGAGCATTGCCGCTCGCCCTCGCGACGCTCCTCAGTCCCCCGCATATGAACCGCAGGTTCCTGTCGAAATCCGCCTTGATCTCCCTCAGCATGGCCAAATACGATCCCTTGTCCCCCTCTATGCCCACCTCAGACGCTCGCGTCCTGCCGTGCTCCAGCCTGATGGCCAAATCCAACATGTCGAGGATGCCTTCCCGGATAGGGGCCAGTCTGCTGCCGAGACACGCCTGGTCGATCATCTGCTTCATCGCGTTTGCATGGACCACAATCATGGCGTCAACGTCCTCCGCGGCATGCAGGTCGCGCCGCATTTGGCGATCAATGGGCTCCAGGACCAGCGTTGCTAAATACGTCTGTATCGTCGTGCAGAACCAGAGCAGCCTGCTTCGCGAGGCGTAGAACAAGGCGCGCTCGTCCCAGTTCTCGTGGTCCGTCCAGTAGTGTCGCAGGATCTTCGCCTTGTGCAGGGTATGCGTTGCCCTCTTGATTTGCAAAAGCAGCGTGAAGACGGACTGGTAGTGTGCCATGCTTTCATCCGTCACAATCATCTGCACCGGCCAGTGCGGTCTGTAGCTGATCTTGACACTGGGGAGCGCTGTTTTGACGGAGGCTCGGGCTTGAGAGGCTGGCAGACGCTTGCCGGCTGCATCGACACTAATGGACAGCCTGTTGGTATCGACAAGCGACGCAAAGGCCTCATGTCCGGCTGCCGTCAGTCCGAAGCGGTCGTGCCAACCTGGCTTCAATACATCCAGCTTGAAAAAAAGGCCATCGGAGAATGAAGCAGTCGCAGATCCATCCGACATGAAGTACAGGGTTTGCAGAGCGTCCAGCGCCGAGCTCAGACCCCAGTCTCCAAACAGTGCATTCTTCAGCGTCATCGAAGTCTTGCGATACTTACTTTGGACCCAGTGGCCAAACGCGGCGCCGAAAAGGTCTGCAAAGGGCGCGAGTTCGAACCCTCGCGGCCAGATGGTATCGTAATCGAGGGGCGGCTCGTCATGGACCTGTCGAGGAAGCGTCGTGCCATAACCCCCCAGCAATCTCAGCACTACAATGTTCTTCCCAGCATTGTAGATCTTGCTGACAGCCGGCTGGAGAAACTTTGGGGCATGCAGTCTCCCATCGGTCGTTTTGCGCAACTTGAATCGGCCCTGCCAGGTGTTGCTCAGCGACACATTGCCGGATTCTTCAGAGACGAAGAACAGTTCATTGCCCGGGAGCAGCCTGCCTTCGTCCATCCAGTGGCGGATAGGTCGCAGGTAGACGTTGAAGCATTCCACAAAGATTCGAGCCAGAAACTCGCAGGTATCCAGCCTACCTGTAAGTTGCGCCGTGCTTGTCTCGTCAAACATCAGTTCCAGATAGTGAAACGTTTCCAGGTCAGGCGCCTCTTGCACCCGGGCGATGACGTTTGACAGAGCAAAGAGAGGCTCGAGCCACGGAAGCAATTCTCCCCTCGTTGCCATTAGACTGACCACAACCTCGTCCTTTGGCGAGGCAAGGCGCGATTGAACGTCGGATAGCTTGCAGTCCAAGGTACGAAGGCGCCTGGAAATGCAATCTTGCAGCGCCTGAAAGTGTGGGACTATCTGCGGCTGGCTTACAAACCTTCGCAGAATGCCCAGCTGCCGTCCAAACTCCGTGAAGGTGCTCATCAGAGCCTTGTGTGTTTCCCACGCCATGTCAGCCAGTTGAAAGGTTGGAACGGCAGAACCCCTGTGGTCGAAAAGCGTGCAATCGAGGCCTTGGAGCATGAACAGGACCTCGCGCAAAATCTGCGCCTCGGAGACGGCAATCTTGCGCGTGTGTCCCGAGGAGTCTTCCGGCGGGGATTCTCCTCGCCATTCTTGCGCTTTCAGAACCGAATCGAGGGCCGAGCGGTCTTCGGGACGGATGATGAACTCTTCTGCCGATCTGCCGGCAGGCGGTCCATCTCCTGAGATGGAGGTTGCTTCGGATTGGTCCGCCGAGCGCTCCTCGAGCTCTTCATCTGCAGAGTCATCGCTATAGCTCACCGTTTTCCAAAGGTTTGCATCTTGATCCCAGCCGTCTTCCCTCGCGATGTCCTCCCAACGGAGAGCTGCGTCCGCCTCTTCCTCCTCCTGCCCAAGTGCGTCGAGGTCGCTGAGTCTCGTCTTAAAGGTCGGCTGGTCGGAGAGCTCCAGCAGAAAGAGCAATATTTCGGGATGCCATTTCGAAGAATGCTGCTGCAGGGCCTTCAGCCTCTCGCGCAGGGCATCGGCCAGGGCGTCGCGGTGGTTGACCCGAAAGCGCTCTTCCAGGCCATTCAGGTTGTGTTCAACCTCGAATTGGTTTGTGCGAAGATATTGCTGTGACCTCAGGGTTTTCAGGGTGGCGTCGCATGTTGCCTTGAACCTCCTGGGGGTTGTCTAGGGGGATTGTTAGTCCTGCAGCGAACGGAGAGAACGAGGACACTCCCACCTGGGCCGACGACTGGGTCAAGGCTTCGACGAGCTCTTCAGTCAGGGCTCCAAGTTCCGCAGCAAATGCCATGGCCAAAACTCTCTCATTTTCGACAAAAGTGAGTGATTCGTTTGTCTTGTGGCTGAATAGGATCCGATGTTGCAAGTTCGTTGAGGTCGGCTATAACCGCGTCAAAGGCAGAGGGGCGCGTCTGGCGCGCTTGGATCCCCACAGTGTCCGTGAACAGTCAGGGCAATTTATTAGTGTGACATCGCCCCTTTAGCCTTTTGCGACACCTCGACAATCTACTCTCCAATCTCGAATCCCAAACTACGACATCCAAAGTCGTCGTCGCGCGAGGCACGCGGTGGCATTTCTCCTGAGCCGGCTCCTCCTCCTGCCGATTACCCCATCCATGGCCGCCTGAAGCGCGCCTATCCAGCAGGTCTTTCGCGATCTCGATCTTCGACGTCGGACGCCATGGCGATTGCGCGGCCCGTCCGGGCGCTGATGTTCGCAGCCGTCGTCTTGTGGTGCTTCTTCCTCTATCAGATCTTCAAGCCGTCGCCGTCGCTACATGGGCCCGGCGACCGATACCTGAACTTTGAGCGGGACCCCAACTTGGACCGTGGGTTGCGTCTTGTGAATGCGGCAAGGCCCTCGCTAACCATCTCGCTGTTCAGCCACCGGGGAACCTGACGGCGCTCTTCGCCGCACGTCCGAAAAGTATGCGCCAGACGCCGAACAGAGCGATCGAGTCCCCGCCACGATATTGGCGCTGGTGAGAAACAACGAGGTCGATGACATGGTGCAGTCCATGGTGGATCTGGAAAGGACCTGGAACAACAAGTTCAACTACCCGTGGACGTTCTTCAACGACGAGCCGTTCTCGGAAGAGTTCAAGCGGAAAACGCGAGCGGCGACAAACGCCAAGTGCAATTACGGTAGGCAGCTTCGTTACCGGCGCCTGGGCTGCGCTAACTCCATCCACAGAGCTCATCCCCAACGATCACTGGGCGACGCCATCGTGGATCGACGACGGCATCTACGATGAATCCACCACAATTCTCGAAGAATCCGGGGTGCAGTACGCCAAGAAGATGTCGTATCACCAGATGTGTCGATGGAACAGCGGCATGTTCTACAAGCACCCTGCGCTGAAAGACCTCCGCTACTACTGGCGCGTCGAACCCAATGTTCACTTTTTCTGCGACATCGATTACGACGTGTTCGCCTACATGTACGACAACAACAAGACGTACGGCTTTACCATCACGCTCTACGACGATCCCAAGACCCTGCCGACGTTATGGCCCGAGACGGTCCGGTTTCTCTCAGACCACCCGGGGCACACGATCCATGACAACAGCGCAATGAAGTGGGTAACAGACGACGTCAGACGGCCCGAGCATAACAAGAAGGCCCAGGGTTTCTCGACATGTCATTTCTGGAGCAACTTTGAGGTGGCGGACATGGAGTTCTGGAGGAGCCAGGTCTACGAAGACTACTTCAACCACCTTGATCGTGCGGGTGGCTTCTTTTATGAGCGGTGGGGCGATGCTCCTGTCCACAGCATAGCCCTTGGCCTTTGGGAAGACGCGAGCAAGATCCACTGGTGAGTGCTGCTCGAAGAGTTTTATACGTCCTTGATTCTGACAGTGCCTAGGTTCCGAGACATTGGCTACCAGCACATCCCATTCTTCAACTGCCCCAACTCTCCCAAATGCAAGGGCTGCGTCACTGGTCGTCTCACTGACGGCGAAGCCTGGCTTCATCGAGAAGACTGTCGACCGAACTGGTTCAAGTACGCCGGGATGGGCTGAGAACCAAGCCTGTAGCCAACGGATGCGCAAATATCTGTATCGTGGGCAGCATCGCCTTGTATTAGTTTAGTACGGCTGGCATGGATATACCGGGGGCCACATAGGAGCATTTTCGAATTCGGGTGTTATTGGCGCGGGCGGGTCAGCGCAGCTGCGCCTCGGGGCTTGCAGTATTGAATCACGTCTCCACGTAGATGATTTTGACGAAGGCACGTCACCAGGGGAAGAGCATTTGGTTGTCCATCTCTATATATCATAATGCACCAAATACCGTTACGACGCCTGACGTTCCGCCGACGCAGAACTGATCGCCCCAGCCGTCTTCTCTCCAAGCCAAGCAGCTGGTTACATTGCTCCGCGTCTTCTCCTTCCCGTCCTTGCCTATTACCTTTTTCTTCTGTTCGAATCCCTGAGGGCCCCATGGAACCTTCACTGTGGCAACCAGTTCGCCACTGAGCAGGTCCCAGGCCCAGATCCTGCCATCGCCGTTGGTGTTGTCTGCCTCGCCTGTCATTTCGTCGCCGGCAATCACGTACTTCTCTCCACCGCCCAGCAGGGACTGTACCCGCAGTTCCTCATTCTTCAGGGCAGGGTCCGAATAGGCCCTGAGACAGGCGCCGTTGTCGCGATCCATCATGCGCAGCTTGCTGTCCAGCGTGCCTACCAGCATCGCCCGCCCATCTTTCGTGAGTCTCAGGCTGGTTACGCTCGCCCCTAGCACATCCGTCGTGCACCGGCCCATCCTCACATCGTAACTCCTAACGCGCCCATCGACGCTTCCAGCCACGACCTCCGGCCCTCGTACGACCAGGGATGTAATGGCGTCCCTGGCGTCGCTGAGGACCTGAATCGGTTTAAAGCTGCCGCTCTTGGTGTCCCAGATGCGCACCGTCGTGTCGAATCCGCCGCTGACGACGAGGGAGTCCCCGTCGCCTGCAAAGCCTACACAGTTGATTCTTGCCGAGTGGCCCTGGGCGTTGCCTCCGAATCGCCGCGTCGTCACGGCCGTGGACACGTCCCAGAGGAAGACGGAACGGTCCCCGCCGGCGGAAACGAAGCGCTCATTGTCCGCTGCGACGTCGAGGCTGAGCACTTCGTAGCCGTGGGCAGCGTAGGTCTGGATGAGGCGGCCATGGGGGACTGATGGCTTCGCCTGTGGGCGGACTTCCGGGATAGTGGTGCTGGGGAATGGGTTGTACAGACGGATGGAGCGATCCGACGAGCATGTCAATATGTAGTTCCCGGGAGACGCAGAGTATGCGACCGCGTGTACGGGGCCTGTGACTGTCGTTAGCTGTGACCTTTAGTAAGGAGACATGCCAGAAACAAAAGTACCATTCGAGCCAAGTAGATGCGCCGCGGGCTTATCGGGGAACGCCATTCTGAAGGCCTCTATCCATCATATACTTTCGTGAGCCTTGGTCGCCGTAGCACCATAATTGTACAGGCTGGCCAAGGAATACCTCTTTGGTTTGGATTCTCACGATGTGTCGTGAAGGCTGGGCAGGGGGACCCAATACAGGCACGGGGCCCCGTGTCATTCTTATGTAAGCAGCGCTGCCACCACTGAAGCCAACCACTAAGGCCGACAACTACACCGCTATAACTGCACTATTACTGTTGGGGGGTATTGTATCCAACCGTATTGACTACTAGCCTTGCTGGCCTTGCTCGCTTGCTAGATTAAATATAAGCCTACCGCCTCGTTGACTTACTGGCTTTATTGGCTTGCTGGCCTGCTGGCTTGCTAGATTGAATGCAAGCCTAGGTACTGCCTCGCTGGCTTGCTGGCTTGCTGGCTTACTGGCGTTGCTGCCCTTGCCTGCCTGCTACGTAGGTGACTGCTTTTCCTCGATAGGGAAAGAGTACTGCTAATAATATGAGGAGAAGCGAAATGCTATTAATAGTACTTTTTTTTCCTTCGAAAAAGCAGAAGTGCTATTAACTGTCTATCAGGAAGCAGGTCTCGCCCGCGAAGCTAGCTATATAACTTGACTACTTACGTGACATACATTTTGGTGGTGGCTACACATCTACTTTGGTGGTGGCTACGGACTACTAACGATAAATTATAGCGGTGTAGTTGTCGGCTTTAGTGGTTGGCTTCAGTGGTGGCAGCGCTGCTTACATAAGAATGACACGGGCCCCGTGCACTTTAAATGCACGGGGCCCCGTGCCTGTATTGGGTCCCCTGGGCAGGTGATGAATGAGGTAAGCAGAGGCCTGGCAGGATCACGTGGTTTGATTGGCTGATTACGGACGCCACAGCCTCTTTGAGGCAGCTGCGGTGGAGCCAACGGCGAGCATCCAAGTCAGGCATCCCTCCTGTCCATCATCGCTTGTACAACTTGCAAACAACATCACGCGCAATCATCATCGAGAGCCAATGTCGTTACGAGTCGAATTCACAGCTTTCTTCCTCTAGTTCAGCTGTCGCTGCGTGTACAAAAAATCCTCTAACTCCACGGGACACAGCTCCGCAATCCGTGGGGATCCAGCACCACCAGCAACTCTTTGCCCGTCATTGTACAGAAAGACATTACCCAAAACGCGAAAATGCATGGTGTCGTCCGTAACAGAATCATGATGCCTCCTTTTGGTCCCGCTGTCCCAATGATGGCAGCCCCTAAACGCCGAATAATTCATGAAGCAAGGAGAAGCAAGCGTCAAGCGCCTGCGGTCATGTACAACGCTTAAGCAAGCGTGGAATAAACAACATCCATATCCATCGGATACGGCTTTTCCATCGGCTCCGGGATGTGCCAGCGGAGATGTCTCTGGTCCTTTGATTCCTCCGCACTCAGGACAACCCGGTAGCCTTCCATGGGGCTCGCCGGTCGAGACCCCTGGCTGTGGTATATCTGAATCAGCTTCTGGAGGCGCTGCTCGATGGCGTCCCTCGCCGCGTGCGAATGTTCCCAGACCTTGCCCATACTGTCAATGGCAGTCTTGGCCACGCGGATGCTCTGAATCAGCTCGTTGATCGAGGCCATGGGCCCATTGGCAGTCAACACGTCGACGGCCGTGACGATCGCGACAGACATTGCAGGGGGTGAGGTGCTCAATATCGTCGGCCGGACGCGGAGAATGCGGTCGAGGCAATTGGCGATGTCGAGGATGCTCGTCGCGTGCTCCCGGCACTCTTGAAGATGGTTCGCTCGAGACTCGGCTGACAGCCTGGCGACTGAAAGATGGTGTCGATTGAGGCGTACCAGTGCGTGGTGGTACAGGAGATGCATGGTAAGGAAGGATCCGACCTTTCCAGAAAAGGCCGCTGATTCGAGGTTAGAGCCGCCAAATGTCAAACGAGATGGCAGCGAGGTGTGCCAGTCATGTGCCCTTTTCGCTACGGTTCGAGCCTTCGCAGTGTCTGCTTCGGATGGAGAGGACCTGCTTGCGAGCCTGTATATGGCGGACTGGCAAGTCGACCAAATGTGCACCATCTCGACAAGATATCCGGTAATCTCCGATGGCCTCTCGGCCAGCTTGGACACGGTTGACTCGTCCGGGTCAAACATGGGCATGAAAGCATCAACCTGCTTCTCAAAGCTCTCCGAGTCAGCTGGGAGCCGAACATAGATATCGTCGACGCTGATCATCACTGGGCGATCCGGGAGCACTGCGTTGAGACGCTCCAGCATGAACAGGGACCACATTGTCCTCCTTCTCGCTTCGCAATAGCCAACATTGTTCATGCCGAACGGATAGCTCGCGAGTCCCTCATCTCTCGACTTTTCAATCTCTTGGTTGAGCTGCAAAGAGGCTGCGGCCGCCGCGGCGGAAGACATGAGCTCGCTAGCATCCCAGAGGCGACAGGTCGAAACATAATAGACGGCAAGGAGTATCCTGCTCTGGACAAGTTGGAGACAAGCGACCGCTGTCGTCTTTTGCGCATAGTACGCCACCTGGGCATACTCGTATGCGATGTGCTTCGGTCCTCCAGAGAGTGCCACGCCAATGGCCAGCACGCTGTAGAGAACCATCAAGTCTTCCGGAGACTTTTCACGAGGGGGGCTCGAGACCCAGGATCGGAAAATCTTCTCAGGAAAGAATCGCATGATCATGGTGTTGTCGATCTGCCCAAAGAACTGCGTGAGCACGGCACTGATCGACTCTGGGTCCGACCTATAAGGATCCGTCCTCCAAGCTCGACCGAGAACTTCGTCGGGAATTCGGGGCAATAGCTCGGGAGGTGGCCGCTGCAATGAAGCTTGGGACTTTGAATGCACCATGGATCGCGCCATGGTGGCCGAGGGTTCCCCATTCGAAATGTACGACTCAGGGCCGACTTTGAGTCGCTTGCTGTAGCCGCCGTCGGGAGAAGACGGAGCAAGGTTAATGCGAGGAGACACCGGAGGGCTGGAGCCGCTCTCGGAGATTCTGCCATCGTGGTGTCGTGATGGCATGTCAGCCTTGCGCATGTCGTCCAACTCGGCAGGAGGAGTCGAAGGCGACGTGTTGTGCCCTCCTCTGGGTCTGAGAATGCAGCGTCAGCGTCTCTAAACAAAACTAACACGGGCATCGCAAGCCAACTTACGCGTTCTTGAATTTGCAGACTCGGCCAAACTTCTCGCACTGGACGCATCGCGGATAGTCGGGGTCGCACTTGATCTTCTTCTCTCGGCACGTCACGCACGCAATCGCCAGTCGCTTGCGAGGCTTTCCAGCCTTGGTCACGCCCCAATGTGCGTTGACTGCCTCGCCATCGATGACTGTCTTGCAGTGGCTCCCGTCGTCATAAAAATAGCACATTCCCTCGCCCGGCACCTCGGCGGCTCTCACGAATCGAGGAAGAAAGTAGGATCCCGTCCAGATCTTGGGACCCAAGCCATCCTTGGAAGGCATTCCCTCGGAAGCAATAGTACTAGTCGGTGTCGGCGGCGGGTTGGCACCACCATGTGACGTTCTCTGGTCAGAGTACTCAGCACCGGAATCCCTGGACCCAGGAAACTGCCCCCTGGCCTTGTCCCCAGGAGACCGAAACGATGAGTCGCGCGATCCCAAGGAGTACTCGTGCTTGCTTGCGTCGTTGTGAACCGACCACTTGCTGCTCGTTTCAACGTCAGATCGAGACTCCAGGCGGCCATGGTTCGGGTCACGGTAGCTCGGTGATCGCGGTCCCGAAAAGGAGCGGGCGAACGCATGCAGGCTCTGCCTCTCTGGGTCGAACCGCACGTCGTATGTGCTGCGGGGTTGTGATACTGGAGGGGACGCTGTGCGTGGGAAGTAAGAGTTCAGGTTGCTGCTTCCAACACTGGGCGATGCTCGAGGCCGATCCAGTGGTGAGTGCGCCAGATAGGTGCTGTCGCGATCTGACGGCGAACGGAGAGGGCGCATAGACGTTGGAGGCCCGAAAAGACTGCTCAGCGACGGCAGCTGTTGTCGCGGGGCGGCCTGGCCAGACGATTCTGTTCGATCTTGGCCCTTCTCAGAAGCACCAGCACCTGCCGACATGTCGGCAGCAGCACCTTTGTCATAGCTGGACATGGGAAGAGAAGCGGGGATACGAGGGCCCCAGGCTTGCTCCGTGGAGGGTGATGATCGGGAGGAAAGCGACGATGCACCAGGGCTGGCCAACTCAGGCGGGCTGTCCGGAGGAACCAAGCGGTGACGAGAATCTAAAGCAGGTAAACCACCCATTGAGGAAGATACTGAGGTTCTGTCAGGAACAACGAGGTGGCATGTCCAGGAGGTGTGAGGTGGTCGTGACTGGTCGACTCGGAGGCTGCCAGTCAGAAGCGTCCCGTCCAAGCGATCGACTGGAGGAGGTGCAGTTGAAGTGTGAGTACACCCTAAGCGGGGAGAGAACCGGCGATGATAATATGCTTTTCTTCAAAATCCGAGCACTCCCAAGTCGGATGTGAGCCAAGGCTGAAGAATCTCAACGTATTTCGAGAAAGCTTGGCGTGGGTCAAGGAGCTCCTTCGACTGTCTCCGAGATGTTGACGCAGCTGGATCCGACTGTCGGGTTGGACTTCTAAAAACCAAACCAGAGCAAAGGATCGGAAAGGACGTGTGGGTGAAGAACGGGAGGGGGGAGTTGCTTTTGAGAGAAGCTGAAAGACGGATGGACGACTCGAGGCAACTAACAGGGTCCGCAGGGCAGAGATACACCGAGGAACCAAGCGAGGCCAAAGGTACCAGTGGACTGGGCTGAGCTTGGCTCATATCAACTAGACTTGGAAGGCAACCTGAAGGGCCACGGGCAGCGTGCGAGTACCGCTTGGCCAGGTGGTTGCAGACACGTGCAGTTACCCTCTCTGGGGACCCTGTGTCCATGAGATGACTTGCGGACGCTAGAAGAGTTCCCAGATGGTGGCTGTCGGCAGCGACGGCATAACAACGAATGGGTAAATGCTAGTGGCCTTGCTCCAACGGCTGTCGCTTGGTGTTAATATAGCGTCACACTGCAATAATGAGGCACTCCTGGGCTCCGGGGGGGTGACTTGAAATGGTCGATGGATATCCTGGCCATGAGGCGGCGTGGATGAAGTTGACTAGGGCCAACAAGGGCGTGGGTCTTGCACACTGAGGGGTGGGCAAAACGACTGCCAGCCGCAGGACCAGGACGGGTTTCCAGGGCCAGGATGATTGATGAAGAACGGTGGCGACGACACCTGAGACGGTGCGTGATGGCAGATCTACAGGATGAGATGGTGGGAGCGGAACCTGCGAAACGAACGATCACTCGCATGATTTCGGGAAGGCGTCAACAGACGCGGCGGCACCGAGACAGCTGGTCCCAGACTCCAAGACCGCGGAGAGCAGCAATCAGATCCACGATTGCCAGCAGCAACGCAACATAAGCAAGATCAACTTCTCCCGCTCCCAGATCGTTTCTAGACGCACGCCAAGCGAATACTACGGCGACAAGAACTTTTGCCTCTATATCTGGGCGACGCACATGTCGAATTCCTAGTGTTGCAGGCCCTTTCGAGGAGTCGCCGGCTGCCGAAGTTGGATTTATTCACCGTGGCCGGCGCCATGCACGAAGCGCTTACTCGTACTCGGCAGGCAGAAACAGGGCCAGGGAGGTCGCCGTTCAATGCGTGGGGCATGGGACAGAGTTGGCGCGGGGTCACTGCCATTCCCGCTAAGCAGTCCAACACCGTCAATCTCGTCGACTGGAGGCTTGGCTTGTACGGAGTAGTGTAGTCCGTACCTCGGGCGCCTGTGTATTGTGGGACGGGCCAAAAGTACCCGCTGGCCTGCCTCTTGTGACAAGAGGTGGAAGGCTGCAAGGGTCCATTCTCTGACCATTCGACAGGGTGTTCGGAGCACTAGCAAGATAGGTTCGGCAGGTCATCCGGTCCTCTGGGATTACGGTAGCAACGAGTGCGGACCGCGGGCTGCGAGGCGGCACAGCCGTCAGGTCACAGCGGCAACGACCACACAGTCAGTACGGACTACCTAGGGGGACGCAGTTGGCGGCCAGAGAGTGCAGCACAAGCTGGCTGTTCCCTGGGCTCTTCGCTCGTCATACATTCACAAGCACGATACTCGACGAGACAGAACGGGACAAATTTCCGGCCGGCATTACCATCGCCTGGCACTGCCCTATCAGGCAAGACACTAGGCCAGGGACGAAGGTTTGGCTCTACCTTGACAGCAGCCATGCTCGTGGCGAGAGTCGAGACACCTCTGGGGATAATGGGTCGACGCCGAGGCTGATGGAAGGTTAAAAAAGATACAGCCGCATCGACGCGCCGCCCACCGAGCACACGACAGCCCCGAACGAGACACGGCGCTTGGCTGCAAGGCAAGGGAAGGGAAGGGAAGGGGGTCGCAGCCCGGACAGTAGCGGCATGGGAGGTGGGATGGCGCGAGACCATCACGCCCACCTCGCCCGGCAATCCCAGATTCAATGTGGCCTGTGCGCAGCATCGAGCGTGCGCAATCAGAGCCACGTCCCCGAATTAGCACCCCTGGGCCGGGGACATGATGCAAGGCAGAGGGCAGGCCTGGACCATGGCACCCGGCGTCAGCCAGAATCTCGCTTACCGTTGCGCAGAATCCCAGATTGGGCCGCGTGCAGCAAACTATCTACAACCCCCCTGATGGGGATAGCGGGACTGGCGATGCGTGTTGCTTCGGTAGGGGACTCTGCTGACCCGTTGGGCCGTCGAGGAGAGCAACGTACGAATACAAGGCTGCGGATAATTACAAAGTACTCCGTACGAAGTAATCCGTACCAGACAATGCCATCTGGGTACGGTAGCAACAGCGGGCGGAACTCGTCTGGACGAGCCCGATAGGGGTATTTCCACACACTGCCCGCCAAGCGCGTCGCCGATCCTGTACGACCTGAAACCTTGCCTGCCACCTGGCGTTCGCCCACTTCTCCATGCTGCCTGACCTACGGACTACAGCAGATGAGACCGCGGGCCCTGATCCAGGGACTCTCCACGATGGCGGAGCTTACGGAATACGGTGCTTTAGCGGCAGACGTAACCGTTTTCGACGTCAGCACGAGTAGTCCGTACGGACTACTCGGATCCGACGTGAATCACCTTCGTTGGTACCAATTTAAGACTCCCCAAGGGAAGAGCCTCGGGGAGCGGAGTACAAGTACAGAGGCGACTTGGCTACTGGTTGTGCTTGGGGCAAGAGAGGCATCACGAGCGCCTCTTTCCCTCACGATTGCTGCCGCGTGTCCGAATTCACCCTCCTGGGTCAACAGACGAGGCCTTCATCACAAGGGCCACCAGTCACAACGTGGTGCGCCAAAGCCGCAACCAACACGGGAATTGCAATCATTGGGCCACTGATTGCAGGATGGGTGCCGGACATGGTTCGGGCCAGCCCAATCGGAGGCAAAGAGAAACGTTGATGCGACGGCCAAGTCGCTCTGGGGCCGATGGCACTGAGGCGACTACCGACACGTTACGTCAGGGCCGTCGCATGGTTCGAACACTTGTGGCTTCCCTGCTCCCTGCCTGCCGGACGGTGCGCAGACATGGGACCAACGACACCCTACAGGCTCCAGAAGGGTCCGGATATCGAACAACAGAGCCGGTGGGGGTGGACACCCATCACCGGCAGTGTCGTGTCCATTGCAGACATACGAAGTACGAAGTCCTCGTGCTGATTTGGCAACGTCCGACTCGAAACAGGACCGCTGCTGGGGCGCGTCATACCGCAGAAAGATGCGGCAAACTGCCTGCTGCTATCTTGCAGGTCATGCGGCGGAATGCATGTCTGTTAGACGAGGCTCTGGAGTGTGGTTTCTTACGAGTACAGGAGAAGTTTGCAGAAAGGAGTCTGACAGGAACAGACCCGCGGCACCTAACGGCATGTGGCGGATAAATTTGGGACCCCTTCACAGTCTGGGGCCGGTCCCTGCGCCACGTCCCCCATGCCACCTTCAGACAACCATCTTTTTTCCCCTTCGACTGCCGCACACCAGGGTCCCAGGGCGCAACACGGGGGAGACGTGCAACAATAAGATCGGCACCCGAATGGGCCGTGGCAGCTACGGCTCTCGATGAAAGTCGGCCAAGCTCGTCACGAGGCGCGCATATATATGCAGATATCATAGCACTTCATAACATTGCCACGGCCGTTAGTCCGTACTCGTACATCCTAGTCAACTCAGGAGCATCCGTTGCCTCGTCAAAGACGGCAACAGCTCGGAGATGCTACGCTTGAGGAGTCCTCCGAAGGAGCCGGCTAACACGGAGGGGCCAATCCGACCGAATCAACGCGCGCCAAAGCCATCAATGACATGACAGCCAAGAGGCGAACAACGTCAGGATACGTGCATAGCTGCTGACCACCCGCTTATCTGGCGTACCCGTTTTGCCGTTCCCTGGAAGAGCCTCATCTTTGGAACTCTGTGCACTCTGCAGACTGCTGAGGCAGCATCGCTGCTCCAGGGATGTTGGCGCAACAAACCCCCGGACCCACCAGTACGTTGTCGGCCTGCGCGCCGGTCCAGGTGTGAGACAGGGGACCCGGTCGTCGATTTCCTGATTGAGAACCTTCTCCGGGGCACGCAGAGGCACTAAATCGGAGAGAACTGGCAACCTACGCCAGCTCGGCCGAGGAATCTGACGGGTGATTTCGTCACACAATGCTGCAATGACAGATTCTCCATCTTTGCCAGTGTCAGTCTTCCGCTTTCGTTAAACGAGGAGCAAGCGATCCTTTGCGGCAGCTCGAGGGGGTGTTCGTGGCGGGTCCAGATGTTCACCATGAACGCCTCGGCCCACTCGCAATGCTCGGCGGTCTCGTGGCATTACAAGAGGGAGGTCATCAGGCGCGGAATTCACCCGTTGTCGGGTCACGAGCTGAGGCTACGAGTATTAAGCTTCGTGGCAGAGTTTGCGAAGCAACGAGTCTCCATGGTTTTGTACGACGGCACACGCCTGCGAACGGTGAACACACAGCACGTCGCAGTGTTGGTTGGAGAAGCGTCTATTTTTAGGCCGGGGTACACAGACGATGAAGCAAGGCCTCCCGTTTTGCACCTTGGGCCGAGATCCCATGTACCGGCGATCATCGGGGTCGTTTGGACCTGTGTGCTGGACGAGTAACGTGGGTTTGTCGACCTGGCCGGGGAACTTGTGCGCAGAAAGAAAGCGGCCAGCGGACTACTCGGTGCACACCATCTCGGCGCTGGACGGACGCCTGGCCGTGGCGTCGAGTGTGACAAGTTCCGTGTGGCTGGGCTCCCGGCGCACTTCGCACGGTCTCGTTCGTTCCTCTCTCGGTCCCGGTACGTGAGCCTGGACCCGACAAGACGTCCGGAGAAGGTTTTTGCCAGGAATAAGCGACATGGATGAGCCGCTCGGCACTCCACGGGACCAGTTACAGTCGACACTTTGCTCATCGCCAAGCGCTAATAACACATCGCTCATGTCACTGACGTTGCGGAGGATTGCCCTACCGGCAGTACTCCGAGTACGGATACGCGCCGCGAACACTGGTCACTGCGATTATATTCCGGCAGGTTACGGAGTACATGCCCGGCATCGACATGCGTCCAACTCCCCGCGGATATAGCTGGACTGGAACATGCAATGTGCTGGGGGGGATACAACGCACGACCTGACACTCCGTCCCTTGCCAAGCACTCCTGTCTGCAGGCACGCCGTGCTACATCTGGTAACTACAGCGAAGAGTGTGTCGGCCGTGAGGGTCTTGAACGGGCAGTCGGTAACGAATCAGCTTGAGGATATTTTGCAGTTCTGCAGTTGGCTGCAAGAACGCCGCCCAATTCAGGAAACTCAAAGCGGCCTGCAACCATAGCTTCGCTGGATGGAGTCCTCCCAGCTTGCAGTACGAAGTATAGGGTAAGGAAATGGTAATAAATCGACAACGAGGCGGCCCTGATTCCGGAGAGAATGGGTCTCTCGGTAATAACGGGCCTGCCGCTCTTCCTGACTCGGATGCACCTCGCAGCCCTCGCTCAGCTCCAATCAAGCTAGGCTCGGCATTCGCACTGGCACTTCGACGATCGGCAGTCAAGCCCAGGGGCACTGCACTCCATACGGTGGCTTGAACTTTGTTTGTCTTGCGACATCTTTCCCCTTGCGCGAATACCACTCTCGACCGCTCACCAAATTGGACATTGCTTGCAGGTTCCAGCCAACAGGAATGTGATGTATCAAGCATCGTACACAAGGAGCCCTCCCCATCCGGCTTGAAGAGTGCGCCGAAGGCTTTTGTGGGTTGCCTGTCCAGGTTTGGCAATGGCCGAGATTCAGCACTTTACCTGCAGATGCTGGTGACGCTGGCAACTGGACAGGCTGACGGATTGGTTCCGCACGGCGAAGTACATGTGCCCCCGAGGCGCACGCGATGTCTTGTCAGGAGACTCGGTCTGCTCGGCTCGTTGTGGCAACCTATTGCGCAGTCCCGGTTGGCCTGCAAACAACCATGGGCTGATACCGACGCAATACCTTTGGCGAGAGAGACGAAATTGGCGGCCTAGCTACCAATGACAGAGTCCGAGCGACGGTCAGCGGAAGCATCCATGGGGTAATAGTGAAAGTCTTGCGCGCGCGTCAATGTGCCGTGGCGGCTCGGAGGCTGAATGAGACACCATCATCGTCCCACTCCCGCCCTGCTAGCCGCGACGCTACAACACACCTCGCATCGATAACCCCTTTCTAGTCTTCGCGCGCCGCCGCACTATTACCCGCTTGCCAGCAGGGAGGCTGCACTTTTTTTTGTTGCGAGTGCCGAGATCATGTCGGCAGCGAAGCAGATGGGCACAGGCGTTGGTCCTACAGGAGCAATCTTCCGCGAATAACATTCAGAGCCTGAGACAAAATGTTGCAACGGTTGTTTTCACCTCCGTACGGAGTACTCCGTACGGATATAGACCGCGTTATTGCCGCCGCCCACCGTTGAGTCTCGGGCAACCCCAACACGATAAATACGAGTACTCGTACTCCGTAGGTACGTATCCGTGTTTGCGCCAAAAACAGCCGTCGGTATCTGTGCAAGGCCAAGGGTTCGCAAAACACGCTCTATCGATTGTGGCGTCCCAACAGCCGCAAACGACAACTTACCCACCCGCCCACGTGAAGCTCGTTGGACGTGGGTGAGCGGCGCGAGCACTGGCGATCTCGACCGAGTCCTGCAACTCTCACGTCGAAGGAACTGAAGTTGGCACTCGACGCAGAAGTCACAACGTTGGCAGCAAGCGACGAAATGCACAAAGCACGACTCTCACTCGTCGCAGTACGAGACTAGCAAAGGTCGTGGGTTCGCTAGTGTCTTGGGCCCTGAACCCGCGCGCACGCGAGTGGCGGGATAATAAGCATCTTTCACACGGAGCCATGATCCACGGGCATGTGGGCTGACCCGAGGTTGCAAAGCAAGTTTTGACATGGCGCGACGGCTTGACGCCGCTGGCAAGATGGATGGGTCTCTGGTGCCGGCCGCCCACCGGCACTGTCGTTGGAATACGGACTAATAGTATCCAGCCACAATGGCATAGCCTCGAGAACCGTGGGGTGGTGTGTGCGTCTCTTGGATTCCGCATCGTGGGGGACGTGGACCGACATGCTCGCCTACGCGTCCCGACAATTCGGTGATGGATACGGAGTATTTGAGGCACGGCTGGATAGACGGGTTTCCTGTTTGGTCGAGGCGCGCCGAACGGTGCCGTCGTGCCGCCTGCGTCCCCGCACCGGGCCGGCGAAACAAAGGTTCTTGCCATTATTAAGGCGCAAAAAGGAGACGCCGACGGTGGTGACGGCGACCCGAGCTGTTGGTATCCTCTCACATCAAAGGAAGGGATAGATGGCCGCACGAGTGTGTGCAGCGGCGGGCAGGCGGCATGGAACTTGGAAGAGACCGGCTGGTGCCTCCGACCTCGACCCAAGGCAGCAGAGTAACTGGATAAGCAGGACCGAACTGCTACCAACAACGGCTTTCGCTGCGGCCAACGACGATTCAAGCTGGCCGTCGAAAGGCCCGCAGGGGTGGGGGGTGTCGTGTGGCTGGGCAGGGCAGATGAACTGTCAACATCAGGGGGTGGGCAGATGCAGGCCCGCCTGCATGGATGTTGATGAGCTTCCAAGCATCCATCAACCAGGGCCACGAGGCCACACACGCGCAGCTCGGCACCTTCCCAATGCAAGTGCCGCTAGGGCGATGCCGCTGTCTCACCCTTGGCGTTGGCCGTGGCTCTTTGGCTCTTTCGTTTGATGGCTGGCTGATCATCGGCTGGATCTGCACAACAACCGTCATCGTCGGCTGCGGGCGGTCCAACCAGCGGCCAGCAACTGGTGCGGGATCTTCCTTGCGGGATCTTCCTTGCGTGTTCTGACGGGCATCTCCTGCAACGGCACGCCTCCGACAATTAGGTACATACAGTACATCCCGGTAGGATGACGACGAGGCGACGAAGGTTACTCCGCGGAGCGAGGCCGGCCGGCCGTGATACTGTTGCTGCTGTTGCTGCTGTTACATGCAACGTCAACGACGGCTGATGCTGCTCCTACCTACTACAGCACACAGGCACGACGCTGCTTCATCAGCAATGACATGCCTTCACCACGACGTCTCGGCGTTCCGGTCTTCTCCTGGGTTCGTACTCCGCATACGAGCACCTCTGGCCGTACTCGCAGAAAGCGTGGAGCTGTCTTCGATCCGTCCGGCAAGGGGAAACAAAGTGCGCCACCAATGGTGGGTGGCATCAGGATGCGGCCCCACGTGCCGGGGCGAAAAAGCCGGCGGAGAAGAGCCAGAAGCTCGTCCGTTCTCGACGAGGCGGTTACGGATTACATTACTTGGATATGAGCCCCCTACCTACTGCATCAGTACCAAGCACGGTTGGCTTCCCTCGTGGCATCCTATCCCGGCCCCTCAGCCGCTCCGCTCCGCCTGCTTTGCTGCCCCGTTGCAATCAACTGAGCGGCAGTCCCGCCGACTCCAGACCGCACGGGAGACCGATGACGGTCCAGGGACCGACCAGAGGACAGGCCAGCAGACGGCGTTGGTGTCGAGCACCAGCACCAGCACCAGCACCGCCTCCTCCCCCAGACGTTGGATCATGCGTCGGCCAGCGCAGCGCAGCGCTCTGCTGCGCGTTGCATAGCTACTCTGCTGTGCCGTGCCACAGCCGCAGATGCAGCACAATCCCCCAGGGTGACATCGCGGCGCGTCCTATTCTCAGAAGAGCGACGCCCAGCCGCAAACTCTACTTGAGCTTCTCTTCCCGTGACCAAGACCCTGACACCCAATCTCGTTCTCGGTACGCAGGGCAACTGCCGTAGTCATTCATTGACGGTACGGGGGCAGTACCGGCATATTTCGGCCAGAGGGAATGCCAAATGCCGCAAAAACTTCTTTCTGCACAGACCTCAGCTCCAACCCACTGCTCGTATATACGCGCGATGCTGCTTGTCCCTCGGGAGCCGGACAAGTGATGGCTGCTGTCCTCGGCAAACACGGCCATCGGCTTCAGGTACGGGCTGGCACGACGCCGTCGTCATGCCCGTGGCGCCGCGGAAGCTCAGCCAGTACATATGGAGTCCGGAGTCCGGAGTACTACCCAGCGGCATCTGACACATAGAGCTGAGGAAAAGGCCCGCTCTGGAACACACACACCCTTGCCGACGATAACACTCATTCCCAGTTGCTAGTACTCCGTACTTGCCTCCGCACATGCTACCAAGTATTTTTGCGAGTTGTACTGACGACGAAGCCCGACTTCGTAAACCAAGCGATACCAGCGAATCGAACAACACCCACCCCCCTCCCCCCGCTTGCCGTGCCGGTCCAATATGGTCTGATGGCAGGATCAAGAGCGTGCTTATGACTTTATTAGCCGCGCTGGCGGTGCGCCACTGGCAGATACGCGCAGGCGAGCCTTGACAGCAAGACGCCAGAGCGCGCCCCTTCGTATGGACAGGTGTCGACGCTACGCAGAATCAGGGAGCCATGACCGAAGTTACTGGCCATGACCTGGCGGCAGGCGGGAGGTGGGAGGCGTCTGAAGTGCCAGCATGACACCGCAGTAATCGTACTGCATGGAGCATAGCGCCGGGAGGGTAGCCATGGAGCAATGGGGGGGGGGGGGGGGCGTTCGTACTTCGGGGTGCGAGATCGCGCGATGCAACCTCACGAGACGGCCCTTGGGCCCTAGACCCGCGGACGCAGGCCGTCATGGCCGCAGTCCACCTCCATCTGAGATCTCCACGTTCCTGGCGGGTCCGTGGTCGCTTCGTTGCCCTCTCTGGGTCGTCGAACTCGCTTCCATCGTCATTTCATGGCATGATGAGCTTCGCCCGCGCTCCCGAAACCTCGTCCATCATCTCCCTCGCGACATCATCATGTGGATATACCCCGTTCCTATGTTTGGGCGCTCACTCATCCGTGGGGGGACGTGAGTAAGCGTTAATATGGGTTCAACCGTTCCATCCATCGCTCCCCAGCATCGTTCGATGCGTGCCAATAACCAATCCCCGGAATCACACGCGCACCGAGTCCACCAGGTCGTCTTGCGCCCTCGTCTATTTTCCCCGCCGGCTCCCAGGACCAGCTCCTGGTACTCGAGAACCCTGCCTGGCTGCCCCGGCCCAGACGAGCTGGAGCTGATGACGGGAGCGCGCAAATGGCCAACGCCTCGTCGTCCTACGCCGCGGTTGTGCGGACTAGTGCCAATAATTCGCGTTTTGCCGGCATCACCTACATCTTGGCGAAAAGCCTTCTTTCAGCCAGGGCCTGCAAGTCAACGAGCCACCGTTCCGTCCTTTGCCCATCTCGCACCATGCTGCAGTCACGGTGGCCCATGGCGCATGGGGGGCTTGGGGGTGGTTGGTCCCAGCAGGCCTGGAAAGTGCCAAAGTGCGCCCTCGCCGAAGCGCGTGTTAGTGCCATGGCGCAGTCTGACAGCAGGATGGGATGTCGACAACGACGAAGGATCAGGGGTTCGTTGGTGAAATGCCTACAAGCGTGTCCAGGGGTTCAAGCTCGCATTCGCGATTCTGGAGACTTTGGTTGCTATAATGGGCAATTAGCCTTGCCGATGGCGGGATGGCGTTGGCCGTTGCTTACCTCGCTTCTAGAATCCCTCGCCGTGCACGTTGGGCGACGCTTCTTCACGGTTTGTCGACCGTCTGCCAGCATGGCACATTACATCGTTGGCAGCCCTCGAAGGAGCCAGAGCTGCTGCCCCCTCGCTTGTTCCACGAGGCAGATGTGATATCTGGGATGCTATCTACTAGCTACAACTGTCGAGTTAACGGAACCCGGACCGGACCGGACTTATCGCGGCGACCTCGCTTACAGAACAGGTCCGCGGCACTCGCTATACGTACTCGTGTAGCGGCATCAGCTCCGTCGGGTAATTCTCGACTCTAAGCATGCCGACGAGGGTAATGGGACAATGGCTACGGAGTACACACGAGTGACTCGGTTCGTTTAGGTTGATCTGCAGGCTGAACAGACGCCGAATAGCCACCCGGCCCGGGTTTACGGCGGGCCCGGCCGGCTATTCGCCAGAAGCCCGGGCCCCCAAGAGTCCTTGACAACTGCCATCATCAAATGTCGTCGTTCCCTCACCGTTTCTTGGAGATGAGCAAAGACACCGCCTCGCCCTTGCACGCTCCTACGGCATGCACCTGTAGGTCGACTCCCGGGGGCGCAATGTGCACTTTTGCCAGCTGCAACCTGCAGGCAGACTAGCAGGCAGCAGGGGCATCGCAGAGGAAACGGGACGATGCTCCTGCGTGTTGGCTGGGCTCGTACGTGCTTCGTACATGCAGACGTACTGGACGCACATGCGATGGATGGATGACCACTATCGCCACCCACCGCACGCACATAGCGCCGAGAACAGGGTATATATCCTGTTCCAGGACCCAGACTGTCGGGTCCAGGCAGCAACCTGCCTTTCGAGGAGACGTTGCGTCCAGCGTCCAACGTCAGCAGCATCATATCAGTCATGGATTCATTTCACTTGAACGGTGATGTGGCCTGAGAGGGGGAAGCGGTTTGTCTTGGCCTCTGCCGCTCTGGTCGACATGTGCTCTTCTGAGCCGCCCCGGGATCTTGTTGTTGTCCGAGCGGCGGCACGGCATGCGTTTATGAGCTGTTCGCTGTCGTTTTTTTTTTTGCCACGCGGCGTTGGCTTTGCTCGAGATGTTGGTAGCGAAGAAAGTGGTTCATCTCGCTTCGACGATGTCATGGGGTATCGTGCCATCGGAATGCAATGGTTCGCCTCATCAACCGGGCAGGACATTGCCACGGACTAAGACGGTCGCAATCCTCCCAGCCGTGACTCCGCAAAGTGATAGTACTATGCTTGCCTTGCGAGGACTCTCGCCCAGGGGAAACCGGTTTGCAGGGCCAGGAAACAAACGCAGGCTAGTACGTGGCAACTCGGGGCCCCCTAGCAGCCATGCGGCTCTTGTCGATAATCTCGGCATCAGGCGGCATTTCCTTGATGGGTGCATGCGCATGCATCGAGTGGGTTGACAATAGGTACGAAGTAGCACGGAGCCCTCGACGGAGAGAGCTTCTTCGGCCGCAGCTTCGTCGGCCGACGCGCGTGTTATCGCCGCGGCCGTCTGGAACAGAAAAGGAATCGGCCGCTGTTCTGCAGAACCAACAGGTCCAACAGGGACCAACAGCCCGTGTTCCTGCGATCCCGGAACCTCGAAGAGCGCCGTGTAACTGCAAAGGCAACAAAAACACGCGCCCGCCGAGCCAACAGCAGCGGTGGTGCCTTCGCTGGCGCTATAGGTAGGCATGTCACTGGCGCATATCCAGCGGAACCAACAGCATAACGGTACGAAAGTAGGTTGACACGCCTGGGCTCCAGCCTCCAGGGTCTATTTTAGTTTCGTCGTCGTTGGAGAACGGGGCCGTTGGCACCAGTTCTGATCGCTCACTCGGCCGACCCGCAAACCCGCAAACCCGCATCCCCTGCTGGTCTGCTGGTCTGCTCATGCTGGGTTTGATGACCGGTGGCTTTTGTTGCAGGTTTCCTCTCCATGCCTGCCCTCCGTGCCGCCGTTGCAAAGGAAGACACCATCTCATTTCTCATTTCGGTGGAGAGTTGCTCGATGCGGACGGAGATGCGGCTGGGGTCGTGTGGTAGGTGCCTGTCGGCTTGTGGGAGTCGGAGGAGGCGTTTCGCCAGCAGCCACCGCGGCCCGAAGATCCCCAATGTCTCATCCAGCCTCCTCCTCTTCCATCAAGTTCCCCGATCTGGGCAGGGTAGGGCCCCTCCCCTCCCCCCTTCTCCTGACACTTAATTTTTTCTCCGGAGCTGGCATCTGTGCGCCCGCCGTTCCGGGCGGGAGTGTCCGTATAGCTGGCGAGTTTGACGGGCTGTCAAGTATGGAGTAGAAGAGTCCGAGTCGACCGTTCAATCCCCAACCACGCGGGGTGGGTTTCCCGTTCTCTCTTGCTGTCGGCCCGGGTGGTTGTTCGCTGTTCAACACGAGTCGGTCCGACTTGCAACGTGGTGGTTGGTTACGCTGTCGACGTGGGAGCTCGTTGGCGAAGAAGATAAGCCGTTTGAGGGACTGCCATTCGCTCTGGTACGTCGTGATGGAGGGGGAGCTGATGCTGATTGCGGTGAGCACGTGCGTTGGGCTTGATATCATTGATGGCGTGCAAAGCTGGCCGCCGCGTGTGTTGGTGCCAGTGTTGTGCCTTGGGCGAGGTCCTGCATAGGCTTCAGGCGGGATGTAAAGAGCGGTAAGTAGTCATTGATGACAATAAGGGCCATCGGTGGAATATAGGTCGCTGGATTTCTTGTTGTGTATGATGTCACGACTGTACTTCGCAGACAGCTGAATAGCCACGCGACGAGAACGAATACCGTCATTGGCAAGCCTGTTTGCATCGGCTCGCTTTCCCCAGCTATCTTCCAGCATTGTGCCTGTGCAAGAAAAGCATCATGTACGGATACCTTCCCAAGTTCCGGCGATGTCGTGTATACCTTGCGCGCGAGTTGTCCAGACACGTCGACGCCAGCGATCGCTACTACAAGGGGTGCAAGGGCAACGGCTGCGAAATAGTGAGCGTAAAACGTGCAAATCTTACTCGCGAAGTTCCCTCACCGGGAAAGAGACAAAGACGTCGCAAAGAGACGGCCTTCGAGCTGAGATGTCGGGACTGTCGACAAATTTGTTTCAGTTGTAGTTCACATGATGACGATTATGCTTAAGAACGAACCTGTACCCTTAGACGAGACCAATGCTTGCTGGATCCGTGACTCCCTATAGATGGAAACGACTGCGACTTGGAGCTGGACAAGTTGATCACTCCGGGACCTGGCTTCCGCAAACTATCTGCGGCGTGTCTCTCGGAGACATGTTGGAGTTCCTTGTTCTGAATCAACAGTTCGGAGAGTCTCTGGCTTCCGGGACCGTTTCGCCCGAAGGAGGCAAAGCTGCAAAGCCTGAACAGCGCTTCGACTCAAGGGCTCCTAGTCAACAAGTTGACAGCCTTCTGGAAACCAGATCCGGTCCCTGAAAAGTCATGGCCGTATTGCAAATTCTCCAGATCGAGCAAGGCCATGTTGTAGCTTCCACGACTGCGTGAACTGACCGACGAGCTTGCGCACCCAAAGTTGATGGCACGACAACAACACACTAAGGCTTCTCGCCTCTCTACGGCGTGTCTGCAACAAGATGTCGAATAGAAGCAAATCCCAGGCCCTCTTTTCCCAGTTAAACTGATAGGGCTGGAAACCCACACGGACACTGGTCTAGGGTGTACGTCTGGAACCGTTTGCTCGACAAAAGTTCAATGACGACAACCACGTCTTCGCAACGACGAGATCCGCACTTCGGGGACTCGGGTAAATCACAGAGCGTCTTTGGAGAGTAATTGGGGCAGATCAATGATTGAAGGAGGCAGCACAGCGGCGAGATAGTTGCAATCCACCTCCCGTCGTGTGATCAACCGAGAATAATAGTCTTCTGTCTTGTGCTCACCTGGCGCCAGCCGCCCTTGCTCATTTTACCCAAGGCAAGACGCTGTGCAATGAAACCTTTCCATTCAACCAGCATGATATTGTGGCTTACAATGTCTCCGAGCTGGACAGCGGAGTTGCAATCGTCGGAGTCTGTCGTATCCTTCGTCCCGGTACCGGTGTCATCGAACTCCGTCCTTGTATTGGACGAGAGGAGCACGAACTCGCCAATCCGCTTGGAGCTGCCGGCGGGAAAGAAACTCTGAGGCACCAACATCTTGGTCATGGACTCCCCCGATGGAGACTGCACCACGGCTTGGACATAGTTGTCTTGTTGCTTATGCGTTGGCCTTGGAATATCATGTCCACGCTCGTTGCCCTTGCTAAAGAGCTGACGCACCACCCGCCAGGCGCCGCGCAGGTTCCTAACGATCCATGCTTTGACGAGTCCTAGCATAGTTCGTGGTTCGTTAAGAGGCTCTGCGTCCGTCCTCTGCCCGTCTTGAGTATCGTCGGCATCGCTTGCTTTTGTGGCTATTGTCACGTCTAGCATTGCTGTCTGAGCGGTGAAGTAGAGTAGCGCGTAGTCCGTTGCATCCGTCCCTGGCGGAAATGCGAAATCTAGTTGAAGGCCCGTCCCTGCAAGTTTATCATGCCAGTACGGGAGAGGATCATGCCAGGTAACCTCGGACATGATTGAGTCTCCACAGGAGTCAAGGAAGGTGACCGGATGATGGGATGCAACCCAGGACCACGATGGGAATGGCAGACTGTATGACCGACCTCCCCGGCTCATGGCGTGATGACACTGGCTGCGGTGAATGCACTGGAATACTGGTTCCCACAGGAGTGCCACATCCAGCTTCTCGCGAGGCAAGGCCCAAATGTATCCCGACTTGAATCGAGACTGTTGAGCCTTCAAAATCCCCATGAATGCCCACAGGGCGTCTGCTTCGTCCTTGAAGTGTCATCGTGAAAAGGGCTCGACTTGCATGCAGTAGTATTTCATTGCGCATATTTCGGAGGCCCCGGCTAGCTCCCAGAATGAGTTCTGCTCGTTAAGCACTGCCCTTACGGCTGAGAATTCGCATGCGGTGTCCTCGCGCCAGCTGTCAAGACGGCAAGTCCAAAACACTTGGTCCTCGGTGAAGACAAGGGCGCGGCGGGCGAGAATTGCCTCCTGGAACGTCCAACCTCGCGTGGTCCATGTGCTCCTATGCAGGCTGCCTATAAGTCCAGCATGGGCAGTGGCAAACCGGGTCCCATTGATGGTCTCTATTATTTGCTGCGTGCGACTTTTGGTATCCCGCACGCCCGGTATTCCTTCGTGCGCATTGCTCCCACTGGCTGCGACGATGACTACGTCAGCATGGCTGTAGATGTTGCCCATGAGTGGGAGCTGGCGATTCTTATCCTCGGGATCATCTTGTATGATGCAGAGAGAATCAACCCATAGATATCTGTGCCCTATATCTGCAACAACCTTCATGGCATCCAGTATAGTTTGTGGGATGAGCGTCGGATCGTACAAGGCCCCCGGAGTGTAGTATTGGGCCATGGTGTCTCTGGTCAACAACGGCACGGTCTCTCGGCCCCATACGTACGACAGCGCAACGTATTTGCCGGGCGAAGGTGCGTCGACAACATTATTCCCTTGCACATCGATCATGCGTAGCTGGCTACCATGCAGTAATCTCCGACTTTTGGTAGAGCAGTCGGCGTGATTATCATCACAAAATTGCATCCAGGACTTGATCAATTCAGGCTTGATCTTGGGCGGCACGACACGCCCAAAAGATGATGGTGATGATGGCGGCCCCGAAAAGTAATACGGACTCGAGGCAAGTCTCGGAGAGTCATGCGGCATCAATGACGAGATAAGGGTGGCAGGACGCTGCCCAGGAAGGGGGACGTCCAAGTCGATGCCCAGTCGAATAGCACTACCAACGCAAATTATGATAGGTAGTCGCCATCGGGACCCCCCTCCTGCGTTTCAACAAGGTCTCTGGATTCGAAGTGCTTGGTTTCAAGCGTAATGGCAGTGGCCCGGCCCTCGTCCGGCTCCATGGCGAGATTTGGATCAGCCAGTCTGGCGGCCGATACGACAAGACGGCATCCTGCGCAGGATGCCATTCCCGACACATGATGCGAGTAATCTGTATGAAAATGAACGGCTCCCAACTCGCCGTGCAAGCATTCCGACCCGTCGAGGAGCGAGAAGGTGAGGCTGAACAGTTGCTGACATGCCTTGCACAGCTCGCTTGACAAGGCGTTGTCCTGCTGGAAGTTTGCTGTATCGGCCAGATCGATGCAGGCCATGATGCCAGTAGATCCAAGCGGTCTGCTTAAAGGTCCGAGGCTGAAGGGCCGATACTGTAGGTGACCTGGAAACAGACGCCAGAGACTTGACGCTGTCTCGATGGGCTCAAGGCAACGCAAGGTGTCTTGTCAGATTTCAGGCGGCTCGGGTCGCCTTAATGGCCCTTTGCATGCGTGATGCCACTCGCAGGGTTAGGTGCCGATGAGTAAGCTGCGAGGATGCAGGAAAGCATGCGCCAAAAGCAGTGCCTTGTTGCCTCGTGCCTCCTTTGGTGAGGGAGCCAAGCGGGTTGCTCTATCACGGATAGTTGCGTAGGGAGGCCCTCTAGGAGCTCTTGTCCGCGTACGTCCAGTCTCTTGCAGAAGGCCGCTGTGTCGTATCGCACCGTGGAAAGGGGGCCAAGCCAGGGAGACGTGGCTGTCAAGGATTGGGTGGCTTTGGCTCGATGGCCACACGACCAAGCCCGCGGCAAGTGCTCGCGGTCGGCACGGGCTTCAAGCTGCAGCCCAATGAGCCGACGGCGGTGCGTGTCTGTCATTTCGCCGAGCAGTTGAAAAACAAAGGACATGTCGGGTAACGCAAGGTCGTCGTCTAATATGTAGAGCGGAGGTTGTAGGTAGACAAGCTTTGGTGGTGGGGGAGGTCCAATGTGGAGGGGCACACGGCTCGGATCAGGCAAGGCGCGGTACCTGCGGATCTCGCTCGGACACTGCCGAGTCACAAGTACCGATCAGCCCTGTCCACTGTGCCCACTGTTGCTCGTAATCTTTCACTGACTGCCCCTGTTTAGCTCCCTTTGGGCGCGTCTCACGAATTCCCATCGGCAAATTTGACCATCGCCAGCCCGCCGGTTCCGGTCGCGTCCCGCCAGAAACATCCATTGCACGCATTCGAATGGACTCGTCATAAAGGAGAGCCAGTTCTCTCTCGCCATCGCCGCCTCTCTATCCTCGCCGTTCTTCGAATCCCCTCATCGCCATCGTCACTGTCGAGTCCCCGGCCCCAAACAATCGCCATGAGTTGGCTCTCGGCCTGCGCGGGCTACGTCGCCCCCTTCTTCATCGTCATGTCGCCCATTCTCTCCTACGGCGACCAGGCGCTGTCCATGCATCGCAAGAAGTCGAGCGTCGGCTTCTCCCTCGATATTCCGCTGATTATGCTCGTTGCCTCGTTCTTCAGGTGCGCGCGCACCCACCCAGTCACCACCCAGCGCGTGGCGCAAGGCTGACGCTCGTATTCGCAGAATCTTCTACTGGCCCGGCGCGCGCTTCGATACGAGCTTGCTGGCGCAGTCGCTCATCATGGTGGGCGTGCAGATGCTGCTGCTCAAGATTGCCCTCGACCACCGGCCGGCGCCGTCGACTAAGGGAGGCGAGGCCAGCTTGCCCTTTGCGGGCGCACAGCAGGAGGGCATCTTCTCCGCGCAGCGCCCGTACAACTTCTGGCAGTGGCGCTCACACAGGCCGTGAGTCCCTCCCCGATAGTTGCAGAGGTCCTCCGATGGCGATGGCGATGGCAACTGATGTGTTGGATCTAGATACTGGCAGTTTATCCTCTACCTCCTCGGAGCTCTGGTCGTCTGCGAACTCCTCCTCGCCGCCGTGCCGCCGATTTACTCCCTGTACTCCATCATAGTTGGATACGTCGGGCTCTCTGTCGAAGCCACGCTGCCCATACCCCAAATCCTCGCCAACTCGCAGACGAGGTCTTGCAAGGGCTTCCGTCTGTCCGTCCTGATCGCCTGGCTCGGCGGCGACGCCATGAAGATTTTCTGGTTCTTCACGGCCACGACCGAGATCCCCCTGGCGTTCAAGGTGTGCGGCATCTTCCAGGCCGGATGCGACTGCTTCCTGGGCATCCAGTATTACCTGTACGGCGAAGGCGAGGACACGGTCAAGGAGCATCCCATGGAGGAGGGCCAGTGGTCGAGCGCATACAAGCCCGGGGGCAACCGGCCGCACAGCAGGAGCCTCTCGCCGTCGAGGCGACCGGGGCTGTTCAGCGACTCCGAGGTGGAATAGATGACCGCCGTGTGGATGACGCTGAGCTGGCTGAGCGGCAAGACGCTGTGAGATGGCCTCACCCATCAGATGAGACGCAGAGCAGGTTCATGCCCAGGCGCTGCACGACACGGGACGGATTGAAACGAAGGACACGGACGGGGGCACGAGGTGGGAGAAATACCACGACGATTGGACTACATGACTCTTGGTTGGACTTTGGACAGGGGCTCTCGCCTTGGAACTCCTCGGGCTGGCCATGGGCGTTAAGTCGTCATAGAGCGGTACCGCCAAGACCGCGAGCTGCGTCGCTGTGCAGGGTGCACGCGAGGGCCAAAGGCGATGAATAATATATTAATAAAGTAACAAGATGTAAACTGGTCAGGGCTGCATTTTCCAGTGCCGTGAGAAGCCGTAGACGGCGTTGCGCTGCGCGGTGCTGGGATATCGAGGTCGTCATCCATCTCATTCGCACCAGGCACCGCCGAGCCTCAGGAGAACCTCCCCCCAGCCACCCGACTTTCCAAGCACCCCGGATCTACCCAGATCTACCCCTTCTCGCAACGCCAGCGACTCTGTGCTTGTCCAATGTCTTGTTAGCCCGAAAGAGGCTCGCAGACCAGCCTGCCACTGAATATTCATTTGCTTGTCTGCGCCTTCTTTTTTGCAGACGTTGGAGAACTGGGCCGCTGTCGACCCAGCAACGGCGTTTTCGCCGCAACTGCCCACACAGCCTTGTCCCTCGGCAACAGTTGTCGACTGAGCAAACGCGACTTCGACCACCGTATACAGCTGTCACGACTGAGTCACATCCTGTTTCGTTTTCTTTGCACCTGCGAACGGGACGAGGGTTGTGCGTGATTCATGGTCGCGCTCGCTGTTGAGGCTTGACTTCGCCGGTTCGCATACGGGCCGTTGAACCCCCAAGCTGCACCAACCTCGACTTGGGGCTCCCTGGGCAACGGATCAGCCCTCGCCGTGGGCCTTTTCCTTGAAGGTCTCTATCAAGAGGCATGTTTTTTCCTGCTTTTATGCCCTGGCTTCAGACTGGCGCCTCTTTATCACTGGGGGACTGTCGTCTGGCTCTGACCTGCACTCGATGCCCTGTTCAACGTGCTAACCTGTCCTCAAGTCCTAAAGTCGAACCACTTGTGCCGACTTGTCACGAGCCCCAGCCTAATTCACGGTAAGAAGCGCTCTTCTCATTTCCAAGGCTTTCGAACTAGGTCGCTTGTTTACCTCGTCACGTTACCCGCGCGCCAACACTTCCTCCTTTCTTCCCTCTCACCACACCTCAGCTGCAGCTCTCCCTTTCTCATCCCTTCATCGCCACAACTTCATCCTAGGGCTTGCGGTATTCAACTCGCACGGCTGTCTCTGCAGCTCTTGTTTCAAGCACTTGCACGAAATCCTGATCGTCGGCTGCCTGGCACTTTGTTTCTGTTCCTTTCGCAACCTCAACTTGCAACCCCCGCAGCCCTCGTCAGCTGCACATTCATTCACTTCAACCTGTGGCTTCAAACATTCTGACCGCTGGTTTCAAACTCCTCCTTTGTTTCTAGAGTTTCCAACTCAAGTCCAGAAGCCCTGGAAGTTTGCATCATCCTGATCAGCTGTTTGGCACAACGCGCTCCCGCACACTCCACAAAGGTCGCTACAAGCAATGTCCCTTGCGCAAGCGAGTTTGTTTACTAAACTGGAGATAGATTTGTGGTCATCTGGAACCTTTGTCTGCATCTTTTCTGTGTGGTGAGTTGAGCATGACTCAAACCCTCGTCCCTCTTCCAACTTCCCAAGTGCGAAGTCAGCTTGAGTCTTTCATCCTCGTCTGAAGCCACGTTGCTACTTCTATCCTTACACTCCGAAATATTTCATCGTCACTCGTCAGAAATTACGTTGATTTCATCCGTTCATTTGCTGACAACTCCGTCAAGATCCGACAAGATGGCGCCCTCCAACTCAAAGGCAAACTACAAGACGTACGAGGCCCAGGCCCGTATGGTTCGCGCCATCGTCGCTGCGCACCCCGACGTGAAGTGGAACTATAAAGGTGAGCGAGAATTTTCTTCAGCTTCCTTTTTGTCTCCTCAGGCCCCGCTGGCCCTTCACGTCAACGATAGCTTTTGGGACGAAGGCTAACCTTCGTCCCAGAAATCGCCGCGTGCTACGGCTCGGACATGACCGAGCATGCCCTCAACCATCGCTTCCGTCGCCTTCGAGCGCAGGCCACCATTATTCGTATGGCCCGCTCGGAGGGGCGTGACATGAAGGACATGTTGACCTACGAGGATCTCCCGACGACCCAGGAGGCGGTTGACAAGAACAGTACGCGAATCTCGCATATTGAGTGCTTTCGTCTCGTCTTCACGCCGCTACTGGCTGGAGTTGCCGTGGCTGATATACTCTTGTGTTCACGAACTTGAAGCTAATGGACTCCCTTCTCTAGATATCGCCAAGTACTTTGGCCAGTCGACCACCGACGGCATCCAGTTCCAGTTCCGCACCATCAAGAAGGACGCCGACACACTCCGCAAGGTCGCGGCCAACGGCGGCGATGTTGCCAACTGCCTCGCCAGCGGCATTGGCTCTGCCGCGACGACTCCGTCCAAGGCCGGCACCGCGTCCAAGGCTGGCACCCCGTCGCGCGGCAGCCGCTCCGGCACGGCCCGCAAGCGCACCCGGCTTGTCCCCGACCTCAAGCGCTCCTCGTCCGATGAGGAAGAGGACGACGCCGACGACGACGTCGAGGAGAACTGGAGCGGACGCGACGCCACCCCCTCGAAGCGCCCCAAGGTCGGCGGCGCAGGCGTCGCGGGCCAGAAGAACGTGACCCCTCGCCGGGCCGCCCAGCGTGCCAACGCTACGATCGCCGACGCTGCGGCCCAGGACCAGGACAGCGAGTCGCACGCCTCCATCGACACTACCCCGACCATCTCGCCCCCCGGCGCCGCGGCCACCGTGGCCCCCAAGTCCCTGTTCGGCGGCCCCGCCGACGTCAAGCCCAAGCTTCCCGCCGGGCCCGTCCCCAGGGGTTACGCCAGGGGCAACGCCAATGGCCTCCCCGCGGGCTTCAGAGCCGCCGGCTCGGACGTGTACATGAGCGGCGCCATGGCCGGCGGCTCGTTCAACGAGAGCTTCTACCACCAGAGCATCGACTCCGACTCCGACGACGTGCGCGACGACGGCGGCCTCGGCGACGGCGAGATCTAGGGGCTTACCACCCTGCCACTCCTTTCACCACCACCCATCTCTGGTTCTTTTTCTTTTGTCGGTTTTGTGGCCCAGGGTTAGGCAAAGTTTGATAAAACTACGGCAAAAATGGAATCGCAGGATGACTTGCCGCGTCGGCATGGCGTTGGAAGGGAAAGGAGAGGCTATTGTGTCTTGCACCGTTTGCGGATTGTGGCATTCCCCTAATATTTTGCTTGTTTGTCACGCAATGATATCCGTGGTGCTGGCTATATACACAGAGACACGCACAGAAAAACGGGCGCGGGACTTTGACCTTGGTTCCCCTGGACTTGAGAGTGTTTAGTCGGCTCGCATCAACGTCCCTTATGGGGCATTAGTCTAGAAGAATTGAAGGCACTTGACCCGAGAGGGTTGTCCTGAAGTCACTGAACTCGCACATGTGAGATAGTATAACATAATGGCACTCAAGTGCTACCGCAGTGTGAAGGCTCTTCAGGAAAACGAATAACAGCTCTATAACACTTGCAGCCACTGTACAATAATCAACTTCCACCGAGAGAACTGACCAGTTTGATCGTAACATCTCTTGCGACATAACTCTGATAACCTCTCTCAAACCTGATTGGCACCATGTCCCCAGCGCCTGCGCGCCCTCCAGACCTACACCTGCTCATACATCAACACCTAGCCCATAAGCAACCCCCACAGCGCATCCTGTTCCACAAAATCATGGTGAATGATGTTGACCAGCCAGTAACCCTCCTTCACGCCTCTCAGCAGCTTCTCGCTGTCCGAGCCCCGGCCGTACACCTTGGCCCACTCGCCCCAGATCCCAAACGCCTCCTCGCTCCATGCCCGGAAGCTCACCTCTTCGATGATGGTCGGCGTCACAATCTCCTTGCCCGGGAACACGCCCCACGTCACCGCGTTAGTGCTCGCCTCCGGGCTGGTGCTGTTAGCGCCGCCAGTCGAGTCGGAGGACGCAAAGTCGCCCTTGTCGCTTGCGGCGTAGAAGCAGATCACGTCGCGGACCTCTGGTTTGCTCAACTTATCCGACAGCGTCTTCCAGTCGGAGGAGGGGATGAAGAACTCGACAAAAGACTTTTGAAAGACGAAACCGTTTGCGGGACCCCATCCAAAGGTTGAATCGCTGGATGGTACACCGTTGACCGCGGGCTGCGAGGCGACCGTCCACCAGCCCTTGCTGTTCAAATCAATGAGACGAGACTTGATGGTGGACGATTCTGGCATAAGTTCCTCCTCGCTCCAAGGGATCGCTGTAAGTTGTCCTTGAATGTGCTTGACAAAGATGTCGTTAATGTCCTCGCTCGTCTTGGGGTGGCCCCAGAGGCGCACGGCCTGAGTGACCGACATGTGCAGGCTCACGCCATACCCATCGATCTCACCATACGCTGGGGATCGGGAGTCACCGAAGCGACCGTTGGGGAAGTCATCCCAAGTAGCCTCCCGTCCGAGAACGCCTTCGCCTTCGGAAATGGCCAAGGTGTTTGCGCGGGAGTTGATGCTTTCTGCGGGAATGCCAGCTTCTTGGCCGGTAGCTTCCCACTCTGGGTGCGCAGGGTGTCGGTTCCCTACGATGACCCTGTTATGGGGATCGGACCCGACCGAGGACTGCCTTCTAGATGTACGCGAGTGGCTTCTCGTGCGGATGGAGAGGTTGCCATTAACTAGAAGCATGGGGGGTGGGGGGTTGGCGTCCTCGACGACGGCCTCTTCGTTCTCGAATGTATCCGGAATGAGACCTGTCCTCTCAATAATGAAGGCGACGGCCTTTTCCAGGTTGAGGGTGTAAAAGTGGAAACCCTTGCGACCGGGACTCCGGCTCTTGATGGTCCTGACTTTCTCGACGAGCTCGCTGACGATGTCAACACCCACCATCTTGACCTGCTCATCGTCTCCCTTGACAGCGTTCAAGCGCGACAAGATGGCCTCGGGCACCCTGGCGTGGCTGAGTTTGGTTGTCCGCTTGATCATCTGATAGCTCTGGATGGGCATCAGACCGGGAATGATGGGAATGGTCCTAAAGGCGCCGCTCGAGTGCTCTCGTAGAGTCTTCTCGAACCTGTCGTAGGCGTCAATGTCGAAGAAGAGCTGCGTCATGATGAAGTCGGCTCCGGCCTTGACCTTGTCGACCAAATAGGGGAGATCATGCTCGAGACTCTGGCCCAGAGGGTGGCTCTCGTCGGCATGGCCCTCGGGATATGCTGCGACACCAATACAAAAGTAGTCGCCGTGGTTTCTGCGAATGTAGCGAACTAGGTCGATGGCCCAAGTAAAGTCCTCGGAGTCGTCATCCTCCGAGTCGTCAGAGTTCCGGTACTCGTCATGCCGCGGCGGATCGCCTCTGAGAGCGAGGATGTTGCGGATACCAAGGACCTTGGCATCCTCGAGGGCCTTGTCGATGAGATGGCGGCTCATGTTTGTGCATGTAAGATGCAGGCATGTCGTGAGACCAAGCTCCCGCTGACACAGCTCGGCCAGCTCAAGAGATTTTGTCGCAGTAGAACCGCCGGCTCCCCAGGTAACATTGACAAAGAGCGGCCGCAGAGCTTGTTCCATCCTTTGCAGTCGGTTCCGCAGGTTGGAAAAGCCCATGGCCGTCTTGGGAGGGAAGAACTCGAGCGAAAAGTACTCGCCGTCGGCCGGCAGCGCGGCGATCTTGTCTGTGATTCTGTCCATGGCGATGGCGTAGCGGGTGCTGGAATATGTATAAGCTGTACGGTATGTTCTCGAAGTCTGCTCTTTCGGTATATGTGAGGCTCAGATATGGATGGTGGCGGTGGTGGTGGTGTCTGCCAGATAAGGACGGCGATGCCAGTGGCGACAGTCCGATGCGACTGGCTCAGCGAGGCGTATCACGACGTCAGCGCTCGACAAGGCTGCAGCGTTGTGCAACTTGTTTCTCGGGCAAAGCGATGCAATCACGGGTCGTGTGAGGGGACGCCGCAAGTGAAATCTTTGACGAATGCCCGCGCCAAAGAGCCAAAGCCGAAGGTAAGCCACTTTCTGGTCGACGATGCCTTATGTACCATGCCGTCTTTGAAGCCCCCACTTGCAGTCCAACGAGGGGCGGTTCCATAATAGCGGGGGTCCGTTTTTGCTGCAAGCAGCTGGCGTATGCGCTGTGCAGCGCTAACAGTGGGGCTCCTACAGCGCACTGAGTCGCTGAAGCCCTAGGTAGCCCAGGTGGCCTTTAGCGGTCGCAACGACGCAGGCAGGTCGCTGTATGTAATCCGTACTGTAAACGCCCCTGCAGGGTCCAAGCTCCAATTGAGCTTTTTGCCCATGTCCATGTGTCAGTGTCTCGCGTCGTTTGTCGCGATACTCAAAGCTGAAGCTCTACACACAATCACCGTTCCCGGCACAGACTTGATTCTTCCATGACATGGTGAAGACGCCCCGATGCAGCTGCTCCACGGAAGGCAGATGGGCTGCAGGGGGGCGAGCCTGTCCCTCTGGGCCTCGCAGCGAACCGCCTGCAGCATCTCCAGGCCGTGCCTAAGAATCGCCACTGCCACCAACTCGACACCCAGTTCGCTGGCACGACGATGGTATGCCGTCGATCTCAAGGCGTTGGACAGCAAGTGGCGACGGGCATGGCAAAGCCCCGACGACCAGCATCAACCCGGCGGGAACCTCGGCAAGGCCGGCGGCGAAAAGGACAGCTTCGTCCTGCCCATGTTCCCATACCCGTCCGGCAGCCTCCACCTCGGCCACCTGCGAGTCTACACGATCGCCGACGTGGTCGCCCGATACCGCAGGCTGAGAGGCGATAATGTGCTGCTGCCAATGGGCTGGGACGCCTTTGGTCTGCCCGCGGAGAACGCTGCGCTCGAGAGAGGCATCCGGCCCGGGGAGTGGACTACGACCAACATTGCCAAGATGAAGGAGCAGCTCGAGCTCATGAACGGTAGCTGGGACTGGGATCGCGTGAGTCGTGTCGCACGAAAGGCTTTGTCGTTGGCTAGAGACCTAACTGTCGAATCAGGAGCTGACCACCTGCGACCCCGAGTTCTATAAGCACACGCAGAAGCTGTTCCTGATGCTGCACGAGCGCGGACTCGCCTACCAAGCCGAGGCCGAAGTCAATTACGATCCTGTGGACAAGACTGTGCTGGCAAATGAACAAGTCGATGCCAATGGCTGCTCGTGGAGGTCGGGCGCCAAGGTAGAGAAGAAGAAGCTCAAGCAATGGTTCTTTCGCATCTCCGAGTTCCGGGACTCCCTCCTCAAGGATCTCGATGTGCTGGCCAAAGACGGCGCCTGGCCAGAGCGCGTCCTCGCCCAGCAGAAGAACTGGCTGGGCAAGTCGACGGGCGCGTTGGTCAAGTTCCCGGTTATGTCCTTTGGCGCCGATGTTGGAGCTGCCATCGAGGTCTTCACCACTCGGCCAGACACACTCTTCGGGGTGCATTACCTCGCGCTCTCCGCGGTGCATCCCGTAGTCCAGAAACTGGCGGACCAGGACCCGGAGTTGCAGGCATTCCTGGACACCCTACCTGGGCTGCCACCAGACTCAAAGGTCGGCTATCTTCTGCCACGGCTGCGGGCTATTAACCCTCTAGCCTACCACGACGATACCCCTGACGCTACGAAAGCGTCCCTACCAATCTATGTCGCTCCCTATGTCTTGGGCGACTACGGCGAAGGAGCCGTCATGGGGGTGCCAGGCCACGACCTGCGCGACCACTCTTTCTGGCGGACACATCAGCAAGACCAGCCAATTAGGATTGTCCTGGCAGCATCAGAAGATGAGACGACGACAGCCGTTGCAACCGAGCCATTCGTGGAACATGGCTACATGACGGAGCACAGCGGCCTGTTCAAGGGGAAGCACTCTGTTGAAGCAGGGGAGATGATAGTGCGCATCCTAGAAGCCGCGGAGCTGGCCAAGCCGGTCGAGAAATGGCGCCTTCGCGACTGGCTGATTAGCCGCCAAAGGTACTGGGGAGCCCCGATACCCATCGTCCACTGCGACTCTTGTGGCACTGTCCCTGTACCAGACGAACAGTTGCCAGTCGAGCTGCCCAATGTTGATGAGCATTGGGCCGAAGGCAAGACGGGCAACGCACTCGAGTCGTCGCCGGACTTTGTCAATACCACGTGTCCCAAGTGCAAGGGGCCTGCTCGCAGAGACACTGACACGATGGATACGTTTGTGGACTCGAGCTGGTACTACGCCCGGTTCGCGGACCCTCACAATACAGAGCAGCTCTTCTCCCCAGAGGCTGGCAAGCATCTTCCCGTGGACATTTACCTCGGAGGTATCGAGCATGCCATCCTCCACCTTCTCTATGCACGCTTCATCTACAAGTTCCTAGCTTCAACCCCCCTCCTCTCCCAATACTCGGAGGAGACCGCCCCCTCTGCAGAACCATTCAAGCGATTAATCACCCAAGGCATGGTGCACGGCGAGACGTACATCAACCCGGTCAACGGCAAGTTTCTCAAGCCAGACGAGGTGGACCTTTCGGATCCCTCAACGCCCAAGGTTGTCGCCACCGGAGCGGTTGCAACTGTCGCGTTTGAAAAGATGTCCAAGTCAAAGTACAACGGAGTGGACCCGACAGACATTATATCAAAGTACGGCGCAGACTCTACCAGGGCTCACGTGCTGTTTCAAGCCCCCGTCGGGGATATTCTCAACTGGGATGAATCAAAGATATCTGGCGTCACTCGCTGGCTTCACCGGCTACACGACCAAGTGGCCGCGGTGGCAGCGTCTCCTGAGTCTACGCCCGCTAAAGTCTACCTTGAGGCGAAGTTTGCGACGCTGGGTTCTATGGACGGGGCACAGCTTGGGCAGTGGGACGCGGAGGTAGCATTATGGAGAGAGGTGCAGCGGACCATTGGCTCCGTTAGACGGTCCTACGATGAGATTTACTCTCTGAATACCGCCGTGTCGGATCTCATGAGCCTCACGAACACGCTCATCAGCCACGATAAGGCCAGCGACGTGGTCAAGCGACACACAGCCAGCACGCTCATCCGCCTCGTCGCGCCAATCACACCCGCATTCGCAGAGGAGTGTTGGAGCGTGCTGCACCCATCGACAGCATCCATCTTCAAGACGGCGCCGTTCCCCGCCGAGGACGGAACCCTCACCATGCCGATGCTGCAGCCGCGCCAGCAGTCCTGCGCGGTGCAGATCAACGGCAAGATGCGCGGCGTCGTGGAGATTGCGCCGCCGCCGGCCGGGCTCGAGGGCGACGCGCTGCGCGACTGGATGGTCGCGGCGATTCTCGAGACGGAGCTCGGGGGGGAGCGCTTCGGAGAGGGGCGGTATGACCTGAAGAGGGCGAAGAGGGTGATTCCGGTGAGGGGGGGCAAGGTGATTAACTTTGTCATGTAATAGCATACCTGTGGAGGCGTATCAGATACCCAGCTCTGGCAAAGGTTGGACGGGGACATGTATGAGTAGAAGGGGAATTCAGGCGACGAATAGACATAACAAGCATGATGGTCGAGTCTCGGGGTTGCGTGACATTGTGCGCGAGCTGGAACTTTTGCACAAGACTGAGCTCTCCAGCCTCGCCTCAACCTCAACCTCACCCCAAACCGCTCGTAGCTACCGTCCAGTTCAACATCAGCAACAGCAATAAAGAACACCCAATGAAAACAAACCCAGCAGTGTTCTGCGGTTATGTGCTGGGGGTCGAGATGATGCCTTGGTGGTGCTGGGGTGAAAGACGGAGTACGGCTTGCTCGTTTGCCTGAACTTGCTCCAGGTTGACATTACTATTACCATTCAGTATTATCAACATAATGTGTATACGTCAAAGACACGACGCTATCCTCCTATGCTCCAGGCATGCAGTAATAATGGTATCCCGTCCTCAGAAACATGTCATCCCCTCCGTCCATCCGCCTCCTCGTTGTTGTAGCCAGCCCTCAGTCCCTCCGCCTCCGCCTCCGCCTCCTCCTCCTCCTCTGTCCATCAGTCGAGCCTCCTCCGCCGGCTCTCCTCCACATCAGTCTCATCTCCCAGCAGCGGATCCTCCTCGCCGCCCCTGCCCTTGCCCCCGCCGCCGCCGCGGTACAAGACGTAGTGCTGCCACATAAACACCGAGTCGTACACCATGCTCGCGTTGCCGAGCGCAAACTTGACGGGGTTGCCCGTGACGCCGCTCCAGTCGCGCTGCAGCCAGCTGTCGATGCCCTGCTGCGCGACGCTCAGCACGCCGCCCGCCAGGTCCAGCAGCACCTGCCAGATGCTCCACCCCTGGGTGCTCTTGTTGCGCCAGTTGGCCACGATCTGCGGCGTGTACTTGACGAGCGTGACGACGAGCTTGACGTAGCCGACGGCGTAGACGACGTCGAGCTCGCACCAGCCCGTGGCGGGGTCCGCCGTCGCCGAGGACGCGACGATGAGGACCGTGGCCAGCACGCCGATGACGCAGCCCGCCGCCACGCCCAGGATGAAGCGGCTGGGCTTGGTGGCCGACGATGGGGAGAAGCCCCAGGCCGGGCGCGCGAGGTACTGCGACACGGTGACGAGGGAGAGGACGAGGGCGTGCAGCGCAAAGGTGATGTCGTTGAACTGCACCGTCGGGGTGAGCCCGCGGTTGCGCGCCGCGTACTGGGCGCGTACGACGGGCGAGTAGTAGAAGGCGACGTTGGAGACGAAGTACGCGGCGAAGCCTGGACCTCGCTCGTTAGTACTCTCGCGTCTACAGCGGAAGGGGGGAAGACACGGGGGAGCGCACCCAGGACGTTGATCAGGGGAAAGTCGACGGTCGTGCCCGACGTCGACCGCCGCGAGAAGTTGAGCAGCGGCTGCGGGTAAAAGGACGCGCTCCAGCAAAAGGTGTAGACCCAGCCGAAGACGGAGGACAGGAAGGGCAGAAACGCCATCGCGGCTTCGCTTGCGCTTGACTCTGCTGTATGTTGGCGGGAGCAGAGTGCGGTTGGCGGAGGGCGTCGCGTGCGCCGTTGGTTGCAGGTGAGAGGTTCCATCCAGCCTTGCAGCCGCAGGTCATGAAGGCGCAGTCCCGGGACGCTACTGAAACATGCCCCGCTGACACTGGGCGGCAAGGCGGGCAAGTCGCCTCAGGCCTGTGCTTGCTCTGGAGACCCCTGCAAGCACGCAAGTCATGACCGTCACCTGCCTGAGGTGCCCTGCCTCTTCTCGGCCGAGCCCCGGACATGCCGCCAACACTGGACGGCACCCCGCAGCCCAAGCCCTGGCCTGCAGAAACCCATCGCCGCGCACCGATGCCGTGCATCCAACCACGCACCCAACCAGCAACAGACCGGCGGATCTGCAGAGACCCCTAGAAACCTCTCAAGTCGCGAGAGAGGGGGAACATAAAAAATAGCTGGACTTCTCTACCGTGTGCATGTTGACTCGTCTCGACTCGTCTCGCCCGCCTGCCCTGTGGACTGCTTCTATTGTTCTTCTATTGGGCGTGTGGGGCCGTGACTCGCGTGGGGCTAATCCCGTCACGGCGTCCGGCCGGGGACGTGCATAGTACATAGATCCGGGGATGGGGGGAGATAAGAGACGACAATGGTATCGCAACTTGAATCTTTTGTTCATGTTCCATCTCGAATGTACTCTTGCCGATGTTATATATGCCCTTGGTCCTGCTTAGGACATACATCTCTGACCATATACTACTCCCCTCCTCGACTCAACGACATACACCATCCGCAACTCGGACACGCCGCCATCCCCGTTCCCCCGGCCTCAACACCACGATATCCACGATATCATCACCACACCACCATGTCCACCGACAAAACATCCCTCCTCTCCCTCCCCCTCGAGGTCCGCCTCCAGATCTACGCCCTCCTCCTCTCCCTGCCCCCCTACTCCAAGCACTCCACCCACCAGGCCCCCATCCACGCCGCCATCCTCCTCGCCAATCGCCTCATCAACTTCGAGGCCACGCCGCTCCTCTACTCAAACACCTTCCTCGCCCACCCCTCCCTGCTGTCCTCTTTTCCCCGCCTGCGGCCCTCCTACGCCCCCGTCCGCGAGGCATCCGCCCTGTGCCGCATCCGCCGCTTCCACCTCGTCCTGCGCCTCGACTGCGACGTGCCGTGCTCGCGCGGCGCCTTCGCGGCGGCCTTTACGGGCCTTGACGAGCTCGTCGTGGATGTTGTGCAGGCCGTCTTCCTCGGCGTCGGGTGCGCGAATCTGAGGGTGCTCGAGGGCGTGAGGGGCGTGCGGCGGGTGACCATCCGGGGTAGCACAACGGGGTTCGAGGACTATATCCGGTGGCTCGAGCGTGTCATGAGGAGCGAGCCGGGAGCCAAGGTGGACGACTTTGAGCCGTCGGGGAGCGAGTGGGTGCACCATCTCAACCTCGCTGTCTGGCCGCAGCAAGCAACGGTGGAGGGATGAGACGGTGCGGTGATGCGACATGCCATCAGACACCAACCCACGTCACCACAGAGGGCAGAAGACCCCGTGTTGAACAAAGTGTATATCTCTCTATCTCTATGTTCGCGAAGTCTCCAGGCACCAGCAGGACAACACACAGGTTGCGAGCGTCCGCCGGGCCGCCTCTAGGGAACCCGTCATCCGAGTCGTCTCGTCTCGTCTCGTCTCCCGTTTCGTGCCCATATTCTAGGTCTATCCATCCAAGCTCCCCCTGGACAGGCCACGACCAAAGGAGTCTGTCTCCCTCGGTTGGGCCACATCCAGAACCAGCACAACAAAGGAGAGACACACACACAAAAATAATACAAAGAAGAGTAATACAAAAACGCAGCTCTGCAATGCCTTGGAATTTCCCCCCGAACGCCGCGTCTGATGCAATGCAGATCAGGTGGAGGGAGGTCTCTTTCTTCTCGAGACCCGCTACCAACTCTCCGAAACTCGTGCAGTGATGGATTGTCATCCGAAATTATTGCGCTGCTGCGCCGCCGCCGCCGATGATCCTTGGCAGCGACCGCCAGCCCTTTTCGTTGGGCATCTTGATCTTGCCAAAGTCCTCATCCAGGTCCAGGATGATCTTGAGCGCGTTTCTGCTGCGAGCAAACGGGCTCGTGTCCAGGCTGCCGCTCGTCGTCACCGTCGACATGGCGTCCGCCACGCCCGTGTGCATCTTGATCTCCGCCTGCTTGCCAGGCATCGGTACCACATTCTGCAGGACCTCGTACGCGGCCAGCGTGAAACCAAACTGCGGCGACGATCGGAAGATACGCGCCGGGCCGCCCTTGAAGAAGGCCGTGAAGCCCTCCTCCTTCCAGATGGTCCTGGCCGCGTGCCTGAGACCCGTGTAGGTCGCCTCGCCCTTACGCGCTTCGACCTGCAGACGGGTTTTGATGACGTCGCACGGAGTCGTCAGGTACGCCGCTGGCATACCGGCGATGGCACCGGCTGTGAGGAGCTGAAGCACGCCCAGCTTCTTGGTTGGCGACTCGCCAAAGAAGTCCTTCTTCAGGTGGCTGTAGGTGGGGAAGTAGATGGCCGAGAAGGGCACGTCGCGGAGCAGACAGGCCGACGCTCCCTTGTACAAGCCGACCAGACCCAGGTTGCGGACAATCCACATGGCTGACCGCTTCGGCGACCCCTCGACCGTCTTGGCGACCTCGCCCTGCACTTGCAGGCGAATCTTGACAATCTCCAGGGGGTTTGTAAAGACCTGCACACGAAACGTTTAGCACACCACTTCTGGCGCTCCTGTCTCGGAGAGCAAGCAACTTACGACTTGGCATGCACCGGCGCTGGCACCAGCCAGGACCTCGGAGCCCCAATAGATCTTGCCATGCTTGTCAGTGAAATGGCTGCGGACAAGGTCGTTGACCGTGAGCTTTATGGCCTTCTCCGGCGCCACGCCAACAAGCTGCGGGAGGACACCAGAGTACAGCCCGCGGAGGCCCTCGTTCCGGAACACCTTCTGGAAGCAGTCGATGGAGTTCTTGTACAACCGCTGGCCCGGCTGGGCGCCTCGCTGGTTCTGCAGGCGCGTCTTGACGAGATCGATGGGGTACACCATAAAGGCACCGAAAGCACCGGCCAAACTTCCCAGCCCGAAGTTGAACGTCGACTCGAGAGCCTGGTTCAGAAAGGCGCTCCTTTTGGAGGTGGCCTTGTGCAGCGCGGCGATCACCGAGGCGTCGGTGTCATACACGGGACTCCGCCAGGATGGATCCAGGACCTTGGCGAAATCTTTCAGGCCCAGGCGGCCAGACGGCTCGTCGAGGCTGGCAAAGTGGAACAGAATGTCGGCCTCCATCGGCGTGAAGAGCGAAAAGCGCGTAACCTTTGCAGCCTCGTTGACGAATTCGGACCGCGTAATCTTGCCGTCGGTGTTCCTGGACACGGCGCGGCGCACAATCAACTCCACCAGGTCCATCTCCTTGATCATGTTCAGGAACGCGCGGACGTTGGCGTAGGAAATCTTGCTGCCGGTGGAAATATTGCACAGGGTGCCGAGGTTGGCGAGGAGGTGGTCGGAGAGCTTGTGCTTGGACGTCTCGAGGATGATGCGCTCAAAGTCTTCGGGGTTGATGTAGCCGTCGCCGTCCTTGTCGAAGAGCTGGAAGGCCTGGCGGATACGCTCGCCCTGGAGGCCGCGCAGCATCTGCGCAAACTGGGGGTAGTCGAGGTCATGTCGCTTCTTCTTGCTGCCAATGTACAGCTTGGCCCACTCGCAGTCCCAGTCAAAGGGGATGTTGTCGGGGCCCTTGTTCAGCTCGTAGAGTTTCCGGAAGTCGTCGTACTTGACGTTGCCGGTGCGGTCGACGTCGAACAGGCGGAAGGCGATCTCGTACTCGGCGTCGGGCTTCAGCAGCAGGTTCTCAAACACGCCCCAGTCCGTCACGGTGACTCGTCCAGTGCCCTTGCTGTCGGCGACGCGGAACAGAATCGAGTACTGCTCCCTCTTAATCTTGTGCTGTTTGCGCGCATTTTCATGTTAGTCTTGTTTTGAGGACCAAGTCGCCTCCACGCTGGTCGGCGACTCACGTAATCTTCTTTCTTGGGAGCGACGGCAGTGATGAACTCGTCCGGCCCCATGTACAGTTCGCCAGTCTCCGTGTCCTTGATGGCGTTGCTGATGAAGCGCGCCCTGCTCTGCGCCGAGAGCTGAATAGGCTCGTCCGCTGAGCCCTTCAGGGTCTCCTTCACCACCTCCTTCACCACCGTGGCCTTTGACATTTTGCAAGATGCAGCGTCGTCGATGATGGGAGCTTCGGTTTCGGCTTCGGCGGATCTAACGTTATCGTCTCGAATTGACCGATCGCAATCGGTGTTTCGTTTCGTCAAGGAAACGCGACCAGGGGGGGGGTTGGTCGTCGTCGAGGATACGGGGTCTCGTAACCAACACTTGCGGCAAAAAGCGATCGATAAGGGTCGTCGGGCAAACGATGCTCTCTATAACATGAACAAACAACAAATGGAGGGAAGACCCCGAGCCGCGTCTAGGAGGGAATCGCAGCTGCAGCGGTGCTCCAAACGATGGACAATGCGACGTCGCGACAACTAAGAATGCAATGCAGGCAAGAAAAAAATCCTTGACTCAATTCGAGATGCTGCGAGTAAAAAGGCTGGGCGGGAACCCTTCTAGGCTAGAACAGGGCGCCTCCTAACTCGGGCGCGCCGCAGGGGCGGCAAGCGGCTGCTGGGTCCCGGATTTACTTTGTGCCGGGGGCGCTCCGGCTAACTCCAGGGCTCTGGGGCGCTAAAGGGCGGTCCGCGGGTTCCATGTGACGGCGCCAGGGGTGCCGAGGGTCGGGATCAGGGTTGGCTCCAGCTCCGTCCCGAAGTCGCTACGGGGTACGGAGTACCTCTGCCGTCACTTCCGTCATCAATCATCACGTCCGCCTCGCAGCCACAAGTTCGTACGAAGCACGGATTACCTCAGTATTTAAACACCCTCGCTGTCATCTGGCAGGTACCTACCCGCTTATTTCTGGATATTCTCACTCGATCCCCAAACTGCCCTTAGTTGCAGTACCTAGGTACAGGTAGGTTAAAGTTACTGTGCGCCCACTTGCAAAGGTAAATCTCGAGTTGCCCGACGTCCCTGTCTGTGCCTGTATCCTGTTTCTCAATCGCACATTCTTGCATCGCATCGACCAGAGCACAGCCAAGAGATGTTCGCCGCTCATGCCTCGCTTCAGCACCAACGTCGCCGGCGTCGCGGCAAAGCAAGCGCGCCGTGCCTTGCTGACCAAGCTCTACGAGCCCTTCTTCAAGCTCCAGCCAGGAATCGAATATGACGAGTTGGCCGAGTCGGGTAAAGTGTGGAGAGGATTATCATCACCTCAGCGACAGACATCGGATATGCTGCATGGCCCTTCGGCATGTAAGTCATGCTGGCTCTCACTCGTTTGGCTGCCCAGCTGGTCCTTCTTTAGGAGCACAAGGACATGTATGCCAACATCGACGCACTAAAGCAGCGTATGAGGCCTAGAATTCCACAGCTGGACAAAACACTGCGTGCCCGGATACGCCCACCAATCTGTAATGATTGAGAACAACTCCCTCAAGGTGGGAGACGGGGTCTCCGCCTTCGAGTACCTGACGAAGAAAGAACGTCTTCAACAAAGTCGACATGGGTTCAATGCTAGCCAACGAACTCATCAAGCTCCGTCATGCCCAGACGAGTCACGACAGCTCTCCAGTCACAGAGCTCAAGAATCATATTGTCGCGTCCCAATGGATTACCGAGACTGCCGCAGCCCAACCTGGCACCGCAGGGCTCAGCGAGGTCGAAACTCGAGACCTTGCTGCGATGTCGATTAAAGGCACAGGGTCTGAGGCCGTCTGCAGAATGGCCTGGGGAGGACGAGTCCCGCTAGGAGGGTACCGAAAGGTCCCAATCTCCGTCCGCATCAACCCCCTTCGAGTCTTCCCATACCCGCAGGAAGTCCCTGCCTGTTTCCGCGATTCTTGCAGTGGCGCGACCTCCAGCACCGCGAGAGGGGAATCCATCCACTCGTCCTAGCCTGCCAGATGACGGCGTACTACGTCCACATCCACCTGTTTCCCGGCGGGAATGGCCGCGTCAGTCGAATGATTATGTATGACTATTACCTGGTTCGCCAGGGATATCTGCCGGTCGTCATGCGGAGTCTGGGGCGCAGCGACTATCTGCGCCTGATCAGCAATGCGTGCGACGGCAAGCCGGAAGAGTTTGTGACCAGCGTCCTAACCGCTCAATCAGAGGAGTTGTATCCGTACACGTTAGAACACATTACCTAGACTTCTCTAGTTTCCATGGGTCGCTCATGTTGCCGTCCGCTCCTCCTTATTCCTGCTTGATCCTGAAATACCCCCTGGATACTCTGGGTCAAGGTCACTCAGGGCCCATAATTCAGGCATTACTCGTAGATTAAATAAATCTACTTTAACGTAAAGCAATGCAGGAAAATCTACGAAGCATGTACCATATGTACGGCATGCCAGCTACGAATTGCCGTGGTCCATGTGACGGTGACAGGGGTATAGATGGTCGACCGAAGTCGCAGGCTGCTCTCTGCACCTTGTTCAACTCTTTCACAACCACGGGTTCGCGCACAAAGACACGTCGCACCGACAAGCCATACACAATCCGCCTTTTCTCTTGCCAACTTCCATTTGCGCTCAACTCGCAAGGTTGCTTACGTCTTAGGTTGCTTGCTTCGGCACGTGCCTCCTCACTCAGGATCCACGCCGTCGGGAAGCCCCGGCCGGTGGTGGCTCGGCATGTCCGGAAATATCGTATGGAGTCTCCGGGTCCGAGTCGCCTCCACCGTCTAGGGAGACCCGTGACAAATTGGGAGCTAGTTTGGTATTGTTCCACAGTGGCTGGCCTCGAACCGCCTCATCAGTCCCAGCCGCCTCGAGACGAAAGACGCAGTCAAACAAGTCAAAGCTCTCAATACCACCAGTTTTTCCATTCATCGCAGCCGGGCTGGAATTAAAGACACGGCAAATAATGCAGAGCCCGTCCGCGAGTGCTGGGCAAGATTATAATCCATACAGGGTCAACGTCTCGAGCAGACCGTGGGCCTTCGTTTGCTTCCCCGACTGTCCGGTGCCTTCTGCGCCCGTCCAAGCCCCGGGCCATATCCTTCTTTGCCTCGCCCCCCTTGATACGCGAGATCCCTTCCGGAACCGCCAGGTCTAAAGCAGCCCTGTCCCTCTAAACGCCGGATATGAGTACGCGAAAAATTGCTAGCGCAAGCTTCGCTGAAAAATATGAAAGTAGTTCATGAACCTCGTTAAATGTATTCGTGAAGTGCCATGGCGGCCATCCTCAATGGACCCTGGGTGCGATCGGTCATGGTCGGGTCAATTAGTATTAGAGTTGTCGGAGAGGGGAAGAACTTTGTCGAGCGGTACAATGTGCCATGCGCTGGTGACAGGTTTACGCTGGCCCGAGAGGCAACTGGCAATAAAGGCAGCTGTCCCAAAAGCCAGCGAGAACGGCCGCAAGCAGCTCCAACAGTGTTGTGTTTGGTAGCCCGCAAGGGGGTGGTTCGTTGTGACGAAACTCCGACATAAGATGCAAGATATGGCTTGCAGCTGCACTTATCCCTCCGTGGAGACAAGCAGGCCATTCGAATATGGGAGATGCTCTGGGCCGTCCTCGGCGGCTGCGGATCGCACCTTCAGGGCCCGTATGGGCATGGCGTGATGGGGCAGCATGAAGCCCGCATCCAAGGCTTGCTGGACCAGCGTGGACGCCTCCTTGAATCGTCTGTCCTTGTACTTTTCATACACTGCCGAGTGGTGTGCGCGAGGGCGATCGCAGCATTCGATCATCATGGTGACGAGGGACTTGAGCTGGTTCCAGGTGTATCCGGAGTAATGGACGTGCGATCTGGTCTACAGGGGTGTTAGCTGATACGTTCACACACCGAAGGCCACAGACGGGAACGGATAGACTTACCCAGTCACCCTTCTTCAGGATCAGTCTAGACAGGCAGTGGGCACCTGCCGCCAGAAAGCTTGGTGGAGTGGCAACAAAGCGCTCGTCCATGATTGTCAGCTCGAGAAAGTACTTTGCCAAGGTGCGGGTGTCGAGGTCGTAGTCGTCGGCCTTGCTGACACGTCGCAGGAAGCTCATAGGTCCCGGCCATCCAAGCTCGAAGCTGAGCATGCTGAGCATGAAGCGCTCCGCCTTCAGGATTTCCTCCATGCTGTAGCCACCGTCTACCATATAGACAATCTCTTCCAGCGATGGACAGTTGATCTCTTCGTATTTCGAGGCAACAAGGATTGCCGTGGCGCCGACGAGCTGCAGCTTTCCAATGGACACGACCTTGCACGAGAGGAATCGGTCGATGTAGTTGACGGTCAGGAAAAGCGTCTCGGGCAGCAGGCTGAATCGGTTGTGGACCTGGACCAGCCAATCCATGAGGACGGATCGCATGGACCACTGGATCTCGGTTTGGATCTCCATGTAGTGAGGGTTGGGGAGCATTTTGTTCTGTTAAAGCAGCACAGGTTAGCAGATGCCATGAAGATATGGTGGGAACAGGCACTTACCTCGAGCTCTCGCATGTACTCGAAAATCTCCTCTCCATACTCGGCAACCATGCTGACATCCCACATTTCCTCCTCAATGTCATCCAGCGAGCGGGTCTGCTGAACCTCCAACTTGGCCTCCTCCAGCTCGCGCTGCACACGGGCCGTGACCCGAGGGCCAAGTAGAGTAGTGACACCTCCAGTAGTGAGGTCGCGAGATCGGAATGAATGTGCAGTCGTGTAGGCCTGGTCCTGGTCGTCGTAATCCTCGTAGTCGTCCTCGTCCCATTCCTCTGGCTCAGACAAACCGGGAGTTTGGCCGTCTCGGTAAGAGATGGCGGCGTGGTAGGGTTCCTCGGTGATCTCGGGAAGCTTCGCGGGTAGGTCAGCGTAGGCCTCGCCGTAATTCACCTCCGCCAGTGGATCGTAGTCAATGGTGGAATACGGCAGGACTGGGTAGGCTGCGTGACCAATGGACCGATCGCTATTGTGCAAAGGCATGCCGCCAACGTCGTCGTTTGCAGTCGCCGCCCTGTCAATGGCAACCTCCGTCTTCTCGAGCTGCTTGCTCTGGGTCCTACGGAGGGTTGGCTGCTGGGGCTTCAACTGCGGCTGGCTTTTGTGGTGCCGAGGTTGCAAGGGCAAGCCCTCAATCGAGGCCCGAGAAGCAGCGAGGTTTTGGTCCCGTTCAGAATCAATTGTTGCCTTCTGTCGTGGAACGGCCGGGTCTGCTTTGCCCAGGTGGCCTGCAGAGTCGAGAGCAGCAGCTGGCACTTGCTTCTTTACCGCCTCGGTCGATCGGGCCTCAACAGTAGCCTTGGGTTTGCTCGCTAAGGCAGAGGATCGTTGTGCAGGGCGAGAAAGGGAGTCTTTGCTGTTGTACGGAATGTTTTCCTTGTTCACCACGGCGAGTGGCTGTGCGTGGTGTGAAGCCACGGTTGGCTGGAGCTTCACCACCTTGGCCTCCTCACGAGCGCCCACCACGTTCTTGGCCATGTTGGTGACATCGCCAAAGGCGGCGCGCTTGGCCGGGCCGCGGAAACCCGCCGTGGAGGCATTCGACATGCCGGTGAGGTTCCCGGTCGATTTGTGTCTCTGGTGGAGGGGAGGAACGATGTTTTCCGAGCCGCGAGGTCGGAATGGCTGCGAGAGGGAAGGCAAGATTAGCTTCTGCACCCCACGAAAAAAGAAAACAGACATCGACCGTGCTGGAACTGCCTCCAGAGCAGCCGAGCCGACGCAAGGGATGCCAGAAGTTGCAATTGACTTACCCGAGCGTCCATGATGGGCAGCAGCCCGTCTGCGGCCTGTAAGGATGATGGCTGATGCTGTTAACGCGCCACGGCAGCGTCAGAAGTGACGTCCAAGGCAGCAGGGCCCTGTCAATGCGTTCAGTCGCGTCGAGATAACATAAAAGGTCCGGCGTCCGTTGGTGTGCGCGCTGGATCTATCGTTTGCTAGCTGTGCTGGCAAGTTCCGTCACGACGCGACCGCAGAGACGTGTCGAGCTTCGCCAGACGAAATGGCAGCTGTCGATCCGGGGACAGGGACTTCGCTAGTGCAACGACGGGGAGAGAAAGTCCAACAGGCTCGCCAGGCTCCAAAGAGGAAAGGAGATGGGACAAAATGTACGAAGTGCCGGGAATACAGGCAGTGCCCAGCGGCAGGTCGTGGCTCGACAGTCGACACCCTGTCGAGGCAAATCTCCCGAGGCCGAAGAAGGTGCTGGTGGGAAATTGGCGATGGCGGGTTGCAAGGCGGGAGTCTGGAAAAGTGAACCTACTCGTACACTGAGGGTCGCACTGGCCTGGTGGCTGCGGCTTATGACCCCAGGCTGATAGCGCCGCTGGATTGCTGGCAGGGTGGCCGTTGTTGTTTGTTTGTTTTTATCCTTTATGCTTGTAAGCGTTGCTGGACGCTCCTACCGCAGGCACTGGAGCTGTTTGGTGCGCTTTGCAGCGCGCTTGCAGAAATGGCATGCGGTGCACGGGCCACCCCGCGGCCCTGTCGCGCAATTCTCCCGTCGTCACGGCGATGACGATTTTCCGGGGCCATCCCGCAGGAACTTGTCATTCAACGGCGCTAGTCCTACTTGGGCCAAATCTCCCACTCGTCGCGTCTCACGGAGCTGCGGATGAAGCTGTCGGAAATCTTTACAAGCGCGCGACAAGATGCGCATGAAGCGCATCAGCTCTAAAGTTTCCGGCATGCTTGCTGCCAGGTGCTCAACACCTGCCGTTGCATTTATGTGTGGTCAAATTTGCAAATTGGCCCCTGAAATGGTGACACGACAATCTGCGACGCGCATGCCTGCGTCGTCGCCGCAAGCGCGCCAGCCTGACACGGGCGCACGTGATCTACGCCTCGCTAAATGCCACTCTCGTCTTCCACCACGGGGCGGATTGGGGGAGCTGGTGATTTCGCATCCACGAGGTGTTCGTCCTTGATGCTCGAATCAAGCGCCCTGGAGACTCCTGGTTCGTCTTCCGCAGCGGTTGATCGGCGTCTCGATGCGGCGGTACGCGCCCAGTGTAGCGTCAAGGGCACACCAGAGCACATCCAATCCAGGCCAGTGTTTCATCCCAGCATCCAATCCGTCGTCTTCTGCCTCCGGATTGAGCGCAGCAACCACGGCGCAAAACGTTCGCGCGAGCGCCAGGCCACCTGCGCGACCAAACACGAGCAACAGGAAGCTCTCCTTGGTCGGGCTGCGTCCGCCTTTTTGAGTGCGCCGTCGCCGGTCGGGGGTGTCATCGCCACATCGGGATGGCATCAACCCCTCACGCCACCAGCCAGCCGCCGCCGCGCAAACTACGCTAGAGATGCTCGACTAATAAGCCACCATTTTTTGCTTCCGAACTATTCAACAGGATGCAACACAATTCGGCGACGACGGTCGCGCTTTACCCAGGGCGACAGCTCCGATCAGGGCTGTCAGTTGCATGTGCCATGGCCGCTGCCTCCTCTTCTGCTGCACATGCGCCGGCGCATTCGCTCTGTGTTCTGTCGCGTCGCATCGTGGCGTTTCTGACTGATCTTTTCTGTCAACTTGCCTCACGTCCCCAAACCGAGCTGTCGCCTCGTTTGCGACCCAAGGCGCAGCGAAACAGCGATGCCGCTAAGCAGAGACTGCAAGATACTACTACGTGCCCCGTAACCGCGTGCAAGAATACAATCCATCTCGAGTGTCTCACGCTCAGTCTTCCAGCCGATGCCATGGCCGGACCAGAGTCCCTTGATGGACATTGGACGTTGGGCCATTCGAAAGCGGACCCCGTTCGAACTGGCGAGGTGAGGTAATCTCGTAGGCACTGTCCGGACTGCAAGGTCCCACCGACATTCCCACGACATCTCTATCGAAGCGTTAATTGGAAACTTCCAGGCCCTTTAATAAGAGTGGTGTCTCTCCGCTACGAGCGGCAGGTGTTCGCAAACGGGCACTGTAGCAGAATACGAGCGATTGCGTGGTGACGACGCCGATCTACCCAACTGATCCCGGACCGGTCGGCAGAGATGCGATATCAGCCACAATGCCAGAGCCAGCCGCGCCGTTGTTAGACAAGAGGCCAGAGTGCAATCTCGCAGTGGTTCGCACCACTGTCAAGGTCGAAGAGTACTTGTATCTGCGGTCGTACATCGAAAACGCTGCTAAGATGCCACAACCACGGCCGGCCAGTCGGTCGATTAATTTTTGTTGAGACCCTGCTCGTTCCATGACATCCTGTCGCATATACAACCTCGTCGCGCTCACCGTAATTCCGTGTGCGCCGCAGGACGCCGTCCCATTGGGAGGATGGGTGAACCGGCTGCATCTCATATCTGTCGGCCAGGTCCAGGGCCAAAACAGCAGCCAAACGAGGACGACATTTCTTCTCTGGTTCTCTGGTACGCACAAAGGACGGGACTGCCATGTCCAGTTCACACCAACAGGGACGCGCACAGGCCCTGCTCGGCCCTTGCCCATTATTCCCGTAAACCGCCAAACCAGTGACGGTCTCACCAGCCCTTTACCCGCGCGCAGAAGCCTCTCACCTGTTCCTGATTCGGTCTAGGCGATCCCGCGACCTTTGGGATCTCATGTTTTCGCAGCATGCGACAGTGCGAAGCGCAAAATGAGAGCCGGGGGCGGTGACCAGAACGACTAACCAACCTCGCAGGCTGACTCTCTGATTCGTACTGTGTGTGCATCGACTGCCCCATCCGTCTGGTGCCGTCGCCAGATCTCACGCAGGGATCTGGACAGCCCAGACATGGGAGTGGAGGCGAATTGTATGCGCTGGACGGACCGGGGACGGCTGCCCGACCAGATATCTCGACCCAAGCAGCGGCGGTGACTGCGATGGGCGAGCAGTCGCAAACCAGCAACGGTCTCTGGCTGGGCCCTGAAACCTGGGGTCGTACTTGGATGGTTTGCGGCCGCGCGCGTGGCCATGCGCGCCCCATCGCAGGCCGGTCGACGGTGCGTGTGCGACGTACGAAGACGAAGTAGTAACACCTCTTGTCCTAGAGTCGCAGCGCTCGCGAAACAGCGGCCAGCCCAAGAAGGGCATGGGCTGGTAAACACAGACTATCTCATAGCAGCTCTTATGCAGCTGGCCGTCGCGAGGCGCTCAGCCAAGAGCTGTCCGCGCGCATGACTGATGTTCTTGCGCTGGCTCGGTCTCCGCTCTGGCCGTGGTGAAGTCTGAAGGCCCATCTCGTTCCATCCCGGCGGCGCAGTTCCCAGCGTTTCGCAAGCACTCGCTCGCATGCGCTGTGCCGTCGCCTTGCTCCATTCGTTCACCCAGGTAGCAGAAGAGGTCGTGTCTCAACTTGCCTGTGTCTTGGAACCAGCGGCAAAGCCCATGTGCGCAGACAGCGTCGGCTCTTGCGTCCGCGATCCGATTATTTTGTCTTGCAGCCGGTGCCGCCAGCGGATCCAGACAGCCAGAACAGGGACCCCCACCACACACACGGCTCCATCCTTGCTTGTGTGTGCGCTCTCTCGTCGCCGTGATCCCTGCCGCAGGAGAAAGCGGGCGGCTCTGGTTCTGGCACGGCCAGTGATCGAGGCCCCATTGGCTCGCAGCCCTCGACGTGCCAGATGGATTGCGCCGTCGACCCGATCAAGGGGCGCGTCGCCGTCGCCGAGGGCCTGGAATAGCCGTTGCGCCAGCGGGAGGTTCTCGCGGCCGCTGGCAGCAGCAGCGCATTCTACAGGCTTCGTCGGATGCGCTCGAGACTGTGCGGTGAGCTCGGAATGCGCTCGCGGGAAGCTAGCCAGGCTGCGGAGACAGGTCTGCGTCGTGCAGCGGGTCAGCGATGGAATTATGGAGCCAGCCAGCCATCGTGTGAGCGGCCAACGCAGACTCACATCCGTACCGACCGACAATACTGGCTCTTGTATGGACGTCTGTGCCTTCAGTACACACGGCCCTGGACGCGGGCTGGAGGAGCTGCCTGCGGGCGTCCGTCATCCATGCTCGGCCCTGCCCAGCCATCCGTCGCGGGCCCTGCGTACTGGCGTGCTGGCAGCTGCTGTCGTTGGTACGACACGGGGTGAGCGGAGCCAGCCAGACTGCACGTCAGTTGGCGACCGTCTTGGGATCGCAGACGGAGAGGGGCCGTGGCGTCGCGTGCAGGCTGCTGGATGGCCAGCAGGCGGTCTGAGAGGTGGTTTGTGGTTTGTTGAGTCCTGCCGGACCAGTGCCATCCATGGGCCGCCCGAGGAGACTCGTTAGAGTTGGCCGGGCAAGGGAGACGGACAAAGGCGTTTCGTTGCGTCCCTGCCCAGTCTCCTGCGTTTGCTCGCATCCTGAGGTTGCTGTTGTTGCTGCGGAGGGTGACAGGATGTGACCACCCGTCCCCAGACATGCCAGAGCCTTGGCTGTGCGCATGGCTCGCGCAGGCCGTAGAGACGCTGCAATGGCATGGTCACGAACGGTACGGCACGCAAGGTTGACCGCGAGCAGCGACGACTGGCCATTGGCTTGGGCTGGACTGGCAACCCAGAAGTCAATACTGACCAGGCCACGCCAGCGACTGTGCGGGCACACGAACAAAGTCGTGCATCGATCGAAACCGAAGAAACACCTCCTCTCACCGTGTTCGCACCTCCAGCGTCTGATGGATGCATAGGTACCCCACGTACCCAGGTAGTCGTATTGTATGCAGCTATAAACACCAGAGGAGCTGGCAGCTTTCGGCCTCTACCTTATCCATCATCTGCCCGTCCATCGATTCCGTCAGGTGTCTTGCGCAAGGCCCAACAATGGAGACGGACGACCGAGCACTGTGTAATTGAACCTATTAGCGGTCCGTAGCGGCCTACAATCGCCCGTAGGCGCCGGCGCTTCAGGCGACAACAGCCCGCGGCGCCGCCCGTTTTAGCGGGCGCGAAACCACCAGCCGTCTGGCACTGTGCTCCCCGGCAGTTCAGGTGAGGAGAAACCTACAGCGGAGGAGCCCAGGGCGCCAGCGCCGCCGTTCAGCCAGCGACAAAATCGTTCGACCTCGCCTAGCTGCTCCTCTTTTCCTCATGCACACATTCTTCCAACTTCGCCGCCATCACCAACCATCCAACCGACTCTTGATATCTCTGGTGAGTGTCGTCGACCCTATAGTCATGCGCGATCACCCCTAGGCCTCAATACTACCCTCCCAAATCCCCCAGACCACCTGGGCGCTGCCCTGCCTCGTCTGCCTCGTCTGCCAGGCGGCCGCTCCCCCCCCAGCCTCGGAACTCGCCCATCGCTGGCGGCGGATTCCTTCGTCAAAGCCGTTTCCTCCATCATTCCAAGCCTCTGCGAGTCGGACTTTGCTAATCGCCTCTTTTCGTCTCGCAGTTACTCCCCCGATCGCCGCTGTCCTCTGCCAGCGGTCGCTGTCCTCGCCGCGCAAGCCCGGAGCCGACAATCACAACCAAGCTGGCGCTTACCGCCCACGGCCTTGATGGTGTTGCTCTCTTGAGTTATTCTCGATAGCAAGCATCGTCTGGAGGCCCACAACTCCAATAACCACTCTGGCCGTCGGCCGGAACGTCATTGTCGAGCGTCCTGCTGAGCGATACCGCTACTCAGGCGCTTCCGGGTGTGTCCACCCACACAAAACCCGCACCGCCATCCCCAACCCATCATCCCCTCGAACCCTCTCCTCCATCGATCGCACAGCGCGCCATCGACATCAATACCTGCTATCGGGACGTCATGGCCTCCATGCCGCCGATAGACACCGCTGCCGCCATGTCTGCCCCCTCCAACGGAGGCAGCATCTCGCCCCGGCAGGCGGCGACACCCAAGAACGTCGCATTCGAGTTGATGTTCTCCAACTCGCCGCAATACCGTGCGCGCCTGCCCATGCGAGTGCAGATTTACCCCCATGACACCACCGACTCGATTGTGACCACCGTCAAGAATTTTTATGGTCTGTACTCGGGCCCAACCGGGTCCAAGGGCGTGAGCTTTGAGGACGACAACGGCAACACCCTCATTGCGCGTTACGAAAACTTCAGCAACAACATGGTCGTCTATGTACGGGTCATTGAAGAATCTCCCTCGGCCTTTGCGCCGCATCCTTTCCATCCCGCAACCATTGCATCGGAGTCCTACTACGCCGGCGAGGGCTATCAGGCCCCGCAGCCGCAGCGCTTTGAGCAGGACGTGCCACGACCAAGCTCACGAGCGTCGCGCCGTCGCAGTCCCTCTCCCAACGCCACGCGCGGCCGCAGAAGTGACTCCGCCAGCACTACCAGCAAGAAGGGACGCTCCCGTTCTGTCAAGGATCGGAGGTCCATGGCCCACAGCCAGGCTGACGCCTACAGCGACAGCTTGAATGGCTACAGCAGCGGAGACGGTGCTCCTAGCAGTACATCTGGAAAGAACAAGGAACACCTGGGGAACACAGACATCAGCGTCGAGAACATCGTCGAAGGTGGTCGACGCAAAAGAGCAAAGTTTGAAAGCTCGGTAGGCACACCCAAAAATCCTTTCATCCATGCCCCCACCGAGTTCCTTTGGATTCTGACCTCCATCATTAACAGGAGCTGCCCTTGTTTGCGCCGCCGCAGATGCCAGCGGCAACTTCGAACCCGTCTGTCTCTCCTGCTCGCCGGATCGAGCACCACCGGCCTTCGTTGCCATTTGTCCACCCGGGTCAGAACCCGTTTACGAACCCGCGGCCGATGCAATCCCCACAAACATATAACAATGGCCTTGCGCACTCCAACTTGTATGCCACCCCGGCCTCCCATGGCCATCGGTCCCGTGGCAGCATTGGTTATGCCGGCAATACCAGCGGGGTGGCCACGGGCTTGGGCGTCCTCCCGACACCTGATCCCACCGTCGGAAGCTGCATGTCGGAGGAGGACAAGGACGTCGCGATCCAGCTCATGAGGCTGGGCGAGTCGTCAAACATCTCGCACGGCCGAAACTCAGCATCCACCATGGATGACACCTTCAGCGGTAGAGCCGACGCTGCCTCATCCACCGGCGCCACGAGCGAGGGCGAGAGCGAGAGCGAGGACGAACTCCACGCGGCTCGTCGCCAGAAGCTGGATGTATCTGGTGGATCTAAGCGGATATACCAGACAACTGAGGCGCATTTCATTCCGACAACCGAGAGCGCTGATGTTAGTGGCGACGATGCCGATTTCGAGGACGGCGCAAACAGCTCTGTTGCCGATGTCAAGGCCGTCGCTGCCAAGAAACAGTCATCCGTCAAGCCCAAGCCCGCCTCGTCTGTCCCCAAGCCGGCAGCACAGAAGATTTCCAAGGCTTCTCGTCCACCCAGCATCAAGACGAAGAAGCTGCCCGCGGCCCCCACCGGACCCATGTCCCCTGCCTCAATCACACACTCGCGAAAGCAGTCGGTGGCGTCCACCGGGCACATGCCTCTCCCTGGTGAGGACGACCATCCTGACCTGTCCACCAAGCCTCGTTGCCAGCGCTGCCGCAAGAGCAAGAAGGGTTGCGACCGTCAGCGCCCCTGCGGACGCTGCCGCGACGCTGGACTCTCAGCCGATCAATGCATCAGTGAGGACGAAGGCAATGGTCGCAAAGGCCGATATGGTCGCCATATGGGCGTTCCGATAAAGACGGGTGAAACCCCCGTCTCGGTTCAGCCAGCTCTCTTGCCTGCCGCGCCTATTACCACCATCGCCATCACGACCGCCGACAAAGCAAAGAAGCGCAAGCGGTAGGCAGCACTGTCGCATAATCCGAGTGCAGGATACCAATGGTGTATTATCCTCGCGAAATAAGTTGGCTCATTGGCCGCTCGCTCCCTCGAGTGCGTCGTTTTGAGTGAGAGCTTGAGCAAGGCGAATGCTCAGATGCTCGTGTCAGTCCCTACTGGATCGCAGCCCGTCGCTTGGAATGCGAATGCCAGCAGCCTCGTTACATTTGTGGACTTTACCCCCGAGAAGACGGCCAGGCCGCAGACCGTCAGCCGCGATCACGTACAAGGGTCTCTCCCCCCTTTACGATTTCCGGATTGAGAATCTTTACGACTCTTCTAGGAGGATGTAATTATGTCGGCCTTTGCAAGGCCCTTACGTTCCTTTATTGGCGTTGAGAAGAAGAGGTGTAGGCGCTGTCAACAGCAATGGTTTTTTTTTTTCATACTTCCTTTTATTTCATCCTGGCTGCTGTCTGCCGACACAGACGCGACAGGACGGCACGGGTACCTCCTGGAACCCCAGAAATGCGCCCACGGCCGCCCGACGACAGGACAGGGGGGGAGGCGAGGGAAGGCAAAAAAAGGTGACGAGGGCGAGCCTTGGAAATGTCTTGCCGAATGGATCGGAAGAAGAGAATTGGCTGCGCGTCATGTTAACCTTTGTGTGTGCTGTAGGATGGATGGTCAGGTACGGCTTTTTGCGAGCGCAGGCGGATCGGGGATCGTCTGGATGGCTTTTTTTATTTGAATTTGTCAGGCGGACAAGGCAAAGGGCTGGTACTGGCGACACTACGGAAGAGGAGAACGGGTGGTTTGTTATCTTCTGATTTCCTGTCCTTTGTCTCGCGCCAATTTTCCTAAACTCGTGGCCGGTAGTCTGGCCACTTCTCGGATGTTTCTTCTGTTTTCTAACCCGCGGTCTCGGGTGCTTTTCTTGTCTTGCGCTCTTCCATCACTCTCCTTACCCTTTTTCTTGTCTTGCGTGTTTGCTGAGGCTTTGGGTTTGAGTCCTCGGGTGGTGTGTTTCGAGGACGGGAACGGACTGTTGATACGGATTGGTGGAAAAAGACGCGGTAGCGCCAGATATACGAATCTGTTTTTGAACTACCTTTCTGCACGACCATGCGCAGATGGTGCGATGCTGTGAGATGTGAAGCGAGTTGCGAGCGCAAATGGGGGAGATGCGCGATAGCATTTCGCGCCAACACAGCGAGCCATTGGCCGCCGAAGCGCAAGCCACAACGTTTCGTCGCGCGCCGTCAACCGCCCCTCCACCCATCCGTAAGATAGGCGCACGTACCCGCTTCCCTCTGACGCAGTTTGTTGCGAGCTTGCGACTGCTTCCTCGGAGCATTATTGATCGCGGGCAAAGGTTCCGTTTCCCACCCGGCGCGGCAGTTGATCGGATTAAAGGCATGCAAGTCGTTGGACTTGGCTACTCGGCGCTAGTCCCCCTCCGGCTACCGCAGCCCGCCCCGGTCGGGAAAAGCCGTTTGCAGGGGTGCGACACGAGTGGAAACGAGCCGATTGGCCCATTTGGGGGGCACCATCACGTGCGCTTGCACGGGATTCGCGCGTGCACTGTTACGTCATTGGTTTGTACCCCGCTTTGGAGGGGTAAGCCGCGGAGTTCGAGACGAAGGGGAATTGATGGCAGCGACGGGAGTGACACAGCCGTGTTCGCGTTGAATTAGGACTACATCGGAGAAAAGAGTAAGCTTGGTAGGGGCAATTGGGCGTGGGACTTGGGATATCGGACCGTTGGGCAGTCACGCGCGTAGCAGAGTGGGCTCGCGGCGGTTGCGGCTGGGAATGCGCTGGCGCTGGCCTGCGTCGGGGAGCCGGCAATCGGAGCGGGGTCATTGCGCCAAGGGGCTACCCTACACCCCCGCCCTCCGTTAAAGCCGCCCGGCCGCATGATGGTCATCGCAGTACGCACCACCCCCGGACGCCACGGCACCGGCGCCCGTTTTTACAGTTTCCATTAGACCTCACTTTCGCGGGCGAGCCTGTGCGCGCCGTTGGCGGTACGTAATGGCAAGGCGCGGGGGGCTCCGCTCCCGCAGGGCGCGCACGCGAACGGTGTGTCAAGTAATGTCGGTCCGGGCGAGGTGAACGTTTGCTGGTAGATAACAAGTCGAATTGCTGTTGGAGGGGCCATGTGCCGAGGCGATATCGGGGATCGTGGGGGAAGCCAGGAAGGCGGACGGAGGACAGATGAGGAAGGCTACGAGGCCGACGGTGGAGTTGTTGCTACATGCGAAGTACGTGCAGGGTCAGGGTGAGTGTGTCCGCGGAAACGGAGGAAGACTCTAGTGGATTTCTTGGCTCGGGAATAGTATATAAGGGCTCCAGGAACTGCTGGTAGGACGGGCCGGAGGAAGAGGGCATCATCGAACGAGCATTCGAAAAGCAGGTTACCAAGTCAATGAAGCTGACACAGGGACATGGCCCCAAACAAGGACGTCGACGTCGAAAAGCGACCCTCTGCGCCACTGGCCCCTGTCCCCGTTGCGCCCCCTGAGCAGCGCAACACCACGACCTCCTCCGCCGCCGTCGACGACATGCCCGTCCCGCCCATCGTCGACGATGACGACTTCAACCCGCCCGACGGCGGCTGGCGCGCCTGGTCGCAGGTCCTCGCCGCGCACCTCATCAACGCCATGACCTGGGGTTACGCCGCCACGTTTGGCGTGTACCAGCTGCACTACGTCGACACCATGGCCCTGCCCTCGGCGCAGGTCTCGTGGATCGGCTCTGTCCAGATATTCCTGACGTTTGCCATCTGCGCCGTGTCGGGCCGGCTCTCCGACGCAGGGTACGCGCGAGAGACTGTCGCCGGGGGATGCTTCCTCGCCGTGTTGGGCACCTTCATGACGAGCCTGGCCACCGAGTACTGGCAGATCTTCCTCGCGCAGGGCGTCTGCACGGGGCTCGGCCTGGGAATCGCCTTCATGCCCGCGCTGTCCGTCACGAGCTCGTACTTTAAGCGCAACAGGTCCTTCGCGCTGGCGGTCGCCGCGGTCGGCACCTCGGTGGGGAGTCTGATCTTCCCCTCCACCGTGCAGTACCTGACTCCGCAGATAGGCTTCCCCTGGGCGGTGCGGTGCGCTGCCTTTGTCGCGCTCGTCGTGTGCGCGGCGGCCTGTATGCTGCTGAAGCCATATCTGCCCGCTCGCAAGGCCGGCCCCTGGGTCGAGTGGGAGGCGTTTCGGGAGCTGCCGTACGTGCTGTTTGCTCTGGGGTCTTTCCTAAACTTTTACGCCATGTACTTTGGCTTCTTCTATGTAAGTGAGGTGTCTCGCGTGCCAAAAAGGGGCTCAACAAGGGGAAACGTCAACTTACTTGACCAGATCAACAGTTATGCCCGCAACATCATCGGCTTCTCGTCCATTGACTCCGTCACCCTTCTGCTGGTCACCAATGCCCTGGGCATCCCTACGCGACCCGTTGTCGGATACCTAGCCAACAACCACTTTGGGCCTATCAACGTCTTCGTATGCTCGACCGTCTTCCTGAGCACCATGTTCTACAGCTGGGTCGGCGTCACCACCCGAACCGGCATGTACATCTTCTGCGCCTTTTTCGGCGTGGCTGTCAGCGCCAACCAAGGTACGTTTGTCGCGTCTCTGGCGAGCCTGACCCGGGACCCCAGGAAGATGGGAATTCGATTCGGCATGGTCGAGACGTTGTGCTCCTTTGCGACCCTCGCCGGGCCCCCGACGGCGGGAGCAATCATTGATCGCTCGGGAGGTGAGTACCTCTGGGCCCAGGCCTGGGCCGGCACAGTCGTGGCTGCAGCGGCGCTAACCTTTGCTGCTTCGCGGGTTGCGGCGACTGGTTGGAAGTGGACTGTCAAGATCTGAGAGACGGGGTGAATCAAGACTTGAGAGATGGAGTGAATCAAGATCCGAGAGATGGGTCAATCAAAAGCTGAGAGAATGGGTAAATTCAAGGTGAGCGCTGCTGTCAGGGCGGCCAGGGGTTGGGCAATGGAAGTCTGAGCAAGATGAGGGAACAAAAAGGATCCACATGTAATGAAGAACGGTAATACAGGGTAGTCGATAGTAATTCAATTTGACGCGAGTTTATTGGTTTCGTACTCGGTGGTTACCTGACCTGGGGCCTGTGACAACCGCTCGAGGACCCGCGCGACTAGACGAGCAACCTGAGATCCGTCTTGCCAAACAAAGTCGTGCTCACCGGTGAGGTCCCTTACGACAGATAAGTCAACGCCATCCTTGGTAAGCTTCGCGGCCATGGAATCAGTCTCCGGGCTGTCGATGAGGGTGTCCTCTGCCGAATATGCAAGCAGCGAATACGGGCTTCCGGGCCACTTCTCCTTGATACTCCCCGCGAAACTGGCCGGCGATGCTCTCTGCCAAGCCTTTTGGTCGGTGCCAAAAGCGGCGCTGATGAAGCCAGCATAGTTGCCGCCGTGCCGGTCATTCAGGCCGACGAGATCGTAAATACCCGAGATGCCAATGATAGCGGCCGGCAGCGGGATGGTCTGCGGCATACGCTGGCCAGCCAGGGCCGCCTCGCCCATTAAGACTTGGTACGCCAATGTCGCACCGGCCGAGTGGCCGACGAGCACATAGTCGCTTGCGAGCTGGTACTCCGACTCGAGGAACTTGAGTGCGGCGCGGACATCCAGGACGTGGTCTGGGTGACGTGCGCGACGGAGCTCGGAGCCGGGGGTCTCGGCCGGGTCCTGAGGGAAGTCGGCGTACGGCGACAGCCTGTAGTCGATGCCGACGAAACCGTGGATCGCAGACTGGGCAATATCTTGAGACGAAAGCATGTGCTTGATGGAGGGCATAAAGTCCTCAAGCGTGTTGCGTGGGTCGCGCCAAGCTCCTCCGTGTATAAATCTAGAGCCGCGTCAGCCGGCCCATCAGAGGTAGAAGGAGGAGAGAGGAAGAGAGAGGCTTGTTTGGCTGTTGGGACGAGTCAGTCATACATTACCCAGTGCCCGGAGGACACGCCCGGCTGGCCCCGCGGAGAGGCATGTTCCCAGATGCCAACACGCTGGAGGGAATGGTCGCCATACTGACGACAGGTGTATGTGAGATTTGCAATATCCCCAAGCGGTGCCATGTCTGTGGTCGTTCCGCGCGCACAACAGTAGTTTCTAGCTGGCCCGCTGGCTGGAGGGATATAATGAACACATCAAAATAGCTGGAGCGTCTGGCGCGGCTCTTGGCTCGCGGATGATGGCGGCGGCAGCGGGGCTTCGGAACGCCACCGTGGCCCTCAAAGCTTCCGCGCACGTCCTGGTGATGTTCGGCTGGAAGCTTGTCTTCATATCCGTTCCGACCCCGATCAACACGCCGGCTCCACAGCTGGAAGTTGGGGCGGTTTTGTCCCAGGAAGGATTGGATTGGATTGTGGGCTCGACGTTCAGCGATTCATTTGATTTTTTCGCTCTGGCACGAGGGCCGACACGGACTCCCGCAACGGCACCGAAACGTATCCGAGGCCGTACGAGTACCTGTATGACGACAAGCTCGCAACTACCGGTTGCCGATCCATCAACTCTGTGCGAACGTCGTGCTCGGCTCTCAGACGTCGGGGCTTGTCGTCGGAGCGAACAGGGTCGTACGACAAGAGAGCGAGCGCAACGCCTTGACCTTTGGAATCTGATCCGTCACAGTTGCGGTGTGGCCATCGTTTGCTGTCTCTCAGCGACTGTTGAACGCGCTCGAGAGTACTCGTACAGAGCTCGAGCATAGATTTTCCTCCAGACAGTCACACGTTTGCAGTCCCGACTTAGTGGCTACTGTGCTGGTCAACAGTCCTTTCAGGTGGAGGCTGGTGAACCGGCGCGGGGGGAATTGGCGCAACACCGCTAGGCTGTCCCTGGATCCCATCCGACAGTGTGGGTGTCTCGAATTCCGTTGTTGCAGCAGCCCTGCGGGCTCGTCTGCTTTCGGCAGGGTTGCGCCGTTGAGAGCCGGACGGGATGCAAGGCACAGGAAACTTGCACTGTACCAGCACAAAGTGCTCCGTACAACACTGGTGATGGTATCCCAGCCTGCGTGGGTTGAAGTCGTGCTGCAGGAGAAGCCGCCGAGAGGAGGAACTCCTCTTTCTCTATATCCGCGACACATCCATCCCCCAGGCTTCGGCGTGGGACAGCGACAAAGTTTCGGAAAGCCGCCGACGGTTGCACGACATATCCTGACACGCCGTGGTCCACGGAGCTTTGACGGCTGAAGATGTCAGGTCTGCCGATTCGAGTCGAGACTGAAGTCTGGGCTGCTGTGCTGCGGTACGGATGCATGCTCGTGACAATCACGAGCACCGCCTCCAGCGTGCGCACTGACGAGGGTGCTGGATACCGAGCAATTCGAAAGGGCCGTGTGCTGTCGCTTATCAGGGCCGATCGACAACTGCCATCTCCCATCTGTCCTCCACTCTTTCCATCGTCCATCGTCTCGTCGCTGCTCTGGCTTGGCAGCTGTGTGGCCCACAGATGGAGCTGGCAGGGGCCCTGGGACGGGCAGATTCTGGGCCAGGATCTGTATCGGCCGCCGCCGGAGGATGTGAGCCGCGGACCGTGAGAAACGTGGCAGTTGCTGCATCGCTCCCTTGTGCACTGCGACGTGTCACATGTGCCCGTCCATGGTTTGTCGTTGTCGCCCTCCTGCCAGCCCTGTTGATGGGGAGAAGAGGTCAAGTGTTGGTACGGAGTAGTCCGTACCAAGAACGCATAGGTACGGATACGGACTACGGACTACGGACTACGGACGTACCCCTTGTACAGTACACACGTGCAACCTTACGGATAGAGCAAGCGCGTCCTGCGCACTCCTGCTAACGTACTGCCATACATACCTGGAAGGCACGACTGCGGGAAGCTGTCGATGCCCGCCGTAGTTGCCTTGTCGTGATGCCTCGGCACGTGAGTTTGCGTACTTCACTTTCCTACCGCACCTGTACTTGGTGCTCCATCATCACACCCCTAACATCCTCCCTCGCTTCTTGAGGCACTTCTTTTGCGTCCGCGCGCCATCCTGAGTTCTTCGCACAGCCCCAGCCTGCCGTAGCGACCTCCTCTGCGAAGTACGCATCATGAGACGTCTCTATCCTAGTGGCGAGCCTCTACGAGTAGACTCCAATGCCAGCGGCCGCCAGGGAGAGTACGAGAGGAGGACCACTCCAGCCCCACGCGGCTGCTTCCAGACTGGAAATGGAAGAGGGCCAAAGGACAGGCCCTAGAAGCCTTGTCAATGCAAGCCCTCAAGAAGCATCGATGCTAAACCCTGAACAGTCAGTCCTCTCCTCCGCCGCACCAACAAGCTATCACCCTCACAGGGGCATGTTGGACGACGGGTTTCTTCGCTGGCCAACGCCCAATGCATGCATTGCCACAGCCTTGGGTCCTTGAAGAAGTCCCTGAACCAGCCTAGGTGGCCGAAACCATTGGGCAGACTAGTAGTCCGTACGGAGTACGAGTACTGTAGCGCGCCTTGTCAACCCCTGGCCTTGTGGAAACAGAAGAACCCCTACTGGACTGGGGCGCCTGGCTGCACTAACGCCACCGACGACCACACATCCAGATCGCGACAGCAGACGGTGCCGCTCTTTCCGGTCTTCGCTCGCTGGTGCTGATGCTGATGCCGCATGACTCGGATGTCCTGTCAACTGTCAGCCTCTCGCACGACTCCTACGATCTTGATGGGCCTCACAGACCCGGAGGACCCTGCCCTGGTCAGGTGGGCCGTCACAGGTTCACACAGGCCCCATCCAGCAATGCTGCGTTAGTTCGCCACGCGGCGCTCGTCCCATCCGTCCGTCGTGCGATGGGTGCCGGATTGCACGAGCGTGTCTTGCTCTGCGCCTTTTCCTTCGGCAATTCGTGAGAGTGTGATGAATGCGCTGTCCCGTCGTATAGTTGCACGATGGATGTCATCACAGGAAGCGGACTAACAGCGTCCACCGTGGCCCACTTGCGTTGCTGCAAAGACGGCTCGCTTTGTCGCCTCCAAGCGGCCTCACTTTCCGGACTGAGCAAACACCCTGAGCCGGCCGTCGATAGGTCATGCATGAGCGGCGCTGCGGGCAAGGGAGGACCCGGACAGCTACGACGGGGCCTAGAGCAATAGCCTCCAAGTTCTTCATGAGTGGATGCTGGCGTTCCTCCCACCTTATCCACCCCTCCTCATCAATCTCCAATCTGCTAAACGTTGCCATTAACCTGCATATCCTGGCGTCGATCTACTGCTGGTACCTTACATCTTTCTCCAATGCTCTGAACCTAAAGAACCCGTACCCGCCACACGCACCCCTGGTTTTATCGGTGGTCAGGTACATTACCGCAGGCCGTCCCCTCTACACCTCGTCATTACTCGTTTACCCGTTCTCTCTCTTTTTATTTGCTTGTTTTGACTCCCCGCTCGTTCTCGTCTCTAAATCACGGCTTGGCTCTTGTCTGTTTCCCTTACAGTCTTCCTTCTGCATCCCGTTGTCTATTTCAAAGGGCAGTCAGGATATGATCTTCGGCGGCGGCTCCAGCCTGTAACGTGGAGTCGATATGGCGGGACAGGATGTTGACCTGAGCGAGAATATCGGCAGCTCCTTGGTGGGCACATGCATCTCATTGCTCGTGCTGAGTTGGGTCGCTGTTGGCCTGCGGACGTACACGAGAGCGGTATTGATGAAGAGTTTTCAGGCCGATGACTGGCTCATGCTTGTTGCTCAAGTTGGTTGCCCCTCGAAGCGCCGCATCATTGTTTCTATAACTAATGCGGCTACCAGTTAATATTTACCGTTTCGTGTGCGATGATATTGGAAGGCGTCGAAAGGGGATTGGGCCGGCATAACAATGCGGTCTCCACAGATGATAAGGTTGCAGCTCTCATGGTATGTATTGGAGCTCATCGAGCACCCAAGCCCACCAGCAGCCGCTTACACTCGGACAGTGGCAAGCCCTTGCGACTGCAACTTACATCCTCGACATGATGTTCATCAAGCTCAGCATCGGCATCTTCCTGCTCCGCCTCTCTGTTGGCAACGTTTATAAATGGATCCTGCGGGTTAGTCTGGTTGTTATTGCCCTCTGGAGCATGGGCGTGTTCCTCTGGGACGTCTTTCAGTGCACTCCGGTCGAAAGGCAGTGGGATGATAGGATCCAGCACGGTCACTGTGCTAGTCCGGGCGAGATTATCTCGGCGGCTTATGCCATCAGCGTCATGACCGTCCTGTCAGACTGGCTCTATGTAAGTGTTTGCGCGAAGTGAACTGCGAGGACGTGAGGCTAATACGTGTCCGCATAGGCTCTTCTACCGATCCCTATGCTTTGGAGCGTCAAGATGACGAAGCAAGCCAAGGCAACTGTGATTGTCATTCTTGGCCTCGGTATCTTGTACGCCCTCGCCCGGATGCCCTGCCGATATGTGGTTCAGATAACTGACTCCACGCAGTGCCAGCGTCGCTACCCTGATCAGACTCAAGTTCTTGGCTGGACTCGAACAGCAGGACGATCTCATGTGTAAGTGCTACTTCGCCCCGAGTACCCTCCACCATCTAACCGCGTCCAGTCGCGGCAACCGACGCTATGGTTTGGACCCTGGTTGAACCGGGCGTTGCCATCGTTGCCTCGAGTTTGGCGACGATCCGACCCCTCTTGCGAGCGATGAAGGTCCAGGGCTTCCAGTCTACCGATAGAACGCCCAGCACCGGAATCTCTACCGGTGGACGGTACGCACACAACAGTCGAGCGACGACGGCGCGTGGGTCCATGCCCGGATACGGCCCCAACGACGTATCGCTTCATCACGTCGGATACGGAGCCGAGCCGAGAGAACAAGACTTCCCGGCGAAACATATCGGCCTGGCATTTGACGAGTACCACAAACAAGCGGCTGCTGGCCATCAACGCGCCGATGGTGGGCGGGAGAGCGATGGCAAGAGCGAAATATATGTAATTGAGGGCAGCAAAAACTCGCCAACGTGGAGTACGCAGGACTTGCACCCGACGAATCGGTCGCTCGACGACTTCCACGACCTCGAGGAGCAGAGCCAGGAGAATGGGCACGTCGGCCTCGGCGCTCCCAGCAGAAGGAGATGATACCAATGCGAATGGGAGGTTGGACATTGTAATTTACGTCTGTACTTGTCTGCGATACCCGGGCCAGGGATAGACGGTGCGTGTTTCACGTTTCTGGGCACCGAGGGAACCGGGTTTGTCTTTCTGCAAGGTGGTACGGTCATGATACCAAAGAGGGCAGCGGGTTTTGTTTTCGCTCAATGGATAGAGGCAGGGAGGGTTACACACATATATACGGACAGCGAATATACTGGAGCATTTCGGGCCATTTGGGGGGGGGGGTTCATGCTTTGAGGGGGCACAAGGGCATCCAATGCAGAGCATTATTCTCGTCACCCACAGGTATGGCGCGAGAGTCGGGATGTGAGCACGCGCATGAATGCAACGGGATGCAAACGTGTGGGGAACGGTGGAGCGTCACCGTGTATCCGATTTCCTTCTGGATGCACAGAAGCGACAGGGATGGCACATCCGGGGGAGGCGCGGACCTCGATGCGACGGCGGTGGTGGTCTTTTTGGAATTTCTTCATTTGATACTCATTTGGTGCGGCGTCGCCCCTGGTTCTACCTTACTGTGGTAGATTCCATTCTCACCTGCATAAACACACTGCAGCAACTGACTAGGGACTAACTGCATAGGCCGGGCCAGGCTGGGCCGCCGCCAGTGGAGCAGGGTGTTTCCCGGCTGCACCCCGTCCACAAACTCGCGAGCTGAAACGGGTCGTGGTGCCAGCTAGCCAGGGGTATCCATTAATATTGGCTTGGGTTTTTTTGCGCGTCCCTGCCACTGTGCTGCCGCCGCCGCCTCATTTTCCCTCTCGGAGTACTGCTAGCAGCAGTGGAGGCAGAGAAAAATATCCCAAAGATTTGGTGGCGTTCTTGAAGGCGACGTTGGCGCGAACCCCAAGGAGTGCGTGCCAGAGTGCCAGGAGGGCGGGCTTGCATGCGGAGGACGGGAGTTGAAAAGGAGGGCAAGTTTGGCGGGTTGCTCAAAGAGGTGCAAGACGCCGGCCCAACAACAAGTGGTGGTGGATATGTGATTTGGTTGTTGGCTGTCGGTTGTTGTCAGATGTTGGTGGACTTTCTTCATCCGGCAATCAGCTCCTCCGGTGCGACGTTCCACTCCTCCTCCTCGTTCCACACCGGGGCGAGGACGAAGCGGCCCATGATCTTGCCCATGCCGATGCTATCGCCACCGACGACGCCATGCTGCGGCTTCTCGTCGTTCTCCTCGACGATGACGGCCGTGGTGAGGAAGTTCATGCCTGCAGCTGGGCTCATCTCGAGCGTCATGCCACCCCAGTCGAGCTCGACCTTGCCCGACTTGCGAACGTTGAGCTTGCCGATCATGCCGCCCTGGGGGAGCAGTTGGGACCGGAAGCCGTCCCGCTCCTCCTCCTCCTCCTCCTCCTCCGCCGTGGTTGCTTGCCGGCTGACGTCTTCCAAGGTGAGGTCGACTGGAGCCGCGTCGCTTGCGCTGGGGACGGCGTCGAGCATGTTAAACGCGTCTGGCTCCTCCTTGACCTTTAGTTTAGGTTGAGGCGCGGCAACCTGCTTGATAGGCGGTATCAAAGGCGGGAATTGGAACAGGTACATCCTCCCATCCTTGTTCGTCGGTCCTTCCGTCTTGGTCTCTCCATCCTCGGTGACTGTAACTGCTCCCAGCTCGCTGGCAAGAAGGTTCATGTCCGTCTGGATCGTCTTATCCTCGGGATCCTGCGGGACCTCCTTCCTGGGCTTCATCGCCAGAGCAGACTTCTTTTCCTTTCCAGGCGAAGACTTGATGTCGGCGTCGAGGTCCATTGGATCCTCGGTCCCGGGCTCTCTCTTGATGGGGACCTCCGTGCCCGCCTTCGTATCCCATACGCCTTGCTCCTCTGGCTGCTCTGTCGGCGGTACGGTGCCGTCTCCATCAACCCAGAGGCTCTCTTCATCGCCATTGGCCTTTTCTGCAGCCTCCAGCTCTGCCGTAGTAGCCACGACGACCCCTGTCTCCTTGTGTTCCCTTCGGTATATGCCTATTGGCATTGCGCTGGATGCTCGGTTGCTCAGCGCGGCCATCATGGCTTCGTCATCGCTGTCGAGCTCCTCGTCGGGAGTCATGACATGAAGCTTGTCGGCATTGATTCTCGCCTCCCGCATCCGTGAGGCGTCTGCTTGGCTGAATCCCTTAGAGTCGGACCTGGAGGACCTGCCGCCGCCGCCGCCGCCGAAGCCGCCGCCACCAGGTCCCCCGCAGCCGAACCAACCGCCTGCTCTGCCCGAAGCTGCGTGTCATGTCAGCGTGATCTATCTTTTCAGCGTGGAGACTGGAGCGACTTACATCCAGCAAGTCCTCCTGAGAACGGCCCGCTGGCGGTCGACGTGCCTCGGCCCCAGCCACCTCTGCTGCCCATTGCGTCTCCGCGGCTTCTCTTGCTTCGATACCGCGAGCGACCTCGGGCCCGCCGCTCTTCGGCCGCCCTGTCGCTCGCCTTCTTCTCTTCCAGTCGCGCGAGGGTGTCTCTGTCGGCCTCATCTCTTCGGATAGCCTTGGGTCGAAATCGGCCGGCAGAAGGCGCGCGAGTCGCTCGAGTTGTTGTGCCACGGCGTGCCGCTGTGCTCGGGGCGACAGCGCTGTCCGAAGCTGCTGCCGCTGTTGGCTCGACTGGAGCCGCGCTGCCAGCTTCGTCGGTGCTTACGGCTGCGGCTCGTTGGACGCCGGCAGCCGCGGCGCCCCTGCGGCCCCCTCTGGCGGTTGCCCTTCCGCGAACCATGTTGACTGCCTGGCTAAAATGAAGGTGGAGTCATTGAATATGAAGGCGACTAGTGACGATGCGACGAGTTGCGATGGTTCTGTGATGAAGCAATGGAAACTCCGGAAAATTTGGGCGGTGGAGGGGCATCATGGTGGGGGACGAAGTTCTGCCGTTTTTAGCGTCCTAAGGGCTACAGGGTAGCAGCAGCGCGCCGATGGTCGGAAAGGCATAAAACCACCTTTCAAAGGCGTCTATCTATCAGGTGTCGTGTTGTTTGAGATGCTCCTCTTCTGTGGTTGCGAGGTGTATGCTGCCAACTGTCTCACCACACTGGGTTGTGCGGCAGCATACGTCATTGCAAGCTGCAAAGTCCCCAAAGCATACAGACAAGCTCTCCAAAGTTGACATGGGTATCATTCATTCATATACGTACAAATCTTCGCAGCAAATCTCTCATCGTACACACATCAAAGCCGCCTCGCCAAACCGGGCATCAATGGTACCCTCTTTAACGAGCATAGACCCTATCCATACCCTCCCCGCTTCAACTGCTGGGGCTGCAAACTTGACCACCACGCAGCCTCTGACATGCGCTGCCGACCACAAGACGCCCTGGTTCTTTTCCATTTCGATTCTTTGGGATCGCCACTGCTCAAAGTTGGACATGTTCTTGGCTTCGCCCTCTCGGTCCTCTTTGGAGCGGAAATCTCGGGCCCCGAGGCGCGGCAAGGCATCAAACTCGGAGAGAAAGAACTTGCCCAGCGGTTCCACCATCGTGCCTCGAAGGATAAGCGTCCCAAAGATGGTCATCTTGTGCATCGTGTCTCGCAGAGGTAGACCGACTGCCGTGCTGCCCTCTCCGGAGAGAAGGACTGCATCTCGGACCAAAAGTCGATCCCTTGGTTGGTCGGTGCCGTATAGCCAAACCTCGTTGCGGCCGTTCCATTTGACGAAGCTCCAGTTCTCTCCTCGGGCAGTACGGCCGGCAGTTACCCAGTCCAGGAGGCACAGGGAGCACCGGCTGGCCATCTTGAATATCTGCGTCTGGGCATACACACTGTCTTCGAATGGCTGAACCGGATCTGGCAGGAGGCACAGTGCCGAGTCCTGATCCATCTTGACGTGCATGTTCTGGCTCGTGACGACATCTGGAGACGGGGACTTGAAGATCTTGGTGTGGCCCTGGGTGATGAGGCTAAGGCTGGCTCCGGCCCGGATGTCGATGGACAGGTTGACGGAGTCGCCGCCAACTAAGCCGCCGCCGTAGGATAGGAGAAAGACGAGGACGCTCTTCTGGCCGCCGGAGGGAGAGGTCGGCGAGATGAGCTTCAGAGGGTACTGGTAGACGATGGTCTCAAGCCCATTCCCTCCAGAGGGGAGAAGCTTGGCGACGATTTTGCCGTCTCCGGGCGACGCCGATGTCTTGGGGAACGGGTGGCTCCATACTTGAACCATGTTGCGCGGGAGAGCGAGCGAAATGGCCCCAATGTTGTATGAAGGTTGTCGACGGAGCAGCAACGTCAGGCGTCAAGAAGCATGTTTCTTGTAAGGCAGCCTCGCACCCCGCGCAGTCCAACGTTCCCATTACCTACAAGAAAGCATCCGAGGATAGGAGCGGGTGGCACCCTAGCAAGAAGGTCGCAATGTGTGTAACCTCAAAGCATGTTGGTGGCCCAGCTCATTAGTTCAGTTGGCGCTGCGGACGGAGGCTGGAGGTGCTGAATGCATGCAAAACGTCGCGCGTGACGCCACGTTGGGGGCCGTGAGAGGAGACCTGGCGCTCTGATTGGCTGGCCGGAGGAAAACACCGCGGTTTTGCCGGCTCGACACATGGCCTCCACCGGTCCCCACTTTTAGCCAAAATAACCCCCCCAGCCAGAGACAGCAGCCAGGCTGAACGCCAACGCGCGCCAGGTCGCCAGAAACATCAATATCGCGATCCCACGACGGCGAGACGCTGTGCCTGCCCCTACGCCTCCTCTGCAGATGCCGCCTGCGTGAATACTCCGACTGCCCTCGCGATACACCATGGACGCCAGCCCCAGCGCATCGCCGGACCCCGACTCCACGGCGCGTCGCAGGTCCGGACGCGTCGTGAAGGTGCCCACCAAGTTCGCGCCGGAACCCGCTGCGTCGGCCGCGTCGAAGCGCAAGCGAGGCGAGCACGACGGAGACGATGCCGAGGACGAGGAGCCCGAGTCGGACGAGGAGATGAGCGATGATGTCGACGCCGCCAGCGACGAGGACCACCCGGCGCCCAGGTCACGGAAGACACCGGCGCGAGGCGGTCGCGCGACGAAGCCATCGCTGAAGAAGCCCAAAATCAACGGGACGCAGCCTGCAGCGGCGGGACATGTTGCTCGAATCCCCAGTAGGCCCAAGAAGACCGTCCGCATCGAGGCTGGAGAAAAGGGAACGGGCATCTTTGGTGGGTTCCTTAAAGCCTCGCCAGACTGTCGCCAGGCAGGCAATTGAACCAATACTGACCCAATCGCAGCCGATATCTTTGGCTCAGGCGATGCCTCCGATACCGTCGCCCAACAGTGGCTGGAGAAATACAGAGAGGACAGCGCGAATGCCATGAGCGATCTCGTCAACTGCATCCTGCAGTGTGCCGGGTGCGACCTGGAGGTGACTCCCGATGACATTCGCGACCCCGAAAACATCCCCAACAGATTGATAGACCTCCAGAGCGTCTACCAAGAGGTGTGTACGCACTTCCCAGCTTCGATTGGATGACACTGACACGGCGCAGCAACAAATCACAGACTATCCCCTGATTTCCAGAGCCAAGAGCACGCGGCCGTTCCGGGACCTGCTTGTTGGATTCTTCCAGTCGTTGGTCGCGCTGCTACACGAGACCGATGTCCTCTACAAGGAGCCCGACTTTATGGACAACCTCCACGCGTGGCTGGCTAGCATGTCGTCTTCGTCGTTGCGACCTTTCCGCCACACGGCAACGACGATATCGCTTGCTGTGCAATCGGGGCTGGTCGAAATCGCGGGCGTCCTCGACCGAAGAATAGCGACAATCGAGCAACAGTCACAGGCCGCAAAGAGGGGCAAGAACAAGACCAAGGCTGCCGAGATCCAGCGCGGCCTCGACGAAGCGAACGGTTATCGGAAGGCGTGTAGCGAGGCGATCCAGTCCTTTTTCGAGACCGTCTTTGTCCACCGATACCGAGACGTGGACCCCAAGATTCGCACAGAGTGTGTTGAGGCTCTGGGGTCTTGGATTTGGCACCTCCCGACCGTCTTCATGGAGCCAGGCTATCTACGGTACCTCGGGTGGATGCTATCGGACACGAACGCCCCAACTCGCCATGAAGTTTTGAGGCAACTGCACAGAGTGTTCAAGCGCGACGCGCAGCAGCTTGGGCACTTTATCGACAGATTCAGGCCCAGACTAATTGAGATTGCGACAGTGGACTCGGAGGTTTCTGTCCGAGTTGCGGCCATTTCAGTCATCGATACTCTTCGCGCTGCAGCCCTTCTGGAGCCCAACGAGATTGACGCCATCGGAAAGCTCATATTCGATACCGAGCTGAGAATCCGCAAGGCTGTGGTCAATTTCTTTGTCGCTTGCATCGAAGACGTACACGAGGGCAAGATGGAAGAAATCGGTGGAGCCGATGCTCTAGACGAGCTCGACGACGTGGACGAAGACGACTTCGACTCGCCACGCAAAGAATGGGTCAACATCAAGTGCCTGGTGGAGACCCTTGCCATCTACGATGCCCAAATCGAAGAGTCGCAACAGAATGGGGCTGGCGCGGACCTGGACGTCGCTGCGGACTTTATGGAGGCGGCAGTGCCGGATACCAGAATCTCGCTCGCAGCCCAGGTGCTCTATGAGAAGCTCCCAGAGGTCAAGACGTGGGAGATCCTGGCTGGCTACCTGCTCTTCGATCACACCACCAGCACAAAATCCAAGTCCAAGTCCAAGTCGAAAGCCATTTCCACAGAAGCGGCTTTCAAGAAGGCCGTGGCGCCTAGTTCCGAGGAAGAGTCAATACTCCTCGATGTCCTCAGCTCAGCAATCAAGTCGAGCCTAGCGCAAACGGGTGACCACGACAAGAACAGGCGCAAGGTCCATCGCTCTGAGGCTGCCGAGGCGCAAGAAGAGATTGCGCTTGAGCTCACGACAGCCATCCCAAAGCTGTTGAACAAGTTTGGCGCGGAGCCCGAAACGGCGGCAATTGTCCTCCGCCTGGAACACTTCCTCAACCTCGACGTCTTCCAACAGCTTCGCCAGGACTCCTCCAAATATGAGAAGCTCCTCGACGAAATCAGCACACAGTTCAACAGACATGATGATAAGAGAGTCTTGTCTGAGGCTACATCGGCTCTTCTACACGCGCGCCAGTATGAAGAGCTCGAGGAGTTGACGGACAGCAAGCTGTCTCTGCTGTGGGAGAATGTTATCAATGCGCTCCGCAACTTTGACAAGACGTGCGAGCTCACAGTCCGCGGAAACCTGGCAGCGGCTCCTCTCCGTGAGTTGTCAACAGTCTTGCTGAAAACCAGCAAGCTGGCCAGCATATCAGATTGCGTCGATGCCCTGGAGGCAGGCTCGAGATCTAAGGAGTCGAATGCGCCCGCCATCCAGATCCTCAGCAATATTGTGCACCGAGGCAAGTATGAGCCACAAGAGGACGAGATTGACGACCTCGAGGACGAAGTCGTTTCGTTTGCTGTAAAAGCCTGCCAATTCTACTTCATGTGGAAGACGCGGGCGCTGTCCAAGCTTCTCTCCGCCGGCACGGGCATCCCGGACGCTGAGCTGGATCGGTTATCCGTCTTGCGGCAGTCGTACCGCCGGCACCTGATTGAGACGTTCTCATCTCGGGCGGCCATTGACCAGCTCCGTCTGTTTGCCACCGGGAGCCTCTGCGATCTTCATCTCACGTTTGCCATTCTCCGCCCGCTCATCAAGAACTTCCGTCCGTCGTCGAGCTCAGCACCTCAGTCTACGCGCGCCGACAAGTTCAACGTCTTGACTACGGAGATTGAGCCTGGCCTTGTGCCCGAGCTGATCTCCATCTTCGATGGAGCAGAAAAGCAGTATGCCAAGAAGGCAAAGAAGGACAAGACCCTCAACGAGCCTGCAGAGGACGAGGACCCCCTCACTGACGATGAGGAGCTTGATGACGAGGACGAGGACGAGGGCCTGTCAAAGGAGGAGCGCTACGCCGGCGAGCTCAAGGCGGAAAAGGCCTTTTGCGAACTGACGGCAAAGTACGTCCTCGCCATCACCGCCAACCTCATCGACGACCGCGGCTCCCAGGCCAGCAAGCTCCGCCGCCGCATCCTCCGCAACCAGACCAAGCTGGGCCACAACTTCAAAGAAGTCGTCGCCTACCTCGACGAGGAGAAGATGACCCGGCGCAATAAGAAGCCCGACGCCAAGGCCAACAACGCCTCCCGGCCGCAGAAGCCCGCCATCAGCGAGGAGATTATCCCGGCCGAGAACATCGACGACGACGACGACGAGAACATCTTTGAGGACGCCGAGCCGGAGGAGGGCTCGCGCGAGGACCTGCGCAGGCGGGAGCTGCTAGACGAGGACCCCATCGAGGACGACGATGAGAACGAGACGGAACGACCGGCTCACGATGTAGATGATGACGTTCTTGGGGATTGAACAACGGCGTGCGTTGGGGTGCTCATGTCTGGACTACGGCCTTCGGAACGACGGGGGCCTTCCCTCTGTTTTCTTGCTCTCCGTCTCTGTTCACCAGCACCTCTTTCTTTTCTTTATTGTCCAGTGTACGAAACCTTCGACGTGTACCACCGTCTGCTACGGGGGGGTGGCCAGGGATGGAGTGGGCCAGGGGTTCTTTTGCTGGCCCGGCGTTGATATGTGTCAGGGGTCATAGTTGATCAGCTCGCGAAAAATTCCATGTGCTCTACGCCGTACTTTTTGTGGCAGGTAGATGTCGCATTGTGGGTATCTCATTAAGCGTCGTGGCCTCATCTCCCAAGCAAGCAAAGCTACGATGGTTGTACGTCTTTACGCCGGCACAATCCTGGTCCCAAACAGCCCAAACATTCGCTGCCACCGCTTCCCGTCGCCGGCGTCGGCCTTGCGCGCGTCTGGCTCGGAGACCTTGACGCCGTACTGGCGGATGCAGCACGAAAACGGACAGTTCGAAACCTTTGGCGTCTTCTTCCCTTGGCCCTCGTCGTCGTCGCTGTGCTCCGGAGGTTTGTCGTGCTTTCCTGCCTTCGCCTTCCTCTCTGTCTGACTCATGTGTTCTTCAAGATTACCCCATAGGAGGAACAGCTGCTCCCGCAAGGCCTGGAGGTTCTCGCGATCCTGCCTTAGATTAGAGGCGTCCAGGCTCGTCAGGCATTGCGCAGCTGGGTTATCCACGAGCACCCATACAGTCTTCTCCTGCTGGCCGCCCTTGGCGGCGGCGTCCCCCAGCTCCAGGTAGAATCGCCATTCCCAGTCCTTCACAGCAGTAAAGTTCGTCATCATGTCTTGGTCGGACTCGGACTCGGACTCGGACTCCGACCCAGAGTTGTCTGACAGGACATCATATTCGGAGGTTTTCTTCTTGGGGCAAGCAAAATCTTCTAGCTTGGAGGGCATGAAGTTGACGACACGCACGTTGGTGCGGTAGTTGGCGTTAATGAATGGCAGTTTCAGCTTGACTACCTCCCCATCGACGGTCGCCTCGTGATGTATAGGTTCCAGAATCTCAGTGACGCAGCTCGTCGACTTGTTCTCATTTTCGCATTTCACTGCTGGGTCAGCCTTGAGCTTCAGCGAGGACATAGAGCAGCAAATACCTTGCACACTCAGATTCGGTATCGGAATGAGGGCCTCGTTTTGTTCAGCCTGCTTGAACTTCTTTGCGCGCTTGGCCTTCCGCCGCGCCTCAGCGTTCATCTTGGTTGACTGCCGTGTGTCCAATCCCATGTCGAGTTTCCTTTTATATCCAGCTTTCGCTGCCTCGGTGAGGTCCTTGAGCTGGCCTTTCTTTGCCTTTTCATAGTCTCGTTTGCGTCGGATAGCATCCTTCAGCCTGGGGCTGATTGTTTCAGGGTCCTCTGTTGGGTTTAGGGGCAGAACATTGACTTTGATTCCGTGGGCACTGAGGTCTTCTCTGACAAAGCCCTCGAGATTAGATCCATTGTGCCCAAACTTGATTTGCATGTTTCGCAGGGATATCCATGACCCGTTGGAGAGCTTATCATCACGGATTATCGAGGCATGCGGCTCCCAGCAAGTCACCTGCATGCTTCGCTTTCCAAACGGACCTGTCCACTCCGCTTTTTGCTGGCCATTGGAGAACTTTGCCAAGTAGCCATTGGGATCGCCAACCTGGCCCCCTGCTGCGTTGCCGCCCGCAATTGAGTAGTTGAAGAAGGACTGGTTCTCGGTGTAGTCCGATACCCAGAGGGTAAATTTGCCGCCCTGATCGTATGGGTCCTTGACAATTTGCACTATTGTGTCGACAAACGTACCCTCTCGAGCATCCTTAAGTTCTCTGAATTTGTCCTTGTGGTTGGCTGACCTCTCTCTCATAACCACGAATTCATCATCAGTTGGAAGCCTATCCTTATCGATGGTGTGATATAGGACTGCGACAAACTCGAGCTCCGCTTTGTTTGGGCGAGAGGTTTGGTCCCGGTTTATTAGCCGCAAGGCAACTGATGCCTCGCCTGGGGGTTTGGGGATCTTGTTGGCCTGGCAGATGTGAATACCCGTCGAATAGGTTGTCCACAGAGAGAAAGACTCATAGTTATACTGTTGCACCTGTCACACGTGGTTAGCTTTATTGACAAGCTGAGAGGGCAGCACGTACTTTGCCGTCGAAAATCATGAGTACGTCGCCACAGCCGGCGTCGGGCATATTTTCTTGTGGCCAAAAGATGTTTAGCGATAGCGAGTCATTGCCATCGTATTCAACGGACTGATCAAATATTCGAATCTGGCATTTCCAGTCTGAAAGAGTCAGCAAGTGTAGTGAATAGCCAACGCGAGAAGAGGCAAGCCCCATTCTCACCTTTTCCTTTTGTCGGGATTGGCGCCCTAAAGTCTGCCACGACCCCAATGACGTTGACCTTGGATCCCAGGCTGTGCTTGCCGTCGAGGATGTCTCTCACTGTGACAAAGCCGGGGGGCAGTTTGAGATTCCCTGGATGCTCCATGTTGACACCATCCCCCGCCGCGCTCTGCTCTTGGCGTGTCTCTGCGAGTAACTTTCGGAGGTGACAAATGCAGCTGGGCTAGGCGGTGTACCTTTTCAGATACGTGGCATTAGTTGTTCAGTGAGCGGCCGTTGATGTGGTGGACGCGTACAGACAGTCATCGCGTCTCATCCCCACGGTAAGGGGCCTCTCCTACTCGCGCTGGCACGTGATGATACACGTGATTTCAGCACAACCTTGGAGCGGCGACCGTGCACGAAACGTACGGGCCAGTACTAATCCCACAGGTAGCCACTAACGGCGGATACATTTCATTCGGCGGCAGTTGAGAGCATCTGCGAGTAGATAGCGTTTGTCTGCGCCACAGTGCCGGCCCCTCCACCGGTGCACAACTTTGTGCCTCAGGCAAAAAGGACCCCGGTTTCTCGACCCAGCAGCAGCGGTTGCTCAGCTCTCTGGCAACGGACCTAACAAAGCCAGTGGTCAATTCTTCCGCAGCTGGCCTCCCGCTCCAACTTTTCCTCCATCATCACCTGCGTCCCTCATTCTTCCCCCTGAGCCGTCCGCATCGTGCAACCGAGCAGCAGCTCCAGCCTCAGGGACAGGGACGATTCGTGCAGAGCCCAGCGCATCGCCATACCTCGTGGTTACCACTGGACTTCGGGGCACCGATTCCTCCGCCAGCAAAAATACCCCCGCACAGCAGCACCTGGCCGCCGTTGCCCACCCACCAACGTTTGCCGCCCGAGCAAAAAATCATCGACAAGATGGCGGAGCGATACATCCCCGAGCATCGCCGCACACAATTCAAGGCCAAGAACACCTTCAAGCCTGAAGAGCTTCGCCGCCGCCGCGAGGAGCAGCAGGTTGAGATCCGCAAGGCGAAGCGAGAGGAGAACTTGGCGAAGCGACGAGGCATCGGAACCGGTGAGAACCGTCCTGGCGCCTCTCTCGGTGCCGCCCCCGACAGCGACGATGAGTCGGCTCCTACAGAGTCTCAGGTGAGCATGATACCTCTCAATCCCCTGCTCACCAGCATTCCCTTGTTTTTGCCGCTGCCGCAGCGCGACCAAACACTCGTTTCGCCCTCGTTGCCGTGCGCCGCCTGCGATGTGGGGGAGGCATGTGCTGCGCAACCCCACATTCTGACTGCACCTTGACCGGCTGCATGGGGGCAACGCAGCGCCCCCAGTTCACGTCAACGGCTGATATGGGGCATCTTATATCCTCCATCATTGTCTTCGTATGCGCTGTAACTAACTAGTGGCTTCTTTAGTTGAACGAGGACCTTCCTCAGATGGTCGCTGGCGTGTTCTCGGATCAGATCGACCTGCAGATTCAAGCCACCACCAAGTTCCGAAAGCTTCTCTCCAAGGAGCGAAACCCCCCTATTGAGGAGGTCATCAAGACCGGCGTCGTCAGTCGCTTTGTCGAGTTCCTTCGATCGCCCCACACTCTGGTGCAGTTTGAGGCTGCCTGGGCACTGACCAACATTGCCTCTGGATCGGCTACCCAGACGCAAGTGGTGATTGAGGCTGGTGCCGTGCCCATCTTTGTGGAGCTCCTGGCCAGCCCCGAGCCCGATGTGCGGGAGCAGGCCGTCTGGGCCCTGGGCAACATCGCCGGCGACAGCCCTCACTGCCGCGACTATGTGCTCAGCTGTGGCGCTCTGAAGCCCCTGCTGAACCTTCTCGGTGATAGCCGCAAGCTGAGCATGCTGCGTAACGCGACCTGGACTCTTAGCAACTTCTGCCGCGGCAAGACTCCCCAGCCTGATTGGAACACGGTATGTTACACCGCGCGACAATTACGCATTGATTGATGCTAATCTCCCGCCCTCTCTAGATTGCACCGGCGCTCCCCGTTCTTTCAAAGCTGGTCTACTCTCTGGATGACGAGGTTTTGATTGATGCTTGCTGGGCCGTCTCATATCTCTCTGATGGCTCCAATGACAAGATTCAAGCCGTCATTGAGGCTGGCATCCCGCGCCGGCTGGTGGAGCTTCTCATGCATGCATCCACCTCGGTGCAGACTCCCGCTCTGCGATCTGTGGGCAACATCGTCACCGGTGATGACGTCCAGACGCAGGTCATCATTAACTGCGGCGCCCTGCCTCTCCTCCTCTCCCTCCTTAGCTCGACCAAGGACGGAATCCGCAAGGAGGCTTGCTGGACGATTTCGAACATCACTGCTGGCAACTCTTCCCAGATCCAGTCGGTCATCGATGCCAACATCATCCCTCCTCTCATCCACCTCCTTCAGAACGGCGACCTGAAGACCCGCAAGGAAGCCTGCTGGGCCATCAGCAACGCCACCTCTGGTGGCCTCCAGAAGCCGGAGCAGATCCGATACCTGGTCTCCCAGGGCTGCATCAAGCCGCTGTGCGACCTCCTTTCGTGCCCCGACAACAAGATCATCCAGGTCGCCCTCGATGGTCTTGAGAACATCCTGAAGATTGGAGACCTCGACAAGCAGGCTGCTGGCGAGAACGCTGACTCCATCAACCGCTATGCGCTGTTCATTGAGGAATGCGGTGGCATGGAGAAGATCCACGAGTGCCAGAACAACGCCAACGAGGAGATCTACGTCAAGTCGTACCACATCATCGAGAAATACTTCTCGGATGATGTGGAGAATGCTGACGAGGGCATGGCTCAGCCGACTGGACCCAATGGCACGTTCGGCTTCGGCACCAACGGCCCCGCTCAGTCGGGCGGCTTCAACTTTGCCAATGGAGGCGACTCGATGGATATGTAGGGACCATGGCGCTTCCCCATATGGCAAGTCCTCGGTCATGACCAGGCTTGACACGAAATGGATGCCCGTGCTTGACACGGCAGCATTCTCCCCCAACAATACCCCTACCCCAGTCATATTCCCCTCGACAACGCAGCCTTCGCTGAATTGTGCGTCGATCGTACCCAATTCCCCTGATATCATCACCACAGCCCCCCTGTCTTGAATCTGGCATGAAGAAGTTGCACGAAGAGGAGAGAGTCCCGGCTGGATACGCAGGCCCTATGGTAGCTTGAAAGCTCCAGCCTGAGAGTAAAGATTCTCGAGCGACATGAGTGAAGGGTGATGTGTCGCTGCAGCTGGAGGGCATCGATGGAAGTTGCGCGGGCTCATGTGGATGGCGAAGGACATCCAATCATGTCATGACGGGCTGGCGGGATTCATGAACGACTGGCACGGAGTGAAAAGCTTGGCGTCGACACGTAAACCGGCGCCGCATTGGAAGCTGGTGCTAGTGCACCTCGCCTCTCGAATGCAGAACGTCATGTCGCCGCTGATATCACGACCAAGTGGTTGTGTATCACGATAGGAATACCGACGTAGCGAAAACGAAATTTTGGCACACAGACCAGTTCCCACACTTAGTGATGTAAATGTTTTTGGTGACGCGTGAGTCGGTGGTCTTGCGTACGTAGGTATTGCATATGGGTGAAAGGACGTCCTGCATCGTGACAACGATTCGAGGGCAGTATGTATTCGTACACCGGAGTAGCCGGATTTGAGCCGGTGGCGGGCCAAAGAACAAAGGCACTGTGACCTCTGCTCCGCAGATGCGACATCATACAGTGCGAGACGCTGTCCCAGTTTTTCACATTGCATGCACAGCGCCTGATCGACTTCGCGACATCTTCAGAGGACAAGCCAACATCCGAGCGCAAGTCAATGACATGGTGAAAAAGGCCAAAGGGAAGGCTGAATCGCCTGCCCCAGGTCCGTCGAATGCGCCCAAGGATGGCGCCAAGGGCAAAAAGGGCCAGAAGGCAGAGCCGCCGACTCCCCAGCTGCCTCCAGCGCCGCCTCCGAAGCCGACGGTCAAGCAGATTATCGGAGGCTCATCGTGGACTGGGAAGCTCCCGGTCAATCTTTTGAGCGAGTACTGCCAGAAGCAGCGCTGGGACAGGCCCGAATACGACACGAGGAAGACCCCCGAAGGGTTCTCGGTCTGGGTCACACTCAGCGCGAAAGACCCCAAGACCCAGCTGTTCACGAAGCTGGACCCCTTCAAGATTCCTCCGAGCCACAAGCATCTTCTTCTGAGGGACACTGCTCTGGAGGCCAAACATGCTGCCGCCACATACGCCCTCTTTCGCGTGTGCAGCATGCAGAACAAGCACACCGTGCTCCCGCCGGATCACAAGTCGCTCTGGAAGGAGTTCCAAGCCTTGAAGGTTCTGGACGTCAAGGAAGGAAAGACGTGGATGTACGAGGCGGATCCTTTCAGAACCCTACAGGAGCGCCAGGAGGCCAAAGCCGCCGCCGAAAAGAAGAGAAAAGAGGCCGAAGCAGCCAAGGCCAAGGCAAAGGAGATGCCTGGCGCATCGGGCCTGATGCTAATGAACGGCTCCGGCGGCGCTGGTGCCGCATCGAATCTCATGAAAGGATGGACGGCGGCACCAAAGGTTGAAATGGGCAGACACACAAGGGTTCAGCTGGAGGCGTTGTTGCGGACGGGCATCTCCTGGAATCCGCATGGCATCCGCATGCCCCAGGGCCAAAAGGACTCCGTGGTGGCCGAGTTCAGCAAACTAGGCTTCCGGCGCAGTCATGTCGCAGAAGCAGTGGAGTACTGCAAAGACCGAGAGGAGACTCTAGAGTGGCTCCTCATTCACGTCCCCGAGGACGATCTCCCACCATGGGCGCTGCCGGAAAGTTATTCAGCCGGTATCTCTGTGGGATCCACCAACTTGAGGCGAGAGGGCATCATCAAGTCTCTTTCCGAACCAGGCTACTCTCTCGAGCTTTGTACGCGAGTTCTCGACGAAAATGAGGGCGACGAGGGCAGGACAGCAGAGGCACTACAGGAAATTTTGCTCGACGCCTCGTCCGGCTCGACGCCCGCCAACGACTCTGACGATTTCCTGGACCTGGGCTCCCCTGAAGAACAATGGGACGAAGAAGTCGGAAGCCTGGAGTCAATCTATGGTGAAAACTTCCGCCGCGAAAGCGACCGAGTGATTCAAATACGCCTGGAATCAGTAAAGAATGCACAGAACACGCAGAAAGGCGAGGTGGAGACATTTCTGCAAGTGCGGAGGGCATCAAGTTACCCAAAGCACCTGATCCTCGCAATCATCGCTAAGCTACCGTCCTACATCAAGCTGAGCATCGTCAAGAGAGCTCTTGCGTACATGGAGGAGTCACTACAGGACGAACCCATGAAGATTTACCTTGTCATGGACTGGATCCAGCAAAACATTAATGGCATCATCGATAATCCCGGGAAGTTGGTGGACATTTCTGCCGTCTCTTCAGCTGCCTCCGAGAGACACCCTGTGCCGTCGGCAGCATCAAGACAACGAACGCGGAGACCTGCGAGAACAATCCAATGGATCCCGGATCCCCGAAACAGGGAGAGGTGGTTACAGCGCCATGAGAGCTCGTCTTGGAAAGACATGCAGTCGAAACGCGAGAGGTTGCCTGCTTGGCAAATGTGCGACCTTATCGTGGACACAGTGAGCGAGAACCACGTTACAATCATTAGCGGCGAGACTGGATCAGGAAAGTCTACGCAGGCGGTACAGTTCATTCTTGACGACTTGTACGGCAGGGGTCTCGGAGGGTGCGCCAACATGATCGTCACGCAGCCTCGCAGGATCTCGGCGCTGGGCCTTGCAGACCGAGTGGCCGAGGAGAGGTGCTCACGGGTGGGCGACGAGGTGGGATACGCCATCCGGGGAGAGTCTCGCCAATCTAGAGACACCAGAATCACGTTTGTCACGACAGGCGTTCTGCTGAGGCGCCTTCAGACGTCGGGCGGACGAGTTGACGACGTTGTGGCGTCCTTGGCGGATGTTAGCCATGTCGTTATCGACGAAGTTCACGAAAGGAGTCTGGATACGGACTTTCTTCTCAACTTGATCCGCGAGGTTATGAGAACGAAGAAGGATATGCTGAAACTGATTCTCATGTCGGCGACCCTCGATGCAGCAACCTTCAAGGACTACTTTGCCTCCGAAGGCTTGAGCGTCGGGTCTGTCGAGATTGCTGGAAGAACCTTCCCGGTCGATGAGTACTACCTTGATGATGTTATTCGCATGACTGCTTTCAGCGCGGAAGCAAATGACACGGGGTTCATCAACGATGAGACGATGGGAAAAATTATACTGAAGCTTGGTTCTCGCATCAATTACAACTTGCTGGTCGAGACTGTCAAGGCAATCGACTTTGAGCTTTCGTATGAAAAGCTGACTGGTGGAATCCTGATATTCCTGCCCGGCGTGGGCGAGATCAACCACGCCTGCAACTACTTGCGGTCGATGAACTCTCTTCATGTTCTCCCTCTTCACGCGTCGCTGGAGACGCGCGAGCAGAAAAAGGTCTTTGCCAGCCCTCCCCCGGGCAAGCGCAAGATCGTGGTGGCGACCAACGTCGCGGAAACGTCCATCACCATCGACGACATTGTTGCCGTGATTGACAGTGGAAAGGTGAAGCAGACCAGCTTCGACCCTCAGAATAACATGAGGAAGCTCGAGGAGACCTGGGCATCTCGAGCGGCATGCAAGCAACGGCGTGGTCGTGCCGGTCGAGTCCAGGAAGGCAGATGCTACAAACTCTACACGGAAAACCTGGAGCGGCAAATGGCTGAACGGCCGGAGCCTGAGATTTGCAGAGTACCGCTCGAGCAGCTATGTCTTTCGGTCCGCGCGATGGGCATGCGCGACGTGTCGCGATTCCTTGGGCGATCTCCGACTCCACCTGCGGCATTGGCGATTGAAGGTGCCATCAAGCTTCTTCAACGAATGGGGGCGATGGATGGAGATGAGTTGACTGCCATGGGCCAGCAGCTTGCCATGCTACCAGCAGACCTGAGATGTGGCAAGCTGATGGTGTTTGGCGCGATCTTTGGGTGCCTAGACGACTGTGTGACTATTGCAGCCATACTGAGCACCAAGAGTCCATTCGTCTCGCCGCAGGAGAAACGAGAACAAGCCAGAGAGGCCAGGATGATGTTCTTCACCGGAGACGGCGATCTCATAACCGATCTTGAGGCCTTCCAGCACTGGGATGGGATGATGAGCGACCGAGTGCCCCAGCGCCAAGTCAGGTCCTTTTGCGAAGAAAACTTCTTGTCCTTTCAGACGCTCTCCGACATTTCGAACACCAAGTCGCAGTACTACACTTCGCTATCGGAAATGGGCATCGTGGGGCCTGGGAGAGCAGCTGCCAGCACCAGCGCAGCAGGGTCTCGGGACCCTCAGCTGTTGCGGGCTCTCATCTCCTCGGCTTTCACGCCCCAGATTGCGAGAATCCAGTACCCGGACAAGAAGTACGCAAACTCCATGTCCGGGGCCGTGGAGCTGGACCCGGAGGCGAGGTTGATCAAGTACTTTAACCAGGAGAATGGCCGTGTGTTTGTGCACCCGAGCAGCACGCTGTTTGGCAGTCAGGGGTTCTCGGGCCATGCGGCGTACATGTCGTACTTTAGCATCATCTCGACGAGCAAGATCTTTATCCGAGACCTGACGCGTAAGTTGCCTCACAGCCCGGCCAAGTTTTTCTTGTACTAACGTCATCACTTAGCCTTCAACTCGTACACACTGCTGCTGTTCTCCGGGGCTATCGAGCTGGACACTCTCGGCCGAGGGTTGCTCGTCGACGGCTGGATTAGGCTGCGGGGATGGGCTCGGATAGGTGTTTTGGTGGCTAGGCTGAGGGGCATGGTGGACGACGTGATTGCTCGCAAGGTGGAAAACCCGGGGCTGGATTTGGGCGAGGACAAGGTGATTCGGATGGTGAAGAAGCTGATAGAGCTGAACGGGCTGGATGCATGAACACGGATTCGGTAGAAGGGGACTATGGCTGGATGGGATGCCGCGCTGGATTCGATTGATGATGACAAAATATCCCTCACATGGCCATATAGCATTTGAAGACTGGAAAAATGTTGATTTGAAGTTGAGCCAGAAACAGCGATGTTCATATGCACTTACCTAGTAGCTGTTGTTGGTGCTGGTCGGCTGGAGTCGCGCCGAGCTGCCTATCGCCCCTCGCCACAGAACTCAGCTCACCTCAAGTCACACCGAACTCGACTAGTCACCTTGCGCATCTCACATACGGTCACTCTCAAACGGCAACTCCTGTATCGCCTCGGACGCTCGCCATGGCGAACATGGACTCCGACCCGGACGAGGCGATGACAAGGGAAGAGATTCGAGGCGAAGAACCGGCCGTTCAAAATGCCTGTGAGGAAACCCTGCTACCAGGCAACTTCCTGCACAGCAGCTCTAACACGCCTCAGTCACAAGGCTCATGGCTCCCAAACCCAAGCCCGCACCGTCATCACCATCCGTCCCGCGCATGACAAGACCAAACCCCTTCAAAGACCGCATGGGCCTAGGCGCCTACCTCGACGACCCAGCATCCTTCCCCCGCTCCGTCGTCGTCTCCCACAGCGACGCCTTCGTCGCCATCCGCGACAAGTACCCCAAGGCCACCGTCCACACGCTCCTCCTCCCGCGCTCCCCGCAGCACAACCTCCAGCACCCCTTCGACGCCCTCGCCGACCCGGCGTTCCTCGCGGCGGTCCGCGCAGAAGCCGGCAAGCTGCGGGTCCTCGTCGCGACGGAGCTCCAGCGCCGGCTGGGCCCACACAGCGCCGCCGACGCCGCCCGTCAGGCCGTCCTCAACGGCGACGCCGAACCTGACGGTGACGACGGCGAGCTGCCCGCGGGCCGCGACTGGGCGGCCGAGGTCAAGGTTGGCGTGCATGCGGTGCCGAGCATGGGCCACGTGCACGTGCACGTGCTGTCGCGCGACATGCACTCGCCCGCGCTGCGGCACCGCAAGCACTACAACTCCTTCACGACGCCCTTCCTCGTCGACGTTGCCGACTTCCCGCTTCGCGATGACGACCCGCGGCGCGATCCCCGGGGCATGGGCTACCTGCGGCGGGACCTGGTGTGCTGGCGATGCGGGCGGAACTTTGGGAACCAGTTTAAGCGGCTGAAGGAGCATCTAGAGGACGAGTTTGAGGCGTGGAGGAGGGAATAGGCTCACGGGCCGGGGGCATGCGAATACCTCAGCCATAGCCACGGCTTGGAGACTTTGATTCCTGTACCGAGAACATGATGGTGCGAATAGCAACCGAAAGAAGAGAAAGCGGCATAGTGTACAATACATGGCATCCCTCGAGAGTGCACCCAAAATATAACCCATTGTCCCTGCTAACTCCCGCCCCAAACCAGCCAGTGTGTACCCGAAAAGCCCGCCCGCACGCACCTCACGTAGCCCGTGTGTTCCCTTCGCCGCGACCCTCCCTCTCTCTCTCATCCAGAGAGGCCGTGTCACATCACCGTCACCTGCGGGTCTCATTCTTCCGTGTCATCGCCGGACTCCTGCCAGCAGATTATCAGCGAAACATGTTCTTGAGACCAGACATCCAAGGTGATTGTGATTGACCGACCTCTCCAGACTCTACGGCGAGGTGCTCGTCGTCGTCTGCCGCACTGTCTGCAGCATCTGCGATGGTATATTTGAGCGCACGCCCGGGACAGACAGCATGGCGCCCTGCAAGCAAGGGCTCGGTCAGGACTCACCCTCGACGTCACCATCATCGTCCACCTCGGGCTCCACGTCGCCATCGACGTCAACGTCCTCGTCTTCGTCTTCGTGGACCTCGGGCTCCAGGGACTTCTTGGCGGGGCGTCCCCTCTTGGCCTTGGTCGTGGGCGTCGCCGCCTCCGCCTCGCTCGCGTCCGACTTGCGAGGCCGTCCGCGCTTGCTAGGGCCAGAGGTTACCTTGGGCGTAGTAGTCACGCCGTTGGCTTTGGGGACGGGACCCCTCTTCTTCTTGCCGCTGCCCGGGGGACGGCCGCGGGGACGACCAGTGGGGACGTAGGCCTTGGTCTTGGGGTTGTCGCTCTTGGGGCGGCCGCGGGGACGGCCTGTTGGCACGTAGGCCTTCTTGACGCCGCCGCTGGCGACCTTGGTGCCCTTCTTGGGCCGTCCTGGTCCACGGCGGGTGGTCGCGGCGGCGGCGTTGTCAGCCTTTGCGTCTTCCTTGGTTCGCGCCATGTCGCGCTGTCAAGTCCCTTGGTGAGAGTGGACGGGGGATGGAAAATCGAGAAAAATCCCGTTGGCGAGTATGGCGAGTTCTACAGCTCCCGCGATGTAGGTGGAAGGAAGGAGGAGGCAGAGATGGGAAGAGGTGATGAGGCGCACTAGAAGATGAACCGTGGTGGAAAGTGGAAACGCGTAAATGGCGGGAGCTGCGGTTTAGCGCGTTTCCATAGCGTGACACAATAGATGAACAAGTTGACACGGGATTATTGGTGAGAGGCTGTGTGTTTCTTTTCATCTGGCCTGTCTCTATTTCGAGCTACGGCGCTGGAGCTCACCTCGGGCCCACGCCGGCTAAGCCCGCAGCCGCAGCCGGATTACCTAATCTACACCCTCGCCCAACAGACAGCGGCAAGAACTCTAAAACAGGGGAAGGTGCAGGGCCCCCCGGCTGTTTACCCCGGCAACAGCGGTGACGCCAGTACGAGTAAACAAATGAAGCCAATCCATTCAGATCCGCACCCGCATCCGCAAAACTACTTGCCGACTAATGTATTGCATTCTTCGCCATCGCCTCCACGAAAGCATCGACGACATCGAGGAGACGTTGCGGACCATGGCTCTCGATGCGCGGTTGATGCCGACCTCGAGCTCGCTTGCCTCTTCGGCCTCGACACCTTCGCTCCGGTCACGCGATGGAACCATGCCGATGCTCGCCAGGATGGACGGAGGCGGCAATGTCAGAGTCGTCGTGCGCGTGCGGGCGTTTCTGCAAAGGGGTATGCTTCTCTGACCCCATGTATTGCTTCGCGCCGCGAAGAAACGGACTGACACTGCTGCAGAGCTTGCGCGGAGGACGCGATGCCTCATCGACATGGACCCCATCACCCAGGTCACGACTCTGCTGGCGCCGGAAGTCGACGACCTGGAAAGCAGCAAGCCAAAGTCCCGCAAGGTGATTGATGACAAGCAGTTCACCTTTGACAACTCCTTCTGGAGCCACAACACAGAGGACCAGCACTATGCGCACCAAGAAGACGTATACAACAGCCTGGGCGAGGAATTCCTGGACCACAACTTCGAGGGCTACCACACATGCATATTCGCCTACGGCCAGACCGGCTCTGGCAAGAGCTACACGATGATGGGAACCCCCGACCAGCGCGGCCTGATTCCGCGCACGTGCGAGGACCTGTTTGAGCGCATAGAGGCGGCCCAGAACGAAGACTCCAACGTCGCATACAACGTCCGCGTCTCGTACTTTGAAGTCTACAACGAGCACGTGCGGGACCTCCTGGTCCCTGTGGTGCCAAGTGCGGCGCCGCACTACCTCAAGATTCGCGAGTCCCCCACGGAGGGGCCCTACGTCAAGGATCTTACCGAGGTGCCGGTTCGCAACATTCACGAGATCATGCGGTACATGAAGATGGGGGACTCGTCCCGGACGACGGCGAGCACCAAGATGAACGATACGAGCAGTCGAAGCCACGCCGTCTTCACCATCATGCTCAGGCAGATCCACCACGACATGGAGACGGACGAAACGACGGAGCGCAGCTCGCGAATCAGGCTTGTCGACCTGGCGGGAAGCGAGAGGGCCAAGTCGACCGAGGCTACGGGTGCGCGGCTGCGCGAGGGTAGCAACATCAACAAGTCTCTCACCACCCTCGGCCGCGTGATTGCCGCGCTGGCCGATCCGAAGCAGCTCCGATCAGGGAAGAGAAAGGACGTCGTGCCGTACCGAGATTCCATCCTGACGTGGCTTCTGAAGGACTCGCTTGGTGGGAACAGCAAGACGGCCATGATTGCGTGCATTGCTCCGTCAGATTACGAGGAGACACTTTCTACGCTGCGGTACGCCGACCAAGCCAAGCGGATCCGCACCCGTGCCGTGGTCAACCAGGACCAAATCTCAACGGCAGAGAGGGATGCCCAGATTGCGGCCATGGCGGAGGAGATTCGCATGCTGCAGCTCTCCGTCTCGGACTCGAGGCAGCGGGAGAAGAACGCCAAGGACGCAGAAGAGAGGCTGGAGGAGTACCAGAACCGCGTGGCCCAGATGCAGCGCATGATGGAGGAGCGCAGCATGGTGGCCGAGAGCAAGATCAAGAAGCTGCAGACGGAGAACGAGGCGCTCAAGCTACACCTCAAGCTCGCCATCGACAGCCTCAAGAACCCCATCCCCACCGTCACGGTCAAGTCCCTCGACGGAAAGGGCTTCGGCGAGGAGGAAAAGGAGAATGCGGAGGAAGCGTCCGACGAGTATGACGACTACGACGAGGTGTACGACTCGGACAGCACGGCGACGGGCGAGGACGACTTGCAGGAGGAGATGCAGCGGTACCTGATGGACATGGGCAACCTGAGGAAGCTCATTGGCGGGGACTTGACGCGGTTCAAGGACAATGAGAGCATGCGGATGCCGCTCGGCGTGAGACAGAATGTTTAATCGCGTCGCTGTTCCTGGCAGACCGCATTGTGGGCAAGACGGGAAGGACGAGGGTCACAGATTGATGCAAGCGCTGGTGTTTGGGAGTGCAACAACTGCTTATTCATGTCACGTACTGGATTTGAGCTCTTTACTTTTGTGGTTTTCCGTTTATTTCCCATGTTGCCATGATTTCCTTGTATCATCTAGCCTAAGCCGGGTATCAAGCCCAAGATGTGTACAACGCCCGCACTTTGTGCTTTAATTAACCAAAACCATCGATAAACCAAAAACGCCAACCGTCCAACTACTCCTCTCCCCCCAGCCCGCCCAAACCGGGTATCAAGCCTCATCCATCCAACTCCTATCCATGGCCCCTTTCCCCCTTTCCTCCCACAGCTCCTACCCTTCCCCCTTTTCAGCGCCTCCCAAAACCCCTCCTCGTCCCCCATCCCGCACCGCCCAGTCAGTCCTCTGCGCCCGCAGGGTCCAGCGGGATAATGTCCCGCGGGTTGATGTAGGCCACCTCCATGAGGACCTCGGGCAGGAAGCGCAGGGTGGGCGAGTCCAGGAGGTCGGTGCCCAGGACCGGACACCCGCGCATGCGAGTGTACCGGTCGTCGCGGAGGTCGACGAGGCCCTCGATGACGAGGTCGACGAAGCCGTTGTCGCGCAAATAGACGACGCCCGCAACCTCCCAGTCGTCGAGGAGGGTGTTCTCCTGGTACGCTGGGAACGGCTCCGTCTCGCCGCCGTCGGAGTCCCCGTCAACGCCCTCGTCCGTCCCAGCAGCGACGTCCTGCCCATCGGCGTCGGCGAGGAAGATTTCGCCGCTGGGGCGCCACCACATGCGGTTCCAGGACAGTTTGGAAAAGTCGAAGAGGTCCGGGTGCGCGGCCAGCACCGTCGTGGGCCGGCTGCAGGGAACCCTGGCGGCGTTGTAGTAGCCGAGGCACCAGTCTCGGGCAGCCTGCTGCACGCGGAGGAGGTCCACAAAGGTGTTGCCCGTGTTGAGGTAGTCGAGCAGGATCTCCAGGCCGATCCGGAAGTACTCCCAGTTGTTGGCGAGCATGACGCTGGGGTGGACGCCGGGGTGCCTCGCGAGGCCGGGGGGAGGTGCCAGGGGCTCGGCGTTGGCGGGGAGCATGGTACGGGCAGAGTTGGGCTGAACGGGCTGAGCGGGCTGAGCGGGCTCGACGGACTGGGAACGACTTCGGCGAAAAGGGTCTGTCCGCGAGGACCAGAGGGTGGGCGGCGTGGAAGACATCTCTGCAAAGGGGGCTTGGGTGCTGGGTTACGTATGTGGGTGCCAGGGTGTCTGTGTAAAGAGAAAGAGAGGGTGTGTGTGTGTGTATAAGTATAACAGACTTGGATAGTCTTTGATGGTAGAAAGAGAAGTGAAGTAATAGAAGCTGGCGGGCGAAGGAGAAAGGAGGGACTGTCACAGGGAAATCACAGCATCTTATACCAAATCAACAGTTCCGCAATCACTTCTTGGGCACAAGCTTTGCTACTGCCTTGCAAATTTTCCAAGTCTTGGGCAATAATTCGTCGACTGGCTCCCATATTTCGTCAACTAGGGTTTTCTCGATGCGCCAGAGGAGGCCAATGGGGGGCAGAGTGTACGGTCAAACACGACAACAGACGCGAAAGATCACGGTGTAGAAGGCGTATTTTAGAGAGTCAACTCAGCCACGAACCTTACAACGCAGCGTTGTCAGGGGTGAAGGGCAAAATTGGTCGTGCGATTGGAAAGTTTACTGTGTAGATGCTAGGTGGACGGGAGGGAACTCGGCGAGTAGCAGCGCGTAGACTAGAATCAAGACGCAAAAAGCTACTGAGCATTTGATTGGGCTGAATTAAAACCATGGGAAAGCGTACGGTATTCTTCCATGGCATTTGTGGCCCGACCATCGACGTTTGTATGTACATGCTATCGTCAAGCCGGGCAGGATATGTTGCCCATGGCATCGCCAACCCAGCACCCATATACTGACCATCACCCACGGTGAGCCGAGAATTAACATCGAAGCCAAGGGAAGAATCCGACCTCGTAGATGTTGCTCGTTGCCGGAGGGCAGCCCACGCCACAGTGATGGTGCCGTAAGTGAAGCACCATTTTCCGACTCCCTTATTTCCTAATTCGGCAACAGAACCTGGCTCTCCCGTGGAATCGTCCCTCCCAAATATTGATTGGACGAAATAAAAAAAGCAGCCAAAGCATAATGCCGTGTCGAATAAAAAAACGGGACTGCTGCGCTTCTCGTCGCCGTGGGAGTCCCCCTGCTCTGGTACAGGTACTGGAATAAGAGGCGAATTAGTAAACCGGCCACAGAGTCAGCTTCGGGGTTTGAATTTTCGCTGCGGACGTGGCGTACTATGCTTCCGGCCTCGGATTCGCAAAGGTGGCTCTGCGGCGGTAGAGTTTGCGGGCATAGGGCTTGCCTGACGATGGAGGCTTCTAGAATGGCAACAACGCGACTTGACGCGTTTCTGGGGACAACGAAAGAAAAGAAGCAGAAACAGCCGGAGAGGTGTGCGGAGATTTGTCAAGGTTGAGGTTCGTACAGTAGAATGGATGGGAGACATTACGTGAGGTTGCTGTTTGGGAAAGCAGACACCGGCAAGGGGTAGTGTCCAACCGGACCTTCTAAACTTGGCCACAACGACTTCTAAGTGAGCGAGGCATTTGAGGGTGTACTTCCTTCCGGTACTCGTGGTTGGTTGGCCAGATTTAGTCCCATCGTCTCCTCGACTGCTCGTGTCCAGCCAACGCAGGCTTACACAACTTCACGTCAAAACGTCAGTAAACCTCAACCAGGACCTCGTTCACCTCCACCTACCTGATAGCATGCTGCTGCAACCGAGATGGGTTGTCCATTGCCTTACCCGCATCTGGCTACCGACGACCTCGACACGGTGACTGGAGCCGCACCGTGCGTTCATGCAACTCACGCCGCAACGAGTTGGCTAACGTTTCCGGAGCTGCTTAGATGGCCAGCTGCCATGTCAAGAAGCATAGCTGAGCAGCCGCAGACTGCCAACCTCTGTACCGAATGCGATGGCCCGAGGCGTACTCATCACGACGTGTCGTTGTCATAGCTTCCTCCAGCGACTCGATACACCCGAGCGCCTAGATACCAATCATTTTGCTCCGCGCCGACGAGAACAAGGCATCTTTTTGTTTCGGCACCGTTGATCGCCCGCTCCAGGGGAAGCAGTGTGTGGTACTCCGTCTATCCGATTGGTTTTCCGACGGAGAGGGCCACACACCAAGGATATCCCTGCACGTCAACATCTGCAGTCACGGAGTAACTTATATCGAGGCGGATACGGCCATCTCGAGGCGCCTGGGGCGTTACGGCTTCTCCTGATCGCCCGGTTGGAATGAACTGGACGACTGCAAGTACTCCGTACAGTGCCAGAGGATGTTCGTCTTACGGGCTACTCGTACCCCACGACAATCACAGCCACGCCTGGCCCCCAGGCCACGGATACCGGCAATGCTGTGCATGCACCAGGGATTCTGGGCCTGTTTCGTCGCCGCCGTTAATTACTTGGCGACTCAGGGCGCCGGGGGTGGGTTGTACAGGCCAGGGGATGAACCCTCCTCGCTCAGGCACTGCCTAGCTGAATGGTGGGTTTCCATGTTTGGGCCCTGTTTCTACTGCTTTGTTGGTCGTGTTGATCGCGTTGGGGGTTCATTTGGTTTGTCAAGGCGCTGCGATTGCCCAACGATGGCTTGGGCGTTGCGGCTTTTGGAGAGATGGCGTGGTGTCGATGGAGTTTGTGACTGGCAGACCAGCAACTGCTGCCAGCAAGTGGCGCTGGGATGCTGGAAATAGAACCAAAAACGGCAATTCAGGGGTAGCCGTGCCGTACCTAGCGGCTGCCCCAACACGTTCCCCCGCCATCCACCATCGCATGGATGATCACAGGCTCACAGCCCACCGCCACCACTGTCAATCATTCATTCAATCCCAATCCCATCTCCTTCAAGCCAAGCAACGGCAGTCATCAGCTAGCCCCCCCTGTGGCGCGTGCGTGCTTCACCATCTCCAGCCTCGGCCTCTGTCCTTCATTGTCCATACATATTGGCATCGCACCTCGTCGACTCTGCCCCTCATACGCAACCATCGACAGACTCGACCGCCACCAACATGTCGATGCGACCGCAGCTCTTCACCCGCGGCCTCTCAGGCCTGTCGCAAAGCCAGAGCTCCGAGGCAAACTCCCCCGCCGAGCAGCGCGACGATGCGAAGCGCAACTTTCTCAAGACGATGCGCCCGCTGCCTACGCAGCACTACTGGAACGTCTACTTTGACAGGTCCGTCTACACTGCCCCGTGCAGGGAACACGATGCTGACGCCAGGTCCAGGCAGTCCAAGGACCACAAGCCCGACGACGGCGAGTACAACGTCCAGCTCGAGCAGCTCGGCGGCCAGATCGAGTCGGTCCAGGACTTTTGGCGCTACAACAACAACACCCCCGTCGACCAGATCAAGATGCGCGAGTCCATCTACCTCTTCAAGTCGGGCTTCAAGCCCATCTGGGAGGACCGCCGCAACATCAACGGCGGCAGCTGGACGTTCCGCGTCCCCAAGACCATCGGCCCGGACGTCTGGACCCGCGTCCAGCTGCTGGCCATCGGCGAGAAGCTCCAGAGCGCCCTAGACGACAGTACGTTGCCTCCCCAGCACAAACCTCACGCAAATCCTCGCGGTGAACTGACCCCTCCTGCAGGCGACCAGCTCTGCGGCGTCGGCCTCTCCGTGCGCTTCAACTCGCACCTCATCACCATCTGGCACCGCGATTCCTCCAAGCAAGCCTCCGTCGACGGCATCCTCGCCTGCGTCCTGGAGGAGCTGCCCGCCGAGCTGCGTCCCAAGGCCGAAAACTACTTTTACAAGCGGCACTGCGACCACGCCGGCTTCAAGGCGCCGCCCGAGCTGCAGGCCGTCCTCGATTCGCAGAAGCGCGCCGACGCCAGCCAACCGCAGCCAGACGGCGTGGCCCCGGCGCCGCAACCAGAGGTGACGGTCGAGCCGCCCTCTGCGCAATAAGACTGGTTTACGACTTTACGATCTGGGAACTTGGGGCTAGAGGCAGAAAGACCTCCGGGTATAAATGATGACGTTTGGACGCGCCCCTACGAAGAGAGGCATGGGACAGGCAATTTGCATGATTATCGGCGTTTACATGGGACACACGGGTATATAGGCCACACGACCGCCAGTTAGCATTTGGATGAGGTAGTACCTCGTATATTGCTGAAGTCAAAGCGGTCATCTAAAACTCCAGACCCTGCCCCTGATGAGTGACTGTGTTTGTCCATTACCCGGACTCCTAAACAATGCATAATTGCCCCACGACGCCGTGCTATTCCAAATCGAATCGGTGACCAAGAAAATCAGACGACTCCTTATCGTACATTGCCACGCCCTTTTCCCCGTGTATCCATCACCGCCACACGCCCGCACTCCTCATGACCTCGTCAAACTCGTCCCACTCGACGCCGCGCGCGACGCCGGCCCCGCCGTTGGCCTCGAGAATCATATCCTTGAGCAGCTCCTCGTCGACGTCCTCCTTGAGCACGGCGGCGACGCGGCGCAGATGGGCGAGGGTGATGGGCCCCGCGGCGCCGTTTGTGAAGAGCCGGAAGGCCTCGTCAACGGTGGCGCGGTGGGCGTCGGCGTCGTCGTCGCTGCGGGCGTGGAACTTGAGGGCGCAGATGGCGAAGAAGGGCTCATAGGTGGCGTATCCGTCGGCCGAGGGGTCGAGGATGGACGTGAACTCGGAGAGCTCGGCGGGGGACGAGGGGGGGATGCCGAGGGCTCTGCACCAGTTCGCGTTAGCCACCGCCCCGACAGACGTGAACATGGGTGTATTCGCACATGAGCGCCGACTTGACGTCGTCAATGGGCAGCACGCCGTTCTTCTCGCCGTCCATGGGCTCGGAGAAGAGGCCCCAAGCCTCCTTGATCTCGCCCTCCTCCTGCGCCGAGACGTTGTGCTCCTTGGCGAGCTTCGACTGCCGCGCCTTCGCCGGCGCGCCGGTCGCGGGTTTGCGCTTCGGGGGCTGTCGCGTTTGCAAGTTAGTTGACTGAGACGTGGAGGGCGGATTGTGATTTAGGGCACGGCGTACCATGTGCGCTGCTGCTAGGAAGGGGAACGCGCGCGGGTGTGCGAGGGGGTTGGTGGTGATGTCGCCAGGCGTGAATTCGGAGATGGCGAAGGTGAAGCTGAGCTCGAGCACAGTGTCAAGCGGATGGGCCGTGACGTTCTAGCACTGTCCAGCCCGCATGCCTTTCACTTACACCGACTGCACTTTAGAACACACCTGACGTAGCTTCTTAGTTCACGTCGTTGGCAAAGATGCCTTCTTGGCTTTCCCACGAGCACAGGAATAGACGGGGGGGATTCTGGTGTCTTCCTGTCTTGGCCATGTACGGATACGTTGCGCACGGCATCATGGAATGCCCCACTTCAGACAGCTCACCTTTGTCGTCACCACTTTTGCCAACCTCGAACCGTCACTGACACAGAAGTTCTCCGGAAAACACCAAGCACAGCATTGTATTGCTCTGTGAGGCCCCCCCTCGCTAGCGAGGCTTCACAGACGCAGCCGCCATGGGTTCCTCGATGGAGCCCCGGCGCGTGGCCGAAATCATGCTCTCCTGGCTCGGCCTCGACCTCGTGTCCTGCGTCGAGCTCCAGACCCTGTGGGCAGGCTACGGCCACATCTGCGCCATCCAAGCACGCACAGCCCACGAGGACGGCAGCAACGGCGCTCTACGGCAGAGCGTCGGCAGAGGGGAACCCGGGGAGGGCATATTCCACCTCGTCCTGAAAATCATCTCACCGCCCTCCCGGCACGGCGACGAGGGCCACCTGCGCAAGATGCTCAGCTACGAGGTCGAGCAGTTCTTCTACGACCAGGTCGCGCCGACGCTCGAGGACGACGTCGCCGTGGCGGCGTGCCTGGCGTCGACGCGGGGCATGCGGGAGCGCGCCGCGGCGGGCGGGCTCGCGGACCTGACGGCGACCATCATGACGGACCTGCGCCTCGGGTTCCCCGTCGCGGGGGAGAAGAGGGCGGTGCTCACGCCGCGACAGGTCCACGCTTCTCTGGGGTGGCTGGCCAAGTTCCACGGCAGCTCGTGGAGGTCGCTGCCGGGGGACCTTGACACGTTCCTCCTGCCACCGCTCCAGGAGGCGCAACGGAGAAAGCGGCGCGGTGGCGAGTCAGGTGGGAGAAGCCTCTGGCTGAACGGCGGGTACACGTACCTCGCGACGCGGCGGAGCGAGTACGCCTCCCTCGCCAAGGACGGGAGCTCAGAGTGGTCGGCGGCCTTTTGCACCCCTGCGCGAGGCTCATCAACCTCCGTTGCCGAACAGGTCGCCGCCTTCCTCACGCCGAGCGGCCGGCCCTTTGAGACGTACATCCACGGCGACGTCAAGTCGGAGAACCTCTTCTCCACGGAGGCCGGCGACCGGGTAGCCTTCTTCGACTTCCAGTACGCCGGGCTCGGCCTGGGCGTGTGCGACCTCGCCAAGCTCTTCACCTGCTCCGTGCCGCCGGACATGCTCACCAGCAGCGCGCGTGCGGTGCCGGGCGAGCTGCCCATGGACCACGGCGAGCGGGGCCTGCTCGAGCAGTACCGCGAGATCCTGCTCAGCCGCCGGCCGGAGGGGCATGGGTTGGAGTACGCCTGGGACGACTTTTGCCGGCACTGGGAGGCGGCGCTGGTGGACTGGTGTCGGTTCCAGGCGTCGTGGGGGTTCTGGGGCAATACGGAGTGGCTGCAGGCGAGGGTTCGGTCGATTCTCAAGGACCAGGGCTGGAGGGACTGGCTGCAGCAACAAGTCTAGACTTTTTTTTCCAAGGACAGCATAGAAGTGTCGGTAGAGGATAGGTATACAGGTATAGGCGAGCATAGAGGACGACCAGTGTAGGAATAGATCTAGAGCAGTATCTACCAGGGATCACGGCGAGAATGAGGCGAAATTCTTCCAGCGTTCTAGATCCATCTGGTCTCCTGCTGTACGATCTCGGTGTGTAGTTAGCTAGCTGTTGTCTCAAGCTTTAATATCGTCAAATTTCGTCATCATGTACGGAGTAGAGACGCTCCCCATGCTGGGCACAATGTCGTCCGGTGGAGGCAACATCGTCCAGCCGCAATCTGATCCTTTTATCGTTACGCGAAACGTATTTATCGTATCGTAACCTTCAACTAGCATTCACGCAACTGTCATGACCATTCCGCGATTGTGGCATAGCAGCTCGAGTTGATGACGATGTTGATTTGATGTTGAAGCGGGACTTACATGCACAGTGGGACACCCCCGGACTAACTATCCAGCCGGGCCGACACAAACGCCTACAAGACCTCCCGTGGCTCCACGGTCCGAATTTTCCTCCTTCCTCCAACATCTCCCAGCAAAGGCATTGTCCGCGAGCGCGCGCACCACAAGACACAATGGGCGACGCGCAAGACCCTGAAGCCAGGCACTCAGCGCCTATCCCCCCCCATCAATCGTGTTGCTGCGCGCGCGCTCGCAATTCCTACCTTTGGTCCCGTCAATCGACGACGGGTGTTTCGCCTACGATGGAAACACAAATACATCCGCTTCTAAAAATGCTAGAGCTTGCCGCCTCATACTCATCCAGGGCGAGCAAGTGTGGACAGTGAAGCAATAGCAAACACAACAGTCGCGTCTACTTAGACGTGGCTATCCAGCGGGTTGCAAGTGGTGCCGCCGTCGCTTCAGACGGGGTGCCTAGCGATCCATGGAGACAAACATATCAACGATGGTCCTTTGATTTGTGAATGACGAGATGCCGTGATGTACACTTTGCTACAGCGGAGGATACACGTTCTTGGTCACATCTTCGCGTCGGCTGGCCTGGAGATCAACTGGTCAACAGCCATCGTTTTGCCGGCAGATGGAGTTGGCCCTCACTTGAACTTATTCTTCAGCTCGCGCAGCTTGCCCATGACATCCACGTGCTGCGTCTCGCCTGTTGCCTTTTGAACCGCCGGGTCCTGCATGCCAACGTCAGCTCGGTCCATCGTGCCAGGCGACTTGATCACCACCGAAGACTTACCCCGAGTCGCATAAACGGATTGTGCTTCTATATTGTGTCAAGTCAGTCAGCCTTCGGACACAGCCTCCTGCTGGACAACCGCCGTACCTTTTCATCACCAATGGTGAACTTGCCCGTCGTAACTTGGTTGTTCTCGGCAAAGTCCTGCAGCTTCTGCACCGGCTCGCTCTGCAGAACCGACTTGGCGAACTTTACATCGTTCTTGGTGTACTCGTGTCCAGGCTGCAGCCGTCGCGTCAGTACGCTCTCTGTATGCCGCTCCGCGCCGACCAACTTACATATGTAACGGTGTCGTCTGGCAAAGTCGCAAGTCGCTTGTTCAACGCCTCGTCCATCTCGGCAGGCGTCCCCTCGAAAAACCTGCCGCAGCCTTCCCCATGGTCGTCAGCAAAATCCCAACAATACCACGCACGAGCCTCACGACGTACCGCTGATGAACAAGGTGTCGCCCGTAAAGACGGCCTTGCCAGTTGCGTCCTCCATGTAGAAGCAGATGCTGTCCTGCGTGTGGCAGGGCGTGTGCAGGCTCTTCACCGAGATGTCGCCCAGCTTGAAGACCTCTCCGTGCGCGGGCGTCTTGGTGACGGCTTGACAGTCCTTGCCGCCGATGATGTCGAGCTGCGGCGTTCCCAAGTCCTCCAACTACAGAACGTCGTCAGCCATCACTCTCGTTCACATCCATATGTGGCAAGGGATCTTTCATACCATCTGGCTGTTCCCGCCGGCATGGTCCCAGTGCCTGCATCGCGTGTCAGCGCCTGCGTCGCATCACACCCCCGCACGACACCTCACCGAGCACTAACGAATGCGTGTTGACAATGGCTTTCAGGTTGATCTTGCCAGCCTTGATGGCATCCTTGAGAATCGGGGAAACCCTACCGCGCTCGTCAGCACATGCGATCCTCACGTTGAGCCCGTCATGGCAGCGTACTCGGGCGGGTTCGCCGGATCAATGATCACAGCATCCTTGGATTTGTCATCAACCACGAGGTAGGCGTAGTTGTTGCTGCTCCCAACCCCTATGAAGAGAAGAGCATGCGTCAGAAATGAAGGTCGTTCGGGTATGAGAGGAAACCCCCAGAGGATGTAATCCGTCCAGGCTCGCGGGGAGATGAGCTTACACATGGGAATCGACTGGATATGCATCGCGCGGGTAGCAGCGAACTGGTCGTACACAGCCTTAGCGCCTAGACAATTGATGGCACTTTTCACACTTGACTTACGGCAGCGGATAGTAGAGTTCCGAATTTTTGCTTGGGAAAGGGCCTGCAGGGGATGAGCCGGTTCATAAGGTGCAGCCGCCTATGGAGGGCGTGGTGTTGATGAAGGTTGGTATCCGTAGCTCTGATAGCTCCCCCAGCTTATGACGCGAAGCTCGGCAGCCCCACGTGATGCCTTAGTAACAGATATGGGGAACTTCCGGTTCGACCATCAAATCGCATCAAAACTTGCAGCTATTTCGAAACTTGCTGGGTAAAGCTGGTTGGGATGCGGTTGGGATACTGCGCAAGTCGTTGAATAGCAGCCTTGGCCATTGCTTTTTGAATTGTAGGCAAGACGCCTCATACCAATGGAGCTACCGTCAGCTCTTGAAAGGAACCGTCGGTTCCTTTCAAGACATCATCAACACGTACATAAATAGGGGGTATCTATCAGAACAAATAAACAAACCGACCGTCATACAACGCCAATCGGCTTCGGTTTCCACGGACCCTCGCACAGGAACCATCCGGCGGCCCGCTCCGAGCCCTCCTCCGGCTCCGGCTCCGGCTCCGAGCCCGGCGCATCCGCACCTTGCTCCGCGGCCAACCCACCAGCAGCGCCTCCAGCTTCCGCCTCGTCGGCCCGCGCGACCATGACCTCCTTGGACAGCTTCAGGCACTTGAGGTACACCTGGTTCCCCGGCAGCGCATCCTGCAAGTCGGCAATCGTCCGCAGCACCCGGTCGACTGGCCACTTCTTCAGCTCCTTCATCGTCCTGGCCCTGCGTGCATGGTCGTCGTTTCCGCCTCGCAGGAACTTCAGGATCGCCTCCCGACACAGGTCAGCCTGCTGGTGGCCCCTCGATGAATTGTCGTCGGCCAGGTTCTTCCAGAAGTAGTCCCATATCCACGCCAGCGCCTTGTTGGCCATGGACCGCAGCTTCGCCAGCGACGGCAGCTGCTCGTGCGTCGACTGGTGCCGCAGCTCGACGAACGTGGCCGGCAGCCCAATCTTCTTCGCGATGGCGTACATGCTCTGCTTGCGCTGCTTATCCTGGTGCCCGTCCAGCAGGCCTGTGACGAATCTGCAGTCCCCATCCCGCGGTCAGCGTCAGCTACTACACGCCCCCTCTGCGATGACGAGACGATACCACCTCGGCGTGCACCGTGGCATGCTGATGCAGCCCGTGGCAGAAGGTTGAGCACTTCTCCCCAGGGGGCCGAAGCTTCTTACCTGCTAAAGGCAGCCGCGTACGTCGCGCGCACGGCGTACGTCGACCAGCCATTATTCTCCGTCACATCATCGTCGCTGAGGATCGCCGCGGTGAGCAGCGCCGTCGACTCCACCATGTGCGAGCAGTGCTGGCGCGCCATCCACATGGACACCCGCGCCACCGCCCGCTGCTGCTGCTCCCGCCGGCGACTCCTCGGCTTCTCGTCGTCCTTTGCCGGCGCCGGCGCCTCCGGCTCAGTGTCGTAAAACTGCCGCCGCACGAGCAGCATCTCCTCGCGGCCGCGCCACGAGTTGAACACGTACCGGACCATTGGGGGCTAGGAAACCAGGGTTTGGTGGCCCCCTGCTACGTACGTGTCGCAGTGGATGGAGGGGGCTTGTGCTGAAAAGAGAATTGCCGGCGTCGGGAGCGGCGGAAAGAATTGAATTTGGTGATCGAGGAGTCTAGGTGAAAACCCAAACCCGTAGTCCGTAATCCGTACTCCGTAACTTACTCCGTACAGTATTACCCGACGATGCCTTTCCCTGGCAACTGTGGCGCGGCACAGCACCGGCCGCAGTGGCTGGTGTTTCCGTGCCGTAGCTGGTGGGGCATCGGACCCAAGAGTCAGTCAAGGGCAAGTCCACACAGGGCTGTCATGGTTGCTTGAACTTGCTAGGAACGGGCGGGGTGCGGCGAGAAGAGAATTGCTGCGAGCCACTCAAGAGCCAGCCAGACGGCACCTCCACCCCCCAAAGATGCACGGACCCGCCCTCGACATGCCCGACAGGGGTCCTGGATGGCGGCTCTGTTTGCTTGTTTTTAGACTCCACTGATGATCGATCGTTGTTGGGAGTTGGGAGTTGGGAGTTGGACCGTCACCGGCCAAAGTCCTGCCTAGAGATGCACACCACCCATCATCAGATTTGTTCAAAACTATATTTGCCTTGCCGTAGCACGGGCCTGAGCCCTGAGCCCTGTGTATGCCTAATGCTATACACGTCTGTCCCGGGTATCCTCTCTCCTTTTCCTTGCCCCATGTGTCCCTTGCCCAGATATGCGCCGTCCGTGTACCCAAGTCCCATGATGCTAGCCCAGCCCATCAAGGTATGCAATTCCCATGATCCCGCTCAAATAAAACTATCCCAAGACCCCAAGAGTATGGTACAGTGCAAAAGCTTGCTGTGGTAATAGCCTGGCAAATTGCCCGGGCTGCAAGTGAAGAGAAATGGAAGCGCTGCTACCATATCACGCAAGTCCTTGGTGCTCTTCCCCCTATTCGCTGTCGTCGTCGTCATTGTCGTCTTCCTCCTCCCCGTCGTCAGACTTGGGTGGCTCCCAGGTTTCCTCCAGCTTCAGGCCCTTTCCCCTAGGCTCGTGAGGTCGGAATGACGATCCCAACAGAGAAGAAACGGTGGAGCGGTAGTTGTCCAGCTGGGGGTCCTCGTCAAATTTCTCTGGCGCATCGTACAGGCCCATGCCGACGAGGATCTCGCCTTCCTCCTCCGGTTCGTCCAGCGCCTGGTAGGGCACAGAGGCCTCCGAGACAACTGGGTGCGAGTGCTGGGTTTGGGGGAATGACTCCGGGGTGGGCGGAGATGTGTTATTGAATCCATGAGAGACGAAGGCATTCCAGTCCATGGTACCGGCACCAGATGTCTTCTGATTCGTGGCGCTATTCAGAGTCGGGAACGGTTCTGGCATCCCCAGGCCATCGTTGGAAGGAGGATAGAATGGGGTCGTCCTCTGCGACAGGTCCCAGGCGTCCGCCTGCATATATTGCGTGTTGTCGCTGCCAGGGAACAGCGGCAGCGGCGAGAAAGTTGAAGAGGGCGACGTGTCGTTCGAGTACGAAGCCATCATGGGAGAGAACTGAGGTTGTGCCGAGTAGTAATCCTGGGTATCCGCATACATGTTCGGAGTTGGGAAAGGGTAGCTCGTCGGTTGTTGATATTGGAACTGCTGGTGTGGCACGTAGGAAGTCGGATGCCAGCTCAATGGGCGCGTAGACTGCTTCCGCGGCTGGGCCAGATCGTTTCCTTGGGGGATCGAAAGATAATCCATCGCCTGGTGCTGCCGTCGTGGAGTTGAGCCGTCGCCCATCATCGTTTTCCTCCGGCTCAGATTGGTAGACGACCTGGGGCTGGTGTTGGCGCTGCTGGGCTTGACCACTCGCATGGCCGAGCCTGCCCGCTGCTGCCCATTCGAGCTCCTTGACAGTCTCCGTGCTGCCTGTGAAATGGCCATCTGCGTAGATAGATCGTGGAGAAAGGCGTCGTGGGTATAAGACACAGGCCGGGTGTCGGGTGTATGCACCCCAAAGGCTGGGTGCATCATGACAGGTAATTATGTGAGTCCAAATCCGGAGGATGTCGAGAGTAGAAGAGTTGTAGAAGAGTCAAGTGTTCAAAAACGGTGGCCTCGCTCGAATAAAAGGTGATATTGTAGTAGAGATGCGTTGGTTGAGTATGGTGAATATGAAGGACCCGAGAAGTGAAAGGACTCGGCCGAGGTTATGTATCGTGGAAGACAGGCCAAAGGGGGGGGTTTCAAGGGATCGAAGCGACACAAGGCTCCAGTGTGTTGGAAGGATGGTTTGAAAGGATAAATCAAGCCAGTTCAGTAGTCCGTACGGAGTACGTAGTCTGAGCGAGATCCAAATCACCACATGGATCTGGGTGTGGGCCGGCAAGACACAGGGTATTAAACGACATGGTATGGTCCCTTTTGGCGCTGGCGCTGGACCAAACGTGCGGGTTGCATTACTGTAAGCCAAAGCTGTCGCCGCATCAAGGAGTACGTATCCATCGGCGCATGGAGTCGTCTGCAATCCATACCTATCGAGCAAGGATTGGCTTCTGTGCAAGTCTGCTTGGGCAACCTGGGGGGTGTGGGATTTTGGTGTGTCGTGTGGCAACCCGGGGACGGAAAGGGGGGCGTGCGGTGATGCGGTGCGTCATACAAACGTACAGACGGGCCAGACAAGGGTGTCTCATCGGACGGATTCCAGCCTGGAAAGGTAAAAGAAAAAAAGGGTTCCCATCTTCCAGGGGGGCGGCCGTGCCGAGAGACAATAGCGCGCCCGAAAAAAGGTAGTGTGTGTGGTGGCATGGAGTGCAGGTGCCTGCACTGTCGAGCGGTCGCGTAGGCTGGTGGTTCTCCGTAGTGCGTGTACGAGTACGTACTCGTACACGTTGCTCGTGGATGTCGGCGGTAACGGTGGAGCTCCTCGAACGCTTGCCGGGCTTGTCGAGGGCAATGTTTGGATGTTAGCCGACTGTCCTGGTCAGCCGGGTCTTTTCGTGCCAGGCAGGTGGGCTTGAAGTGTGCTGCCACTAGTAGTTACATACGAGTACCTTGTAGTAGTAGCTGCGGTCGAGGTTGTCAGGACTTGTGGCCGGTAAGTCCCTGGGCAGAACCGGTCATGGCACCGGCACCAATTTTGGATGTCGTTGCTGGCCAGGGGCAAACCACGAAAGGCGGGCAACAGCCAGCGGCAACGAGAACGAGACAAGGAGCGCAGGGATGAGAAGCTCGGGTCCCAAACAGACCTGAACCATTGGAACCAGGCGACACGCCGCCTGGCTGGATGGATGGATCATGGATGCTGCGCAAGGTGGACAAATAGCCTGCCTGCCTTGCCTTGCTTGCGCTTGCCCTGCCTGCCTTGCCTTGCTTGCGCTTGCCCTGCCTTCCAACCTGGAGAGCAAAGGCACTGACCACATCAGGAGCCGCAACAAACCAACTGGCCAAACCCATCAGCCCACCCACCCTTGCCGATGGAAGTGCACCAGGACAGCCAGCCCCGTATGGAAGGGATGAAGAAGGATCTAGCCCGCGCACCGGAGTCGCATTAATGACCACCCCAGGCGGACCAACCAGTCTCAGGCGCAGGATGCCGAGGACGGTGCCTCATGTGGAGGGAGGTGCGTAAATGGGGGCGTGTGTCCACCACAGGTCGGGAACTACGAGCTCCAGCTTGCTGGGGCTAGTGCTCGGGTGAGAGACCCTGGGAATGCTCCACTGCAGGGGTGGGAAGCGGCGGCGGCGGGGAGAAGGGTGGGCTTGATTTGAACCCGGCTGTGTGTCCTGTCGACGTAGCTTAGCAGCGTCGACAAATTGCCAGTGAAGGAGAGGGGTGATGCAAATCTCACTTATCAACAAGCACGACGGGATGCACATCACGGGCGTCGGAGAGGCTAACGGATATACTGGACGTGAAGTCTCATCCGTAGTCCGTAGGTCCAGCAATCAGACGGCATGGACACGCCCGGGCGTGGCATAGAGCGCCGGCAAAATGGCCTTGGTGGGACGGACGGGGAGCAAGCCGCCCGTGTTGTGGGAGACTGGTAGTACGAATGCCGGCCAACAAAGTCGCTCGCTCCTTGGCTGGCGGCTGGATTGTCTGATGAATGGGCGAGCCACATCTGTCCCCCACCTGTACGGACTACTCTACGGACTACTCCAGTCATCGTCATCTCGGGTTGCAAAAGCACGGCCAGTCTCGATTCCATTGTCTGGCGGCACCCTTCGATGCCGCAGGCAGTATTCCGTAATACTTTGCTTGATCGTTTGCGTGCTCCTCAGCCCTCCCACCAAGCTGGAGCCATCTTTGTTGGTCCCACCTCCTTGCACCCCAGCAAGGTTTAGGGATAGTCGAGCTGCTGCAGCATCTGTCGGTCATCAGGCCAGGGAAGTTACTTGCAAGGGCGGATTCTGTTGCAAATTGTTCTCCTGCGCTTCCCGCTCCATCGTCACGTTTGTCGGCGCATGGAGCCATCTGGGCTGGGAACAGATTGGCAAAGCGCTACCAACCAGGCTGCAGGGTCTCCAGGGACCGGTCATGCCAAAGTGGGACTGGGTCCGGGACCAAGTCAAGGCAAGACAGGCAAAAGAAACAATATTGGTCTCCGTACGAAGTACCCCGTACCCGTAGTCCGTACATACTCCGTGCTCCGTAGTCGCCTGCCGGAGGAGCCAAGAGGAAGAGGAGGCGTAACGAGGACGAGTGGACCTCGACTCGGGCCTGCGACTGGGCACCACACGATGGGCAGGGCAGGGTTGCAGGGTTGTGTGCTGTGCTTTGCCGTGCTGTGGTGAAGTTTGCTGCAGCAGGTTGGGCCTCGTGTGCATCTTGCCATCCACGCATTGCGCACTGCACCTGCGCTTGCACCCTTGCGGTACGTACACATGCGGTCGTCGCCACAAAGCGGAGGCACGACCCAGACACACTTCACGATGCTCACACATTGGCGCGGGAAGGAGGCACTCAGCACTGCGAACGAGGCGGCCGATGGGGGCTTGGAGGCTTGGGTGGCTTTCTGTCGTGGAACGGCGGAGCCTTGGCCACGCGGGTATTGCAGACCTCATGTCCTGTAGCCAACACACCTCCCAGCTGGTAGCCGATACCGTAGCCGTTTATACTCCAGGATGGGCCCCATCTGACGCTCCCATTCCCATTCCCTTTCCTAGTCCAACGCAACCTTGGCCAACGCAGCGACGATGCACTGTCTGAATCACGTTTACGACGCAATCTCAGCACCAGCACAAGCAGCTGACCAAGGATCCGGGCGCAACAGCTAACACTCATTCATCACATCCCGGGGCTGCGAGCGCGTGCCAGCTCAGGCTTTCACGTTGGTGATTCCGGTTTTATTTGACAACGAACAGATCAACAGAACAGGTCCGGCATGTCTCCGTCCCCGTCGGTCTCCGACCAGTCCGGATCTGCATTATGTGTGAAGTTCACGGCTGTTATAGTCCGCGCGGACAACTCCGACGTGGACCGCCAGGTATAGGCACCGGCGCATCGGCAGGGAGGACCTGAGTCGCGCCATGCTTGGCTCGCAAGCACTGGCACGAAGTCTAAAGGACCGTAGCATCTGGATGAATGCCGACTGTCCGCATGCCGTATATCCTCGCTCTCCTCAACGGACGCTCCGGCCGTATGCCTGCAGCTTGTGCCTGCCGCTGCTCGTACTTCTTGGTTGCAGTTGATATGCATTACACGGAGCCGCGGTGCCACCAACGAAGACGCCTTCGACAAGCCACCTCGGTTTGCCGTGGAGGGAGGAGGCACAGCGGTCAGCGTCAGCACTGTCAACACCAACAAGGGCCTGACGATCCAACGGGCAACTTCCACCCGCATTTGAAAGTACGCCTGATCAACGCAACGCCATGAGGCATGCACCGGAGGTAAGGTATCTGTGGGTGCACATGTGATGAGTCCTGTTTCGAGCCGGTCCACGACGCCCGCAGCACGAGACGCCCGTTGCCGTGTCAGTGCCAAAGGTGGTATTTCAAGAGGGCCAAGACCCGTTCGAGGGGACTAGTTCTGTACGGACTATTTCAAGTGTGATTGATTGTGATGGATGATGCAGTCGACAAGAGCCGATATCCACAGCGTGGAACTGGGCAGAGACGGCCGAAACCTGTGAGCTCTCAAGCTCGTCTGAGCTGGTGGATGGGTCGTGGCTGGGGCCTCTCCACCAACCAACCAGTTCCATTGGCTTATTACTGCATTTATTCACGACACACCACAGGCAGTTGCGGTCATGAGCAGAGGTCCTCCGTACGGATCCTCCGTGCTCGTAAAACCCCGACCTTGCAGCGCCAACGCCCTGGCTGACGATGTGATCAGCTCCGCTAGAGGTGGTGTCGGTACGGGCTAGCAAGGAGCTGGAGGGTGCCGCCGGAAAGCCTCCCTTCTTCCATGCCATGCCTGCCTGGAGGCTGGGCCTTCTGATCGCCTGCTGGATGGACCGCGCACCTGTGGGCACCTCAGGTCGCTAACTCGCCCCAGTCCTCCAGAACTACCAGCTCCAGCGCCAACGCCAACTGTAAAACAGCGGGCGGGTGGTCGCCGTAGCGCACCGCGGGCATGGGCATGGCATGGCGCATGGCGCATGGAGCCTTCCATGGAGGCGAGCTGGAGCCCGGGCCCGGCTGCGGTGAGCAGGTTTTGCCGCTGGCGGAGGCTCCTGTCTGTCGTTGGCTGGCGCTTGGCGGGGGACTCCCATGGTGGAATCCCATCACCACATCTCAGGCCACTCATCAATCCCCATCCCCAGCCCCAGCGCTCTCACCAATCCTCCACCAACCCAACCACCAGCAGGGGAGTCCACTGCCACCATTCATTCATTCATTGCGGCCACAGCCATCACCCTGTCGTCCCTCCATCCCTCTAATCCACACACACTCAGCCCCTCGCGCCACCAGCGGCTTGTCTTCCTGGTCGGTTCGACGGTGACGACGACGGCGGCGGACGGACTGGCGGGCGGCTGCAACTGCAGCTCGCGACCAGCGGAACTCTCATCTCCTCCGCGATCCAATTTCGTCCTGGAGCACCACCACCAACCAGCATTCCGCCACCGGGATTTCAAGCCTCCCAAGGGCGCGAGACTCGCGAGAGACTTGCCTAGCCCGCCGCTCTCCACAAAACAGCGCCCAGAGAGAGCCATGCAACTCAACTTCCCCAACACCCGTGTCCTCGTACGCCGTGCGCGACTCGTCATCGTCAGACACCATCCACCTTGCCGCGTCCTTCGTTAGCTGTCGCGCAGGCATGACATTTCTGGTGGCATGCCGTGCGTGTCCTGCCAGCTTCCGGCCCCCACACCTCGCAGAGCAGCTCGAGGGCCCAGGGTGCCAGGCCTGTCGACGTTGACGTCGCTCTGCTAGTGCCCGACCTGCCTGTCCGAGCGAGTCGAAGCCTCAGCTTGTCTGCCTGATGCCGGTGACGCCCCTGGGCTATGCGGCTCGCTTACAGTGGCCCTTTTCAACTCTTCGCAGCGATCCGGCAGCCCGAGCTTACCAACAAGCCTGGGAAGTTCCATGCACTGGGCCATCCAAGGCACGTTGACTTTTGACTCAGTTCTCCTTGTGCAGCACCAGCATCAGAGCCGTCCATCGTGGGCCCCACCTTCGCTCTTTCGCTGCACTCGCCGACTCTGCTCATGAAGCGGTCTAGAGGTATCACGGACGACGGCTTGCGCTCGGGCTCGATCTTGCACTCGCCCAACCACTCCCACCGCGTTGCGAATGACCAAGTTGGCCGTGCCACACGCTCTCGCGCCGCACACACAGTTTCGTTATGCGAACCCGACAAGTCTTGGTGCTCACTAGTAAGTATCGGGCTGCAGCTCGTGCCATGTGATCGTCAGAAACAACGTCCACATCCCTGGCACTCATGCTTTCTTCGCAACAATTTCACGGTGCCTTGGGCCGCCCCGTCCGGTGGGTGGCGGCTGAGGAGCAACTGAAACCCGCCGAATCCGTTGCAGCTTGTTCGCCTGCCACGGACGCACAAAGTACCCGCAGCCGTGACAGCACTGGCTGGTGGGCATCTCGACTGTCAGCCTGCGGATCACCCTGATCTACTGCCGTGAATGGGCGGGTCCGCGTGCCTTGTCAAGTCGGTGGGTCGCAGCGAGCGGCGCGGAACGGTAGGACCGACGGCAGAGCCCTTACGGCCTTTCCTCGTTCCCTACCTCCCTTTTATGTCCGTTATTGACGATCAGCCGGGGACGCTGCAGTAAACACCGTACGAAGCCACTTCAGAACCACTGAAGCACGCATGTCTTCGTATGGCTTTCCTCGTATGCCTTCCGTCAGCAATTTGAAGCTCCCTGCGCCATGTCACCGACACCATCTCCAGCCCTGGCTCCCCAGTCGCCGGTCCCATTTAGGCGGGACTCGAACAATTTCCAGGAACAGACTCCGTGGCCGGCCTTTGATACACGGACCAAGTGTCAGCTTGTCTACTCGTACTCGTACGGACGATGCAATCAAGGTCACAGCACCGCCCGACTTGTCTGTCACGGATACGACAAGCATCGCTCTGGCTTTGTTTCAAGGCAATCCTGGAGGCCCCCAAAAAGTCTCACGCCAAATGCCTTGCTCGCGGCCGCCCTCGGATACAAGTTACTCCCACGTCTCTGAGTGCTTGCAGGGCTTGCAGGAAGCGCGCCACGCTTGTTGCCTCAATTGCTCCTCAATGATATATGGATTTGATGTGATCAACCGAAACGAGACAACTAACCCGGAAGCAGTGTTGGACAAACTTGGCACTCGTTCGGACAAAGCCCAATCACGCGGACTGCGAACGGCATCGTGGCGAGGCGCCGGAGACGACGGGGCCAGAAACGGCTCGAAACACGTTGGCCGCTGACCAGTACTCTGTACTGCGCGATTCGCCAAACCTCTCATCGCTGCCAGTGGCACATGCCTTGCATGGGGCGGAACGCGGTGCTACGTAGTGCATGCCGCTGCAACGATAGACTGATAGTGATGAGGATCCCGTGCAGAAAGTTGTAATAAGGGAAGAAGATGGGTGTCCGGACGGGCATTTCAGTACGAGAGATCTCTAGACAGCCACACCAGGCTGCCCCGGTCGGTTGAGGACTTGAGGGTGAGTTTGCATGATGAATGTCCAATGTCCGATGACCCCGGCTGGCACTGTGCCATTCGCCGCTCGGTGAGCAATACCGCAATACTCTGATGCTGGCGGTGCTGCGTTGGCGCCTTGTCATCGAGGACGATCCAACAGGCAGGCCACGCTACTGCCTCGAGGCCGGGGTTCAGTTCCTGATGAGTTGATGGATGGGGTTGAGTGGTTAGATGACTGTGAAACACGGGTAAGGATTGGCTGGTATGAAAACCTGAAAAGCCCCGAGTTGTCAAGCGCGAGTGCGTGAGAGAGAGAGAGAGAGAGAGAGAGAGGGAGAGAGAAAAGGGAAAGCTGAAAGTTGAGCAATGGCCCCCTTGGACGCAAGAAGCTTGGATCGGCCGGCGCAACCTCAAAGTCAGGTCAAACCATGTCGCAGAGGCCAGATGCATCCACGATCCGATTCACGACTCGACATGGCAGAGTCCCACATACTAGCCTGGTCGTGTTGGACGAGGCGCTCCCCTGCTGAGCCCTGACGCCGCGACTTGATTATCTGCATCCCGGCAAAGTCGAGGGATTGGCTCGGAGATGATCTGGACCTGCGGTCACTGCGGGTGCAACCAAGTGGCCGTCGAACCCCCACACCGCACCCCCTCGAATCGCCCATAACCACTGCCATGGGTCCCGCCGACACCAGAGTTGCGCCTCTGCGGTCTCTCGGATGCAAGGATAGCACTGCGCCATGATTTGGAAGACAGGGATATCACCTCGCCCGCGACTCCAACGTGTGGAGAGCCCATGCCACTATTGTTGGACCTTGATAGAGGGGCACGTTTCTCTGGGCGAGGCAATCCAGTCCGTACGGAGTATCCGTACGGAGTACCAAGGAACGAGCTGTCACGGCGGGGGCGGACGGCCGGTGGCGCTCGTGATTGAGTCCTTGCCACAGGCCATGGTCCCTCCTTCGTGCAGCCAAAACGCATCGCCATACGGACGATACTCGGACGCAACCCGCCTTGGCCGCCCCAAGCCTGCGATGCGCCATCACATCACCGCAACTGGTGTGCTGTGCATGTTCGCTGCCACACCTCCGCTACTGCTGGTCCGCCACCGTGCACCCCTGCGAGGAGACGGCCTTCTCGCTGCCGCGGAATGGAGCCGTTGGGGCTCATTGGCTGGCCAATACCCAACGTTCTCTCTACTGCACACATGGGGGCTCCGTCCAGAAAGTCGTCGAAGGACCAAGCATCGATATCGGTCCGTCAAACAGAGGCAACACGGCGGCCAACTCGGCGTCTCATGCTGATCCTTTGCTGGTATATACATACGTGTCTATGCTCTCCGGGTTGCGCGTAACAGCGGTGCGCCTGCCGTGAAGACAGTGCCAGGGTCGATGAAAGTTGATGTTCCCTTGTCGCGCAATCGTCCAAGGCACCACCACCCACCCGGCTTGCTGCTTAGGTATGGACCTTTTTGAAGACTTTAGGCCCTCCACCTAACTGCGCCTACGTATGTACGTTATTGTTGCCACTTGACACTTGTCGCAGCGGCCTCGGGATCCAAGAAGAAACTCCAGGTGCCACTCGCCGCGAGGTGGGGTTACTTGTCGATGAGACATTTAGCAGCCCTCTGGAGCATGATCTGGACGAGGTCCAAGTCTCTGTCCTTTCATCAAGGTACGTCTGTACAGCAGCAACGGATCGGAATGTCCAGGAAGGGGCAAGGTTCAGCCACAAATAGACATCTGGCGACTTCCCCAGACACACCTTTCCACCCCTGGGTGTCAACTCTCTTGACTGACTGCAGCGCATCTCGCGCTGGTGCTGGGCGACTGAGACATGGCTGTCAATAAGACGACGCCCCCTCCAGTACTGCACTGGCGTCCCAGACGGGCTGCTTTGACGGCCGCCATCCATTCAACATCCGGGCTTCCGCCATGGCGGCCGAGCTCCATCTTCCAGACATGTGGATGGGCATGAGGCTGGAACCACAAACCGACGCCGTTTGTCGGACATGTCAACCCCGGCAAACCCAGGACGGACGGTCGGAACAAGCAATCTGGTTCTGCCTGGCCCTGCCCGAATCAGAGCCGCCTTGTGTCCCAGGCAACCTTGCTCCAAAAATACCGAGTGCGCCCTCAACAGTATCGCGAAAGCCTCCTCGTTCACCAAGGCACTTGTTGTGCGGGCGTATCGGTTTCCCACGGACCACCTCGAGGCTCTCGCAAGTAGTCGGCAGTTTGCTGGCTCCTTTAAATGTTTGCGTACATGCGCGCATCCCGAGTATCACATGAATCTTGAAGGCCCACACTTGGACGATGTCAAACAGCGCGTCCTTACACATCCTGGAAAAATGACGAAGCACCCAAGCCTGGCTACAGGCAGCCTGACCTGCACATGTGGGGGGTGTCCTGGGAGCCTTGTCCGCCTTGCACCACCACCGCGGCTGCATGGTGGCCCGACCTCGCAGTTCTCCCTCCCATCCACACCTGTTACAACGCAGCTACCAAGGACGGCGGCCTGAGCATCATGGATGAGTGGCTCTGGGGGCCGGTGTCCGCCGCTCGCCTCCGGCTGCTTTGCTGTCGACAACCGCCGCCCCCAGGACTTGCTAATTAATCCTCCCGCGACATTCCACCGCCTCTTGCCCTCGCGCCACCTCTCATGGCACCTAAACCCCTGCCTGACACAGGCGGCATCACGCACTGTCAACTGGCCACCCCAGCGAAGCGTCAACAGCCGACACGATGACCTGTCTTATCCATGGTCACTCACAGACGGGGATACGACGTACGCACAGGTTTCTCTCAGCAAAAAGCAGACGTCGGTTACACTTGATAGCCGTCCTTGCCCCTTTTTGTCTCGCCCCCCACCCCCACAGGCTCAGAGGCTATTATCACATTGCTGAACACTCAAAGGAGGGACGGGCACTGCTACTCTCACAAGGCTCGCAGCTGACGGGCAAGACAAGGAGATGCAGGAATCGGCGCACCGGATCACAGGGCACCATGAGCCGTCGACACGTCGGCACCAAGCCCGTCGAATCCCTCGCGTTGCACCTTTAGAGTGGCCAGGTTGACCGCAAACCTCACACTCTGGCTGATGTCCCACGCCTTTGTCGGGCAGACCAGGCCGTACAGCATTCCGGCGATGAAGGTGTCGCCTGCGCCCACTGCACTGTCATTTGGCGAGGAACACGTTAGCTGGAGGACGGACGGACCTGCAAGGCGGCCACAGCCCGTGCCGGGACATTGGCGAACAAGGCGGTGCTGGAATGCGCAGCTCGATGGCAGGCAACGACTTACTCTATGACGGAAATTCCTCCTGGCTGATGCTCCACGGGGCAGCGAAGACAGCTTGCTGAGGACCGAGACAACGCGGCCGCGCCGTCTGCACCCCAAGTGCACAACCCCAGGGATCTGTGCAGTCATCTCAGTCAGCGAATAAGCAAGGAGCTGGAGGGGCGGGCCACCCGTCGTACCCTCGGCCTCGTTGTTCGTTTTTGAGACACGCTTCGGCAGACTGGTGGCCGCGACTCTATCCACGTTTAGCGGGGAACGACGCTCAGTCATCCTGGGGATACGTCTGCGGATACGGTCGTGGGGGAGGATGATGTGCTCCGTACTCCGTACGTATTACATACCTCAGCCCAGGTGCGGGAGTAGAAGACTACGTCCGCCTCAGCCGCCAGCTCGGGCAGCCCTTGTCTCCTGGGCTTCTCTACTTCGACACTGATTTGGGCTGCGGGCAGTGTGTTGCGCAGCATGCGAATGCAGCCCAAGGTAGTATCCGGGATGCGGCCCTGCAGAGGACGGGCAGGACAGGTTGTCAGATGCGATACAGACGAGCTGGCGTCGCGGCTTGCTGCGGCTGGCTGCTTACCTCGAAGTGCCACCAGGTGTCCTGGTCTGCGCTGAAGCTGCGGACAATGTCCTCGAATTCCCGGGTGGTCATTTCCGGTAGGTTGTTGTAGTTGACGAGCGTGCGGCTGCCGCTCTCCTCGCTCCGGATGATGTAGCTGCTAGCCGCCTCTGTGTGTCCCTGGCGATATATGCAGTGCCGGAAGTCGACCCTGGTATCGCTCCCAAAGGACGCAATCACGCGCCGCGTAGCCGGGGAGGACTGCTCGGGGAGGCATGATACCAAGTAGGGGCGGATGTCATCGTGTCCGCCGAGGAGCTGCTGGAGGACCTCGAGCGAGTTTGGGCAGTTTCCGCCGCGGCGGATCTTGAGACTGGTCGCTCGCAGCTTGGAGTCTTCTTCGGGGTAGTGTGGGACACTTTAGGGTAGGTTAGAGGATGTTGCGTAGACGGGATGGATGGCGAGTCTTTCCTGAGGATGGTGTCCAAGTAGCAGGCTCCCACGAGGATGAGGTGTTTCATTTTGGGGGCCGTGGGCACGTTTGCCGGTTCCGGCCAAGGAAGCATCGATGAGCACACCCAGCTCTGTTGGTTGAAACTCGCGGCGTAGCCACCTGTGGTTGTGACGTTGCAGGACGCCAGGCTTTGTTGGTCGGGAGTCAAGTCCGTGGGCCCGTTCCGTGTCCGGGGTATCGTTTTGCCGTAGGTGCACGTCCCGCAGGTAGGGGTTCCCATCTGTTGAAGGGATAGTGGTGATGTCGGGGCGCTTGTTTGATGATTCTTTATGGAAATATCACGGAGTGTATTCTCATGTTCACCCGGACGGTTTGGGATTGTGGTGATGATGCGGCTGCAACAGCAAGAGTCGTGCTGCCGCAAGTCCCAGCATCTTAGACCCGGAGCGGAGATATGGAGCAAGACCAGGAACAACAACCAGCGCCTCACAAAGCGCCAGGACCAGGGATAGAGACACAAACAAACAGATAATCATCCACAGCTACCACGACTCCTAGTTCATATACGGAAGCACCTCTAGCAGATGCCATAGGACAGAAAACAGCCGACTTTGCCATATGAAGTTTATCCGTACTTCATACTCCGTACATCCTTTCCCTACCCTAGACCTGACCCACTACCTAGCTATGACATCATTCGAAGCCAGGCCGTTTGAGAGAGTTGCACGGCAGGGAGAGCCGGGCACGCCCCATGGATCTGGTGATGGGGCAGTGGGATTCATTAAACGAGAGACATTGAGCGAAAGGAGGCAGTTGCCAGGCGAGGGAAGCAGGTGGATGAAAAAGGTCGAGTTGAGGAACTGTATTCGTATCACCGAGTCTCGAGCAACGGGTTTGGCGGTCACTGGTGGGGTTGAGCACGTCCACATCAGGCAGTCAAACCTTGTTCTACGGGCTACGCCCCCAGCTCCAGCAGCTAAGGTAGCTTTATTAGACTCGCAGTCGATGCTGACGGGAGCCTGAACTCGGCACACTGCGAAACTCCCGTGTCGCTCCATCGTCGCGCCATCCGCCAGCCATATAAACCCTTCCCGCCGAATCCGCTGCACGACACAGACAGTCGCAGTCAGCGCAGCGCGACGAGAGAGGACAGAGGCTGGAAGATCGTCCCCGCCCGACCCTGACTGCCGGTACCGAGATCACACCCTCCTGGGTGCGACGACAAGGGCAAGGGATCCTATTTGCTGCACGTCGGCGCGAGAGCTGCCGCTGTCCTGCTTCCTCCCTGCTTCCTACCGCCGGGTACGACGCGATGGGGGACGGAGAGGCGGAAGAGCGCCTGGACAAGGACAAGGGCAAGGACAAGGGCAAGGCCAAGGAGGTGACCAAGCATGCGAAATTTGTGGACGTCGACGGATGCTCGGAGGACAGCGACGAGGACTGCAAGGCCGTAGAGGTAAGCCTTGGGCTGCTCATCCCCGGCCCCGGAGAGGCAATCGGCTAACAGAGAGCGTCGAGGTGACATTCGACCCGGGCAATCCCTACCGCCGCAAGAGCTCGCTCGTCGCGTCCGAGGCCACGGTGCCAGTCGTCATACGGCCCAACCGCCGCGACCAGTGCATCGTCCACCAGTTCCTCGACTCACAGCGTCGGGCCAAGCACGCCGCCGGCGACGCCAACAGCCAGCAGTACCGCGCGCACCCCATATACGCGAGCCCGCAGAACCAGTCTGACGGCGTGGACATATCGGAGGCCAGGGGCATGGACTCGCTGGTTGAGCCGAAGCACGAGCGGCCGCGGCGCCAGTCCCGCGCCGTGGTCGAACCGGGGAGCCTGGAGAACGGCATCGTTGGACAGGCGGACCAGCAGGCGTGGACGCGCGAGATGACCAAGAGCATGTCGGAGCTGGACCTCCCGCAGTACGACGACGTGCACAGCCGCATGTTGACCAAGAAGCAGCTGAGCGACATGGCGTGGGGGGTCCGCGAGCTGAGCAGGCGGCTGAGCAGCATGCGCATTCGCATCCGCGTCAAGACCATCTTCCTGATCACCAAGATCTACGACCAGGACCTGATCCCCAAGACGCGGGCGCTGACGCGGTGGCTGCTCGACAAGGACAGGGATGTCCAGTACGTCGTGTACGTACAGGACAAGCTCAAGACGAACAAGAAATTTGACGTGGGCCGCCTGGTCGGCGACCTGGCCCAGAGCTACGCCGAGGATGGGAGCGACGACGTCGAGAGTGCGCGCGAGGCCGTCCAGCGGCGGCTGCGGTTCTGGGACGAGGACATGTGCAAGAATAGGCCACATATGTTTGACTTTGTCATCACGCTCGGCGGCGACGGTACGGTGCTGTACGCCAGCTGGCTCTTCCAGCGCATCGTGCCGCCCGTGCTGAGCTTCGCGCTGGGCAGCCTCGGCTTCCTGACCAAGTTCGACTTTGAGGATTATAAGCCGATCCTCAACTCGGCGTTTGACAGGGGCGTCACGGTGAGCTTGCGGCTGCGGTTCGAGAGCACCGTCATGAGGAGCATACGGCGGAAGAGCTCCGAGGACGACAAGAGCTCGGAAGAGGACGAGGACGAGGCGCACAGCAGGAGGGACTTGGTGGAGGAGCTGATTGGGGAGGAGAGGGATGATGCGCACACACACCGGCCGGATGGGACGTTTGAGATCTTGAACGAGATCGTGGTGGACCGGGGGCCCAACCCGAGTGAGTACCAGTACCCAGGGACGTCTTGTCTCGAGGACGCCGGGGGAAGCTAACCGCACAACCAGCCATGTCGTACACTGAAGTCTTTGGCGACGACGAGCACTTCACGTCGGTGCTGGCCGACGGCATCTGCGTGTCCACGCCGACGGGCTCGACGGCGTACAACCTGGCGGCGGGCGGCTCGCTGTGCCACCCGGAGAACCCGGTGATGCTGGTGACGTCCATCTGCGCGCACACGCTGTCCTTTCGGCCGATTGTGCTGCCGGACACGATCGTGCTGCGGGTGGGCGTGCCGTACGACGCGCGGACGGCGTCGTGGGCGAGCTTCGATGGCCGCGAGCGCGTGGAGCTGCGGCCGGGCGACTACGTGACCATCAGCGCGAGCCGGTACCCGTTCGCGTCGGTGCAGGGCGAGGGCCGGCGCAGCGAGGACTGGGTGAATAGCATCAGTGGGAAGCTGGGGTGGAACACGCGGCAGAAGCAGAAGGGGGGGTACAAGGAGTGGGAGGGCTGAGCTGAGCGTCTTGGGCTGGCTGACTGGCGTGGCATGGAGTTGCTGGAAGAGTTTCTAGGGGTTTGGGGTATTTGGATGCATCCTATGGCGTGGCATGGTGGCCTTGACGCTGGTATTGGGTCTGGTCAAGGAGTGGTTACATGTGTGAAGTAGATGGCAGGTTATTCGGACGGCAACGGGATTATAGTGACGATACGGAGTACCAGAGTCATAATTGGAGAATATTGGGAGATTGTTCAAAACATTGACTTTGGGCCTCTACGCCTGCGAAAAGTAATAACAGAGTCCATTGGTAAGGGATCTCAACAACCTTCCAATCAATAGGTGTCTTTTGTGAGAGCCAAGCTACAAAAGGTATGTACGGACGTACGAGTAGCAGTGTCATGACTGGTGCTTAATCTCTTCAAAGCCACATTCCTGGTCGTCGTCGTCGAAGAGCCAAGGACGCCTGGCCCACTTGAGCAGTTGGCCGGCCCCACGGAGGTTCAAACTCCCACGTGCGGCTGAGCGACGGCGTAATTGGGCGCGAAACTGCCGTGCCCGGAAATCACGAAGAATATAAACCCAGCCCTCCTCGCCGTTGTGCAAAGAGAAACTCTTGCTCGTCGCTTCTTGCCTTTGCGTTTTGGCTACTGACTGTTCCGGGTGCCTGGTTCATGGGGATCAGACACGGCAATTCGGCAGAAGGCACTCAGATAGCACACTCGGGCTTTCAGCGTGCAGTGCCGGTATATAGCTAGTAGTCAAGAATAGACAACAAATTGAAACAGTCACGTCTCCAAGGAAGGAGATGGCGATTAAATGGCGGATGGGCTTCAACCCCGGGGACTTGGGTGCCCGGCTCTGGGTTACGGTTCGCGAGAACTGGTATCTGGGCTTGACGTCCTTTGGCGGGCCGCCCGTTCACTTCAAGATTGTGAGTGCTTGCCTGCTTGCCTGCCGTCAATCCGATGCGCGGCGCAGTCCGAGGTCGGGCTCCGGAGCGGGGACTCGGGATCGTCCCGGGGCCACTGCAGCGCGTGGCCGGCCTCACACGCGGAGTGGACAATAGCTGATGGGCGCCTGACAGTTTCATGACAAGTTTGTCACCAAGCTCTCGTGGATCGACGAGCAAGTGGTAAGTGTCCCGTCGCCTCGTAGTGCCCCGGAGGAGCGTTCGTCGCTGACGGGATACAGTGCCAAGAGCTCTTCAGCGTCTGCCAGGCCTTGTCCGGCCCGGCCAGCACCAAGATGCACTACTCCATCATCCTCCTCCACGACGGCTTCATCCCAGCCCTGCTCGGCTTCCTGCTCTGGAGGTACGTGTCGTCCGCATGTCCACGCTGTCTGTAGGGACCATGTTGACACGCAGCCAAACAAGCCTGCCCGGTGCGCTGGGCATGTACGGCCTCTCGCTCGGCGTGTCCAGCATCGGCGCGTCCCTGCCGCGGGCAGCGTACGCGGTGCTGTCGGGCCTCAACGCCGCGACCGTCGGGGTCATCGCCCTCGCGGCCGTGCAACTGTCCGAGAAGGCCGTCACGGACCGGCTGACGCGCGTGCTGGTGTTTCTCGGCGCGGCGGCAGCCATGCTGTACAATGCGCTGTGGTACTTTCCACTGCTGATGGCGCTCGCGGGGCTGGCGGCCGTGGTGCACGACTTTCGGTGGCTGCATGGCCCGGCTGGGGTGGTTGCTGATGTGGTTCGGAGGGTGACGCTGCGACGGGCGCGGGCGGAGGGAGAGGGAGAGGAAGTTGAGATGCAACTTCGACGAGAACATGAAGCTGCGTCGAGCAACCTGCCGAGCTCGACACACCGTGGCAGTCAGGGGGACGCGGTTCTTCCAGTCAACGAGAACGATGAGACACCAACGGCCGAACGGGAGCCTCGCGTGGTCCCCGAAGGACGACGCCTCAACATCACCTGGAAGTTTGGCCTCGCTCTCATCCTGGCCTTCTTCACCTCCTTCACCGTCGTTATGGTCCTCCGGGGCACCCTCCCCCCCAAGCCGCTGCTGTACCGCCTCTTCGCCAACATGTACCTCGCCGGGACCATCATCTTCGGCGGCGGCCCCGTCGTCATCCCGCTGCTGCGCGAGTACATCGTCGCCGAGGGCTGGGTCTCCCCGCGAGACTTCCTCATCGGCCTGGCCCTCATCCAAGCCTTTCCCGGCCCCAACTTCAACTTCGCCGTGTACCTCGGCAGCCTGACGGCGCTCAACGGCGGGCACGGCGGTAGCAGCGCGGCGGGCGCGGCGATTGGCTTCCTGGGCATCTTCGTACCGGGGTTGGTGATGGTGCACGGGACGATGGGCGTCTGGAGCGCGGTGCGCGGCTGGCGAAGCGTGCGGTCGGCGCTCAGGGGCGTCAACGTGGCGGCCGTGGGGCTCATGTACACGGCTGTGTATCGGCTGTGGCAGATTGGGTACATGGACGAGGGCTTCCAGCAGGGGACGAGTCTGGCGGTTGAGCCGTGGTGGGTGGTGGTGACGGCGACGAGCTACGTTGGCGGGTATTGGTTTGGGCTGAAGCCGCCGGTGGCGATTGTCCTGGGGGCCGTCATGGGGTTGATTTGGTACGGCATCGTGTCAAGATAGGTAGACGGTGGCAGCATTGCGTTGAGAGATTGTTGAACAATCGTCGTCGTCGTCGTGGACGGATGGAAAGGAGGAAGCGCGTGAGGGCCGAAGTCACTTTGGGTTGGGCTGCACAGGGACAATCTCTTGGTCACTTTCTCAAGTCGCCACGAGTTTCTACACCCGGCATAGTCCATTTCGAGAATAAACCCTCGAGAAATGTAGTTTTGCCTATGTTTTTATTCTTCATTTATTTCTCATCATCTCCTTTGCCTTTATCACTTTGGTTTACTAAGTACTCGCACCAGCGCCCGCCCCCACATTTGGCATCAGCCCCACCACGGGGCACACCTCCATTATATAGCATAATTGCACCCTCCATCTCAACAATCATCCCAGGATGAGTCGTCTAAGCGTCTCATTCGATGGGCAGAGTGCCTGAGTGGTTAAAGGGTATGACTAGAAATCATATGGGTTCGCCCTCGCAGGTTCGAATCCTGTCTCTGTCGAGGTTCCATTCTTTTTTTGCGGTTTGAGATGTCTTTTTACATTTTTGCCTCGTTTGACTTTTGGCTGTACTTTATTTACTCTGGGCTCTTTCTTTGTTTTATTTTATTCTCATGCTCCAGTATGTAACTACTTTGCAGATCTTCTCTGCAATGGTGAAGAAACTGGCCGTGTGAATTTATTGAGATGCGTGGGGCCCACAGCATAGCGCACAGGCCACTGCTTTCTCCGTACTTACTTCGTACTTCGTACCACCTGTGCTATTGTACTTCGTACCAGTAGACTAGCACAAAGGAGACTCCCGCGAGCTCCATGTCTACATAATCCTCGCCTCACATTGTCTGTGACCCTGAGTCCAGTGCAGCCGTCGCCATGGCCTCCGACACCGCCGCCTCGTCCCTCCCGCCCGACCTGTTCGACCAGACAACCATCGTCTCGCTCCTCTCCACCCTCGCCATCGTCGCCGCCGCGTACGTGACCTCGCGCCGGGCCCTCGCGCCCACGACCTCGACGGCCCTGCGCTTCCTCTTCATCTGGCACCTCGCCGACGCGCTGTGCCACTTCCTCCTCGAGGGCAGCTTCCTCTACCACTGCTTCTTCTCCTACGTCATCCCCGGCGAGGGCGGCGTGCGCGACGTCGCGAGCCTGTTCCCCACGCCGTACAACTTTCTGGGCTACGAGGACCGCCGCATCTACGGGCCGCAGGCCGGCGGGAGCAACCCCTTTGCGCAGCTGTGGATGGTGTATGCGAGGGCGGACAGGAGATGGGCCGGCGCGGACCTGGTAGGTCGCCTCTGTTCGAGGTTGAATTGGGAGACATGGGATGGGATGCTGACACCGTGTAGGGCGTGATTAGTCTCGAGCTGTTGACCGTCTTCTTCGATGGCCCGCTGGCCGTGTACATCTGCTACCTCATCGCCAAGAAGAACCCCAAGGCGAGCATCTGGATGATTGTGCTGGCCACGTGCGAGCTCTACGGCGGTATGTGCAACCCCCACGAACCCTGTAGCCGTCGCTTGCTAATGGATCGCGCAGGCTTCATGACCTTTTGCCCCGAGTGGCTCACCGGCAACATCAACCTCGACGGCAGCAACTTCATGTACATGTGGGTGTACCTCGTCTTCTTCAATATGCTGTGGGTCTTCATCCCGCTGTACGCCGTGTGGTACTCGTTCAACGACATTTCGAGCGCGTTTGCCGTGCGAGCGGCCAAGAAGAATCTGTAACGGGATGTATCCTCTGGTCACAGAAAATGTCTGGATCAGACGAGCCTCGTAGGGCGTTGGATACGTATATACTAATTTCACCATGGAAACATGGATCGAGGCAACAATTATACATATTCACGCGAATCTCACAGCCAATATCACAAAACTCACACGAAGCCGGCATGTCCGTAACAGTGGATTCGGGAGCTATTTAGGGGTATTTTGGTGCTGTTGTATAACAAGCCGTCACTGCGTTGCTCCTAACCTCCTCCACTCCCATTAACACCGGCAAACGTCTTCGATCAAGTCATTGCCGTCCGCGAGTGGAAGCACTCTAGATCTGCTGCTTGTGGGCCTCAGCCTTGGCGTCGTGCTTGGACTCGCTGGCCTTGTCGCCGAGCGCATCCTTGGCGGCAGAGGCACTGTCAGGTAGTGTTAGCATGCACGATCATCAGACCAAGCCAGTCAGAGGAACACGTACCGAGTGCCGACATTGGCGTTGGAGTCCTTGGCGACCTCCTTGTTGGCCTCCTTGGAAGTACCCTTGGTGGCTTGCTGGACAGTCTCGGAGACGTAGTTGGCACCTTGCTTGATTGAATCCATTGTGATGGTGGTGGTTTGGGTTGTTTGGTTGGTGTGAGGTGAAGTTGTCTTGTTTGGTTGAAGGATTTGGTTGAGAGGTGTGAGTTGATGGAGGGAAAGAAAGAGAAATGACGGAGCTGGGCCTGGGTGGCATTTATAGCGGCGCTTCTGGCCTACGCGGACCAGGCAATCCTCTCGCTCGCTACTACCGCATCACAGCAAACGAGGGACAGCATGTGAAGCTCCGAGACATGGCGTCATCGAACATCGAACGAGTAGGATATCAGGTTCCGTGTACCGGGGAGAGAGCTCCGGCGAGCGGTCTGGCGGAGCGGGAAGGTCAGGAGGGACATGGGACAGATAGCGGATACCTGCGTACGGAGTACGTATGTACCTGCTTCCCCGGGAGCAGGAAAACAAGCTCACGGGAATTGCGGAGGCCGATGGAGCCTGTGTCGGCATTGCCTTCCAAATGTCCAGCTGTTCTACGATGGAGTCGGGGAGCATGTTGGGGAGCATGTGTACAGTACATGATCTCTATCGATAGAGAGGCGGGTGTGACGTCATAGGTGGGAGTTGCACGAGGCGTCATTGCGTCGCCGGAGCAAATCAGCAAATCAGCAGCCACAGAAAACAGGACCGGGGGCAAAAGACGCCGTCATCGTTATTGTGACAGAGTACAGATGTACATACATGCTTGGCTGTACAGTACATACTCGTTTGGACATTTGTTCCGGTTAGGAGAAATATGGGATATCGCTGAACATCAGCCAGTAGGAAGCTGATGAGTCGCTGCCGCGCCACCTGTGGCCACACGCGGGGCGGCGGTGCGGGCAGCACAGTCCATGACGCGCAGGCAGGTGGGGGGAGGGGTAGCAGTTGCCCAGAACGCTGGCCAGGGCGTTGGCCATTGGCTCTTTCCTGCTTTCTTGCATCGAGATCAAGTGCACGGCGGACGTTTGCCTCCGGGCTGGTCGCCTAGGCGTTTGCTCAACCACGGATGCGTTGAGGACACGACATGCAGGCAATGTCGAGCCCCCTCCGGTTTGTTCCTGGCTGTTTGTTGGCTACGAGCCAGTGACGCCTAGATCCTCGGCGTGACGTCGTTGCGGCGAATCCGGTGCTATCCTTGGCGCCCCTCCATGGATATCGATATCGACATTGACCGACGATGAATATCGATCTTGGTTGCTTGACTGACGAACGACGGATACCGGCAAGACCGGGACTCTGCTACCGTTGCTTGCTCCGCCGTTCTCTGTACAGACGATTGGCGTCATGACAACGGCCTTTGGCTCGGGAAATTGGCTGGCTGCTCAAGGTCAACTTGGCTGCCACGTGGATCAACGTGCCCGTTCCTCGGAGGCTGGCAGCGGCTTAATTTGATCCCATCAAGCTGCAGCCCTCTTTGTGACTTGTCAAACGCCTCTGCTAATCCCAGATTTGCGTGAAGGGGCCGACGAACTGCAAGCCTCTTTGCTGGTTGGTTGCTGGTCACCAACCTCCACGGTCATTCCGCTCTCAACTATGTACTACGCCGGCCAGCCACACAACATACCGACTCCCCCGGAACCAGAATGGCGTCAACTTCATGCTCTTCTTCTAGACAACACGGCAAGACGGGAACCAAACTGCCTCCCAGCCTCGGGCCCTCTGCCGTAGGCCCAAGCACTGGCGCACTAGAGTCTGGTTGGGGAAGTCTAGCCGGCAGACTAACATCTCGCCTCGCCTCGCCAATGATGTCTCGCCCGCGTCTGCCATTGCTTCGCCACGCCTCTGTTTCGGTTTCACACAGTGCCCAGGCCCACAGGACCGGGACGGCCCTGGTGGTGTGGACTCGCGGTGCCTGGACCGGTCTCCCGCTAGGCGGCGGTATTGCGGACTTGCTCACACCCGGCGACAGGCACCAGAACAGCGTTCATCCGACAAGTCCAGGCCTGGCGTTGGTCGGACGAGCCGGCCTTGACAGAGGGTGCGCCAGCGCCGAGTGTGCCTGGTTGGGGACCCTGATGAACTGGGGGTCTTGACACTTACACTGCCTCATCGTTACTAGGAGGAAGGCTCCATATGCATGAATGAAGATGTCGATTATTTGCGGGCGAGGAGGTCTGTGTGGTAACAGGTGCCCGCGACTCAAGACAACAGGCACGCTTCTCTCCCATCGCCGTTCGCCGTTTGCCGAGGATGCGGTTCGAGGTCAGAGTGTCGAAGGTCTACGTGAGATGGCCCCAAACTCGGACATGGAAGCGATATGGAAGACCGCAGCGAGTCGTGTCCACCAAGCCGCAAATAAACTCCAACGAGTCTCGCCTCCTTGGCCATAGGCGTCAAACTCTTTCATCTATATCGAGCTCAGTCGCCGTGCCTGGGTCACGTCAAACTGCAGTGGCGAGCGTCGAGGAGAAGAGAGCCACACACACCAACCCGGACATGTGCACCTCACCCACCTGGCAGCCGTGAGTTTCGGCAATGGCCAATCCGTCTTTCCGGAAGAGATACCATCAATTGTGTGCGTCCCTGTTTCATGGTTGACAAGAGTCGTTCACGTCGCAGGGTGCGTTGCCGCTTTGGGTGTAGTGCGGCTCTCTTAGACTTGACCTCCTGGGTTTCGAAACTTGGACTTGTTGCATCAATGCTTCAAGCCGCGACGCCACCCAGCGGCTCACTTGCCACCAGTTTTGCGTCGCTGTGGCAATTGCCTTTTCTTGTCTCTGGCCGACTTCCAGACCTGTATTTCCTGGGATGCGAAGTCGCTTCGGGCTTCTTGGTGGCGAGTGCTTCAAGATGACGAAGGGGTCCCGGTTGAGCAATCACACTGCCACTCATGTGGAAAAAGCCTATAATGATCTACGTCTGAGACGAAAGAGACAGCATGTCAAGTGCATGTCCTCTGAAAGAAAGTGACGCCACCCGGAGCTAGGACGAGTTCCTGTGGCGCTGGCGCTCCCTTGGCAGGCAATGCACGATGCCCCTGATGGCACCTCACCACCGTCACTGACTGGCAGCCTGCGAGCGGCACAACGCCGTCTCTGCCGAGAGAGAGGGAGAAGGAGACCGTCCGTTGGCGGGCTCGAACTCCATGCTACTCCTGATGGGCTCGGATGCTGTGCCTGTTTGGCCACTGCTCGGCTGCGGGCGATCCCGGACGTTGGCCCTGGCGCAGCTTCTCCATATTGCCAAGATTAATACTCGCCTCTGTTCCTCATGCGTTGCCGCTACTTGATACCAACGAGTGTCCGCTGGTAATTTCGTACCGAAACTGGGAAGATCCCTCGCATCCTATTTCTAATTTCCTTGCCTCTCTACCTGTTTCTGTCGCTGTCAAAACTACCAAGCGCACGGATCAAGCGACGTCTGTTTCGTCTGGACGGGTGTGGCGACCAGGACCATGTGCTTCGCTCCACGTCCTCTGCTTCTTCCCCAGAAAATGGCAATCCTGTCCCTTCCTTAACAAACAACATTTTATTTGGGTCCGCTGTGTTATTAACCGAGAAGCTCATTTTACTTTTGACAAGTCATCTCGAGCCGAACCTATCCGTATAGATGGTTCGCGCAGGCATATAACACCTGGCTCTGCCAAAGAGGCGTTACGCCTACCACACTCTCTTGCGTCAACCGACGAACTCGAAATACGCAATCCGGAATGGGCACTATGATGGATGGACTCTGGGCTCGAGTGACGGAGCTGTGGTCTAGGGACGTCAGCCTCGGATCGGACTCGGGGCCGTCGCAAGGATTCATGTTCCAGTCCAACACGACGTCGGCGTTGATAAACGAGCTGAGGCTTGCGGCGGCAAAGTCGATCCGGACGTCTTTCATTATCCTCGCGAGCTTTAACGCCTTGGCAGCCGCGGCGACGGCTTTTGGGATATTCTGGGACTGCTACACCGGGGCCAAGAGGAGCGACCCGAGGTTCAGGCTGAGGTACAATGGACGGCTGTTCGTGGTAGTGGTCAAGAGACACTTTGGCTGACAAGGAACTAGATCATCGCTACTCAGCGTCGTTGGGCCGACTGAGACTTTCCCATTAGTCCTGTCCTGCGGCATTATGATACAGGGCATCATATTCGCCGTGGCTCAATCCAAGGGACTGAACTCGATTCTGATACTGGGTTGCACTCCCATTTCCCAGCTGATGCTGCCAGGTAGGCTCCCCAATGGTGAGTTGCGCAGCGTACGCCATGCTGACAATCTCTAGCCCTCTTCATTGCACCATATATTCAGCTGGTCTTCGGCTTGGAGACTGCACTCCGCGCTGTCCGGCGCTACCCATTTCCCGAGAGACCGAAATGGAGCGTCCCGATCTGCCTCGGAATCATCGCTGCCGGCTTGATTGGGACGTATGTCCTCACCCGATTCGTGGTGCCGCCAAACTTTTGTTTCGCGGGACTCTTGTGGTTGGTGCAGAGGTGGAGCTTGGGCTGCTTTGCCCTCCTAACAGCCATTGCCTCGTCCTTGCTCATCGCGAGCCTCCTTACAATCACTCGCCTGTACAGAACCTCAAGCATTTCAGAGGCGCAGCGGGCGTGCGCGTCATGGATGGCGTGCTACATGGTCTTGGCAGTCGTCACGATGGTGAGTTTAGGAGCTGCTGAGAATGAAGGACGCACAGGCTGACCATGTACAGGCGGTTATGATCCCCTTCTTTGGGAATCTTTACGTGGACGAGTCTGGAAAGTCTGTCGACAAATACCGAATGCAGCTGTCCATGGCAGCGACCGTCGCTGTCAATCTCTCTGGCCTGACAACTGGTGGTCTATATATTCTCCTCCGGTCTACTAGGCTGGGGAGAATCGGCCCAAGGGGCTACGCCGAATTCGACAGCCAAAAGTCCAATTCGGGAAAACGACCCTCGACGCCAATGTACACGAAGCAGATGGAGCAGCCCGTGTCGCCGGTACGGCTCCAGCGAATCGAGATGAGCACAGACAGGATAGACGAAGCGAGCAACGAAGAAGAAAAGGTCGAGAGCCGACCAGGAACACCGAACGGCCCAGCCCCAGACCCACTGAGCTCGAATCCTGTTCAATCCTCGCCACCCAAGGCACCCGCCGCGGCTCACATACCCGCAGCATCGACACGGAGACCGAGCGTCCGCAAAGACTCGTACAACATCTTCCCACCGAAACAAGAGGCTCCTCCCGATGCCAAGTCGATATACCTCCTCCCCGCCGCGACATATAACCCAACCACCAAGGCCAACGCGCCGACTGAATCGCCCTTTGATCTGTTGCTACCACCCCCAACCATCCGAACGTCACGACACCTACGAGACTCCTCTCTCGAATCCTCTGCGACGGTGCAGATCGGACTGAGAGTGTCCAACATCAACGACATGCCGCCCGTTGCTTCTTACTACCAGGCGCCTTACCCGCGGGAATCTGGATTCGCAACAAACTTTGGCCTGGCTATTTCAACGGACGTCGACCCGTTTGTTGTCGATGGGACCCAGGACATTGATCTGCAAAGCGCAGACAAGGTCCTTGAGGGGACGGCCGAGAAACAGCTACCACCGGTCCCTCTCAGCATCGCCAAGAATGATACCAAAAATGACGACGACGAGACGACACTAAGTCCCAGCGTGTACAGTCCACACTCGCAATCGCGGAGAGGCGCAAGCCCTCGCGGCTCACCAACCAGACCACCGCCCCCGGGCCCCAGTAGGAGCTCGGAGGGCCGACCTAGAGTCCAGTCGGTGGAATGGATTTGAGCAGTCTTCGTTTCTTCTCTTCAGGTCGGCGGCAATTTTGATTTGCTATTTACATTTTACTTTTCTTTTTGCTGGCGCAGGTTACCTACTATAGATGGCTCTGTACGTTACGTTTATGTCACGGGTATGAAATGCGTGTTCGGTATTTGGGGATATCCGGGAGGGGAGGAGGGCCTGTCGTTTATTGCACACCTTTCTCATGTTGCCGTTTGGTGCTGCGCGGTTTAGGGAGGTGGGTTCGATATCTGCAACAGAGACTTGATGCGCGAATGCGCGAAACTCATGCTTGGAACGCGACGTATTGCGATATATAAAGGCTCAATTGGCTGTGATGTATACACATTTCGCATGCCGCCCGATGTACGAATGGCGTTGCCATGTTCGACGGGGTATCGTTCCCAGCTGTCATCCATATCATGGCCATGATCTGACGTGAAAAGCCACCGCTCCATATATGCTCGCATCTAACATGCGTCAACTCGTCTTGGTCTTGCACTGGCCAGCCGCCGCCCGCCTCTCCTCCCACTTTTCCCATCCCGCCTGGCACATGTCCTCCTCAACGACCAGGTCGCGCACGCGAAACGCCCTCGCCAGCGGCGTGTCCAGCGCCCAGGCCAGCAACCCCGAGCGCCGTAGGATGCTCGTGGCGACGAACCAGCCCACCGCCGACACGAGGCCCGCGGCGCTGCCCACGAGGACCTGCCGCGTGGTATGGTAGTCGAGGTACGTTCTGCTCCACGCCGTCGCCGTCGCCACCGCCGCACCCGCCAAGCTCACAGCGACGCGCTCAGCGAGAGACCAGGGTCGATGGTGCTTCGCGGCGGTGCTAGCCCCCCGGGGACGGTGCCGCACGAGGAGGAAGAGCGCGAGGGAGAGGCTCCAGAAGGCGACGAACTGGGCGTGCGATGAGGGCATGCCGTAGCCCTTGCCATGGATGCGGCGCGGGCGCTCCTCCTTGATGAGGCGCTTGAGGGCGAAGTTGAGGGCCTCGCAGGCGAGCTGGCCGGCGAAGGCGAGGGCGATCTCGGCCTCGCGCGTGGAGAAGATGAGAGTGGCGTAGACGACGCAGAGAGCCTGCGGGAGGAGGGCGAGGTAGGCGCACAGGAGGGACACGGGGTCGTCTGGGTCCTGGATGGGGAGTGTCAGCGTCTTCGCGGGAGAGCGCTACTAGGGGGGAATGAGTGTACATAGTAGACGTGGGTGAGGGAGAGGGAGGCCAGGGGCGCCATGGCGGCGTCGTCGGCCATGGTCGGGGCGGTGGAGGTGATGGAGGTGGTGGGGCTGTGGTGGTGCTGGTCAGAGGTTAGGGGCGCATCCCTTTTCCCTCCTCCGTGGCGGATAGCTTCAGCGAAGCCTGGGTTGGTGGATGTTGGTTGTGGTTGCTGTCGTGATGCAATCGCGCCGGACCGTTGGAGGAGTGGCGGCATGTGCCTGAGCGGCCCACTCACCGCCTGCTGTTTTGGCTTCAGGTTGTCACCGTTGAACGCGCCACAGTGGCTGCTCTGATCGAGCTCCAGTGTCACCCCTCCTTGTGTGTGGCTGGTGGCATGCGGAGTCTGCACCAACGCCGCTATCGGATGACGCACGGCGTGACGTGCGACCCCAGACCCCGCCATAACCCGAAGAGACTTTTGGGCATCGAACATCATCAATTTGATTCATTCACCAACATTGCCCATTGCCATTGCCATTGACGCCTGCAAACACCGCAATCATGGCTCCTCAGCAGTGAGTTTACCATGGAACCCCATGCAACAGCGCCCGCCAGAATCACCTTGCTGACCGCGACACCCCGCCAGGTCTGTTTTGATGCTCGGCGCGGGGTTCGTGACTCGCCCCACGCTCGACATCCTGACGGCGAACGGCATCCCCGTGACGGTTGGTAGGTTGTCCCAGCGGCCCAATTGCCTGGAGAGCGTGTGCTAACCGCCCTGCCGTGAAGCCTGCCGGACCCTTGAGTCGGCCAAGAGCCTCTCTGCCGGCGTCAAGGGCGCCACGGCCATCTCCCTGGACGTCACCGACGACAAGGCGCTGGACGCAGAGGTGGCCAAGCACGACCTCGTCATCAGCTTGATCCCCTACACCTTCCACGCCACCGTCATCAAGTCGGCCATCCGCACCAAGAAGAATGTCGTCACCACCAGCTACGTCTCGCCCGCCATGATGGAGCTCGACCAGCAGTGCAAGGACGCCGGCATCACCGTCATGAACGAGATCGGTTTGGGTGGGTTCCTTTGTCCAAGATTGCTCCACATATCCATTACGAACTAACCGACTTTCCTACAGATCCGGGAATTGATCATCTATGTAAGAATCCGCGCAGGATATGAACCGAGCATACAATACTGATCCTTTCAGACGCTGTCAAGACCATCGACGAGGTGCACCAGGCCGGCGGCAAGATCCTGTCCTTCCTCTCCTACTGCGGCGGCCTGCCCGCCCCTGAGGCCTCGGACAACCCGTTGGGATACAAGTTCTCGTGGTCCTCGCGTGGTGTCCTTCTGGCGCTGAGGAACGCTGCCAAGATCTACCAGGGCGGCAAGATCGTAGAGGTCGCGTCCAAGGACCTGATGGGCACGGCCAAGCCGTACTTTGTCTACCCCGGCTATGCCTTTGTCGCGTACCCCAACCGTGACTCGACGCCTTACAAGCAGCGGTACAACATCCCCGAGGCCGAGACCATCATCCGAGGCACCCTGCGATTCCAGGGCTTCCCCCAGTTCATCCGCGTGCTCGTCGAGACCGGCTTCCTGGAGGACACCCCTCAGGACATCCTGAGCAAGCCGGTGGCCTGGAAGGATGCCACCAAGGCCATCGTCGGCGCCGCCTCGTCGAGCGTCAGCGACCTCGAGGCTGCCATCGTGTCCAAGTCGACCTTTGACTCGCCCGAGGACAAGGAGCGCATCATCAGCGGCCTTCGCTGGATCGGCATCTTCTCCGATGAGAAGGTCACCCCCCGCGGCAACCCGCTGGACACCCTGTGCGCCACCCTGGAGAAGAAGATGCAGTTCGAGGAAGGCGAGCGAGACATGGTCCTGCTCCAGCACAAGTTCGGAATCGAGCACAAGGACGGATCCCGCGAGACGCGCACCTCGACCCTGGTCGAGTACGGCGACCCCAAGGGCTACTCCGCCATGGCCAAGCTGGTCGGCGTGCCCTGCGCCGTGGCTGTCCAGCAGGTCCTGAACGGCACGCTCTCCGAGAAGGGCGTCCTGGCTCCCATGACGGCCAAGATCAACAACCCCATCATGAAGGAGCTCAAGGAGAAGTACGGCATTGAGATGATTGAGAAGACTGTGCTGTAGACTGTAATGTCGGAAACTTTGGATGGGTCTACATGTACGGAATAGTACGCACAAAAGGGACTGCTTGTCTGCTTGAAAGTGGATAGAAGCCAAGGAATGGCAACCAAAAGTCAGTGTAGGGACAAGAATGGAAACACTCCTTGTGGCACGGAGAATTCGGTAGTTGATGGGTGTCGCACCTGGGTCCCTCAACTAAGGTATCCGTAGTGGAACGCCGACAACTTGACTCGACAACTTCAACTTTAAATAAAGGCTCCATCCACCGTTGAGTGGTAACAAACGCCGGGTGGGAGTCCTGACGAAACTAATAGCCCAGATACCGTCGTACGAGCAGGGTAGATATGGAAGCGCCCAGTTCACCAAGCTTGTTCTGCTGGACTATGGAGAATCCGCATCAGCCCTCGAGGAGCTCTTCAGGTGGCCAAAGAAGCTCGACTTGTTTTACTTGAGCTATCCCTTCCACGGGCAAAACATCATACAGCTGCCCACGATGAGCGCGCTGCTGCGAAGCCACAAGGATGCCCTCCGAGCCATAAGCCTATCGCAACTATCCCGAGGTGGAGGACGCGTACCCGACCTGTCCGGCTTTCCGGCTTTGGAAAGTCTTAGCATTTGCAGAAGCAACATGACGGAGAGCCTAGAGTTGCCCGCCGACGACGCTGATCGGCTGCTCGCGCCAAACCGCACAATTTCCAGTGGAACTTTGGGCCTCCCCACATGGCACACCTTTCGTGGACAGACTTTGAAGACAAAGAAGAGCACTGGCTCAGGATCTCCTCGGCGGTGGCAACAGCGAGGCGCGCGGCACTGGGGACAATCCATGTTATGTTTGAGCCGCTCGTGTGGGAGTATGAAGACTGTGATGGGAGCCCGTGGGATCGCACAAACAAGATTCGGGAAGACGTTGGGGAGCATGGGTTGCCGCATCACGCACAGCGCGAAACCAAAGCGTGGAAAGATGCCGATCCCGCAAGAGGAGTTGGAGTAGGAGCCGGGGTATGGCAACTAAGAAAGAAGTGTCCGGAAATACTGTAATAATGAATGGAGAACTTGTGAATATATCACCCCTGTTTGCTGTGGCCTCAACCACCCACGGGCTCAAATGGATACCCGTGGGCGGAACTAAGATGCCCAAGGATTCAACTTGGCTGCGATTCGCCTGCAGGCTACTGGCACTTTGATACCGCTGTTAACGCATATGCTTCGTCAGGGCAATAGTGATTACTTTGTTTAACATCTACGATGGAGGCAGCGGAGGACTGCTCCGTGCCACAGGTGTTTTGCCCTCTTCGGACATATAAACATGGCGCGCGCCGTCTTCCAGTGCGGTATGTCTGTTCTAATTTCTCTACCGAGATGGGCGCCAGACTAGGTCGATACCGTCAAGGACGTGGACTGCGAGTCGAGGTGGAGGGAGTCCCAGACTCGGCCGAGAGACTGCAGTGTTGGAGTACAAAGTCATGGAGAGACACGTTTGGGAGATCTTTGAGAGGCGCCTTGAAATCAATTTGCTATCAGGTGACAAGAAACCCATATACAACCTCGAAAATAGCGGCAATTCCTTCGCTGTGTTGCAATCCTCGAGAGTCTGTTGAACCCCTCTGCTCAACTAGTTTATGAGGCTTCCCCGTGGATTAGATTCGGTGATGGCGGTTCCGCTGTTCCGTCAGAGCAATAGGCCAGAGCCATGCTGGGTCGGGCAATACTGAATTCCAGGCCGTGGGAGTTTTGTGACGTGATCAGAGGCTTCCTTCAGCCGGCTGATCCGGACAGGCTTCTGATCCCAGACCAGGTCCCGACCAAAAAAAAAACGGGCAGAGTCGTCTCCACGCAGCCTCGTGCGTGATCAACTCTTCCAGCGCCACGTTTTTTCTTGGCGGAGCCTCCGAGGCCGGCGCAGTCGATGCCGAACCGCTTGGATGCCCTGGACCACAGCAGCAAGAGCACGAGGAGTGCCGTTCCCAGTAGTTACAGTAATCTGGGACACACCCTGTTTTCCCCTGAACGCCGCGAGGCACGGCATCCCCTGAGCGGCACTGATGGCAGAAGCCTTGGACACCGCAAAGACGGCACGCAGGGGCAGAGGCTATGAAGCCGACGCAGGTTGGCCGTCGTTAGTATCGTCGCGGGAAGTTGGACATGGGGTTCTTGATGCCGGCAGCGGGGATGACGACGACCGTGTCCTTGGGCCTGGGTTCTCGAGGTAGAAGTCGGCGAGGGCGTCGTAAAAGAGCCCCTCTCTGTAAACCTCGTCCGACGTCGTCTTGCTCCAGGGCACGCGCAACCATGGGTATCTGCTGCTGGAGTGGCCGAGATGCTTCCCCGTTATGCTATAGGCACAGACGACCCGTGGCTCGCCCAGCCTCTGAGTCGATGCTACAGCGTCATCACGGCTAGGTGACTTGTCCCGGTACTGGACCAAGCGGTTGAATTGGTAGGGTGCATCAGCAGGGAAGCTTGGAAGCATGCAGATTCCTCCGATCGTAGTGAGCGTCGAATTCCACCTCAACGGAAAAGTAAGGAGGCATATAGTGCTCTTCGGCGTGGTCGGTGTAGTTGATCAGTCCGGCGTATAGTCGCCGCTTATACCACTTGTCGTGCCTCGTCTCTCGCAAGGAACTGTGTATAGGTCAGCTTCAAGCACTCTCATAGAAGACAGACGTGCAGAACATACAAGCCAAGAAGAGGACGGTGAGGTCACCCAAGCTTTCTAACCGTGGTCCCTCTCCCCATGGCCAGGTGTAGGATGGATGATGCAGATGAGAGGAGAAAAAGAGAAACAAGCTGAGCGCAGCGGGCGGAAGAGGGGGATTATATACCCAGCCGTGCATGGGAACCTGGGCCAGCACCAACACCGATCGCGCGCCGATATCGAACCGCGCATGCCTTCATGTTGTCGATTGCCTAGACGCAGCCCATGTTAGCAGAGGTACAAGCCACCGAGGTCGGGACGCACTCACCTCGTCGAGGTCTTCATTCGGGGATTCGTCCTCGGGGTCGATCTAATCGTACAGGAAGGCGCACAGCTGGCGGGCACGCACAAGGGCGCGGCCAATCTCCATGGCGTTCTCGCCGTAGGAAGCCACGGTGGCCTCCGCCTGTTAGCATGTCTGGGGCGCGTAGGACCGATATCAGGGAGAACTCACTAGGAGGCAGGGCTAATTCTGGCGTCTGCACTAAAGACACCTCAAAGAAGCATTGCCTATCCCCGTCAACAACGGTCAGAGATCGGAGAGATATCGCACTTACTGTCCTCGATGCCGCAAATGTGGCCAAATATGCCCTTCTTAAGGCGGTCAGAGCACGGCTTGTTGGGAGCCTCGGACTCTATGTAGAGGGAGGGGTCGTATATAATGGGTATTTTGGCGATAGTTGAAGTATATGCGAGACCGAGATCTGCGAGAGGTTAGCACGATGTCGGAATGGGGGTAGAATGAAGGGAAGGGGCGACGCACGGGAGAGTAGGTGATAATGAAGGAGGGAAAGAGAAGTTAGTGCGAGAGCGGGGGAAAGAGGGAGCTTTATACTCGTGGGCAGGCGGCCAAATTAGTAGGTCACGCCTACGGGCGTAGCGCGAGGCGAGTCACGAGGTCGGGCCGGCAGTAATATGGGATGAAGACGAAGGAGGCCCTAACCGCTCCCGCCGAGCGGCGAGCGAGTCTGATTGCCTGATAGTAGTGGACGAGCACCGAGTCACCCCCGACACCTAGAGCTGCGCCCGGGGCTGAGTGTCCTGCTTCCAGACACGAAGAGATGCGCATAGATGTCGGACTACTATGGCCCCGAGCACGAGCGTCCTTTAGCGAGTAGTGACTAAGGGGAAGAGCGAGGCGACGAGATGGTGGATGTCCGGCAGACCGACGATATCCCGACTTCAGAGTGCATAGAAAGACGGATACCGAAGCCAGGGGTTACGGGCAACTACACGATAGAGGACCGATCTCGGCTAGTGATGTGGGATTCTAGGGGAATTGTTTAACTCCTTTTCTTGGACGGTGGTGAGACCGATCCTAGTTCGAAGACTACGAAGGACGACTTAGAGTCAAGATACTTAGGTTTTACTCTTCGGAGGTTTTCCCTAAGAAGCCGACGGTTAATTATATAGTCTAATTAGATAAGCTTAGATAATTAATAAATATATATATACCCAGCCGTGCGTAGTGAATTTCTCAATAGACAACCCCATCTGCAGTGAATCAGCGTCTAGTCACAGCTGCCGCCCCACGTTGTCTGTACTCGGAGCACCGGAGTGACAAAATCCACCTCATGTGTCTTTCCGTATGTACCACGAGTGTTCATCTTTTCATCTTGGGGGAGTTGTTGGAACTTGGGGGCAAGTCAGCGTCCAGGCTCTCTTTGGTTAAGAGCTTATTTGTTAGTGGGGACGGAGGCGCTCCGGGCGTGAAGACTGAAGAGTCATGCCGCGCCGGGGACCAAATTCGACGGGCTGGCGACACTGCCTTACAGTAAGGAACTATTAACCCCGAAAAGTCCGAATAGAAATGTTTACCTCTCAGTTTCAAGTCTTGCCCGTCTTTACGAGGACTACGATTGTGTTCCGCCAGTTTCCGTGTACGAAGTAATCACATGGCGGGTTGACTGAGCCGCATGCCTGGCCTGACCTCACCCCCACCTCACCAAAGTACACCAAACATCTCACCTCACCACCTCCATTTGCCACGGCCTTTGTGTGAATATTTCATCCCCCAATCGCCTCACACCGCGTCGCCGCCGTCGCCGCAACTTCCCCGAGCAGGACGATAATGACACAGCCCCGGCTGTTGCTGCGCGGGACGACGACACGCCATGGACGGTACGCCATATGATGACGACCCGCGGTGCATGGAGCTCGAGACGCTCGAGGCCATCTACCCCGAGATACGGCATCGGAATGACGCCGTCTCTCGCTTCACCTTTGAGCTTGAGCTGCCGGTGAGGCCGGCGCACCCGGTTACCGTCCTGTTCCCGGCTGCCTCGGCGCCTCAGCAAGGTCATGATGCGCGGCTACCAGGCGCATCAAGCGCAGCTTCAGCAGCAGCAAACGGCATCGCGCCGGAGCCCGTGGACTCGCTCCTCGTGTCTCACCTGCCTCCGGTATCCCTGGGAATCACTCTGCCAGACGGCTACCCTACCCATCGTCCACCACAAGTCACCATCTCGACGACGCCCCACTGGCTCTCGCACAAGACCCTCGCCAGCCTCGCGGATGACGGCCCCCGGCTGTGGGAAGAGGCCGGCCGTGACCTCGTCGCCTATACCTACATCGACCACGTCCAACGAGCTGCCGAGAACGTCTTTGGTGCCATCACGGCCGAGGGGACGCTCGAGGTGCACCCTGAGCACAAGCTCGCCGTGCTGGACTACGATATCAAGGCGAAGAAAGCCGCGTTTGAAAAGGGGACGTTTGAGTGCGGCATCTGTTTAGGTGAGCCAACACATATTCGCTATGAATTAATTGCTTCCGAATCAGGCCCCTGCTAACCTGGACACTCTTCAGACCCCAAAAAGGGATCCAAGTGCCACAAGATGCTCGACTGCGGTCACATCTTCTGCCTGCATTGTCTCCAGGGCTTTTACAACGACGCCATCAAAGAAGGCAACCTGTCTACCGTACGCTGTCTGACGCCCAACTGCGCAAAGGAGCGCGCCGCAGCAGCGCAATCCACAAACGGCAGCGGCCCTTCGCGCCAGGCACGCAAACCCAAAACGTTCGTCAGCCCCAGCGAGCTGCTACAGATCGGCCTCGTCGAGGACATGGTCAAGCGCTACGTCACGCTCAAATACAAGACGGAGCTCGAGTCGGACAAGGACACCATCTACTGCCCACGTCAGTGGTGCACCGGCGCGGCCCGCTCCAAGAAGCACAGGAAGCCCGAGGGCCTGGAGTTTGCCGACACCTCCGACGCCGAGTCTGACCAGGAGAACGACGACGAGACTGGGCCAGCAACGGACGGAAAGGAAACCGAGAAGAAGAAAAAGGCCGAACGGTTCAACCCCGCCGATCTCCTCTCCGTGTGCGAGGACTGCGGCTTCGCCTTCTGCAGCCGCTGCCTCCAGACCTGGCACGGCGAGTTCGTCCGCTGCATGCCCAAGCGCGACAAGGGCGAGCTCACCGAGGAGGAAAAGGCCTCGCTCGAGTACCTTCAGCTGCACACAAGCCCCTGCCCGACGTGCAACGCCCCTGCACAGAAGACGCACGGGTGCAACCACATGATATGCTCGCGGTGTGACACGCACTTCTGCTACCTTTGCTCCTCGTGGCTGGACCCCACGAACCCGTATAAGCACTACAATAAGCAGGGGGATGGAAAGGTCACGTCGTGCTACATGCGGCTGTGGGAGCTTGAAGGCGGTGATGGAGATGATGTTGGGTTGGGCTTCATCGGCGGGAGAGGACCGGGCGCGAACCCGCAGGGCCAGGAGGAGGATTTCGTGGAGGTGATGCCCGAGATTGAGGAGGCCGACGACAACGAGGCGGAAATTGAAGACGAGGCCGCGAATCAACGGCAACGCGGCCAGCATGGCCAGGAGGTCGCCGTGGCTCGCGAAGCTCCCCTGGTCCTACGACTTATGGACAACCAACCCCGTGGCGGACGACGCGGGGGCCGCAACGATGCAGGTCAACCCGTCGCTCAAGGAGCCCAACCAGCAGCCAGGGGCCGCGGGGGCCAAAACCAAGCAGCTCAGCGAGGAGCCGCCCGAGGTATGGACGCCCGCGGCAGAGGACCAGCACGCGGAGCTCGCGTCGGCCGGGGCGCAAGACGAGGACGAGGCGCAGGGGGCAGAGGCGCCCGCGGCGCCGCGCCCGCCCCCGTCCCGCAGCAGCAGCAAGCCCCAGGAGAAGCAGCCAACGCCGATGCCCTCGACCCGGCGCAGGAGGCGTGGGTGCGCCGCTTCGTGCAGATGGCGCTCATCGATGCCGAGGACGAGGTCGAAGACGGGGACTCGGACTCGGATGACGGCAACTGGCGGATTCGGTGACGATTGGGGAGACGCAACACGTGTTGCACTCTTGAAGAAGAATGACATGACTTGGGAATAGAATTTATGGCCGTAGTATGGGTGATTTAGCGAAGCATGGATAGAACATGATGGCGCGCTTGCCGAGAATAGGAATTGACAGGTTCAGGGGTTGGATATGAAGTGATGCCAAGATGCTTGTGTTTTGCGTTTCCACGGTCCATGACAGAGCCACCAATGCTATGAACACAATACGTCTTGAGAAGTAATACTTGAGCAATGCTTTCAGAGACGTTGGTATCTTTCGCATCTTGAAGCGTGGGTATAGGTTAGGCTGAAACCGTCTACGGATGCCATCTCAGCCACTACGTGACATCTTCGACGGAGCTTTTGATAAAGTGGCAGTGCACACCGAGGTGATGCATGACGGTTACGACTGTAATAATAATGGTCTACGGCAAGCAGTCGATTTCAATATGGTACGGATGGGAACGATATTCTGAAGAGAGAAAAGGGAGTCGCCGAGTTCATCGACAGGTGCCGAATATGCGCAGCGACCAGCCCAACACTACTCGTACACGTCTGCAATAACGACTCCAGAACAGCAGAGAATAGCCCCTGAAGCATACTTGAGCCTCAGCCAATGATAACTCCAAGGCACTCAACAATGTCTCGTGGTCACTACGCTCACGCCATTCTCTCTACTACCAGACAACCCCCCCCTCAAAACACAGGGCCTCGAATACAAGAATCGAAAGATAGAAGCAGCAGCTCAATATGATATCGCACGGGAACCAAGTGAAAAGCACGCCGGGAAGCCCGGAATGGCCCGAGGAAACGGACAGAGCAAGCGACGACTCGGAACGCATAGCCGCAAACATCATCAAAGGTGCTTCTGCATCGAGAAAGTCGACACACGCTGTGTTACCGCAGATCTCCAAGAATGTTTCAAAGCCCTCCGCAACTTCACGCGATAGAGCCTCGGACATGGTGTCGGAGAAGCGGTAAGAGAGGCGCATGGTCTCTGACTTGACGTCAAGGTGCTTCTGACAGCCGACGGCATGACCCCCAGGGTGCTGGTGCTACCTGAGGTAGCGGCGGATTGGCACGCAGACGAGGAATACCACAGCGACATGACCTTGTGCATACAGCCACCCAACTTGTAGCCAGCATTAGGCGGACATGTCAGGAGGCTGCAGGGCAGTGGTGGTGTTGCTTTCGCCCTGCCAGCTCGCCGAGAACAACACGTGATGGCATTATGAAACGTACACACAACAGAACCACCTGCTCTGTCTTTACAAAGAGGTGTAAGCAGCTCACCATCGCGGATGGGACAACAGATCTCATGTAGCATGTCGGCATACCCTCACGTTGGGCTGTATGATGAATATGCGCGAGAAGAGTCAATGATAGGGTGCCCGACGAGGAGGGGCGTGCCGTGGGCCACTCGACCCGTGCTGCAAAGCCGCGACGACGACTTCGCCGCAGAAGCCTGCTTTGTTACGAACTCGAATATCGGTTCTTGCAACCACTAGGCGATAAGTCGGCCGCAGATATCGAGGCCGTGGAACAATGGCCCGCACCCGGCCTGTGTTGCGGGGTACTCTACTGCCCCAACCGTGCTTGAAGCCCAGTTTTGCCTTGCACAATATCTCCGATGAGTCCTTGATGGTTGATGGTGTCATGGCTCCTCACGGGCCTGGTCACAAGATGTGGTCGCTTGGTCTTTGGTAGTCCTCGACGGATGCAGTCGGTGCTAGTTGGAGACTCTGCTGGGGACTCAGCCGGTGGGGGGGGGGGGGGGGGGGGCGGAGCTCCACGGCATACCGAATACATCGAGGTTAGAGAGTGTGTGCGAGATCGTGCTCGTTGGCAATCTGGCGCCAGTGGCACTATGATTTGCTTGGTTGCCGCTTTGGCCTCGGTAGGCATAGGGAAAGTGTCGGCCTACCTGACTCTCCATCACCTCGAGGGCTGTGCAATGACCTTGATGAGGCGGCCCGGATTGGGACTTCCGTAACAAAAGCCGATAATCATCGCCGTCCGAAAACCATTCCATCCCGCTTGTGGCGTATTGCTCGCGCCGCGAGCCTTTGCCTTTGCCCCCACTCGAACCATGGGTGGGCCTGATCTCGGTTGACGAATGAGATCCACCATCGGGCCATCCTCCGTCGTCGACAAGGAACCAGTCGCGACAGGGACATGCTTGACATCCGATGAACCCTTTCGCCGGTTGCCGGGGGTGCTCATGATGGTGCACATTCTTGTCGCCCGGGGATCTTGGCTTCATCGACCACTACGTTGGACTGTCCATGTGCCATAGGCGATATGGCGCAAAGTCAAATTGGTGCAGTCGGCGGCCATAAGCGCCAGCGGCGCCTAGCTCTGTGTATTGTCGGCGTTTAGCAAACCGCCAGGGGGGGGTGCTTGGCCAAATGTTGGGTGCTTCTCAAGCAAGAGTCAACACCACGGCGTGCATCGTTGCCTGCTTCGCGTGCCTGCTTGCAGATATGAACAACTTATTCGCGCACGCGCCGGATTGCGCTTCCGGTTATAACGTGCTGCACAAGTTGTGTGATGGAAGGTTGCACCGTACATACCGCCGGCCGCCGAAGCCGATCAGATACGTAGCCCCTCGGCTGTACTTGAAGTACATTGCCTGGCAGGCGTTGTCGCCTGTTGCCATCTTGAGCCGGATCAGGAGAGGTTGGCAACGACGGTTTGCTTTTTGCGTTTGGGCACGAGAAGATAAAAGAAGAAGCATCTTCATCAATAGGAGCGGGCGTTGAACAAGCTGAGCCCTATCCAACAGTGACGACACGACATGGACAAGGTTGAGCGCGGCCTGTGTTGGTTGGCGCGGCAGAGCGCTTCGTCACAGTATTAGCGTCGCCATTTGTCCCCGCGACTCCTCGATCCATGCTCTGAGCCCAACGGTGGGACGTCCACAGGTGGTACGTATCTGGGACACGGGAAAGCATTCTCTCCGACCCCGAAACTGCAGCATACAAGTTGATTGCTATGCATGAAGCCCAAGTGCTTGAAGTTGTCGTCTCTGCACGAGTTTGCCAGGGCTAACGCCGGCTCTAAGCATCTCGGTCGCCGGCTTGTCAGTACATAAGCGCATGAAGGAGACGGTGCCCATGAATTCAGAGAGCCCCCTTCGGTGGACGGCGCTGGCGCGGAGATCGTCGTCCAAAATGGGTGGGGCGGTCGGAGGGACGACCCTGGATCTAGCCTAGGGTCCAGGAGGGACATGGCTGGCCGCTGTCCATCTGTTCGATGGAAATTGTGGGCTTGTTGCTGGACATCCGAAGGTACCTTTGCTAGCTGGGCCAGATGCGAAATCTGTAAAATGGTTGTACGTAAAGCACCGCTGCAGAACTCACTCGCGTTGTGTAGCGTTGGCGTGGCCATACTGTAATGCCTTGCAGCCCAGACGAGCATGACATCTGCAGAAGGAAACTTTCAGAGATCAGACCAACATCTGGGCAGCCCACTTGATGGATGCCGTGACACCACCATCCAGCATGCTAATTCGTGATGGCGACGACAGTGGAGGACCATGTGGCCAGGGGAGTGTCGCGGGAGACGACCATCTTGCGGCACTGCATGACAGAGCGACAGTGCGGCGCATCGCAAGAGCCGGCTCAGTGCATGCGCAGAAGCTCCGGGATACCAACGAGAGGACCCCGTAGCAACGTGTGCGGGCTCTGGTTTCGCGATTCCGTCCTGGCAGTGACTGGTCAGCAGGCAAGGATGGGCAAGCAACTGGCCGCCGTAGCCGTCAAATGCCCTTGACAAGGAGGCTATAACACGTCGCTGGTATGGGCTCCAAAACAGCGCACTCAAGCACTCCAGGCAGGGTTGTGGATGGTTGAGGGAATCTCGGCCCCAAACCCCTCAGCTGTCAAAAGGTCCCTCTCAGCGGGTGCAGAGTCATTTCTTCATTCGACTGGATATGGCGTGGTGCGGCCTGGTGTTGCGGTTCTCAAACTGGGGTTTGAGGAGCATGGGCTTGGATGGTCCTTGCGGTGACGAAATGAGGAAGCTCGTCCGCCAGATCGACGTGGGACGCACGATTCAACTCCGCGGCTCATATCAACGGCTCTTGGTGGTATTTCGGTGGGACGTTCCTGTAGCGCAAGTGTTCGCATGGGGGGTGCTGCTCCAAGAATAACCACAAAGCATGTGGGCGGGGCCAAGCGGGAAGTAACCCATTCGCACTTGTCTGGAGCGTCAGAAGGGACGAGGGCAGGCGAGTGCTTCCTGGGTGGCATTTGCTGCGAGATCTGGCGAAGTGGCTACTAGCCCCTGATGGTTACATCGCAACAGGCAAAAAATCCCGGTGTGGGCGCGTTACAATGTGAGATGCAACTACCGCCAGGTTGGTGGTATCGAAGCACCCAATGGCACAGGGGTTGAAGGGACCGTTGAAACCAGGGCCCGGCCGAGAGAGGACCATCGGCTTTGGGGAGTCTTGATTTAAGCTTCTGGACCGCGCTGGCGTGCGTGCCTCTGTTCGCGACCAGCACTTGGCGGTTGGCGTGTATCGCAGCGTTCGCAGACTTGCAAGCCCGCAGGAAAGCATCGGGGGCGAACAACAGAGGGGACTCCGGGTGGGCGTGCATGCGTACGAGAAGTGACGACAGCGGCGCGGAAGAGCTGGAGGCCCAGAGGAGGGTAATTAGTACGGCCGAGAAGACGACTTCTGCCTGGTCCGTGAGAGGTTGCCCAAAGCCGACCATGTCAAAGGGCATGGGCCATGCCGCAGGAGGCGAGCTAGTCGGAGACAGGCAAGCGATGCTGTCCAGCAACGGGCGATTGCGAACGAGGCTTGGAGCGTGAGGGCCTCCTGGTTCTGGCAGTCTGGAGGTTGCAGTGGATCTCTGGACGGCGAGCATTCCGGATGCTACTGTACAGTGTGGTCGATAAAGTTTCGAGGAGCGATGACTGCAAGGATGCGGCAGATGGAGGCGTGCCCCCAGGAAGCCAAGCGATGCCAAAGGATCCCACTGGCGGAGCCTGACGCTGGCGCTTTAGCTGCAGGTGGAACAGGATCGCCGCGGCGGCCGAGGCTCCAGGCCCGAAGGGTCGTTAGCCTGACGGTGATATCAGGTGAGGTTGGAGACCCCGGTCGGGGGCCGGGTCCATCGACGGGTCGTTGGGGTCCTTTGATGCATGTGCATGAAGCAATTGAAAGCGAGTTGAATGGACAGGGCAGGGCAGCCACTGCCAGGCCAGGACAGGGCAGGGGGAGATTCAACTGACGAACCGCGATGGAGGGGACTGGGATGGATGACTGGGATGGGATGGGGAGGGATGGATGCCTGGTGGTGCAACTTCGTGGGGTATGTTTGTACCTGCCTTACGGGGCGGAGCGGGGGTTCCTCGTCGCCGGCTGGGCAGGGGCTGCTGCTGGTGTGCTCCTGCTGCTAATACTGTTGTTGGTGGCAGTTGCGTCGTTACTGCAGCTTTCTGTGGCGGCTGCCTAGGGGTGCAGGTACGTACATGTGGCAGTTGTGTGGGCATGTGCCCATGGGCGCCGAAGAAGAGATGGGGAACGCCCCACAGTGCGTCCGCCCGCAAAAGCGCCGCCAGGCGGCACTGTGAGGCGCGAAGACGTGGAGACCTATTTTCAGCACAGCACCTTCATATCGCGCCAAGGCCCACCAAGGGCTTCCTTGCAATCCGCAGAGCATGGCAAATCGCATTTTGACTTTTTCGTTCTTCGCTGGCTCCGGGCATCGTCAGCACGGGATCGCGATGATGGGGGCTGCGGGTCGCGCGACGCTGTGGGTAGTACGACACGGAAAGCCTCGACGCTTCCTGGATTTAGTGTAGAGGCGTCTGCCAAACATGCACAAGCCACCGGCCGTTGCCGTTGAATGAATTCTTCATATTCATTGTGTCGTGTGGAGGATTCCTTACGAGTCCGAGTACGGATTACGAATTACCTACCTTGAGGTATAAGGTACGGACTTCTCCGTAACTTACATATCCTCAAAATGTGCCGAGCATAGCAGATCGGGCTGGCTTATTATGTACGGATGGATCAGTTGTTCACTTACACGCCTCCTCGCCCGGCTGCGAGATACCCGAGAGAGCGCATCTAGTAGCCGCACTGTGCGGCCGGGTGTTGTTAGTGCCCGTCGCCGTACCGCTAGCAATGCAGCTAACGATTGCTGGCGACCTGTCTCTCCCCTCTCCTCGTTGCCTTCCAGCGTCCCGTCGTCGCAGCCCACGCAGCGGCAACACGTGCAGCACCAACACCAGCGGCCCCTCCTGTCGTCCACTGTCAGTCGGTAAGGTAAGCCGCAGCGCCGGTCAGTCCGGTGTCAGTGCCCAACAGCAGGGCAGCCCGTAGAACTCTTAATGCGGGCCGCCACGGCGTGCCAGAACGGCGGTAGCGACAAAGCAACGACGAGCAACGGCAGCCCAGATGGCAGAAGCAACATCCAGTTTCTTCACGGCATCATCATCGCTACCGACCCGTGCCTTATCATCACCGGCAGCCTCGTCCCCTGGAACCGGTTTCCAGGCCCCAAGCAAAACCTGGAACCAACGGCCCTGCACCGGCTGTTGCAGGCCAAAACCTGCCCAAAAAATCGGCCGATGACCCTTGGCACTGCATGCTTCAGGTATGAAGGAGACCAGGCCTCCCATCCTCTTCCTCCTCGCTCACCCCCTGCGCCCCTTTTTCCCTGTGTGCAGGCCTCTCCCCTCCATCTCCTTCTCTCGCCAGCCTTCTCCGAGCCATACGGGCCCCTGGCTTAGCTTCCCCTTTCGGCAGTGCGTGGTCATCCTCCTCCGCATTTGTCACGGATTCCGGGCGAGCTCTGATTCTGCACCGTTGCGCACCTCGACGCCACGGGCTTTGGGCGGTGTTTTTTTTTTGTCTCGCAAACTAAGACACGGCCAAGCGGGACGACGAATCACAAATTCCCGACAGAACGGGGCCAGCAGACGCACAGGTCAGACCGTCAGGATGGGGACAGCGACGACGGACTGCGCTGCGAACGAAGGCGATGGATGATAGCCCAGCCCAGCCCGGCCGGCGACGACCGACCGAGCGAGATGGAAGCAACAGGCCACCAGGAGACTCCAGTCCACCACCAGTCCACCACACGCTGCACAGACAGGTCTCTGCCGTCCCCTGCCCTGCCACTGCCTGCTGTTGCCCCATCGTGGGCCGGCCTCACGAGCGCCTACGAGTACGAGTAGAGGAGAGGGTCCATCATCCGGGACCCCCCAAGCCGCACCCCGAAGCCGCCCCTCACCCCCCCACCGATGCCTTGTGCCAGACCAACCACGAGGGCCTGCTTCGTCCACCTTCTGGTCGGCGATAGGAGAGATGGGGGCGATGGAGGCGCACCCGTCAGCCCAGTCAATGCCGCCGCTAGTGGAAGGCTCCATCCCCATCTCTGGGCTCTTCAGTGTCTCTCTCCCTCGCATCTGACACCTCTAGGCCTAGGTGTTTGCCGCTCGCCGTTCGCCGAACGCACTGACACGGACCAGAAGCAAAGCGAGACGCACAGCGAGCGAGGCTGCTTGGTTCAGCGCCTCGGTCATTGTCCGCGCCCGTGAACGGCGAACTAGCCCTCACGAAGAGAAGGGCCGTCGAGATTCGGCCGACTGGCTCGGCTTGGCTCCTGGCACTGGCCATGTTCTGGCTTCTGCTCGATGTACTCGAAGTGTGTCTCTTTCTCACTTCTTCGCCGGCGGCTCGGCCGTACAGCATGGACACACACACACGTAAACACGCACACACACCCTGGAGCTGCCTCATCTATTCCTGCGTCACCTCATGTTCCTTTTCTGCTTCTGCTTCTGCTGCGTCGGCATGCTGCACCGCAAAAGCCCCCGGCCTCAAGCAATCTCTTAGTACCACATGCCGTCTCTCTCTTCGTCGACCCGCGACTCCGGCTTGGCCTCGTCGGCACCTCTGGCAAGTGCGATATCTGCTGAACCCTCTATAACGGCCATCTTCTAGAAAACGGGGGTCTGCAGGTGTTAGCCTCCCACTGGCTTCGGAGCATTCTGCCTCTAACTGCCCAGCGTGCCTGTGGTTCGTCAGGTTCGGAATGTGCCCTTGCGTGGCTTGTGAGCTCGCACACACACAGAAGATGGATGGGCCCCACGCTTCTCCACCAGCACCCCTGCTTCTTCTCTCCGTCCCTCCATCGACAGCCAGTGATAGCCCGTGGCCCTTACCGAGCCCAAGTAGCCGCTACTTGTGCTCTATTTTGGCTTCCACCAGCCATCCGGGCAAGCCACCGCCTCGGCAGAACCGACCGGCCTCTCCACGGCTCGTCACCAGTACATGGCCGTGATGCCCCCCCGACGTGGCCAGGGAACGTCAAATACCCTCCTCGGCAGACGCTTGAAGGGATGATGCGAAGGGGGGTGTACGGAGCCGCTCTCTTGCCCTGTCGGTCGCCAAAAGAGGCGTGTCGTTCCTTAGCCTGTCCTGCGATCTTGCAATGCTACGTACCTGCGATTGTCTGGCACATCACCCATCCCACGGCAATGCCTCCCGTGTCGTCAGAGCTGATCTCGCCCCCAACGCAACGTCCGCCTGCCCCAGCCTTCTACAGAGCACAAGACATTCCAGGCGCCATTCTGCATGGGGCCATGGACGTCAGCGAGCTGCCACGGCGGTAGGGCAAAGCCTGTGCATGTGCAAGTACAGAAGGGGCTTCCGCGGCCTTGTTAATCCGAGGACCTTCACGTCCGTCCTCCTTCCAAGAAGGGCCGCATGCACAAGCAAAACCTGGCTCGCGCTTCAGATGTTAATAAGTGTACGAGTATTAGTAGTACGGACTATTAGTATTAGTGAATCGATGCTAGTTATCGGGGCCCCGAATGTGAGTCTCCATTATGGTAGACGGACCCCATGCCAACTAGTTCCCGTTCCTGGATGTTAACACCGGCCCTGGCCCCAAAGCCAAATCACAACTGTATCCGCCCCCGGAAGAGTGCCGGGCCTTTTATCATACACGCCCCTCCAACATCTGCCGTCCTGGGGCTCCATCGGGATACAAGTATACATGCGCCCGCAACCTCGTCCACATCTGCCTCAGTTGCCATACTTGGATCTTTCATCGCCCGTCGTCGTTCAGACCTTCACCGTCGATTCGGCCCGTGGAAAGCCAAAGGCCACCGCTGCCACCAGGAGACCAAAGCCAACTCGACATATAACAGTCCCCGGCTCACGTCCCTTCCTCCTCCAGTCAATAAGAAGCGCTTCTGCTTCCTCGGATATTCTAATCCGAACCCCCAAAGGGAATCCAAAGGCCCTGTTGTTGGAAGGACATGACCGCATGATGACCACAGCAGCGTACCCTGCCACCATGACGGAGCTGAGAGGTGAGCCAGCTCACTCCAGCATCTGGTCCAACTATGGCGGCTCGACACACTTGCCCAGCCGACTCGGAGGCGCCATGGATTCGCCTTTCCATGCCTCGCCAGCGCCCCATGCTGCGCGCCCGAGGAGCGGCCACACGGCCATGGACCACCAGCAGGCCTACCCCTACAGAGGATACTCCCAGGAGGAGTCCAGCACGTACGACCGACACCCGAGCTATTCCAACCTCAAAAGACCCTACTCGCAGGCGGAGCCGCCGGCCTACCAGGAGATAGTCCAGGATCTCCGGGACGACGGCTCGCGGTTGACCGTGAACCAGGACCACAAGCTGCTGGCGTTTAGGCGTGCGCAGGACAAGAGCACGATCCTCGACCAGCACGGTCGCGTGCAGCAGATGGATCTGTCGGCGCAGCTGCACGGCATGTTCTTCCTCTCCGAGATGCCGTCCAACGCCACCGATGGCGCTGCCATGCAGCCCGAGTTGACCTGCTACCGGCGCAACCTGTTCCAGGTCAGCGGCTCCCTCGTGATGCCCCGAGGACAGCTGTCAGTCGTCAACGAGGCCAACGAGACATTGCCCGTGACCAACATGGAGGTGGCCATCTCGGCCATCGAGTCCGTCGACGGCAACCCGGTCCGTCTGATTGTCATTCCGTGGAAGACGCCGCCGCCAAACTCGTCCGAGGTCAACCAAGGCCCGGACCAGGAGCCGCCTACACTTCCGTTGATCCCGTTCCAGGACGACGGCGCGGACGCCCAAGGAGAGCTTGCCGTCTACCCCATCGGATGGCGACGCCTGCAGTTTAGGATGTAAGCCAAGAACTGGGGATCCTGCTCCCGTGTGAGTTGCTGACCAGATGTTACAGAGCCACCGCAAACAACGGCCGCAGAAAAGAACTTCAACAGCACTTTGTGCTGCATCTGAAGGTGCACGGCACGCTGGCTGACAACTCCAAGGTCGTTCTGAGCGAGTCGACCACGGCCCCCATCGTGGTGCGAGGCCGCAGCCCGCGCAACTTCCAAGCCCGCAAGGAGATTCCCCTGCTGGGATCCAGCGCCGGGTCTAGGGGCCAGGCCTTGGTAGAGACGGGCATGGGCGTCGTCGCCAGCGCGTTGAGCATCAAGCACGACCCGAAAGCGAGGAGCATCGACATGCAAGTCCCGCGCTCGTCATTCACGTTTAGCCCCCCGAAGCCGCAGGGAACTACCCTGGGTTCTATGAGATCCAAGTAAGTCATGCTCTCAGCGAACCTCGTTCCATGCCGGCGACTAATAAACCGTCGCAGCTCGTATCCTGCTTGGAACCCTCAGGTCCCGACGTCCAGTCCGGGCCCGTATCCCTCAACCAGTATCGGAGGGGATTCCTACTCTAAACTGCCACTCTCTGGCGCGCCCGGCTTCAGTAGTGAGCCACAGGAGCTGCCGCTTCAGACGTCGATGGCACCGTCCGTGCCGCTTCCCCTGACGACTAGCGAGCAGTCGCAACCGTCTCTGCGTTCGCAGTACTCTTATACCACCTCGGCTCCCCAGCTCTCTGGCAGCAACGTCACCATCGGCGGCGGGGATAATGCGTTCAGCATGCCGCGATACGTCGACAACAACCCTCGTCCCTCCAAGAGCCCTCGACAATCGGGCCACCAGTCGGTGCACAGCTCGGGCTCCATCACCAACACCGATACGTCGTCAGACTACCGATACGGGTCGTACAGGGCTGGCGCGAGTGACGCATCGCAGGCGCCGAGCTACACCTCGGAGTCTTCTGCCGCGACGAGCGCGCCGTCGAGAGACTATTACCCTTCCTCAAACACGTGGACGACCTCGGCGGCCGAGCCGAGTTCCAGCCTGGCGTACGCGGGCACTGACGCGCGATCGTACTCGTTCTCTCATGAGTCGTACAAGAGCACATCGTCAACCATCCCGCCTCTCAAGCACGATGCTCCCTACAGCGGGGCACCCCGAGGCTCTTTTGACTCCATGAGCAACTATTCGTGGAGTGCAGCCTAAAGGAAGCTGGAATTTTGAGCGTAGTCTCCTCGCTGCGATATCCAACATAGCACTGTGCTTTGCAGTGCAAACTGGGCCAGCTGAACGTTGTTTCGGGGCTATATCAAAAAGTGTTCCCCCTCTTTTACTTGGTTCTGTACAATATTTCTTGTTTCAAATCTCTCTTCAGGAGCATGTGGGTTTTTCGACACCGCAAGGGGAGATATCAGAATGGCATTGATTTCGGCGGCGGGCGGTTGGAATCGCTCCTCGTGGGCCTTGTTGCATGGCGTCTGTCGGCAGGCATAGCATCTCCATCAAGATCGGGGCTTTCCGCAGGCTCGCGTCTCGGGTTACGGCATCTGGCAACCAATTGCGCCGGGGGTTGCTGTATGCTGCTGCATGCATGCAGGCGGGACGGACTAGAGCTGTCAAGTGGGACGATGCGCCCCCAATGACTTGGTTGCGACAGGCTCCGAGGCCAGCCCATGCGCTGAGAGGATGGATGTTTTCGGTCGCGTGGTCCCAAGAGCATACAGGGCTCGTGCCGTGTGACGAGTCACGACATGACGAGCGCTGGAGCGACAGAATCCGGCCTGGCCGGGGAACCGAGGTTGCGCACCCGGCCCCCGACCCAGTTGTCGTATGCAGCGCTTGACGAGAAACGGACCTTGGCAGGCATGGGGCGTCGTCTCTTTTTTTTTATTACTTCCGACGCACCTGGATCCATCTCTTGACAGTGGAGGACTCTCCTCTACGCGGGAGACCCGCCGCAGCCCAAGCACCGCGTCCCACTGCCGGGACGTCGGGCCAGCCCGTGACAGACGACGGAATGGCCTGAGGTGTGGGCTGGCGATGATTGAAGGCGGCGACGTCCGGGCCACGGGTGGCAGGCGGCGATGAGACATTGGAAAGCTGAACCATGACGGGCGTTTGGGGGAGGCTGTCGTTTGTAGCACCTTGGATCAACGGAGTGTAGGCGAGACGGTGTTAATGGGCTCTCTGTCGGTCTTGTTTTAAAACGTCGAGTGCGCAGGGTGGGTGGCTGAGTCTATCGATATCCAATTGTTGTAAATTTTGTTATTGGGTAGGGTTTCCATGAGTTGCAACAGAGGCTGTTTTCTTGCACCTTCGCCATGATCTTTGATTTTGAATTCTTCGTGACTGGTGAAGTTGAGCTTGAGTCTATCGTGTACGAGTAGTCAATCTGGCCAAGCTGTTGGTCGTGTGACGCCTTCCCTAGCGCACGGGTTGCGTGGGCCGGTCGCTGATAAGATAAGAATCCGCCCCCAATTTCTTTGGCGTCACGACATCCATATTGAATCTTCGCTTCATATGAGCTTCACCATGAGCTGCAAGGCACCAAAGGCTTAGCCAACCAGCGCCAAACACCGCCGACGTTATTTATGCAGACCGGGCGCTTCCATCACATATCACATACCCGGAGGACCAGGCGCCATGTTCGAATTGCCCGAGGCCAAGAGGTTGGTGCTAGCGCATGCTCACGGCTTGTCACGTTGTGCCACTGACTCCGATGCAGAGTTCGCCGAGAAGACCTGAAGGGCTCAGATGGATCGGATTGGAGCGATAATGGGGGCGACGCCATCGACGCAGACTTGCAGGCGCGGTTGAATGCGCAAATCGCAAGGTCCCTCGGTCTCGATGCGGGCGGAGTCGAGCCACTGAACCGACCGGCCGAGGAGTCTCGACCAAAGACTGAGAGGCCTGATGCCGAACCTACGGGCAACAGAGACGGCGCAGAGGAGACTCGCAGTGGCGACAATGTAGACGAGGATCTAGGCGAGTTCGAATTCCGGCTGTTCAGCTCAACAGCAGCCGCCCCCAAGGTTGTACTGGAAAACGACAAGGAGGCGCAAGGCGAAGGCGGGCTTGTCGCAAAGCGACCTACGTCGTATTTCCTTGTTACAGATGTCCCTACAGCGTTGAAGCGGCAATATGAGTTCGCCGCAGTGAGCGGCGAGGAGGTCCTGGATCGATCACGCTGGAAGCGATGGGGGGTCGAACTACCCTGGAAAGTAACCTCGAAAATCACCACCACGAGGAAAGCAAAGCCGGGGGACGAGGGCACGGAGACGGGTAGGATAGAAGAAACCCCGGACCCGGCCAAGAGGAAGCGGCCTGGCAAGAAGACACGGATCGCGTTGCGGACCAAAGAGAGGGCGAAGAGGGCACAGGAGGAGACGGCAACGAAGAAACAGATGGACAAGGAAGAGCATCTAAAGGACAAGAAAAAGAGGCTGAATAGGTTAAAGAAGCTGAGGAAGAGGGCTAAGGACAAGGAGAAGAAGATGGCGGCCAAGGGCGAAGGGGAGACTGCTGGGTCGGATGGCGATTCTGACGACTCGGAGTAGAATGCCATTTTAGCGGACAGAATAATGATGACGACGGGCGACATTTACAAGTGAATAAACTAGTCGTATAACGATATTTCGAGAGACAATTACCCAGATCGGACTCTCATGGACGTCTCCCGCGCGCTTTACGTGCTGAACTGCTGATACGCCACTGGTACCAGCGCTGCAGGGACTTGGCCGCTAGCCAATAGGGGGGGGGGGCCTTGATGGTCGCCAACCGCGTGGGAGCTTCGCAACCAAACGTGGACCCCTCCACTCCTAAATCAACCGCCATCGACACGCGACAACAGCCCAGCAGCGCGGTACACGGCCGCAGCAGACGCAAGCACGCATTGAGAAGCGAGGGCACCCATGGAGTGAAGCAGGCGAGCTCTCGAGGATCGATCTTGGCGGGGCCCACGATGTGCCACGGAGGACGGAAAATCCACAGCCTGACCAACGCCAGCAGACCGACAGCATGAACAGCTTGTGGCCCTCGAGGGCGACGCAGGACGCCACCGAGCCCGCCAAACCGACCGAGGACGTGGCCGATACGGGAGAAGTGGCAGAAGACACTGGGCCCGGCACCGAGCAGCAGCTCGAGAAGCCTCCTCCCGTCCCAGCTCCGCCAACGCGACCTGGCCTCCCGCGCAATGCCCTCCAGCCGGGCCCTCCTCTACCTCCAGCCGGCCCATCCCAGGGCAGAGGCAGGCCACAGCAGCAATACCAGCTGCAATTCCAGCAGCAGCAGCAACAGCAGCAGCAACAACAGCAACAGCTGCAGCAACAACAGATGCAGCAGCAACAACAGCAGCCTCCCGGGCCGACCGACTCGCTCTCCCTGCTGCAGCTGCGCCGCATCGTCGCCGAGGTGAACCGCGCCGAGCCCGTGGCCTACGACTTTGTCTACGCGGACACGGGCCCGCACGCCGAGGAGATTGACGAGTGGTTCGTGTACCAGTTCTGGCAGTGGGTGCGGCTCAACGCGGCGCAGAAGGCGTTCGAGTGGCACTGGAACCACGAGTCGGGCGGCAGCCACGCGTGGGAGGACTCCGACAACGACACGCGCGCGCGGTTCATACAGGCAGCCATCGCGGGCGTGCAGTCCAACGATGCGGCGCTGCGGTCGGCGTCGATTGGCAAGCTGGTGTACCTGGTGCTCGGGCGATGGGGGGACACGGCGATGCCGAATGCGACGAGCGGCGAGAGCAGGTCCATTGCCAGTATCCCGCAGCTGCAGGCGATCAAGGGGGGCGTGGAGTGCCTGACGTCGCTCGAGGGCCTGCCCGTGATATGGGAGGCGCTGCGGAACTGCTTCGAAGTGCATTGGTATGTTTCGCTACGGGCAGTGAGGTGTGGGAGCTGGAGCTGACGACTACAGGTCTGGTGACATCCAGCAGCAGGCCAGCCCCCAGGAGGCTCAGGACGAGCTGATGAATCTCATGACCATCATGTACATTGCCATCCAGGAGACGCTCAGCGACCCAGAGGACATGTCGTCTTCGTACGGAAAGCTCCGTATGTCTCCATACTCCCCATGCCCGCCATTATTCACAACACTGACCCTGGACTAGTCGAGCTGAACCCCTCGCTTGTCGACTTTATGCTCACGGCAACCTCGAAGCTCCGATGGGATGAACAGAGCACTATGCCTCATACACAGGCGAGTCTAGTCTACTCAAAAGCGGTGATAGAGATGTTGCTGACTGAAGCAGATCTTTCTGCTTTTCTGGAAATCCATTCTGCTCGTTTTTGGCGGAACCAAGGACCTCGAGAAGCTAAAGAAGGCTACCAGCGAGATGACAAACGACGGCCAGGATAAGGAGACAATCACCGCGTCGCCTTTGGACTACCACGTGTTCCGTCAGGAAATCACATCCAAATACCCGGCATATATTCCTCCTCATCCAGTGATACCCCTCGAAGCAGACAATGCCTCGCTCCTCCCTCCCCTGCCGCACGTGTCATCCAGAAGCATCGCATCAAGTGGCATAATTCAGACACCGGGGCACGCTCAAAGCGGCGGTGCCTCCATCCTTCACCAGCCAGTTCACATCGCCACTCCTGCCCCGTCACCCCCTCCGTCGCCCGGAGTTGGAGGCAAGGGGGGGAAGAAGCAAAACTACCAGACGAATCAGAATTTCCCTTTCATGTACCCTCCGCTCGACGCTACCAGTAACAGCGCCGGCGGGAAGGGTATGGCTGGTCTTCATGACCTGCTGGTCAGCCGGAGATGGGAAGGCAGTGACATTCCAGCGTCGATTCTCGAAGCCGGCGAGCTCTTCTCGTCCCGTGTCAGGATGACTCGGGGAACCCGGCAGCTGTGGGACGAGCGCGAGCGGTTCCTCAAGTATGAGCGCGGCTGGGGGCTATCAGACGATGACGATGACATTGACGGTCTCAGTCTTGATGAGTTGACGCTCGAAGAGAAAGAGGTGCTCAAGGAGCTCAAGGCGGAGGACAGGAGAGCCACTTTGCCGCCTCCGTCAGAGGAAGAGGTGGACTTTGGCCCAAGACCCGACCGACTGAGCGACAGGGATAAGCAGAGGCTGGTGGCGGTAGAGAGGTTCTACGTAAGTACTTTGTCGCTGCTTGACATGAGAGACCTGGCTGACACGCTTCCTCGGCAGCGAGAGTCCCTGCCTCACCTGCAGTCATTGGTGATTGTCCTCTTGCGGCCGATTCTGGCCAATGTCACTGCAATTGTGACGCAGCAGGCGGCGCAAATTCCCAATGGGATGGCTAGGGGTAACAACCCGGGCATGAATGGTGGCCCTGCCGCTCAAAAACCGCCAGAGATGGCTGGGCAAATACCCCATGTAGAGGAGCCAGAGCCGTCTCCCGAGGAGATTGACGCGGCGAGGACGCGGGAGATTACATCCAAGGCCATGACTGGCATTCTGCTTTTGTTGTTGAAGTGGTTGAGAATATCCCGTGAGTCACCCCGAGCAGGAGTCTTGAGTTGTTGCTAACGACGGCTATACAGATGTGCTCAAGTTTGAGTATTTTACGCAGCTTCTGCTGGACTCAAACTACATTCCGCTTGTCCTCAAGCTCTTTGCGCACCAAGACATTCAGCAGGTGGTGGACAGCAAGATGGACCGTGTCGAGAACAGGTGAGCAAGGAAGACCCCCTGTGTTGCTGGCGGAAGCTAACGTGTGCAGCTTCTTCCAATTCTGCAATTTGCGCTCCAAGTTCAAGGATAGAGTGGAGAGCGACCTCGAGCACGAGGACGAAGAGGATGAAGGAGACGTCGAGGACAAGCACGAGGACGATGAGCCGGAAGAAGGCGAAGAGAGCGACGATAGCGCAGCACCGCCTCCCATCAAGAGACGGCGGTCGCCCGAGCAGGCAGAGGCCGAGTCCGAGTCCGAGTCCGAGGAGGATGGAGACGCCGGCAGCGACGGCCAGGCCTCGACGAGGCCCGAGGTGGACGAGCTCGGCTACCCCGTCAACCCACTCCCGGCAGAGCCAATCACCGACTTTTCGCGGCGCAACTTCTTCTCGCTGATCAACTACCTACGGGTGATGCAGAAGATATGCAAGAACAAGGCGCACCGCAACCTGCTGCTGGTGCAGTACAAGTCGTCGCAGATCCTGCGCAAGTCGCTGCGGGTGCCGCAGGAGGAGCTGCGGCTGTACACGCTGAAGCTGTTCAAGAACCAGGTGCCGTACTGCGGGCGCAAGTGGCGGCAGAGCAACATGCGGGTCATCACGGCCGTGTACCTGCACTGCCGGCCGGAGCTGCGGGACGAGTGGCTGGCGGGCAGCGACGTGGACGCCGAGGTGGAGGGCGCGCTGCCGCTGGAGCAGGCGCTGCGGAGCCTGACGCACTGGCGCAACGTGCGGCGGTACCCGGACAAGATTGCGGCGGAGATCCGGTCGGCGATGCGCGAGGAGCAGGACTTTTTCACGCGGGAGCTGGAGAAGCTGGATGTGAACTGGGCCGAGGTGGGCGGGGATGATGGCATGAGCGAGATGGATCATGTGGAGGGGTGGGCGTGATGTCGAGTAGAGGCCCAGAAGGGCATATAGGATGTGGCACCGAATAGTCCAACGAGGGACAAAGGTATACAGTTCCTCGAGTGTTCCTCGAGTGTGCAAAATAAGTCACAGACACACGGATCTCGGGGGCCGAGCGAGAGTGACATCATGCCGTATTAAGTATTAATGGCGCTAATGCGCATCGCATGCCTCACGCAATTGGCATATATACAGCCGAGACTATACAAAAATTCATAGCAACGCTTAGCGAAGGGACGGCTCTCAGCCAAGTCTCTCGTCACATAAGGCGAGGGGTATCATTGTCCGTTTTTCAAAGTCCACCGGCCTCGTATCTCTCCCACCGCCATTACCATCTTACACGAGCACACGCGTATTAAACACAACGTGCCGTATCGCTTCGCGCTCAAGCCCGTTCGTAAACGCCGTCGCTGTACTGGTAGTTGCCGGGCGCCTCCGCCACCTGAGGCGCGGTATGCCAACCGCCGCCGCCATGAGCCGGCTGTTGAGTGAAGCCAGCGTTGCTGTTGTCCACGATGCCGCCCTGCTGGTAGCCACCCTGCTGGTAGCCGTAGCCGGTCTCGGGCTTGACGTAGTCGGCGCTCGGCCCGCGGCCGGCACCCGCAACGGGGTGGTCATGGGCAAAGGCGGTGGTCTCGGTGCCGTAGCTCTGGCGGTCGCCGGCGAGCTGCGCCGGGAGCGTGTGCTCGGGGAGGGCGTTGGCGTCGTCGACGGGCGCAGCCTTGCTCTTGCGGCCGAAGCGGCCGAGGAAGCCTCCGCGGCGGCGCTGGGAGCCGTAGCCCGAGGTGTAGTTGTTGTCCGGGCCGGGGCCGAAGCGCTTCTCCTTGCGGTGGTGGCGAACGAGGGCGATTTCTACGAGGATGGAGAAGGCGAAGAAGAAGCTGCAAAGGTCAGTATGCTGAGAACGATAATTTGAGGAGAAAGATGGCTTACACGGCGACGATGGCGACGGCAAAACACGCAGTCTGTAGACGGCATGCCGTGTGGAAGCTCGGCAGCGCCGTGAAGCCACTCGAGCCCTGCACCTGAGCGGCCGACTGCCCCGTCCCAAACGGCGTATCGATGTTTCCGTTGCACGAGCCCGCGCCGTTCTTATTGGCAACAGCGACATAGATGAAGGCGCCGATGAAGCACACGTCGAGGATGATGGCGATGAAGGACGTGAGGGCGAAGCCGGCGACGCAGCACAGCAGCAGCAGGCCGATGAGGGTGTAGAGCACGGCGGCGCCCGAGATGCCCTCAACGGCGCGGACGCTGTTGGCGACGGGCAGGTTGTGGTTGCGCAGCGTGGCGAGGAAGTACGAGTAGACGCCGAGGACGAGGGCGGCGCAGCAGAACTGGATGCCACGAATGAACCACTGCACGAACTTGAGGGCGAAGCCGGAGGAGGCGCCCATGGTTGCGGCTGTTGAGTTGAGGATGTGAAGAGTTTTACGGAATGGGGGTGGAAACGATCGGACCCTCGTAGGGCGAGGATGAGGATGAGGTTGAGAATGGGCGTTTCGGTGCGTGGGACAGAGGAGGAGCTGAGGTTGCCCACGATCGGGGGGGATCGGTGGGATATTTTTAAGTACCGGCAGGAGGGTGCATTACGTCTGCCTTACGCTGCTATACATACGGGCTCTGGGCGGCTACCAGCTGTGATCTCAGCATCAGCACAGCTGCCAGCTTCTTCTCATGAGGGTTGCCTCCTGTTCTGGCCATTTGCAGAGCTTCACAGGACAAAGAAGTGGGATGATGACGAGGAGTGTGGCTGGTGGAGACGCGATGTCGTCAATGTGGAGGAGGCCCTGCATCAAGCGCGGCGCGTGATTGGCTGGGGCGGAGAGTTTGGCCACAGTTACGGCCACAGTTACAGCCACAGGTGCGACGCCCACTGTGGCTTGAGCACCCCGCCTATGTACGAGTAAGAGCTGAAGATCAACGGGCGGAATGTCTTGGCCTGGAGCACCACTGGTCGTGCCCAGCAAACACCCGATGCAGGGACCGGAGGAACGGCGCTGATCGTTTCGTCTCTGAGCCGAGCGCCATCGAGTCGATCCTGGAATGATGTCAACGAGCCCGCATCTTGAATGACGCCGCGATTGACTTTAGGCTCCCCACCATCGACGAGGACCCAACCCAGGAAACCGGCGGAAACCGCTGGCATGGCGCCAGGCAAGCGCCGGGCCATCGGTCAAGTCCACGGTGATGTTGGTGAGCAGCCTGGGTGGCTGGTAGTCTGAGTAAGGCCCGAGACGGTGTTACAGGAACACACGGTGAGCTGGGCCGTGTGCTTTGTCGTCCACGAGGCGAGGCATCGTGATGCGCGTCGTGATGCAGCGTGCAGCGGTTCATCCGTGGCACGTGGGACAACGTTACATACTACCTCAGCCAGTACTCCGTACACAATGCCGTGCGAGCGCAGTGCAACGAGCCCCATTGTCTCGGCAAGGTCGCAACTCGGTCAAGACAATGGACGGGAAGAAGGAGGAGGTTGAGAGGCAGCGGGTCGACCGATCAACTGGCATGAGGGAGGGCCGGGAGGAGCCGAGACCCCTTTGTCCAGGTGAGACATTGAATCTTTCCACGGGACGGACGACATATCGAACGAGCGGGGGGAAGCTGAAAATCAACGACGGGAAAAGGAAGTTGCTCAACCCATTCCGCGCATGCTGCAGTCATCAACGCCAACCCACGGCACGTTTTGGAGGAAAGATTGGAAATCACACGCCTCACCGTCGCCGTTGCAGACGGACAGGGCTGAGCCCAAGCATCGCCGCCGGCAGAGGGCGGCTTTGGGGGCGAGAACGGCCTTCTTTCGGCGACGAGCCGGGGGTGTTCGCTGGGCTCCTTTCTGCAACCTGCATGAAATACTAGTAATGGATGCGGGACGAGAAAGCACGCTGCACGCAGCCGGTGGACGGCGGCGGACATAATGCCTCGTCGCCGCCTGCTGTGCCGCGCGGAAAGTCGAGAACGGTTCCCGTGTAACATGATGGCACGGCACCACGGAATATCGCATCTCGTTCGCGTTCGGTGGAGCTCGGAAGCATCAGCCGGCCGAGGCTTTTGAACGCTGTGGCTTTCAAGGGGCGCGAGAGTTGGCTGCTTCGTATCGGCGGCTGAGCTGCAGGCCATCAAATGCGGCGTGCGTGATTGGCCGACTGGGTGTTGCCAACATGTCGGCTTTGGCTGGGCGAGCGGTTTCTTCGGTGAATCTTCAACAGGGTCCAAGATTTGAAGAGCAAGGATGAGAGCAATGGAGAGTGCAGTCGGACAGTCTTTTAACGCCGGTAAAGGGGGGCTCGGACACGATGGCCGACGCGTTGACTCTCGACTACGGGAGTACTTCGTACGACGTTCAAGCTCAACCAGCAAGCGCCTTTCGAAACCTTGAGCATAGAAGAAAACTGCCACGGGAAGAAAACAACTCGCAAAAGAAGACGTGAGCTGGCTGCGCCTCCACATCGTCCGAGTCGCGAACCCAGAGGCCAGATGCCGCGGGCACGGCTCGAACAGTGAACCCCTGGTCAGAAAGCTTGGATCACTCGCACACGCCGCCGACGGTGACACTCTGACGAACCGAGCGTAGACTCTCCGTGGACCATCGTGAGCCTTCGTGACGAGGCGGATGAACCGACGAACGGACGACGCCGCAGCTCGACGGGCTTCCCCATTTTGCTAATATCTTGGCTGCCATTGGCAGCGGAGCTCCAGACGCGGCCCGAAGAGACTATTGATGTGCAATCTCGACGGAAGAGGCATGTTGCGCACGCGTCCACGGGCCATGGGCATGCAATGCAATACATACAGGCATTCGCGGAACGGCAAAGCCCATCTCGAAGGCTGTCGAAGCGAGGGCGAAGGGAATCCAAATTGCAACTTCGACTCTGGCATCACAGGATTCATCAGTCGGGGACCGACAGCAGGGGGTCCTTCGGGAGTGCGGCTGAGCAGCATCCACAGCAACCCGGCAGCCAATGCCATGCCAGAGCCATCGACCCATGCCGAGGATGCCCCTGACCAGACTAAGGCGGTCGTTTGCCAAAAATACGAAGCGCCAGCGCACAAACGTCCCCCCATCCCATCCTGCGGCCTCCATCGTCAACGAGCCAATGCACAAATTTGCTTCTGGTGCAACCGCAAGGGCCTGGCTCGGGCTGGCGCCGACTGGACTGTGGCCTGGCAGCTTGGCTGCATCTGCGTTTGCGCTGGGGCCCTGAGCGAGCGAGCGAGCGATGCGGTGCGGTGCGGTGCCTCGGGGCGAGTGAGCGGCTGGGTCATCAGCGATATGCAGCTCCCGGATGGATGGCCTTTGCCTCGCTCCCTCCTCTATCTCTCTCGCTCGCGTGGTCTGATTTCTGCTTTTGCTCTTATATCTCCCCTGCGTCCTCGTCGTTCGTTGTCTTGGCGTGACTGTTTGTTTCTCTCGCTCGTGGTTGTGACGAGTTTTGTCTCTGGTCAGCCCTCGCTCTTCAACGACATTCGTTTGCGAACCTCGTCGTTGGATGCTCCTGTAGGAACCGGCCGCCGTCTTCTTCTCGCGGAGAAAGGGTAGTCGAGTGTGAGAGCATTCCACATCACCACCACCATGCGGTCCTCCTCGGTGCTGCTGGCCCTCTTGGGCTTGGCCGGCCATACGCTGGCCGACCCGACCTGGCCGTCCGACGTCGACGAGCTCGAGGAGATCATGTACCAGCTCTTCTCGTTCCGCGCCCGCAAGTTCGCCGACACTGTGAGCCCCTGCGCGAACGAAGCCTCCGGCCCCGGACGGCAGAACGCCGCCGAGTGGCTCCGGACTCCCTTCCACGACATGTCAACGCGCAACACCTTCTTCCACACCGGCGGCCTCGACGCCTCGCTGCAGTACGAGCTGGACAACGGCGAGAACACGGGCCCCGGCCACAAGACGACGCTCATGTTCATGGCCCCCTACATGTCCCCCAAGTCTAGCCTGTCGGACCTCCTCGCCCTGGGCGTCTACACGTCCGTCCGGTCCTGCGGCGGCCCCGCCGTGCCGGTCTCTGCCGGCCGCAAGGACGCCACGGAAAAGGGCAACACGGGTGTGCCACAGCCCCAGAACTCAGTCGTCACGTTCCAGCAGCAGTTTGAGCGCATGGGCTTCACCAATGAGGAGATGATCCAGGTCACGGCCTGCGGCCACACACTCGGCGGTGTCCACCAGCAGGAGTTCCCAGAGCTGATGCCCCCGGGTGACAACAAGAACGGCGAGGCCGGGCTCGACTCGACCGTCGCCGTCTTCGACAACAAGGTCGTCACCGAGTACCTCTCGGGCAACACCACGAACCCGCTCGTCGTCGGGCCCTCGGTCAAGATCAACAAGCACTCCGACTTCAAGGTCTTCAACTCGGACGGCAACAAGACCATGACGGCCCTCGCCGACCCGGCCAAGTTCCAGGACGTCTGCAAGGTGGTCCTGCAGAAGATGATTAACGCTGTGCCCCCCGAGGTCACGCTGTCCGACCCCATCGTCCCCTACACTGTCAAGCCCGTCAACCTGCAGCTCACCCTCGCCAACGGCGGCGCCGCGCTCTCGCTCACGGGCTTCATCCGCGTCAAGACCACGGGCCTAGTCAATGACAGCATCAAGAGCGTCAGCGTCACCTACAAGGACCGCAAGGGCGCCTCCGATTGCGGCTCCAGCTCGTGCACCATCACGAGCACCGTCCAGGGCGTCAGCCAGGGCTTTGACGATACCTTTGCCTTCTACCCCATCCAGGCGACCATCCCCGCCTCGTCTGGCATCTCGTCCTTTACCGTCACTGTCAACAACGCCGACGGCACGAATAAGGTGTACGACAACAACGGCAAGGCGTATCCTCTGCAGGACGACATCGTGTTCCAGGCCCCGCAGAGTTGTGTGACGGGCAATAACGGTGCCGTCACGCTGGTTGCGGCCGTTCGCAACGACGTCGCCAGCAAGGGCTCCAAGGCGACCATCTGGTTCAAGACTCCCCAGACCAACAGCCCCGTGCCGCAGCTGAAGAACTCGACGATTGATCTCAAGAAGGGCGCCTGCGTCGGCAAGTACACCCTCTTTGCCTCCGACTACACCGTCGAGGGCGGCATGGTGTACGAGTCGCACGTCGACGTCACGGCCGGCACCCAGACGGACGGCTTCAAGAGCCTTGCCGGCATCGGCGGCACGTGCCAGGCCTTTGACAATCCTGCGCCGTGCGACGCAGTCGACCCGCCCGTCAGCACGTCTACCGCGTCGACCACTGGACCTACCGTGCCGCCCGTCACCTCGACCACGACCCAGGGCGTCAACACCACCGCGACGGTGACGACCTCGACGGCCGGCCCGACGGCTACGCTGCACCACCGCGATATTGTCGGCGGCTACAAGATGGTGTCGTGCTGGACCGAGGGCAACAACACCCGCGCCCTGGACGGAATCTCCTTTGCCAACGACACGATGACGCTCGAGAAGTGCATGACCTACTGCAGTGCCTACGTCTACTGGGGTACCGAGTACGGCCGCGAGTGTGAGTTTCCCCTCTTTTGATTCAAGCCCCTTTTCCATGAATGAGTATAACTGACTCGAGGCAGGCTACTGCGGCAACACTCTGGCCAAGAGCAGCGAGGCCGCCCCCCTGGCCGACTGCAACATGGCCTGCGGCGGCGACGCCAGCGAGTACTGCGGCGCCGGCAACCGCATCGAGCTCTACTCGACGACCAGCGCGCCCGTGACGCCCACGCCCACCGCCACGCTCATCCACAAGCCCACCGTCTCCCCCTACACGCTCGTCGGCTGCTGGACCGAGGGCAACGGCGCGCGCGCGCTCGAGCAAAAGGCGACGACGGCCCCCGACATGACCAACGACGCGTGCGGCGCCTTCTGCAAGGACTACAAGTACTTCGGCACCGAGTACGGCGCCGAGTGCTACTGCGGCAGCTACCTCGCCGAGAGCAGCGCCACGGCGCCCCTGGCCGACTGCAACATGCCCTGCGGCGGCGACCGCTTCCAGTACTGCGGCGCCAGCAACCGCCTCGAGCTGTACATGAACCCCAACGCCACGGGCGGCAAACCCGAGCAGCCGGCGGCCGTGGGCGACTACGTCCTCGTCGGCTGCCAGACCGAGGGCAACGGCACGCGCGCGCTGCCGGACAAGGCCACGGCCGCCGACGCCATGACCAACACGCAGTGCGCCGCCTTCTGCAAGGACTACAAGTACTTTGGCACCGAGTACGGGCGCGAGTGCTACTGCGGCAACAAGCTCGACGTGTCGAGCGCCGTCGCGCCGCAGAAGGAGTGCCAGATGCTGTGCGGCGGCAGCGCGATCGAGTACTGCGGCGCGGCCAACCGGCTGTCCGTGTACAAGAAGAAGGAGGTTGTTCCGCCTCCGCCGCCTCCTCCTCCTCCGGCTGCGACGCCGGCAAAGGCGCGGAGACGGAACCGTGCTCAAGTGTAGATGTGCTTCAGGGGTTGTGTATAAAGGGGGTGACAGTCTATATAGCGTGGATGTCATGACGTGATGAAATTGGCGCGTGAGATTATATAACCTGGTTGGGTTAAAAGTCGTCCCCGCTGTTGGATAGTACATAGGAAAAAGAGGATTCATATGAATATTTCCAAAGATTTATTGTTGCATGTGAGATGAATGGGAGGTTGATGCGAGGTTGTGAGCGAGGTTACACACCGTGCACTTAAAGCGGTAGTACCCCGCCTGCGCCGCGACGCGTACACTGAAGCGCGACTCACTCACCCGCATCTCACCGCTCACCTCACCACTCACCTCACTCCATCCCTCATCTCACAGCCATCTCACCTCGCAATGGCAGACACAACAAGCGAAGATGACCGCGAGGTAGGCCCCCCCCTCCCCTCTACCCTATCCATTTCGAATTACGCAGCGAGAGAAGAGGGGCTAAGAAGAGACAGCGCCTCAAGTCGGCCCTGTGGTTCGCCATCGGGCAGATCGTCGACGAGGAGAGCATGCGCCGCAACATCAACGCCACGCCGCAGTTCATCGGCGCCCTGACGGAGCTCGTCTGGACGCAGATCGGTGCGTCCCCTCCCCCTCCCCCTCCCCCCTTGCAGCACCCATCCCTCTTTGTGTCCATATTTCTTTCACGTCCACCTCCAAGCACCGAAGATGCAGAAACAGCAGCAAACGGCGAAGAACAGAGCTTCCAGAAGAAAGGCGGCTAACACAGGAGTAGAGAATGTAGCCATGGACCTCGAGAGCTTCTCCCACCACGCCTCCCGCGCCACCGTCACCACCGCCGACGTCCTCCTCCTCGCGCGCAAGAACCCGGACCTTCAGCAGCTGATGGAGGCCTTTGTCGAGGAGCGCCAGGCCAAGGCGGGCGGTGCCAACAAGAGCGGCAGGGGCGCGGGCAGGGGCAAGGCGAGGGCGGCGTGATGAAACGATAAATAACGGAGCGATTAGGGGATCGAAGGGTGTGAGCGAGGGTGGTGGAGGGCTGGCGGTCGGCGTAATGAGTAATGACTTGATGCCACTTCTCCCTTGGTCCGCGATGCCCTCGTGTCCCGTGTCCATGTCCATGTCCTTGTCTGCGTCCACGTCCGATACCGCCCGTCAGTCCTGCACTCAGCATCGTCACCTCGGCTTCAACAACAAGAACTGATATGTATCCATCGCCCTCCACCATGGCCCAAAGTATACCCGGCCCCCGCCGCCCCGGTAGCCGCCCATCGGAGCCCCCCGTGGGGCCGTCTACGCGGACCGCGGCGTGCGCGCCCACCACCGCGCTCCCACGCCTCCGATCCCACGCATGTACGAAGTACCGTATGTACAGTGACTTGTCTCCCAGTTGATCTACTAGCGACCATGGTCACGGGATCAGCCTCGATTCCCAAGCTCCCGGGTGCACGAGAGCCGCATGCCAAAGGCCGGACGCCTAGCTCCAAGCTTCCCCATGGGGTTGGCAGCAAGATGAAGCAGATGGAATGCGAAGAGGTCAAATAAATCCGGGGAAGTAGGCTCGAAGAGGCAACTCTATTTCTATTTCTAGGTGTCTTCTAGTCTTTGTCTTTCTCTTGTCTTTCTCGCTCTTCGTGGTTCGTCTAATAGACTCCTTCAACGCACATGTCATAACCAAGGCTCAACAGACTTGCACACCACGTGCCGCCATTACCGCTTTTGTACCCAAAAATAAAGCCATTAAACGCCTCCTGTTAAAGCAATGCCGCTCTCGAACTTGGTTTGTGTAGGTTTCCCCTCTTTTGGCGTACTCCGTTCTCTCCCGAATGCTGCAGCCCGATCCGATCTCCTGCAACCCCTTTCTCGCCGCAACGCGGGAAGGCCAGCCTGGCACAACGGAACCAATCAACGAGTTGTCAACCCGATTTCAGATGTGAAACCTGGTCCGAGAGATTGCCGTCGTGACCGTCCGAGGCCTGGTGCAGGAAGGTCTGTGGCGCGACATCATGTGGGAAGATGCACCACCTCGGCAGTCTAGAGCACCAGAGAACACGCCCGAGGATTCCGACTCGTGAATTCTTCTCATTAAGCTCTTATTCAAAGTGCAGAAGAAATGTCAAATGTCAAATGTCAAATGCCGTGCATGAAAAACAAACGCTCGTGAATCAAAGGTGGGTCTCTCCATCCTGTTAGACCTTGATGGCCGTCTGGTGTCCATACTCCTTCCGGTACTGGTCAAGGATGCTCAGGGTCACACCAGAGCCGCCGCAGACGATAATGACAATGTTCTTCTGGGCCCACTCGTCGTCAGTCAGTCCACGGCCCAGGCCCTCTCGCAGGTCGCCTCGGTAGACCGTGGCCAGCGCGGCGCCGCAAGAGACCTCGACGAGGTGGCGGGCATCGTCGGCGAAGCGGACGCAGCTGATGGCTGCATCCGCGTCGGAGACGACGAGGCTGTGGGTGTTGGGGTACTGTGCCCACTTCCAGGTCTCGGCGGACACACGGGAGCAGCCCAGGGAGGTGGCAATGGAGGTGATCTCGGGGAGTGTGATGTGGGAGCCGGCGCGAATGGAGGCGTTGAGGCTGTCGGCGCCGGCCGTCTCGACACAGACGACCTCGGGCTTGGAGCCAGACCAGGGGAAGCTCTCAATGCCCTGCATCAGGCCGTTGAAGAGGCCGCCGCCACCAACGCTGCAGACGATGGCGTCCATGGGGACGTCCATCTGGTCCCTCAGCTCGGGGACGATGGAAGAGGCACCGTCCCAGACGTGCGGGTGGTCGAAAGGAGGGACGTAGACGCCGTGCGGGTCCTTGGCGAGAAGCTCAGTTCGCAGATACTCGTCGGCGGCGGCCAAGTTCTTGCCCGTCTGGTGGACTTCGACGCCAAGGTCGAGGAGCTTGTTCTTCATGAGATCCGAGGTAGTCATAGGGATGACAATGGTGGCAGGCTTTCGCAGGGCGACAGCAGAGGTGGCACAGGCGAGACCTGCGTTGCCGCCAGAGGAGCAGTAAAAGTGAACGTCTCCTGTGGCGGTGGCCGCGGCCCGAGTCATGAGGTTGCCGATTCCTCGAGACTTGAAGGAGCCGCTGGGCTGGAGGTTATCGAGCTTGAGGTAGATGTTGCTGTAACAGAACCGCCGTCAGAACTGACAAACAGTCGAAACGAGCCCATGTCGCGACTTACCAGCCCGCGATCCGGGACAGCTGGGGGCTCTGGACGCATGGCGTCTGGCTCCAGGGGAGCTTTGCCTCTGAGCCGAGAGAGCCCATTGCGAAAGACGGCGAGGTGGATGGACGAAGAGAGGTGGATGGATGGTCTAGCGAGACGGAGGAGGAGGAAGCCAAAAGCAGGCAACCTCAGCGAGTAATGGCAGATACGAGGGAGAGAAGGAAACAGGCACGATCTGAGTCACCCGCGTTGTTGAAACAAGTGAACAGATACGAAGCTGATAAGAAAGTCTAATACGTCGTGGGAGTGACGGGAGGACGGCGAGATGTGCGGATAAGGAGCTGATATAGGTTCTGGCTCTGGCCGGGGGCGGGTCATGACATGGCGGCCGGTACACACGATACCGCAAGTACATCGATACATAGTATCCGCCGCAAGCCGACTGGGGAGGCCATGTTTGAAGTGAGGACTCAAAGGTGCTCACGGTGTGGAGATGAGATGGATCGAGAATTGAGGCGACGCCAACGCTGCGTCGGCGGTGGGCCCGCATCGGCATGTACGGAGTACATCGTACATCATACATGGTCGTAGGCGCTGTACTTCGTACGAGTACACGGACAGCCTGCAATCCATCCGGGAGACGGCCAGTCCGCCCATGCGCATCGCGAGGCTTGGTTACGAGAGCCTGCGCGCGTCTCCGACGGATCGGCGCCGAATCCCATGCCGGCCGTGACGATGCCGTAGAAAAACACAATTCTTCCAGCCTTACTGGCCTGTTGGCTGCCAGCCTGCATGTTTTTGCCCTTCCCCTTACCTTCTGGACCGTTCCTGGGGGTTGCTATTTTGGCCCAAGGCCAGCGTCCGTCTTTGCCCACGCCCCCGCGTGATGGCAGCCACTAGACTGCCTTGGGCAAGGATGATGATGGTTTTTGCCCCAGACGATTTATGTGGGAACGCTGGAGAACCGACTTCCTTGTGAAGTAGGTAGATAGGTACTTTGTCATGGGGCTTTGGTGGATAATGGGAGACACGAGACTGGTTGCGTGGGAAACGAGTTGGTTATCTGGCGGTCATGGATGGAATGGTCTCAGGCGCCGAAATCGCCGTCTGTGACACTCGTCTGCAGACGGGGGTCGGGGGGCCTCTGGCAGAGCTCGGCTGTGTGAATGACTGAATGCGGAGGGGTGTTGTGGAGGGAGTTGGGGGAGATCACAGGTGATTCAGCCGCCGCCGATGCTGATAACGATGGGTATGACGATAAAAACACGGCGATGGCGTTGGTGGTGGTGGTCGCACGCGGGAGAGACGGGCGCTTTGGAGCATGACGAGCGCATGGAGATGGATGGAGATGGTGGGGAGCGAGATGGAGCGCCGCCGGCCAACGAGAGCCGCAGCAATGACATGATGAGCAGGAGATTAGTCGTGCTGCAGCGGAGGGAGGTTCAACAGAGGAGCAGCAGCAGCAGCAGCAGCAGATGCCAATGCGCGCCGAGAGATGAAGAAGCGCAAGATGGTGGTGAGAAAGTTGGATGTTCGTTGGAGATGCAACCCAATCACAGCGCGCTCCTGCCTCAGATCCGGCTGCGCGGAGTGAGCAGGGACTACCGTGAGGACCGCCTGCCTCCCTGGCGATTCAAGGCGGCAGGGGGGGCGGGGGGTACGTACCCCTGCAGGCGCGGCAGGCGTACTCGATGCCGTTGCCGCGTTGGGAAGCTTGATGTGCCAGATTACGTTGTTATAGGGTAAAAGATGGCTTGCTATGGGGTAAGAACACCCAAAGTATAGGGTAACAATATCTCTGCGCCGAAAAAGACTTTTTTGCGCTGTCGCACGCTTTGATGCCGCCATGTACCGGGTACTTTGCTCGGCATCTCGCAATCTTTCCTGGTTCTTGTTTTCCTTTGTCGTGTCTGTCCTTGTTTGTTGGTTGGCTGAGGCTGTATCTGCCAATCTGGCGGTGCGGTTGCGCGGTTGCTGATACGATATGCCCAGCAGCGCGGACCGCCCGCCGCCACCACCGCAAGCGATGCCTGAACCTGGCAATCGCGCTGCCGCGTGCGACTACGTCTGTGTGTTTGCGCTGCGTTCGGGACTTCCCTGGCCGTGTCTCGCCCTTATCTCGCACCTTGCTGATACGGAGGTGTGCGGTGAGCGCTGTCACATTCCTCTATCCATGCTCGCGACTCACCTTGCGTAGGTAATTGTACTCGTAAGCGATGCGCGCAGGGCATTGTAATCCGTACACAGCACTCAATCGGAAATCGGAGGCGAGTTCGGCGTGGCCACAAGTTGGCTGCTTGCTACGAACCAACGCCCGTACTCGTACCGCCGCATCTCGTGATCACTGTGCCATGCGACCGAAACCGATCCAGGCACAATGCCCAATACGATCCGTGGTGGTGTGCAAAGGCTCTAACCTTGTATGCTCCCCCCATGTTTCCCTGTCCCTCGCTGTCCCTCGCTATTCCTTGCCGTGACTTCGACCTACGTCGAGATTCTATAAAGGCCAACGCACTAATACAAGGGCTCTTTATAAATAGGAGGGCTACTTCTACTCTGGAACCTGATTTCTAGCTGGCTGCCTTGTAACCCTTACGAGGGCCAAAGATAAGCCATATGCGCGGCTGCGTCGTGTCACCAGGTCCAGACAAGACCAAAACACGGATCCCCAGCACCTCCGAACCGCAGACCGCGCAATCCCCTCAAACCGTCTCTCCCGCCCTGTCCGTACATACAGCCTTTGGAAGTGGCCGAGATCGCCCCCAGCCACAGCAGGTGTCAAGTCGGCGGGAGCCACCACGAGGCCAGCCTCGATCCCCGGGTTGGTCCGGGGAAGCCCAGCCATGACGTGCAGCTTGCCCCCAGCTTTCCCAGGCCGCTGCCGGCCATCCCAGCTTCTACAAGCACATAGGAAGTACACTCTCTCTATGAGCTTGGAGTGAGCCACCGGCGTCGAAGACAGCATTCCTGTGGTCCGCCTAGACTCTCACCCTAGACTCAGCCTTGCCTGCAAGTCGGGATCACACGGGCTGATCAAGGTGTTGGGGTTCAGCGAAGAGAAGAAGCCAAAAGACGAAACAGGCCGTCCTCGTGACTTGGATGTGTAACCCCAGTCACCGACTTTTGTCCGAGGGGCTCTTGAGACTCTGACATGGCGGTTGCAGACGGGCGTTGGTGCGCACCGGGTGTAGCGTCACGGCGGACTGGCTTCATGGTGCACTCGAGCACACTCCAGAGTCGCGATTGCACACCGAGGTTCGGAACCGTGAGTCCAAAACTTGGAGATCTAGAGCCTGCCATGCTGCGAAAGAGCCACGTTGCACAATACAATATGTAGAGCTTGCGTAAATGTGCAAGCTGAAGCTATCATAGAGTTCCCACGCAACTTCTCTCCGCACATCACACTCACTTCACTTGCGCAAGCCACACTCGCTTCAAACAATGCGAACCTGACATCCTTTCATTCGATCCTTGCGCAATCAATTCATCGTTTTAATCTTTTCAAGCAAGTCTTAAATTGAACCTGAAAGCCTTCTGGAGGTGAATGGTGGTCCTGTCGTGCCAACCCCAGCCTCGCCAGCCAAAGACGTCAACGTGGCAACTCAAGTTGTACACTTCACCACTCAAGCCCAGAGTCATCACTGACCCAAGACACAATGGCAGAGGATGAAGAAAGTACGAATCGGCAGAGCTCGACATCACCAGCAAAGGAGGAAGATGCCGATTCAGGTACCGACATAGACCACCTGTCACCACAATTGAAGCACGACGAGGACTCCGCTTCGGAAGGGGATTCTCATACCCTAAGGGCTTCATCATCCGCTGCAGAAGACACCGGTGAGGACTATGGATCTGAAGCTGAATCATCTACAGTGGAACCATCCTCAGAATCGCCCTCGAATGCTGGAGAGCGACTTGATATTGTCGCCGCATTTCGAATGCTACTTGACGACATTGATAGCGACAGCGATGGCGAGATGGAGGACGAAAATGGGCCCCAAGGATCAGATGTGACTTCTCAGCCATCTGGAATGACTGAAGAAACGGATGATATTGCCATCCCAAGTGGCGAAGTATCGGGTAATGATGAGGACGAGCTCGAAGATGACACAAACGTCCCCGAAATACCAGCCGAAGACGAAGATGAGACAGACACAGAACATGACGACGAATCCCCAGAAGCACCAGCCGAAGACGAGGATGGTATGAAACCAGAGCAAGATGCCAACGCCACTGAAGCACGAGTCAATGACGAGGATGATGGGCAACCAGAACATGACAACAAATCCCCAGAGCCAGAAACCTCGACACGCTCCCAGAACCCAGATGGAGACGTCGAAGACGCAGCCTCAGGTCCCATCTCACCGGCGACATCCAAACACTCATCACCTGCCCCTGATCGTCAGTCCAAAAGGCCCCACCACGACGACGACGGCGACGCTCCAGATGACAAACGCCCCGCAAAACGTTCCAAAAGAAAGAAGAGGGCTAAACGACTCGAGAAGCTCATATTAAAGGAGGTGCGCAAGTCCAAGAAGCGCCAAGAGAGGAAACACAAGCGTCGACACGGCCTCGCCGTCATCAAAGAGGGCGGCCTCCCCACGCCCACCGAGGACACGTTCCCCGACCACATAACCAGCCGAGACGACGACTACGCGGACTAGGAGCCGCCCGTCAAGAACGAAGCTGGAGTGCCGCAGTTCATCTCCCCGCCGCGGATCCCGAATGCCATGGACGACTCGCCCGACCCGGTGGACGAGACGAAGAAGAAGAAGAAGGTGAAGAAGGAACGGGAGAAGAGTGACGCCAAGAAGGGTGGTGGCAACAAGGCCAAAAAAGAGAGCCAGCGCCCGCCGAGGGTTGTTGAGCCAACACCAGAGCCCGAGGCAGAACCGTCGGAGCTGCACAAACTTCCCCCAGAAATCAGGCTGAAGATCTACAGCGAGCTGCTCCGCGCGGACAAGCCGATCCTCGTATACGGCGGCTGGCGCATTGTGTACAGACGCCAGAACAAGCGCAAGAGCGAGCGTATCAATGACCGCCAGGAGAAAGATGATGAGGCTCTCCATATCCCCATCGCCATCCTCAGAACTTGCCGGCTGTTTTACAAAGAGGCCCTCGCGGTCCTGTACGGGGAGAATACCTTCCTCTACCGTCTTCGCGATCCCATAGCCACGGTCACGGACGTGGCTCGCCTCGTTCAGATTGATAGCATTGAGGAAGAGCTGATGGATGCAGAGTACGAGGACGATGGCGGCGTGGACAGCGGCTCAGACTGGGAAGAGGGCAATACCACCCGCGGAGGCGCATCCGGACGCCGCGCGAGGAGGGCCAAGAAGATGGACTTTGACATCGACATCGGCAAGCACCTGCACCTCTTCCGCCGCATCATCGTCGAAGCCGAGCACAACCGCTTCTCCGAAGACACGAAGCGCTCCATGGCCCACGCCATTAACACCTTCGCAACCAGACAGCCCGCCGGCTACCCGACGCCCAACATCCGCAGCCTCACCGTGCGCGTCGCCCCCCTCTGGGACCACATGGGCGGCACCTTTGGCTGCTTCACCTTTGTCGACTTCTTCGCCGCGGAGTCGACCGTCATGCAGGCCGTGCGCGCCGTGCGCTGCCCCTTCCTCAAGGTCGACCTCATGACGCGCTACATGGAGGGTCCCTCCGAGAAGGCCGGCTGCAGCCTCACCGTCGACCGCCGCCACGAGATGCTGCGCCTGCAGTCGTCTGTGCCCGGGGGCGAGTACTGGCCGCGCGACGTCGTGGCGAAGGGGATGCGTAACGCGGAGGCGACCAAGGCGGAGAAGGCGCTGGACAGCATGGGCGAGTACGTCGACAGGTTCTGCCGGGCCTATGTTCAGGGGGTGGCGGGGGGGCTGGCGGCGATGCAGTACTTGTGGGACGAGTTTGAGGATATCGGCGAGGGATTTTGAGATTGGTGATGACGGGGCTGTTGAGAGGAGAGATCGATCGTTTCCTTGCTACGGAGTACTTGCTGGGCGGATGGCTAGGCGTTAATGGACGCAACAGGGAGAGGAGGAGCATTGGCATCCACCTCTGCGAGCGAAACTGAGTGGAACCATGCCAGACAGACGACGAACTTGCTTAGCATTTCCCAATAGCACATGCAATTCTTCAGACCCTTCAAGCCCAATGGGTATTTGTGCCTACCAACTTGAAACGCCTCTCGCTCAAATGTTTTAACCTAAACCACCGCTTCGATCTTGACCCTTGTAACCTCCAATGTCTCCGTATCCAGCAGCGCAAACTCCTTCGTCTCTGCAAAGGACGGCACCGTGATGAGCCGCACCGACTGGCCGTCTGGCCCCTGAATTTCCTTTGTCGCAAATTCCGGTTGGCAGCCGACAAAGTAGACGTGCGGACACGTCTTCATGACAAAAGGGTCGTCTTCCTGGAAGGGGTAGCTCCCTGCAAGATTGTCAGCAAGTTAATATTGCAGCATAGGGGGGCATTCGTACATAGTGTGTCTGGCGCAGTCGGAGCGCAGCACCTCCACCGACACATGGCCTCCATCATGCCGAGCCGGTCGTCACTGTCGATGTACTTGAAGACGTCGTCCACGTTCTGCCCGCCGGTGCCCAGTATCCTCCAGCCATCCACCTCGGCCTCAAACGGATTCGTCACCGCGTCAAACCAGCCCGGCTGTGACGGCGACTTTGATGGATCGGGGCCGTATGCTCTCGCGGAGGGGAACATGGCCATGTGGATAGGCTGCTGTGGATAACTGGCGTTGGCCGGATCTTCAGCCCCTGGGAGTAGCGTGACGGGCATAGAGGGGAGAAGCTCCGAGACGAAGTCGTCAAAAAGTTGCGACGGGAGCGCATTGTACGAGCTGGCGTCGTAGCCGTATTTCTTGTTGGCCTTCTTGTCTGCGGTGTCGTCGGCTTTGGGTTCCACGGCCGTGGAGATGGAGTTGCCGGCGATGATGAGCCTGCTGATTTGCGAGGCTTCGTCCTGCGCCGGCGGCCCTAGCGATTCTCCCAGCAAGTACTCCAGCAGAAGATTCAGCTCCAGAACATAGGATGCGTCTGTTCCTGAGAATGACAGCCCCGACACAATGGCAATCTTGGTGCTAGACTTTTGCGAGGCGTCTGTCATTTCCTCATCCACGTCCTTGGTCTCTTCCTTGACCTTCCCGTTGCCATTGGTAGCGGGCGGTTTAGTGAGAGTCCAGCGCTCGGGCTGGGGAGGGAGATCGGGGAATTTGATGTCGATGATCTCGAAGTCGCCGCTGCTGTTCTCGGTGCCCATGACGGCAATGATGCAGCCCGTGACGAGGGGGATGGTTGTAAGCAGTTCGCCGACCAATCGAATTCGGCCAGAGTCGTCTTCCAGCATGATTTGATCGGAGTCGTCTTCTGAGTAGTACTTTTGTGTCGAAATGGGAGCCGAGATCCACCGCTGTTGGCCGTGTTAGCGACTCGATGACCAAAGATCAAGGATTCTGGAGAAGCCAGAAGAGCACTCACGTCTTTGGATACATCCTCCAGAATGTTAGGCTTGAGCGACATGTCCATGTAGACCGTCCCAGCCACCCAGCACAGCTCGCCCTGGCGCACGTCGAGCACTCGGTCGACCCTCTTGGCCTCTTCGCCTCCTATCGTCGTGCCCTCCCACGTCGCTGCGGCCACCTCGTCGACGGCGGGCTTGATTTTCGTGAGGCGCAAAAAGTACATATCACCATATTGCTGCTTGTAGGAGCGCTGCTTGTCGAGTGCGAAACTGGGCAGCGGTTTGTACGAGGATGGAGCCCGCGGCGGAACCTGGTGCGGGACGTCGCTAAGGAAGTTAGAGACGGAATTCCTGGACCATTGGGGTTGGGGACTTGATGGAAGAACGGAGCTTACCCGGGCCCCTGGAGAAGGCTCCCGGACACATCTTCGAGGGTGACCATGGTGGCGGCGCAGCGTGGTCTGGCTGGTATTGCGAGGAGTCGTCGAGCTTGGAGGAGAAGCTCTTCGAAATGCGACGCGTTGGTGGACGTTGGCAACCCGCGCGACGCGACTGGCGTAAAGTGGTGGGGCCGAGCTCTCTGCCAGCGACTTCCCAGGAAGTCACTGTCGTGTCCCCACTGTACGGACGCCTGTGGCGGGGTCAATCGTAGGCGGTGAGAGTGCTGCTGGTGCCCCGCCATGCTCTTTCCCAATTGTAATCCGTACGGGTCATCGCTTGCGGGAGACGGAAGGAACCATTGTGGCACTTGTTCTGTTCCTCGTCATTACTTCGTACTTCGTAATCGTGATGCCGAACGCCGAGCGGCTGTGAGACGGACGGAGCCGATAATTTCTTCACTTCACAAACCGCCCTCCCAGAACAGTCTGTGCCTGTAGGCGGTCTGCTCCGTCCAAGACCAAGCTACAGTATATAAGCAGGTTAGCCCTCTTGTCTGGTCCGAAGTTGAATTTCACCCCTCATCCACATTCTTTCATCCCATCGTCCTCGTTTCTCCTCTCGCCCACGAGCAACCGGCCAAAATGTCCATCCCTCCACGCAAACCCCCCCGTGTCCAGGTCAACAACCTCTCGTACACGTTCCCCGACTACTCAACCGGCGTCCGCAACATCACCCTCGACCTGCCGCCCCGCTCACGAACTCTGCTCATCGGGGCCAACGGCGCAGGCAAGACGACGCTCCTCCGTCTCCTCGCCGGCAAGCGCCTCGCCCCCAGCAACACCATCTCCATCTGCGGCGTCGACCCCTTCAAGGAGACCCTCGAGGGCGTCACGTACCTCGGCCTAGAATGGGTCCTCAACCCCATCGTGCGCAACGACATTGGCGTCATTGAGCTGCTGCGCTCCGTCGGAGGAGATGCGTACCCCGAGCGCAGGGACGAGTTGGTCGGCATGCTCGACATTGACATCAATTGGCGCATGCACGCCGTGTCGGACGGTGAGCGCCGCCGGGTCCAGCTCGCCATGGGGCTGCTGCGTCCCTGGACCGTGCTGTTCCTCGATGAAATCACCGTCGACCTCGACGTCCTGAGCAGGGCAGAGTTCCTCGGCTGGCTGAAGCGCGAGACGGAGACGCGCGAGTGCACAATCGTGTATGCGACGCACATCCTGGATAACCTGGCTGGCTGGCCCACGCACCTTGTCCACATGCACGTCGGCACCGTCAAGGAGTGGGACGAGGCCGACAAGATGCTCCAGTCCCTTGACGGCACGGTCGGCCCAACTGGCAACAGCCGTCTCGGCGAGCTGGTCCTGGGCTGGCTCAAGGCGGATCTCAAGGCAAGAGGACCGAGAAGCCAGGCCAACCTGGGGTCTGAGGGCAAGACCTATGGCTTTGGCGGCATCAAGATTGGCGGCTATGGTGACGAGTCGAAGCAGAGGGAGAATTAGGGCGCCAACCACATCTGAGCTGGTGGTCTTGCTTGTTTCCCATTACGGTTATTTCCTTTGTCTTTGCATGAAAACGGACTAATGGTGCCCGTGGCACTCAACTGCATCTTCGGCGCTCTGTTTTAACACAGCCTGCGGGGGAGATATTCGGCGTGGAAATTTAAGGAGGAAGACATCAGGCACTCAACTATCCTCGGCGCGCTCTTGGGTTTTCAACACGGCTGGGCGGTCCGGAGGCACATCATTCAACGGTGCGTGGCGTTGCTTTGGCGGAGAGGAAGGCAGGCCTCAACTCTGCTTTTCCTGGATACATGTGATGGGTTCTATGAAGCGGACATTTTGGGCGTGGTTTTGGACATTTTTGTTCTTTGTTCTTTGATACCCTGTATTTCAACCAAGGGGGAGGGGTCTGGTCCGACTTCAACTTGATCGGACCGAGGTGGACATGGCCGGCAATTCTAATACATTGCCCGCGTTGACACTATCCTATTGGGACGATAGCCCCTGTGTGCTCATCCGTTACGTACTCGTCCTCTGCGAACTCGTAACCTGTGAGCCCGTCCCCTGCGTGCTCGACCTGCCCTCCATGGAGTTCTTGAGCACCGTCATGGTGTTCTTGAGCAACTCGGTCACACCCGGCAGCCCCCTCTCGCTGAGCGTCTCCAGCACATCGATCCTGTACTCCTGCCAGCTCAGCCGTAACCCCCCGGCCGTCGCCAGCCTGCTCAGACTATTCTGCGTCACGGGCCCCGCGTGGCGCGCGCGGATCGAGCGGTCCGCCTCCATGGCCGCGTCCTCGAGCTCGCGCACGCGGCGGATGCTCTGCAGGCACAGCGCGGGCGCGTGCGACAGCGAGAAGAGCGACGCGAGGGCAAAGGCCTTGTCCACGGCGGGGACGTAGCCCGTCAGCGCGGACACGGTGGCGCGCGGGAGCATGCACCCGTGGGCGTTGGCGTCGGCGTCGCTGAAGGCGCGCGCGCGCCAGAAGCAGTTGCACATGTCCATCAGGAAGCCGTTGTACGTGCTGACGTACGCCCTGTCGTACGCCAGCGCATCGATGCGCGAGCCGCCGGCCCCGGCGCCGCTGTGGTGCCGCGCGGCGCGGGTGGCCATGGCGGCCTCGAAGCCGCGCTTGTAGGCGGCGAGGACGGCGCACAGGCGCGACAGCGTGGCGAGCGAGCCGCTGAAGAGGAAGCCGTAGACGAGCGGCGGCGGCGGCAGCTCGATGCGGATGTACGGCGCGAGCTGCGGGTGCGTGACGAGCCGCACGGACTGCTCGTAGAAGGCGAGGACGGCGGACTCGGTGCCCACGCCGGGGCGCGTCTGCAGCAGCGTGAGGGCGAGGAGGTTGACGTGGCGGACGAGGGCGGTGATGGAGGCGCTGGCGTGGGAGGGGAGGGGCGTGGAGGAGTGTAGGACGGCGGTCCAGTGGTGCAGGAGGGCGGTGTAGAGGGCCAGGAGGGCGAGTTGCGTGTCGGGGGTGTTGTCCTGGACGGCGGCCTCGAGAGGCTGGAAGATGTGTGTGTACAGCTCTGCGGACGTGGTTAGACGGTGTTGAGACGGGCTCGTAACGGGAGTATCGTACCTTGGAAGTCGTGAAAAGGGGCGTAGCCGAGGACGTCAAAGACGAGATCCCGCCGACCCGAGCCGCTCCATAGCTCAAAGAACCGGGCAAAGAAGCCGAGCAGCACCGGCGGCAGCGTCTGCGTACCTCATCAGCAAACACATCCATCGCCAGGCAGACTGCACGAAGCTCACCTTGTTCCGCACAACGAATTCCCCCACAACCTCCAACACTTCCCACAGCGTGCCCTCGTCCGCATCCCCATCCAGGACATCCCGCAGCACCGCGCCGAGCCAGTTGGCGACCCGCCGGTGCGCCTCCGCCCCCGGCCGCAGCAGCAGCAGCTTCTGGAGCAGGGGGTCCGCGAGCACGGCGACGAGCTGGTTCGGCAGCTCCAGCCGGTCCATGTGCTGGACGAAGCTGGCGGCGCTTTCGATCTCCTCGAGCGTGACCGAGTCCTGGTCGTCGTGGTCAGTTTTCTGGGCATCGTCGTGGGGGGGGGGGGACGGGGGGTTCGAGGTACCTCTGTGGCGTGGCATGTGTGGACCGTGGGCACGAGTTTGCTCCGCTGGGTGCGGTTCAGGGGCCGGTTTACTCTGAAGCCGTCCTGGGGGGCGGAGGAGCGGTCCTCTGTGCGCTGGAGGTGGGCTTCTTGGATCTCGTCGAGCCGCGCGCGCCATTGGGGGTCGGGGTGCTGTGCAGGTCAGAAACATGCGTACCTTGAAGCTCACGGCAGGGCGTTTGCGTACCTTGAACGCCGAGGCCTTGCCCCGGACGGCCTCGCCGACAATGATCTCGGGGTAGTAGTCCTTGAAGACCCTCAACAGTCCAACAAGACAGGGGTCGTTGCCCGTCTGCCTCGAGAGATTGAGCCTGCGGATAGTTAGCCGTCGCCCGCGTCAAAACTCCATCGGCTTCCGACTCACAGCGCCTGGATCCTAAACGGCCGGACATGCCTGCGCCGCGTAATCAGCGCCAGCAGATGCGCAAGCTGCGGCCTGCACCCCGTCAGCAACCCATGCGCATGAGGCCAAAGGCAAGGTCGGTAAGGTACCTAATCGCCGCCGTGTCCAACAAGTTGAACAGCACCGGGTACGCCCTCCCCAGCACCGCCCTCTCCCCCAGCGCGTGAAACACCAGCACCAGCCACCGCAGCAGCGCCGCCTGCACCCCCAGCGCCGGCTTCAGCGCGCCGTGCCCCAGCGCCGCCACGACGCGCAGCACCACGTCGCGCGGCACCGTCCCCGCCGGGTACAGGCTGCGCACGAGCGCGCCGATGCTCGCCTGGTCGAGCAGGCTCGGCGCCGCGACGAGGTCGACGAGCTGCGCGAGGGCGTCGGGCAGCAGGCCGCGCTCGTAGGCGAGGGACGCGAGGCGAGCGACTGTGGGCTTGATGTTGGCGGCGCGGGACTTGGGCGGGACGCGTGAGGCTGTGGGCGAGTGAGCGAGTGAGTGAGGTGCTCGTCGGACATGGAAGATGAGAGGTGAGATGGGACTTACCGGCGACGACGTCTTGGATGAGGAGGTTGACATCCTCGTCACTTGTGGCCGCCATTTCGCGTCATTTATGAAACAAAGGCAGATTCAGTGGATACAATGCTGGCTGTCAATGTCGTTGATATTGATGCGTTGTCTGGCGCGTGTGTTGAGTGAGAGACGCGTCCATGTCGGCCCGGCACGCGATGCCGCCTCCCGCATTAGTGGAGCACCCCGACACGCCACCGACACCGAGCATCGTGGGCCACCCGGCGCCGAGCCTCCGCTCCGCACCAGGGCACTCCTAGGTGGGTACTCAGGCTGTACGAGTACGTTGGCAATTGGTCCAGGGTATTATCACAACTACCTGTTGGCTATATCCGTACATAAACCCCCCCGTGGTTGAGCAGACTTGCGCTGTCCCAGTGCTGTCCCAGTTCCGTGTTCCCAACACAGCCGTCTGGTGCGTCGCCAGCTCTGCCCAACCAGTCAGACCTGTCTCCTGAACTAATCTCCCAAGACCTGCCTCCAGAGGTCCCGGCGCCTCGCTCCTCTGCGCCCACCAAGGACAACTTCTTTCCAAGCACATCGCAGAAAATGGCCCATGCCAATCTAAGGGCGGGACGGCCCAGCGAAACTTTTGGATCCGACAAGACATTCCTCCTTTCCTTATGTGACGCCATCCATATGCACTCCATCATCATACATGAGTTTGTTTTTCTGCTGTTATTCTGACTCCTGCGCTCCCGATATGGAGCCAGGAGACGCGGGCGGCCTGCTTTACGCCCACTTCGAAAAGTCGACCGACTCCACCAAAGAGTTTACCCCAGTTGGCGGCGGGTGCTCGGCATCGTTCGACGTAGCCAACGTGGAGAGCGTCGACGATCGGTGCGACGTCTGCTCGCTCGCGCTGGTGAAGAATGTGGCGACGCTCGTCCGGCGCAGGCTGTTGAAACTATCTCTGACGCTACTGCTTGGCCGTGACGAGTCGGCCTGTTGGGCCTGCGGGTGTGCCCCGAACGATGTCGGCGGCGGAGACGGAACCAGGTTGGTCGCCTTCGGCCCATGCTTCTCGCGAAGACGTTTGATCTCCCTGAGACGACCGCTCCACGAGCTGATGTGCTCGCCACCCTCTCGGTTGTGCCACACTACCGAGAACATGGAGGCGTTGAGCGCGAGGAGCCGTATGAAGCCTGGAAGTGCCTTTAGGGATATCATCTTGGTCTCCGACGCCGGTGACACCTCGGGGAAGCCGGGCTTGCTCATCACCTGTACTCGATAGAATGGCTGCTTCTGGTTCTTGCCTCTCTCTGTGTCCGCCTCACGCGTCGCAATAAACGACGCCCGCGACGCTGGCGTGATGACAATGTTAACAAAGTTGAACTGACTCGGGAACGTGTCGAATTTGAACGGCAGCCCAGAGTCGTTGAATATAATGTTGACGAAATCGTTGCCAATATGCCTCTTCTTGAGGGTGCATTGCGGGTCTCGTTCGATGTCCGTGGGCATCTGCGTCGTGACATGGAAGACAATTTCCGTCACCCTATCCCGCCAACAAAACGTGTACTGCCCGTCAGTATCGTACTCGCGATCCAGACCCTGCGTGTTAAAGGTGGCCCCCTTGAGCTTCGTGAGCGTTCCAAGGTTGTTGAGGAACTCGAGGTAGTCGTTGCTGCCCGAGACGTTGGCGAGAATGTCTGCCTCCTCGGTCTGGCACTCGCCAATGTAAACGACGCCAACCTTGTGCCCGTCGAGACTAGAATTTCTATCAAACACCCTGATGGCTCGTTCAGTCACCTCGTCATCCGGCAGCGGGATGGGACGGGCCGACTCAAAGGTCTGCGGGACCGGAGACATGAGCTGGATGAGCAAATGGCTGGGCAGGATCGCGTTCGTGGTTGCCTGGCCCTCTCTACTGACATCGACGTGAGCTTCCGCCTGATGTGCCGGAGGCGGCGTGAACGTCTCGCGAACCGTGTACGCCGAAGTCCCCGAAGGTTGTCTTTTGATGATCTGTGCCCACCCGGAGACCGCAGCCTGCTTAATGGTGATGATGCTGTTCCCAACCACCCACTGTTTCTTGACAATCGCGCCGAAGCGATCTTCCGTGAAATAGGGGTCCTCGGCCGATTCGTCCACATCGGCGTAAGCGACTCTCTGCATGAAGTCTATCGACGTAAGCGTCTGCTCGTCTGCCATCTGTCCGGCACTATCGCCGTCCGAGAACAGCTTCTTGACGATCCACCCCACGTGATGGCTTCGATCCTGGAGTTTCAGAGCAAGGAACCAGAACAGTATGACATGATAGGCCAGTGCGTGCACGTATTGCGGGAGATCGTCGGATGGACTTGCTGTGTTGGACAGCTCCGCAGGGTTCGAGCTCGGCGTCACCGGCGTCGACACTTCGCTTGTGTGGCTGCTGCGGATGGAAGGCCTCTTGTCCTTGGCGTACTCTAGGTAGCGGAAGCAGATGCCAAACACAATTCTAAAGTCATCTTCTCTGAAGTTGACAAAGACATTGTGAAGTCGACTCAGGGAGGCGAGAAACTCCAGAATGTAGACTGAGACGTGAGGTTGCGTGATGATTGCTGCCATCTGGTTGAGCATCTGGATCAGAGACTTGCTCGTAGAGAGCGGGAGCTCATGGCAGCATATGGACAACGCGTGGATGCAGTACTTTGCCGTCCGCTCCCACGTAGCGATGCCGAGGACAAAGGTCTTGACGATGTCGTCCTCATCGCTCTTCGAAAAGTGCTCGTGGTAGCTTAGAATCATAGTCAAGCTGTGGAAGAGACAAATCGCCACATCGGCCCGACGGAGTCCCGAGGCGTTTGGCGGCTCCTGGAAACCCTTGGTCCGGATCTGTTCACAGATGATCCGGCGAAGCTCCTGGATCTGCGGTGTCGCATCCCTGAAGATGGCATGGTTACTGAGCTGCGACGGCAGGTGGACCAAGACGAAGCTGTACACCTCCCAGTCGCTCCCTTGGAGGATGGTCAGCAAAGCACCAAGCCACCCGGACAGGGGAAGATCAGAGGTCTCTGACGCTTCGCTCCTGGGGCCTGACCCGCCATCACCCTCAGCCGCCTCTTCAGGCTGGGATACGTGGGAAACCAAGACGGGGCTGATGAGCCCGGGGTTCGCATCCGGAACGGCACCTGGATCCGGATAGCTCCACAGCTGGCGATACCTTTGATGTATACTCTTTGTTGCGCTCGGGGTTCGAACCGGGACGCCCCTCTCGTGCGTCGGCCCCTGGCCAAACGAAACTCCGCGAGAGGCGCGCGACTGACCGCCGTGTTCGCTTCTTGATAGCCGAAGTGACTGGGCCGCCTCCTCTGCCTGTTTCTTAGCAAACGAGGCCTCCGTGCGACACATGGCCGTCGCAAGGAAGCTATTCTCAGGGTCGTCCGTAACAAAGATCCTGTTGGCCCAGTCGGCACGGAGCCGGAACAACAGCTTCATTGCCGTGAGCCGAGCGTCGACCTCGCAGTGGCTCGGCTTTGCAATGCTGACAAGTGCGTTAAACAGCCTCGCGCTCTTCTCACCATGGGAGTTCATGACTCGCAGGAACATCTTGACGTAGCCTTTCGTCACGACATTCGACGGCGACTGCTCAACCGATGACCCGGATGCGCCTGGCACAGGTGGCGACATGCTCGCTGGAGTGGCTGGAGACGCTACGGGCGACTTTAGTCGGTCGTTGACGACGATGCCCCTGAGAGCGTCAATAATGTAGTCGAACAAATCCAGATCACAAGACGTGACGACGGAGACCATCAGCGACATGATGCCCTCCAGCACCGGCACGTCAGTCTCCTCGGCGACATTCTGAAGTATGCTCTTGGCTAGGCGAGGGATCAAGTTTTGCTCAGCCCCATCTCCAACGAGGTCGACGATTTCGTATGCGTCCATGGTGGTCTGCAGTGCTCGAAGTCGCGTTTCGGAGCTTCGATTGCGGTTGCTGAAGAAGGCGTCCAGTACCAAGGTGAGGTTCTCTTCCCATCGCAGGTCAGACGGCGAGCAGCATCTAAACTCCTGGAAGTAATCCAGGACCGTTCTCACCGTCGCATCTGGCAGAAGCGTATGCACGTCAGTGAAGAACTTGATGATGGCCTCCCGAGGGACAAAGTCCCCAGGCTTTTGCTTGATGATGACATCAAGCCGACTGATGAGTGTCAAAAGCTCTCGGTCGACCGTCACCTCTGGCAACTCTTCCTTTGGCTGGCTGTTGCGCCGTCTATCTTGGTCGCTGTTCACCCTTTTGCAGCATTCGGCTGCCACCTCAAGACATACTGACCAGTCTTCATCCACAATCAAACGATGCATTCGCCCGTGTCCATCGTCGAATAGCGAGTTAATCAGCTGGAGGAGAGCACCGTAGACTCTCGGAGATGACGTTGCCCTGAGGGCGTTGGACAAGCCGTCGACCAAGAGAGCGTACGGGACGGTCGGATAGCCTTTTTCAGTCGTCTTGGAAAGCAGCTTCTGGAGGACCGCGACAGCGCCCCTGACCTCCCTACTCGTGTCCTTGTCTCTCGCTCCATCGGCGGAAAGGTTGCGGAGAATGTCAAGCATGATGCGGACGGTAGCCTGGCCATTGTGAGACTTGCAGAGGTTGGCAATGGTGTGCCAGGAATTCTTCTGCAAAGCGGGAACAAGGCAAAATATGGACGACAGAACCTGGATGCAGTCTTTCAGCTTGTCTTGAGGGATCGACCCAAAGGTCACAATGGCATCAAGGACGCCAATGCACGATCTGAGGTCATCTTCCACGCTGGTGTTCATGCAGATGGCCAGGAGGCTTTCGATGAGCCCCGTGATGGAGGTCTCGTTTGCATTGTTGGAGCTGAACTTGATGACGTCGAGGAGGAACTGGAAGAGCTGCGCCAGGTTCTTCTCCTCGCCAGACGCAGCCGCTCTGCCCCTAGACGAGCTTCTCTGCCCCCTAGTCGATTGCGCATTCTTTCGAGCTCTCCGGGCTGCCTTGTAGGCTTCCTGCAGCCAGTCCGTGAGGAGCGGAATGAGATCGTATTCGAACCCAGTCGTGACGCGGCCGTGGTTGGACAAGTCGACCATCGCAGCAAGCTGCAGATGGAAATCCTCTGGGTTCGCTGGCGCGGACAGTGTCTGGAAATACTCCTTTCGCTCTAGGTCGGTAGAAGACGTGTGTTTGGCACATTCTGTCAATAGTTCCCAGCCGGCCGTTCGCATCGGCGGCTGGTTGGTAGGATCAATCAGGTCTTTGGCGGCATACCATATGTCGAGGACGGGGTTGACAGGGTACTCGGTGATGGCATATTTCAAGGTGTTTGCGGCAGATATTCGTTCGCTTTGGGTGCCGCTCTTTAGAAGCTCGTAGGCATCCATGTGGTTTGTGGAGAGCTCGCGAGAGCTGGTCGGGATGGCATTGACAAATTCGGTTCGGGGCAGGGCAGCGGCGGGCGCGGGGAGCGGCGGAGGAGACTTGCTGGACCCTTTGGAGCTGGTTAGACTGCGGAAGACGTTGGCAAGGCTACCTGCGCGTGTCGAGTCTGGTGAAATAGGATCATCTTCAGGCCGCGGGGACATGTGCTCGTCTGGCGAAGCTTTGGTCGCAACGGCTGACGGTGGTCAAGCTGCCTCTGCGACTAGTTAGCATGGGTTCAAGAAGGGGCGCTGCCACACGTTGGATGGGGAGAGCGGAGGAGAATGAAGAGATTAAATGGGTTTGGGGTTCGTTGCTGTAAAGATCGAAGAAGTTCGCATGTCGCAGAGTCCCGCGGCACCGTGTTGACAGTGCAGTGGACATCCCACGGGCGTAATTCCAGGGGGATGAAGCATGAAAGCAAGGCTGAACTCACCAGACAAGCAGCGATGGTGCTACCTCGGCGCCAAGGGCATATATGACTGCGGTGACGGGAGGGCACGGCACGAGACGCCGTGGTCGCGCAAAGCGATTCGGCCCCTTGCGCGCGACGGGATGATAAGATAGGTACGGATCGGCAATCGTCGAACGTGGAGCGCTGGCTGGTGTGCGGGACAGGGGCGGCGCGGCCGGACGGGAGAGGCGAGAAACAGCTTGGACTAGCTGTGGTCGATGCGTGCGGGTTCGGTCATCGGGCGCGGCAGAGGAGGAGAGTGGCGAGTTGAGGGATGAGGCTGGGAGATGTGAAAATGTTGTTGCAGGTGACGGAGGGAAGTGAGGTTGGTTCGCTACCAGGATGACAGGGGATGGACAGGCTGCGAACGGATTGGGGTGCCGCTGGAGGCCCTGTGGCACCCGACCTCTCCTCATTTTCAGCGGACGTGGCGTCCATCAGCCCACTAAGACGGCCCTGGCTTCAGCTGAGGTGACCTCAGGTGGCTGCCCGCCGACTTGGGAAGTCTGGTGGCCCTACAAACTAGCCCGTATTTCGTACAGGTATCAGCTCTGTCGGTCGCACCAGCACGAACAAGTGCAGTCTTTGTTCTGTAGGTAGCCAATGAGGCCAGCCGCAGTGAGACTTCTTGGTGCGTTGATATCTGCCTTCGGATGACGCCTGGCCTCGGCGCCCGAACTTGAGCGATCAGCATTTTTCTTCTGCTTTGTCTGTCATGCGTCGGGGGAGAAAACTGCTCTCTCTTACCATCTGTGCTTCCTTTTGATACCTTGCGAGTGAATTTTTATTCTACAACCCCTCATCCGAGATGCGACGACGGACGACGTATAAGACGTAATCGAGAGCGGGGACGACGGAGGAGGCAAGGCTACCGGAAGATGGATGTCTTTAAGAACCAACTTGTGTTCAAACAAGATGGTGGTTGTGGATATCGCAGTGTTCAAGAGTTCAAGCGAGCTCGACGGACGTGGTTGACATCCACCAAGTCTTGTAGCTCACGCTGTAGGAGCAGATACAGGCCTAGGTGGCATAGGAACGAACCTGTTGGACAAGACAAGATCCTTTGCATCTCACGGATACTGGCATACAACTACTTCGTACTCTACAGACCGATTCTATCCACCAGACTGGCAGTACTGTGTGCTTGGACCAAGGTCGAGGTGGCGAGCTCGTCTTGTCGTGGACAAGCTGCAGGTGACCCAACTGCAGCACCAAAACCAGGGACCACCCTTGCCACCTCAACCTCCACGCACAGATGAAGCTCCCACCCCCACTTCTTCTCCCGGCCCGTTTTGGTCGCCGTAGCGGTTGCTGTTGACGCCCAGGCAGGCCTCTGACCTCGAACTCGAAAAGTCCAGCTCTCTGCCAAACAAAGCCCAGCAACCACCACCTTCTCTCCCACCAGCCAGCATCACCACCACGCTGCAGCTCTCCCCCACGAGATCTCACCATGGCGGCCGACATTGGTCACATCTCCCAGTTGCTAAACGCAACCCTCGATCCCTCCCAGCACCGAAAAGGTGCGCAGCAGCCTCGTCTCTCCCCGTTGCCCCGCTCCCTGGTGCTAATAAACAAACGCTCTGCAGCTGAGGCGGCTCTGAAGCAAGAGGCGGCCAGGCCCCAGTACTCGCTCACCCTGCTCAACATCGTCAATTCCGGCTCACTCCCCATCAACACTCGACTCTCTGCCGCTTTGGCCTTCAAGAACTTCATTCGATCCAACTATGTGGTGCGTGCGCCCCGAACCCGAACCCCGCCTCGCCGTCGCCGTCGAAGCTAAACTTTTGCTCTCTAGGACGAGGAAGGCAACTATAAGCTGCCGGAGGACGAGGTGCAGCTGATCAAAGAACGCCTCATTGGCCTCATGATCTCTTGCCCCTCCAACGTCCAGAGCCAGCTCGGAGAAGCCATCAGCGTCATCGCCGACTCTGACTTCTGGAGGCGGTGGGATACCCTCACCGAGGTAGGCTACCCCGTATGTTGCTTGATTGAGTGCCACTGACTCGGAGCTGCCTAGCAACTCGTCAGCCGATTCTCCACGACCGACCCCAAGATCAACGTCGGCGTCCTCGAAGTCGCACATTCCATCTTCGCTCGCTGGCGGCCCCTCACGCGAACGGACGAGCTCTACATCGAAATCAACCATGTGATTGCAACCTTCGGCCAGCCCTTTGTCAAGTTGCTCATTGTACGTTTCTCCTACGAGTGGAGGCAAAACACGGTGCGTTCGAAGGCTGACCCTTTGTGTTTAGGCAACCGACGAAAGAATCGGCGAAAATGCCAACAACAAGGAGGCTCTTGAGGGTTGGTTCGAAGCTCTGGATCTCCAGATCAAGATCTTGCACGACATGTCGTCTCACGACATGCCCCCGATCTTCGAGGAAAATCTAGAAGGCATCTCAAAGCTGCTGGAAAGGTACCTCGACTATTCCAACCCTCTATTGGCAACCGACGACGATACCGAGGAGAGCATTGTCGACACAGTCAAGGCAGACATCTGCGAGCTGCTCGAGCTCTACACCATGAAGTACGATGAAGATTTCTCGAAATACTGTTCCCCTTTCATCACGAGCGCATGGAACCTGCTGTCTACCACTGGTCCGGAGACCAAGTACGATACCATCGTGAGCAAGGCGCTCCACTTCTTGACCGCTGTCGCCTCGACCACACAACATGCTCCCATGTTCAACGAGGAGAACGTGCTCACGCAGATTGTCGAAAAGGTCATTCTGCCAAACGTCGCGTTGCGAGAATCCGACGTGGAAATGTTCGAAGACGAGCCCATCGAATTCATTCGACGCGACCTGGAAGGTTCTGATTCAGACTCGAGGCGGAGATCGGCAACGGACTTCCTCCGGAAGTTGCAAGAAAAGTTTGAGACTCCGGTGACCAACACCGTGTCCAAGTACATCAACCACTACCTTACCCAGGGCAAGACAGATTGGAAGGCCAAGGATACGGCAGTCTACCTGTTCCTTTCCGTCGCCGCGAAGGGTGCAGTTACGGCGGCGCAGGGCGTCAAGACTGTCAACCCGCTGGTAAACGTGGTCCAGTTCTTCGAGCAGAACATCGCCTCAGACTTGATGGGCGGCGATGACGTGGAGCCGATTTCCAAGGTCGATGCGATCAAGTACCTCTACACCTTCCGCAGCCAGCTGTCAAAGGAACAATGGAAGCTGGCATTGGGTCCGCTGATCCAGAATCTGAACTCGTCCAACTACGTCGTCTACACATACGCCGCCATTGCTGTGGAACGCGTCTTGTTTTTGGCCGACGATGCTGGTAACCAAATGTTTCCGCGGGCGGATATCGAGCCGTTTGCGAAGGATCTTCTCACCCACCTCTTCAAGCTGATAGAGAAGGAAACGAGCCCGGCGAAGCTGCAAGAGAACGAATTCTTGATGCGATGCGTGATGCGCATTCTCATCGTCATCAAGGACGGAGCCACTCCCATTCTGGACAACGTTCTCACCCATCTTATCCTCATCACCAATGTCATGAAGCAGAACCCGAGCAACCCACGGTTTTATTACTACCATTTCGAGGCTATGGGTGCGCTGGTCCGCTACTGCTCGGGCACGAACGCTGCCCTCTTCAACCAGAAGCTGTGGGAGCCATTCCACAAGATTTTGGCTGAGGATGTCACCGGTTAGTTCAAGACACCAGTGCACACGTTGTTCCTCCTGCTAACAGTGTCTCAGAGTTCTTGCCGTACACTTTCCAAATTCTGGCTCAGCTGTTGGAGTCGTCTCCATCCGAGGCAGTCTCAGACAACTACAAGGCGCTCCTTGGTCCGCTGCTCGGCGCGACTCTGTGGGAAACCCGAGGCAATGTTCCTGCCTGCACTCGGCTGTTGTCCGCGGTCATCCCCAAGGCTGCCAAGGTTCTCGTCGCAGAGAACCAAATAGAGCCTGTGCTGGGCATCTTCCAGAAGCTTCTGAGTGGAAAGAGGTCAGAACTCCAGTCTTTTGACATTCTGGACGCCATAATCCACTCATTTGAGCCGTAAGTTTAATGGAACCTCGCCATGAACTCCTCGTGCTGACTCGACTTGGACAGGGCGATTCTCGACCAGTACTTTGGTACAATCATTCAACTGCTGTACACGAAACTGCAAGGGTCCCCCTCGGACTCCCTCAAGCTTCGGTTTGCCCGATTCTACCACCTTGTCGGTGCCAAGCTGGAGGCTGGCTACGGCGCGGACTACTTCATCAAGCAGTCGGACCAGGTCGACGAGAGGGCCTTTGCCCAGGTATACCCGCCTTTCGTCCTCGCCGAGACCGAGAAACTTGCGAAGCCGGTCGACCGCAAAACGGCCGTTGTATCCCTGACCAAGACTCTGTGCGACTCCCAGGCTTTTGCACACAAGTTCATGAAGGGTTGGGGCAACAGCTGCCGCATCTTGCTGTCGCTCCTCGCGAACCCTCCGGCGGTATCAGCTGGGCTCGGCGACGAGATTATCACCGAGGCTTCTGTCGACGACATCGGATTCGGAATGAATTACACAGCGCTCAACACGTGCAAGCCTGTGGCGCGGGATGACTTCCCAGAGGTTCTCGATGTCACCAAGTGGGTGAAGGGGTACATGGCTGCCGCCAACCAGAGGCACGGCGGTGCGGTCGAGGGCTTCATCACACAGCGACTGCCCCCTGACCAGCAGGCGGCTATTGCGCAATACATGCGCTGAGCCCACGGGTTGCAGCGGGAGAAAATACGAGGATGCGCAAAGTTCCTTGAACAAGTGTGAGGAACAAGCGCGGAGAGCTGGCTGAGATATGCGAGCACCAAGATACCAAGGTCACGGGCTGACGGAGCGAGCCAGGGGCTAGATTTACGCAGCGGAAGGTTGATGGCAGCAAAACTAGACAAAGTTGTCGAAGTAGATACGCTGGATGTAGGTGTCAGATGAAAAGCTCACGAATGAAAATTCCCAATCAAGGTTTCCTCTTTCTGTCGCCTTCACGTGGAAATGGTGCATGGATGCGTTGAATGTCTTGTCTGGCCAACTATGCAGCATTTGAATAGTCTTTTCTTTTTCGCACCAGAGAGCTATGTACAAGAAGCTTTAAAAAGTCAACAAAAAGAGGTATCGTCAAAGTAAAAATGGAGTCTTGAAACAAAAGGTCGTTACAACAGTAATATGTGATTTTGAGTATGAGTCCTTCGCCCGCTTGCCCATCATATTGTAGTCTCGTTGTGGAAAAGCCCGCCCGGTTTATGTCATTAGTGCCCCGGCTTGCAAAATGATGATGATGATGATGATGATGATGATGATGATGATATAATAATGATGCTATGTGACCTTAACTGGTGGGATGAGAATGGGGCGTTGATGAAAGGGGAAGAAGAACTGGGGGTGGGGGGGGGATGGGTCGTCGTAAGTCATCGTGTGGTATCAATTCGTACAAGCATCGTTGCTGTCCTTCCTTTGCCTTGAACCCGGAACACTTGCTAATAATACTCTGCAAGCCGTCGCCGGAGGATGAATGGGGAGGCAGGCCTCAGAGGAAGCCGCCCTCGGCCCCGACGATGCTGCCGCGCCAACCACAGCGTCCCTGCTGGTCGTTCCTCGGCGGCGGCGGCTGGGACGGTTGTCTGGCACCAGAGGCGCCGCGGAGGGTCAGGTTCGTCCGGGGCGCAGACGAAGGCTGGACCTCGACTTCGCTGCTGCCACGGCTGCTTCCAGCGCTGGCATTCGTCTGGACGAGCAGTAAGCTGCTGGTGCTGGAGAGCCTCTTGGTGAACTCGGTAAAACTCAACCTTTTGGTGCTGGAGCTCGAGTTCCGCTTGTCCGCGCTGGGCACCGGCAACGGCTTGTTGCTGCTGTTGGCGGCCGAGGAGGGGAGGTCCAGGGCGGTGGCAGCAGCTGGGGTGAGGTGAGGCGTGCTCTGGGTACGGCCTCCGTTAGGGCGGCTTTTGGCGTGGGCAGTGTGAGGGCGTAGGGGCGGTGCTGGGCTGATGGACGATGCGGAATCGGCGCCGGCGTGGAAGCTGAGATGGGCGCGCGACATGCCGGGACGATGCGAGACGGAGTTGCGACCGTTCTCGCGACGGGGGCCGGCGATGTAGGCCAGGGCTCTCTGGGCTCCTGGAGACATCAACGGCGCCTTGCCACGGTCATCCTGTTCCTCGGACTGGGCGTCACTGTCAGAGCCCGCGTCATTGGACTCATCGGGGTCTGCCTCGTCCGAGCTATCGTCGTCTTCAAACGTGCTGCGGATGGGAACCCGCTCTGCTTTGGTGCCCACTTCATTCTGCTTCCGCCGCTCTTCGACCTCACGCATGAGGGCGTCAAACCTGGCGATTGAGCTGAGCTTCTCCTGGCCGGGGATGCACGATTCCGCTCCGGGGATGTGTCCCAGCTGGAACGCCCTGTCGAGAATGGTCTCCCCAGGGGCAGGAGGATAGGCGGCGTCGTAGACAGAGGGATGCTGGGCTTGTGAGCTGATGCTGTCTCGGCCCCGGGTAGGCGAGCTCATGGTCGAGGAGCGTCCTTGAGCCGACGTCCATCCCTCGATGAACTCTCCGCGGTAGTCGGCCCGGGGAGTCGACGAGCCCAGGTCCGTAGGGAGAACCGTGGTGTAGTGTTGCTCTGGAATGGCATACGGGAGCTTCTGCGGGGGATAGTTGTTGCTGGAGGGAGAGGAAATGTCGCTCCGTTTGGACCGTAGACTCGGCGACTCGGAACTAAAGGTGGCCGGACGGTCTTGTGGCCCAGTTGAATATGTAGCCGTCGAGCTCTTGTGCTGAAGGGCCCGGCTCCCGCTGCCCGGCCGTTGGTTGTGATCCGAGTCGCGGGATCGGGTCGCAAAGGGACTTGTGAAGATGGGCGATACGGGGCTCTCGGAGCTGGGCGTCGCGCCCTTCTTAGCCAGGATGAAGCGCGCCCACTCGTGCAGGCTGGGGTGGTGGTCATCTTTTGGTGTCCGGAACCACAGCGTCGTAGTGCCAGACTCCTTGTTTGTAGAAATGAAGCCTGCCGCTCGACTTGATCTGCGCCGCCGCTCCTTGTCGGTGATGGTGATGACGAGAGTCGGAAGCACGGGGCCCTGCTTGCGATTGGTGACGAGCTGGACCTGGCAGTCGGCCACACCGCTGGCTGGCCACTGCTGGATGGGCTCCGTCTCGTCCTGCGGCTTCTTGTTAGACTCGAGCGCCAATGGCACGGGAGACACGATGGAGGGCGGTCGTACCTTGGATTTGTACACGGAGATGCAGTAGTCGTCGCTCGAGGGGGTTTTGGAGAGGGCCTTGGGCATGGAGCTGTTGGCGCGGCCGGTGGGTACGCCCTGGGAGAAACAGGCGCTGCCCTGGCGGTCTCGTTTGTTGGCGGCGCTGCGTCTTCCAACGACGACATATCGCGGCTGGAGAGGAGAGTGTCAGACTGCGGATAAGATAAAGCATGGCGGTGACGTCGGGGAAACTACCAACCTTCCACGAGGCCCGCCCCAGGATCTGGCTGCGGTCTGGCGGGACCAGGAGAACGCCTTCGAGGCCGTCCATGGCCGCCGGTGTTTGCGGGCGGCTGGTCCGAGGAGAATGGAGGGAAGAAGAAGAACCAAGGAAAATATGCTGGTTGACGTTACAGGCGCATTCTGAGGGCAGAGGCGGGCGAGGGACGGCAACGGAGCGCCTCTCTCTGGTCGGTCGGTCTGTCTCCTTATTGGGCCCTCGATAGGCACCTGTAGTCGGTCAATCTCTCAACGAAAAGACTAGGCAGCGCAGATGGGTTCGCCAGGGCCGAGGGGTTGAAGCGAGGCGAGAGGGGCGAGATATCGAGTGCACAAGGGCAGTACATACAGCGAGGGACGCAAAAGCAACAAGAGACGGGCCGAGGACGAGGGAATCGAACGGCAGCGACGGGTTTACTTGTATGGGTCCGGCATGGTGTTTACCAGCTCGACTAACCTGCGCTGGCGTCCACTGGCCTCCACGGGCCTCCACTGGCTTGGCCAGGTCCCCGACGATCCCGCATTGGGCCTCCCGTGAGGCGTTCGATTAGGTATGGGGCAGATGCACGCTGCAGCGCACAGCACCATCCAGGGCCCCAGCAGCACACTTGTAGGGTTGGGTAATGGCGCAGGCGAAATTAACATCAAACATGGAGGACTGGCGCGGTGATTGAATGCCGCGAGCGACCCGGCCGGCTGATTCCAAGGCCATGGCCTGGTACTGCCGGTTATTACGGATGTGAGTTGTGAGAGGTTTCGACTGTTCGTACAGTACTGTACGAAGTACGAGGTACCTGTAGCAGTACGTACCTGCCGTCCTGCCCGATGTTCTCGTGGATGTCCTGATGATGTCCTCGTGGGTGTTCCTTCCCCCTGTGCTGCTGCTACACTGGGTGTACATGCCTGGCCAGCGCAGATCGGAGTACACCTGGGGTCGCCGCTGGCGCGACGCCCGGCGTTGCAGGTACGGGGGCCATACCTGCGCTGCCAGCTGCCACGCGGGTACCGCGCCCTACCCACGGGCCCCTGGACCATGTCGCTCTCGTGCCGCTCGTCTAGCAGCAATCCTGTTTCTGATGCTGCCATCCATGGATCTCGCGCCTCTGCCAACACCAGCACCAACTGGCGGCACCTGGATCGAGGCATTATTCCCCGGACGGCATATTCCTGCATACGGGAGCATCCCATCTGCTATCCGCCGCGCATACATACTTTGTACGTATACATGCAGGCGGCACATGTACAACAACGGAGCCCATCGGCGTGTCCCGTTGATTGTAGTCCGTACTTCGGTCACGACGTCGCACACCGTGTTGGCCGGCGGTCCGGAGAACAAAATTGTGTCAAGTCAAGGTCTGGTATGGAATCTAGTCCCCCTCCCTCCCACCCTCTTGTCGTTGAATAACGCCTGTCAACGAAACCTAACTGCCACCTGCATATCTCTTCCACCAATGCAAGCCCAGAGACAAAACGACGACAACCTACTTCGTAGGAACCTCCGAAGCTACGGCCAGGCCCGAACGTCTCACGCTGGAAAGAAGGCTGCGGCACGGTTTCATCAAGGCTTTGTAATTTTTTCCCCAGCTCTGGCACTGGTCGTGGCGACGGGCCGCCCAGGGACCAGGGACGCAAGCATGCTCGCATCGGTGCCATTTCCAGCACAGACAGCGCGCCAAGACACCACCACGGCCAACAATCCAGAGTTCCAGACGGCCAGCTGAACCCATCAGTTCGGGAGCTAGCGCGGCGAGGTTCCAGTTGCTGTTGTTGGTGCCGGCACCATTGGCGGGCGGCACTGTACGTAACCCGCCCTTGTCCCCCAACTGAAGCCGAGGAGCGAGGTGAGGCGCGTGGGAGGCTACGTCTCCATGTTGCACAACGGTCCCCGAATGCCGGGGACTGATGGCCAAAGACGGGGAATAGAACTCTTCCAGACTCGTGATGCAGTTGGGAGACTGGCCCGCTGAAGACGCTGGCCCACCGCTCCACTGTCGTTCCCCATCAGCTAGCGAGCTGTCTGTGTGTGTCAAGAGGGCAGCGACGGGGACAGAGTCCAGACACGCATCGTGACGACGACGACATCAACAAGTTGCAAGAAAAGACCGCCCGCGCATGCAATGGCGGACCGCGCGCCGCCACCTCCCGTAACGATGGCAGAAAGGGGCCCATGTGGCTTGCGCCTCGCGAGGTTAGCCACCAGACACACAGACACATCAATACTAATCACAACAACCAAGTGGACTGATTATAGGATGTTGTGGCCTGCATCTGGCCAGTCGGTTGTTCTGGAGGTCATCAGTCAAGTCATCAGTCAGGCACAGTCTCACGTCGTCAGGCTCACCTTGGGTGCGGTGCAGACCTGCGGCCGAAGCAACGCGCATAGGCAGCTCTTCATCGAGCTTATTGGGCCTCTCGCGATGCCAGGATGGCAGACAACTCACACCTTGTCTCGACGCACCAGCCAACGGCACGGCCGATTGCCATGATCGCGGCCTTGATTACGGCTGTCAGTCTGTCACTGTCAGTCTGGCATTGGCCCACTCCAACCTCACATCATGGCGGCGGCGTCGTAGTCGTCGTCTGTGTGTAACCCGGTGTTAGTCCCGCCCGCGGACTGCGGCCTACCAGTGTGCCACCTTGTGTTGGAAATTGAAGGCGCCCTGATATCGCCGGATACGGCAACAGTGTACCTTGAGCCACTATATTTGGACTTCACTGGGTGACACTCCCGCCTGCCAAGCGACCCGATGCGGCTTGAATTGCATGGACTTTACTGTCCTATAGGCTATGGGTCAACCACAGTCGTTGCATATCCAACTGCTTGTTTGAGTTGCCAGCTCATGTCCAACGACGAGCCTCGCGAAGACACGGTGCTCGTATGCAGGGCGAAGGTGTGCCGCGGTGCCGCGTCCACGATCATACTGCGACCTTCTGGAATTGCCTGCCGAACCCTTCTTCTACTTCGTACCATATTGTCCTAACTATTGTGGCTCGCTCACCGTCTTTCCGGCATACACTGGAAGGCCAAGTTGGCCGTCGCAGGCGCCACTCGTCAGCCGCATCTGTGGCTTCTCTTACTCGCCCCCATCCCGCGCAACTCGCCCACCGATTGTCTTCCTTGCCACCACAACTTACAAGCCACGCTCTTGTTGTCTCTTGCCTCGTACGAATACCCTTCTCCCGTTCAGCCTGATGTGTTATTCCCGGTCAATTATTCAAACCCGTACGAACAACGGGGCGGGGGTGTCAAGTGGCATTCAAGCCGCAACCGTGGCGTACGCCAGAAAGCCATCCAGGACATCAAAGCCTAGATGCCAAACCCTGGAACCGATAGCCTCCCCCGTGGGTCGGCGAAGCCAGCGAAAGCACAGCATCAGCGAACAAAAGGAAAATGGAACCAGAAAAGAAGGCAAAAGGACTCGAATGCAAGTGTTTTGTGAGACCCCGCCACGTTTCTCGTGGTCTCTCGCGGCGGGTGGCAAGTGCAGCAATTGGTCGATGCCTCACCACCATTCCATCTTCTAATGCGTGGCGTACAGACGAGGCTTGCAACCTTCCTGATCGCTTCGAGAGGCTGCATGTCTTGGGCCGCGGCTTGCTCAGGCACGGGCTCTGTCGGGTTGAACAGGCACAACGGCTTGCATTTCCGGCTTCCAACCGGTCACCCGGAGCGGCGGGCGGCATGCAAGAGCAGTCGTTGTTCCTCACGGCTCCAGATCCGAACGAGGCATGCTGTCTGTCGTTGGTTTGTCATTCACTCTGCCGCCAGACTAAAGCCAATTTCTCCGTTGGCCAACGTCTGCCACCCCCCACCAGACTTGACTCGGTCAGTTCCTGTCAAGTCCGCTGTCACCGAGCTGCCAGCTGCGGCGAGGTCGAACCTAATTCGCGCTCAACTCAATGGAACAATAAGCACAGCTGTAACAATCCCTCAAAGACTCACCGAAGCTCCGGAAGCATCGACTTCTTCGGCGGTACTTTCCTCCCGATGCGGCATCTGCGTGTTGCGTCTCCATGGGGCCCTCCATCTTCGTTTGGGTTGTGTCCCCCGTTCTAAAAACCCGACTGGCTTGTTCGATGCTCGTCTGCCCCTGCATGATGAGATGGTCATGTCCCCTAATGCTTGCTAACAGTGCCAACACTACGAACTACGTGCAGGCCTCGACTCGCACGGTGCCCAACACAGCGCGCGCATCTCTCGGCTGTTTGTCGTGGTGCGTGGTCAATGATGCCCAGCCGTCATTGTTGGCTCGTTGGTCGCCCGTCTAGGGGGAATGCATGAGGTTGATCGGGGTCTTGGCAGCTGGCAGCTCTTTGGCCACTTACTACTCCGTATTGGACGTATGCATGCCGGCCTTCACGATCCTGGGGGCTTTGGCTTGGGCTTGGGCTTGGGCTTGAGCTTGGGCTTGGGCTTGGGCTTGTTGGGCTTGGTCCTTTTGCAGCGCTCTGCTCGTCTCTCTGACCTCACTCAGTCCGCATTTGGGCCATCGCGCCGGTGAGGCTTGTAAGTTGGGTACGCAGCAGCCGTCCCATCGCTCGACGTCAAGGGGCGCCCTCTGTGCGCGAGCATGCAGGTACAGTACGAGGCCCTGCCTACGAAGTTCCAGCTCGTCTACGGATTACTAAATGGTCCAGTCTCCCGGCGAGGGCGTGTTGTATTCCTCCGCGCGGCGCCATCAACAGCGCCGGCTGTCGTCGAAGCAAGTGCCCGACGCTTTGCCCAACTCAGACACATGCTACCATCGCACTCACCCCTTCTTTCGGCAGCCTCCGACGCCTCTGTCAAACGTTCCCAGCCCATGCCTCCCCCGGACGCAGCTACACCGACGGCCAACCCAGGCCCCCACCACCACCATAGTCAACGCCCTCGAATCTATCCATGTATAGCTCTTGCTCATCAAATTCTACAATCCTACCCTGCTCCCGGATCTGCTGCCGCCTTTCCTACTCCAGGCAGTAACCAACAACCGCCTATTTTGAGTTTGCGTAGGACCGAATGGCCGGATGACTCGTCCCTAAACCGTTCGGCCGGAATGCGCCATCATTGGACCTCGCTGCTGCTGTTGGAGGCCCGGAGAAACTACCTGACAAGCTGACAAGTTGCAACCCCCATCCTCGGGGCACACATCACGTCGCATCGCATCGCATCCATCCCCTCTCTGTGCCACTCACCGTACGTACTATTCGCATCTCGCCCCCATATCCATGTCCACGCCCGCGCCCCAACCCCTGGGCGTTTCCCGTTTCTGCCCTCGGTGAGCCCGCGCGAACGTGGCGCCTTGCTGTATCGGCCACCATTGCGATCTTGCATCGACAGCGATGGCCGAAGGATTCCTCCACCCTTGGATCGCTGATGCAGCTAAGCCGAGTACAGGTCGCCTTCACGTGCCCATGTCCAACTGTTCACACGACTCACGGCCCCTGCTTAGACGACATCAAAATCATTCGCTATGTTCCAGTGGAATTTTCTGCCTGCACAAGACAGCAAGTCTACATAAAATACCGTCCAGGCCTGAGCTCCCCCGAACCCCAACTCATGACATGACGTTCCTACTTACCAACGCTGCAACGCCAGAAAGGTTTAAAATAAAAAGTAAAAAACCACAATAACGAATGGGGGGGGGATTGGCAATCTAACAGACTACCCGGGGGCAAGAGTGAGGAGGGGGAGAAATAAACCATGCTTGATAGAGAGACCCTGTAGACCGATGCATGCCGTAGCCATCTCTATCCCTTGCCGACGTCCTCTAACCCAGTGCCCAAATGCCTCTCGTGTTACAAACTCATCGACTTGCCGTAGACGCTCAAGATGTATCCGTAGTATCCGTACGCGCACCCTCTTTCCTAGGCGTCGTCGGCAGAGTTTCTCCAACCGTTGTTTGATTTGGGATGTCGAGACCTAAGTTCAAAGGTCTTGGCTTTGTTCGTCCAGCTATGAGCCAAGTGGTTAGCATCGTTCCGCACAGAAATACAGCCGGAGCGTATGGCTTACATCTTGACACGACCATCATCTCCGCACGATGCCAGCATGCAAGGGTCTGCAGGGTTCCACGACACCGCGTTGCACCGTGGGACGTGTCCGGGTAACCTTTCGACGGCAGCGCCAATGTTCTTGTGCCAAATGAGGATGTTGCCGTCTTCACTTCCACTGGTAACAAAGCTCTCGTTGGCGCCGCCGAATGAGCTCCTAATCAGATAGTCGCCACCCGTATGTCCCAGGAACTTCTGGACCGAATTTCTCGTCACCAGATCGATGAGCTGGGCCTCGCCGTCCTTCTTGTTCACGAGCAGGTGCCGGGAGTCCTGGCTGATGTTCACAGAGGTTGGCCGAGCGCCCAGGTCCAGGTTGTACTCTAGTTCCCGCGTCGTCGCATTGTACACGTGGATATTGTTGGTGTCGTCCACGGCGACAAGCCAGCGCCCGTCCTGGGAACCACAGAGGTCCTGCACCCGGTGTTTCTTGCCCCATTCCAGGATGTCGTCGTCACACACGTTGAAGCTGCAAAGGCTATGATTCTTGTCCAGGGTTCCCAGGACAAACGAGCTGCTGTCACTTGCCCATACGCAGCCGCTGACGGGCTCGTCAAACCTTCTAATCTTCTTGAGCACTTCTCCGGTCTGCAAAAACGTCAGTCACTTGTTCTCTTGTCTCTTGCGTTATTGGAGGTGCAAGCACAAACATTGGCGTCCCAGAGCCGCGCGTACTTGTCTTGTGAGCAAGTGACAATGTAGGAGTCGTCTGGGCTCCATGCCAGGTTCCCTACCCCGAGATCGTGGTCCGTAAGAGCGCTAACAAGCGTGAATGTCTTTGTCTCCCAAATCATAACATTCTCCCGGCTTCCACAAGCGGCTAACTTGGACCCATCGTGTGAAAACTGTACCTGCCAGACTTCTCCAGCGAGGTCGGTCAACTCCAGGGCAACGTCGGTCGGGAAGTTCCGCCTGTCGCAGAAGTGGTCGGAGTAGAGAGATGGCGGTGAGGCGGCGGTGTGGTAGAGGCAGGTATCTATCTGTTTCTGCTTCACCTGCTCGAGGAGGACAGCAAGCCGATTCTCTGGTAACATGACCGAAGGAGATATGCACCCTGGATGCGGTTAGTGAATGGGGGGATGATGTTAGTCATGGAGGGAAGGTAACCCACGAGATAACTCTGACAGCAATTGCTTGCGAGATTGCCCCCGCGCCCCGTCCCAGTTGGCCTTTGCCATGAGGTCCTCGGTGGAGCGGCACATGAGCAAGCTCGACAGGAAATGGAGCTTGCCCGTGTCTTGATACAAGGGCGTCAACTCTCCGCGTAAAACCATGAGAGCACGGCCCGTATCCCTCTGCTCCAGCAGTTCCAGGAACTTTTGTTGCCGTAGCCAGAACCTCATCACGTTGCGATCCGAGCCCGCCGCAAGGACGAGCCCGTTTCCTTGGCCTCCGCGCAAGTCCGACGTCGTCGCACCGGCCAACAACTTCTCCGCCTCAGACCAGGAGCCGCTGATGACGGCGGACCGAAACGCTGCCACGGTGGGGCTTTCTAGATCAAAGCCGCTGTCCCGACTGACGCTTTCGGCAGCGGCCTGATAACCCATGTCCGACAATGCCTGAATCAATATCCGTGTAACCTCCTCCCGGTTGTGGCCAAAGTACGTCGACGGCCGCTGGGTAGCCGCCGGGTCCTTATCTCCGTTGGAAGAGCCATTCGTGGCCAGGGCGGCCTTGCGGGCGCCATTAGTCACGCCAGGCAAGGCCGAGCGCTGGCCTGCCGTTGCAGTCGACCCATTAGACCGAGCCGTCGCGTTGCCGTTTGACTGGCCGGGCGCGTCGCCGTCCGCCAGCATTGCTGTGCTGTCACGTCGCCTTCGCTTAGGAGGATGTTCGGCAGTGGCACCTGCGGCTGCAGAAGCAGCGGCAGGCTGAGCAAGCGGCACGGCTGGATCTCGCTGAGGCTGGTCGCCCGAGGACCGCCGTCGTCGGCCCAAGACTTGCGGCAGGGGGCTGGAGGCTGGGGGGGCTGTGGCTTCGGAAGATTCTATGTTCGCAAAGGCCGTCGCTCCGGACGAAGCTCCTCGATCGTGTTCAAGCGGCGTAGGGGGGGTTGGGGCTGAGATGACGGTGTTGGAAGATACTGGGGCGGGTTGCGGAGCGGATGGGTCGTCGGAGGCGTCAATGGGGGAACGAGAGTCGGGAGGGTGGTCCACGTCGACCTCTCCGCGGCCCGGAACCGCGGTGGGATCAGCGGGAGCCGGTATGGGGAGATGGCTACGAGCCAAGGGATGACAGCATCCGACGACGACGGAAGGCTTGGCTGGATGCCAGAGACGAGGCAGATGCGACAGAGGAGGTCGTCTCGAGTTGTCGAGGGGGGCCGCGGGGCCTGCTCTGGAGGTTGTGCCTGTCCAGGAACGTCAGGCCGGTGACGCACATGTGAAGGTCCGTTTGCAAATGATCGTGACGTCCGCTGGGTGGCGGTAGCGGTGACGGAGCCGTATCGCCTTCGGCCTCGTTCGCTGAGACGTGGTCGGGGGAGAAGCGCGTCTGCTGGGTAAGGTTATGAGGCGTAAGAGTTGAAGCTGGTAAGCTGGTTGTCGAGAGAGGTAGTTGGAAGAGGGTCGGTAAGGAGCACTTGGCTGGCAGCTGGCAGCTGGTCCAGGTGTGCACCTCAGACTCTCTGTCAGCGAGTCGAGGTTGGGGCAGGTACGTACCGGCAGGGATGGGATGGGCGTGCCAGGGTGGGGCCTGAAAGCGGTGCATGACCAGCGCTGTGGCACCGTGAGTGGCGGGTTGTAGGCCTTGCCGGGTGCTCCAGCGCACCCTGTAGCGCCAAAGCTGGCCCACTGACGAGCCCCCCAAGCCCCCCGCCGACGACAGTCCCGCAGGCCCTCCGTGGATCAGACGTTCCTCAACTCCCACTCACGGCATCCTCGATTCTCTCCAGAATCGGCGGCATCTGCATGCATGCCTCACGGCTCATAAAGTCGGGCTCCGGTTTGGGCTCCTTCTCCGACATGGCTGTCTGCCTACGATAGGTGTCCGGGCCACCACCGCCGATGTTGCCGCCCCCAGGATGCAACTAACGATGATGCTAGACCCCGGGGGCGAGTTCGATGACGTCTCACCTCGCTATTACAGGCGCGTCCAGCCCGCCTCGGCCTCGTCCAGCTCCCGTCCGCGGTGCGATTTGGCGACACGCGCTGCACGCCGCTGCTAGCAATTACCAGCCATGCATGCTCAGAGCCCGTCTTCGTTTCGTGGAACCGACAGGCATCGACAGCTCGCAACAGTTTGCCATCGAGTTGCCGTTCCTGGAAGCCGGCGTTGGCCCCGCCGCTGGAAGCTGATAGTGATAGGGGCCATTAAACTCCAGGCTCTCCCTTCCATGGTGTTAGCGCCATCAGCCCCCAAGATCTCGCGACTGTCAAGTGACCACTATCAAATGCAAGAGGAGGCGATTCCCAACCGTGCCCTGGGTCCTTTGGCCCCCTCGTGCAATGGGGTCCTCCAATTGCTGTTATCAGGGACAATGTGTGGTTTACCCGAGACTTTCGTAGACGTTCTAGTAATACACGCAGCGCAACACTTGTCAAACATGCTGGGTACGCACATTGGTTCTCAGCATGGTGCCCGGGCGAATCAATTATTCATAACCCTCTCTTGCCCTGGAGTTTGGACCAAATACTGTCCTGAGAGCTGCATATCTCTTGGGCGTTATATTGGAAAACTGCAACCGAAGACTAGGAAGTCAAGGTAGATACCCCCTATCGGCGCGAGCGCTGTCCAACAAGAAGATTGGATAGCTTGCCGCCAGAACTGACAAGGCACAGTAGGACGCTCCAGCATGTGGCAGCACTCATTCATCACAGAGGCTACTTGACTATGACGAGGAACATTATTGACGGCTGAGGTGAAATGGGTTTCGGGTTGGCCCTTTTGCTTCAGAATGCATTCCCATGTCCTCGTCGACCGCGCACCCCTTGCGGGCAAGCCACAGCTCTTTCGCCGCTGGAGATTCCGTGTGATTGCAGTGGAGGCTTCACTCATACACGTCATCTCCTATCCGCACCAGCCTCAGGAAACCCGTGCGGCGCGTTCCAGAGACATGACCCTCACCTTTGAGGGTCTCCAAAGGCAGCAGCATTAAGCAAACATGTCAGCATCAGTACTCACTTGCGGCAGCAGCAGAGAAATGCAGGCCGCGAATCCGCTGTCCACATCATCGGGTGACGTCTGCCCTTGCCAGGCTCCCGAATTAATTCGAAGCCCAGCGGTCAGCGAGACTGCCAGGGGAACACGATCACGTGGCGCCGCCTTGTTGGGGCAAGCGTTGCTCCGCCACATGTGGCTTGCTGGCAAATGCCAGCTCCAGCGGCCCCCCACTGCCAGGGCAGCGACGCAACTTTTAGTGCCCTGTTAGGCTCATGAACCACATGTCGTCTTGCGAGTCCTCCTGATCCTGGCAACCCGTCAACATCACCACCATCTCTCTCCTCCCCCAACGCCTCGCCTGCGCTGCGCTGCCGTTGCTCTACTCAGATACGATACCCGCCGACGCGCTGAATCGGAGACCATCGCCGATACTCTCTTCCTCGGAGCCCGTTTGCGCGAACCGTTTCAGGAGACTCGTGCCCCCTCGAAACGTCCCAACGTCTGCGGCCGAGGACCCGTCCAGCATCCAGCCCTGCGCCGTCACGCCGGCTACACCGGACCGTGCAAGTCGAAGGCCGTTGCATACGAGCCAGAGCGAAGCCATAACATCAACGCGACCATGAGTGGCAACCTCTCCACGCCGGGTGGCATCTCGGATCCCGCCCTCATCCAGTGAGCCTCGCCTGCGTGACAATGTGCAACGTGACAACGTGCAACGCCGCGGACGCTAACCTCGCATGCACAGGCTTGTCAACAAGCTTCAGGACGTATTTGCGACCGTCGGCGTCAACAACCCCATCGATCTCCCTCAAATCGCCGTCGTCGGCAGTCAGTCCAGCGGAAAGAGCTCCGTGCTGGAGAACATCGTGGGCCGTGACTTGTAAGTCTCAACTGCGGTGCATTACATACAATGGCGAGGCGACAGGATCTGACCTTTGCTCTTGTTTAGCCTGCCTCGAGGTTCCGGTATCTGCACGCGACGTCCCCTCGTGCTGCAACTCATCAACCGCCCCGCGCAGACCAACGGCGTTTCGCCGGATGAGGTCTCAACCGCCAACGACAAGGCCGCGAACGCAGACGAGTGGGGAGAATTCCTTCACATTCCCGGCCAGAAATACTACGACTTTTCAAAGATCCGAGAAGAGATTGCCCGTGAAACCGAGGCCAAGGTCGGCAAGAATGCCGGCATCTCCCCTGCCCCGATCAACCTGCGAATCTACTCTCCAAATGTCCTCACCCTGACGCTGGTCGACTTGCCTGGTCTGACCAAGGTGCCCGTAGGCGACCAGCCGCGGGATATTGAGCGTCAGATCCGAGAGATGGTGCTCAAGTATATTGGGAAATCAAACGCCATCATTCTGGCGGTGACGGCTGCCAACATCGACTTGGCCAACTCGGACGGCTTGAAGCTGGCGCGAGAGGTCGATCCGGAGGGCCAGCGGACCATTGGTGTCCTGACCAAGGTAGACCTGATGGACGATGGCACGGATGTCATCGACATCTTGTCCAACCGCGTCATTCCCCTGCGACTGGGATACGTCCCTGTTGTCAACCGAGGCCAGCGCGACATTGACAACAAAAAGGCTATCAATGTGGCGTTGGAGGCCGAGAAGAACTTTTTCGAAAACCACAAGGCCTACCGCAACAAGAGCTCCTACTGCGGCACGCCGTATCTCGCTCGCAAGCTCAACCTTATCTTGATGATGCACATCAAGCAGACGCTCCCCGACATCAAGGCCCGAATCTCCAGCTCCCTGCAAAAATACACCAGCGAGCTCGAGAGCCTTGGCCCGTCGATGCTGGGGAACAGTGCGAATATTGTCCTCAACATCATCACCGAGTTTACCAACGAGTGGCGCACGGTACTGGACGGCAACAACACAGAACTTTCCAGCACTGAGCTGTCTGGTGGTGCCCGAATCAGCTTCGTGTTCCACGAGCTCTATTCGAACGGTGTCAAGGCTCTGGATCCCTTTGATGTCGTCAAGGACGTCGACATCCGCACGATTCTTTACAACTCGTCTGGTTCTTCGCCGGCGCTGTTTGTCGGCACTACGGCCTTTGAGCTCATCGTGAAGCAGCAGATCAAGCGCATGGAGGACCCCAGCTTGAAGTGCGTGTCGCTGGTGTACGACGAGCTGGTGCGGATCCTGTCGCAGCTGCTCGGCAAGACGCTGTACCGGCGATACCCTTCGCTAAAGGAGAAGATGCACGGCGTCGTGATTGCTTTCTTCAAGAAGGTCATGGAGCCCACGAACAAGCTTGTCCGGGATCTAGTTAACATGGAGGCTTGCTACATCAACACTGGCCACCCCGACTTTTTGAATGGTCACAGGGTAAGTGTCGCGCTTGCGTTTGCGGAACAACAGGCATATACTGACTAACTGATGCAGGCCATGGCGATTGTGAACGAGCGCCACAACCCGGCGAAGCCCGTCCAGGTTGACCCTAAGACTGGCAAGCCGCTGCCGCAGTCTTCCACCCCTGCCCGCGCCGCGAGCCCGACAGTCCCCGACACGGGGGATGGCTCCGGAAACTCGGGCTTCTTTGGCAGCTTCTTTGCAGCCAAGAATAAGAAGAAGGCTGCTGCGATGGAGGCGCCGCCGCCGACTCTCAAGGCCTCTGGCACGCTGTCGGAGCGTGAGAACATTGAGGTGGAGGTCATCAGTAAGTAGCCCAGTCATTTGCATCCTTGAGTCAGGGCTAACTGTTGTGTCCAGAGCTGCTCATTTCGTCCTACTACAACATTGTCAAGCGCACCATGGTCGACATGGTCCCCAAGGCCATCATGCTCAACCTTGTGCAGTACGTTTCAGGCCCCTATCATGACATTGCGAGTTTTGCTCACCAGACCCGTAGATTTACCAAGGACGAGATGCAACGCGAGCTGCTGGAGAACATGTACAGAACCGACACGCTGGACGACTTGCTCAAGGAGAGCGACTTCACGATCCGTCGGCGGAAGGAGTGCCAGCAGATGGTCGAGTCTCTGTCCAAGGCGAACGAGATTGTCAGCCAAGTCCAGTAGTAGACATTCAAAAACTGGGCTGGGCTGGGCTGGGCACATCTCCTGCTCGGCTCGAAGCTGCCGCTCATCCATGGCGTCTGGAGGCGGCGCATGACGCAGTCTTTGTCGATGACGAGGACGAGAAACGCCGAGGCTCTCCCCATTTCTTTTTCGATACCATGGGTGGTTTCACAGGGCTTAGAGTAGACGAACAAGTAATGAGTTTGACGGGGAGAGCTGGATGTTCTCCAAGCGGGGCGTGGTGTTGGAGTGCTCGTCGGACGGGCGCAATACAGGAGGCAGATTGTGGGCTGTGTCTTGCGTGTTGCGCGTTGCAGACTAGAAGAAGCTTTTACTTTTGTCTTCACCCCCGTCCAGGAGCGAGAGTGTGCAAATGGTGCGGGTGTTTGCAGTATACTTCCAAGATAATGTATGTCCAAGATGTAATTCCGAGATGATGTATCTCCAAGATGATATCGTATAATCATACAACCGCTCATAACCATGGACACTGGCATCCTCCCATCATAACTTGGACTCTGCCTTGGTCAGCACGAACCCGCCGTCGGATACATCATACTCTGTCCCCCTTGTCCAGCCCAGCCACTGGCCCAGCGCCTCCTCGCCGCCTTGCCCCGGTGTCAACGCCGCGCCCTCGTAGCCATCGCCCGGCACGCCGCGCCCCTGGCCGTAGGTGGCCGCATCGCCGGGCGCGTCGCCCTGCTGCTTGACGGCGAGGCACGGGGTCTGGCGCAGCGTCACGGCGGGTCGCTGGTCACCCTCGCGCGCCGGATCATTCTCCAGCTCCGCGTAGTCGAGCACCGGCGCGCAGCACGCGTCCGTGCCGTCGAACACGGCCTCCCACTCGCTGCGTGTCCGGCCCCTGAAGATGTCCTCGAAGACGCGCCGCAGCGCGGGCCACTCGTCCGGGTCGTAGCGGCGCTCCTCCCAGCCCTGGCCAACGAGGCCCAGGCCGGTCATCAGCGCGGCGAAGAACTGCGGCTCCAGCGCGCCGACGGACATGTAGCGCCCGTCCTTGGTCGTGTAGGTGTCGTAGTAGGGGCACCCGCCGTCGAGCAGGTTGCGGCCGCGGCCGCGCGCGCCGAGACCCGTCTTGAGCATCAGGCGCGGGAAGGTGGCGAGGTAGCTCGCGCCGTCGACCATGTTGGCCTCGACGACCTGGCCCTTACCGCTGGTCTGGCGCGCGAGCAGCGCGAGGAGGATGCCCTGGAAGAGCGTCGCGCCGCCGCCCGCAAAGTCGGCGAGCAGGTTCGTCGGCGGGTGCGGCGTGTCCGTCTCCCGGCCGAGCAGGCTCAGCGCGCCGGAGACGGCGAGGTAGTTGATGTCGTGGCCGGCCATGTCCTTGTACTTGCCGTCGCGGCGGAATCCCGTGAGGCGCGCGTAGACGAGGCGCGGGTTCAGCGCGAGGAGCTCGCGCGGGCCGAGGCCGAGCTTCTCGAGGACGCCCGGGCGGAAGGGGTCGACGAGGACGTCGGCGCCGGCGGAGACGAGGGCGCGCACGAGGGCGACGCCACGCGAGGACTTGAGGTCCACGGCGAGGGAGGCCTTGTGCCGCGTCAGCATGTCCTGCGTGGGCGACGGGGCGCTGCCGTGCGTGGCGCGGTCGATGCGCAGGACGGAGGCGCCCGCGTCGGCGAGGAGCATGCCGGCAAAGGGGCCTGGCATCATGGTGTCAGTATACCTGGACAGCTTGCGCGGCCAAGGTAGAGGGTACCTGGGGCGAGCCCGGCAAACTCCAGGACTTTGATGCCCGTGAGGGGAGGCGGGCCGGTGGCCATGATGGTGGTTTGAGGCTCGCTGGTTATGGTTACGACTTGGACAGCATGTAAGCTTCAATGGCTGTGAGATGCCCGGGTGTTACAACGTCGTGACTAGATCAATACAGTTAAAACAGTTATTAGAGTGTCTTGGCTTTGCTGATGGGATGTTTTCATGATTCATGAGTGAGTGGTGAGTGAGAAAGTGACAGAGGTCGAAGTTGTTGGTCGGCAGTTGACGAGCCTCGGCCCGGGGACGTTGGCAGCCGGGGCCGGTGTGGGGAAATCGCGGGGTGCGGAGGAAAGGCGTGCTCCGTCCCTGCACCAACATTGGAACTATACAATAAGCGGTGTCCACTAAGTTATATTCTGTCTATGTAGAGCGTGTCGCGGTATCAATAGCGGCCAGCCTAGCTTCTCTGCTGGCTTGGTTTGGCATTCTCTTCGGATGCGTCTCCTTGGTCGTGCCTACAGTACTGTTCATGTGGCTACCTCAAACGCAGCACAAGGTCAACGATACGGCGACCAGACAGAACGACGCTGAGCTCTACGAAAATCGACGGAAAGAATGAAAGCAAATGAGTGCCGGGATAGTCAATCAGCAACTTGTGGGCCCATGTCCTCTCTTGGCCTACAGGCAGAGCAGTCTTGAGACAGGGGCTGGAAAAGCAACCTACAGCTGCCCGTGTGATACAGAACGAACATGCATTCATGTATGGAGTTTTGTAAACAGATGTGACGCGGCACGATGTGTGCTTCGGTACCTGTAGCAAACATTGATACATCTCCCGTCCTCCCAACAGCGGGGGTGGATGATGGATCCCAATCCAGCCATCTGGCAGTTACCAGTCTGGCAAACATACTTGTTGTTGATCCGGCCGCAGCAGCAGTAGCCCTTGCAGCACTGGACCTTGCCAGGCGTGCAGTGGTGCAGGTTGTCGACACATCGCTTTTCGAGCTTTGGAGGCAGTCAGCGACATGGACAACTTCACCCTGGACGAGCCGACTTGCCTCGGGGTGGCCGGCCGTGGCACAGGCCGCAAAAAGTCAGTGCGATGAGGGAAACGAGGTGCTTGATGATGGTTCTGTTCGTGAAAATGAGACCATATTCGCTGTTGACGAAAGGTCATGCGCAATTGACCCTTATATACTCCGTAATGGCTGCCAACCCATCATGACACCAACACCTCTCCTAGGGGGAGGAGGCCCCTTCCACAGAGTCTCATTCACAGCAGCGAGGAGCTCACGGTTCATCAAGTATCTCAATTCATAATCCTAAAGCAGCAGAGACCAGTCTATGATCCCAGCTCAAAGCGCAACCGGTCCAACAGACTGTGGGAATCATCCTCATGACATGGCCTGCCACAACGCCTCTATATCTCATCGCATGTCATGCCGCCAGATAAACTCCAGACTCCCTGATATATCCCAAAACACCGTGCTCTCACACTCGTGACGCCCCGTGTCAGCCGCTCACCACCAGTCGCCCTGGTCGTGCATGGCCTGCGCGACCTTGACGAAACCGGCAATGTTGCTGCCGGCGACCAGGCTCGGCAGCTCGCCGTCCTTGGCCTGCACGTACTTTTGCGCCGTCTCGAGGCCGGCCGTGAAGGCGTTTTTCATGATGCCCTTGAGCTTCTCGTCGACCTCCTCGGACGTCCAGACCAGGCGCTGCACACGACACGTTAGACACATCCTGGATAATGTCGTTGAAAAAGGGATATCTCTCTGAGAAAGGGGTCTTACCTGGCTGTTCTGCGCCATCTCGAGGCCAGACACGGCCACGCCGCCGCAGTTGGCCGCCTTGCCCGGCGCGTACCACACGGCCTCCTTGCCCTTCTGCCGGCGCTCTTCCTCGAACAGGTCGATGGCCTCCTGCGTGCAGCCCATGTTGCTGCCCTCGGCGACGACCAGCACGCCGCCGCGGACCAGCTCCTCGGCCTCGTCGCGGCTGACCTCGTTCTGCGTCGCGCACGGCAGCGCCACGTCCACCTTGCCGGCGTGCACCCACGGCCGCGCGCCCTCGACGTACGTGTAGCGCCCGCCGTGCTCAAAGTCGCTCAGCGCGCGCCGCTCGACCTTGAGGGCCGCGATCTGCTCGACGTGCTCGGGCGTGAAGAAGGCGTCGTTGGGGGCCACGAGCGCGCCCTTGGAGTCGGAGAGGGAGACGACGGTGGCGCCGAGCTCGATGACCTTGAGGGCCGCGTACTGCGCGACGTTGCCCGAGCCCGAGATGGCGACGCGCTTGCCGGCGAAGCCGCCGCGGCCGGCGTGCTGCAGCATGTGCTCGACGTAGTAGACGACGCCGTAGCCGGTGGCCTCTGTTCGCCGCGTTAGCCGCCGTTCCGACCACGCACCCGCTCAGGAGTCGCGAGATATCTTACCCGGCCGGATCAAACTACCGCCCCAGCTCAGCCCCTTGCCCGTCAGGACGCCCTCCCAGCGGTTGCGCGCGTGGCGGTACGCGCCGAACATGTAGCCGATCTCGCGGCCCGAGACGCCAATGTCGCCGGCGGGCACGTCGGTGTCGGCGCCGATGTGCTTGGACAGCTCGCGCATAAAGGCCTGGCAGAAGCGGCGGATCTCGGAGTCGGTCTTGCCCTTGGGGTCGAAGTCGGCGCCGCCCTTGCCGCCGCCCATGTTCACTGACCCGTCAGCCTCTCACTCATGTGTCGTGCCGTGGTGTTGCTGGTCACTTACAGCCGGTCAGGGCATTCTTGAAGATTTGCTCAAAGCCGAGAAACTTGAGGCTGTGGGCGGTCAGCACGAGCCTCCTGGATCCTGACATACTGGGGGGTGAAGGAGGGGGACGCACATGGACAGGTTCACGGTCGGGTGCAGGCGCAGGCCGCCCTTGTACGGCCCCAGGGCCGAGTTGAACTGCACGCGGTAGCCGCGGTTGACGCGCAGGCGGCCCTGGTCGTCCTCCCAGGTGACGCGGAACTGGATGACGCGCTCGGGGACGGAGGCGACCTCGAGGGCGGCGCGGTACTCGGGGTGCTCCTTGAAGAGGGTGCTGTCCTCGAGGGTGCTGGCGAGCTCTGGGGGGGGCGTTAGTGAGGCATTCACCGGTACGGATGCAACAAGACAAGGACGCACCCTTGTAGGCCTGCTCAAACTCGGGCTCCGACGGGAGGTTCGACATGGTCACGGGGCTCTGGGAGACGTGCATTGTGCAAGTGGGCGAGGGATGGGCGAGGGATGGGCGACGGTCCGCGCTTCGTCTTTATAGGCACTCTGAGGCTGGGTCTTGACACGAATGGGGAGAGTTTAACCACAAACGGAGGACACACGGCCGGATGAGGAGCAATGGATGAGACAGCAAGAGGAACGAAGGTTCGGGGGAAGCATACAGAGTTTATATAAACGGCGGCGCCCCAGCCCCAGAACGCCAGCAGGACAGCTCCGAGCCGAAGCACGGCCAGTTCATCGGGAGTAACCTCGACAGCCATCCGCACGCAGCTCGGATTCACCGAGCACCGGCCGGCCTGGACAGCACCAGCAGGCGTGACGTTACTGACAGACGGACAGGCAGGCAGACGGACAGGCACAAAGGCAACACACGCATTCGTCGCCCCTCCGAAAGTCGCTCGCGCAGGGGCCGGGCTGTAATTTTGTCGCGTGCGGCTCCATAGATAGAGATAGCGGCCAGATGGGGGATGTGGGGGGGGGACCCTTATCAGTGACGTTTGGCTGTGTCTCATCGTCAGCGGCGAGCCAAAAGAAAAGTGTAACATGCCGGGCTGGGGCCACTCACGGCTCGGCCCAAGGGAGTGGACTGCCGGACCCTTGATTGTACGAGTACAAGTACAGGTACAGGTACAGGTACGGTACGGATACGTGGACGCGCAGCAGGACTGATGAAAGCATCACCAGGGCCATCTCGCCGTCTGCCGCCTCACCCCACGGACGCCGCCGCCCGACACAGACGCAGCTTCACGCAGCTTCACGCAGCTTCACAGGACAGCAAGCAGCGGTACTCCGTACATACAGTAGTCCGGAGAAGCTGACCCTGATAAAGACGACTGGATAGAGTTAAGATTGGTCGCCCTACCGCAAACCCATTCCCGTTGACAGATTCGATTGCGTCGCCAGATCCCCCCCCGGCCAATCAGCATCTCCCCCGTCCACCGATCCGTCCTAGCTGGCTTGGCCATTTGCGTTGCCCCCCACTGAAACGAGTCGCTGCCGTTACCGGCCTCCCGGCTCCGTCGAGCCTGGAAGCCTGGGTGCTCTTCGGTCCTTCGGTTCGATGTTGAATGTCACTGCTGCTGCCCCCACAGAGCGACTCGTAGCGACACGACATGAATACTCGTAAATGACAGACGGGGGTGGCTGGACTGGACGGATGGACGGATGGCATGGCATGGCATGGCATGGGATGAGCGACGAGCCATTTTCTCCCTCCCTCCCTCTCCCTTCCGTTTCATTACCTTACCCACCGAGCTCGTATGCCCGAGAGCGACATCGGAAAGCGGCTCTTTTTCGTCGACGGCCATTCATCTCCATCCGAAGAATCCATCTGAAGAAATACCATGACGACGTTGGCAAAGGCACAGGCACAGGCACAGGCACGCGAGGCTCTCGGGCAGCCTTGCGCCGTCTGGACCCCGGTGTGGATGCGCACTCGCTCGCAGCAGCCATGGTAGTATTTTGCTCGAAATGTACTCGTATACGAATATTGCAACTCCAGTTCATCGCATCATGAGGCCACCACAGCAAATGCAGGCAATTAATCAGCTCATAAGTTACATGCGCCAGCGAATAACACGGCGTCCTTGTGCGGTGCTCGTAACACCTCCGGCGTCTTGTGTCCATGCCTCCATTTGCCCGTTGCCCAGACACGCCCAAAACGCCGCAACGTGATATTGTCAAACAATGCCTGCTCATCTCTCACCATATCGCCGTCTCTCACCAAATCGCCGCCTGGTCCGCGTCGAACCGCCCCAGCTCCTTGCCCGCGTCCTCCAGGTCCTTCTTCGCCTTCATCCGCATGTAAAAGATGGGGCAGTCCTTGCTGCTGCAGATGACTTCGCAGTGCATGCTGCCCTGGCACCGCTGGCACTGCGTCCATAGCCGTCCGAACCGCACCTCCAGGTCCGACACCTTGTCCAGCGTCCGCTTGTACATCTCTCCGACGCGAGGCGCGCAGTCCGAGCACAGCGCTCCCGCGCTCTCGTGCTTGCCCGTCAGCGGCTTCTTGCATCCCATGCACGTCTGCGTCTTCTTGGCAAACTTCATCAGGCCACCAACCGTCGGCGCCGCAACCGAAATCGTTCTCGTGTGGTCTCCCGTCAGCAGCAGCCTCGCCTTCGTCTCTCCCAGCATGGGCTCGAAAATTCGCCCGAGCGGCTTCGCTAGCTGGTTGTCCAGGTAGTACTTTGTGTCGATGGGCACGTTGTTCTCCAGCACGTAGATCGGGTCTTCCGACTTTTCAAAATTCTTGGCGCCCGCCGCGCCTCTCACCATCACGTACGCAACACGATCGCCCAGGCCGGGGGCCGATCCGGCATCGCGCTTCTTCATCCGCTGCGCCAGCTCCACGTGCGCCTGCTTGGCCGAGTAGTCCTCCTTGGTCAGTGCTTTGGTGATGACGAGCTTCGACATGTCGACCTTGTTCTGCAGCAGGTCTGCAATCGTATCCTTGACATAACTGCCAGGTGATTAGCTGATATCCTCGCATCCTGACAGACACCTGGCACTCACCTCTGTGCGCCCTGCACGTCCCGGTCAATCAGAATCATCCTCAACACCTTCTCAATGACAGTCTGCACCAGCAAGCAGTTGTCTCGTCGCACAGTCTCGATACCCTTCGTGTCCATCTTGTCGTACTTTTCCGTCTTGGTCCAGTACAGCCCGGCGTACCGTTTCTTGTTGATGAGCAGGTACGGGAAATACACCTTTTCAAACTCCAGCTTGATCGGCTTGACAAACTTGGACGACACGTACTGCGCCGCTTCCTCGCCCAGCTTCATGGCCTCGGCTAGCTCCTTGGTGCCAAACTTGACCATGACTGAATCCGTGTCACCGTAAATGACCTGCGCGTCGTGGCTGTACCCGTTGGCGATATTGTACTTGTTCTCCACCTCGGTCTTTGTCTTTTCAATCATCTGTCGTCCGAAACTTGTCGTGCTACTGGCGATTTGCAGACACGGTAGTTTTCCGGTCGTGGCACCCGTCAAGCCGTACACACTGTTGGCGCTAATCTTCAGAGCCAGCTGGCGACCGTTCAACACGGCCTTCCTGAAGGGGTCGGTCGCTTGAGCCAGCTCGCGCTTGGCCTGCTTTCTGGCCGACAGCAGTTCCTCGAGAATCTGAGCGAGAAGGCCTTTCCTCTGCTTGACCGTGACGAAGAGATCGCCGTTTGGTGTTACGATATAGTCCTCGTCCTTTACCAGTCCAAACGGCTCGATGAGCTTCTTGTCCAAGAGTGTGGTGTAGCAGAGGTTATGCGCCTGGATAATACTGGGATAGAGGGACGCGAAATCGAGGGTGGCGATGGGCACGTCGTAGTAGCCACGAGTGGGCTCAATGACGGTAGCACCTTCGTACTGCTCACCCGACTTCTGCGACTTGAGATTCGGAATGACAAGCTTCTGCTCCAGCGCTTTACGGAACAGCTGGCTGATGAACTTGATCTGCTGGCCGCGAGACAGCAAAAAGTTAAAGGGCACACCAGTGACCCTGGCCATCTCGGTGTAATTCTCGAGACATGAGAGCTTGTCCATCAGTCTCTGCGGAAGGTACGCATCCTTGAGACAGTACAGCGCTAGACGCCGGCGTGACTCTGGTGTTCCGTTGAAGAGCTCTGTGATCATGGTGTGATGCACGTCTTCCTTTTGCTCGCCCAAGAAGTGAGCACACACCGAGTTGAGTGTGTAGCTCCGAAGATGGTGGTCGCGCTGAACCAGCTGCAGCAGGTCCAGCTGCAGTCTTCCGTTTGTGTTGGTCTCCTTGGTGTCGCGATTGCCTATTTGCTTGCTCGAAAAGTTCGTCTCCTTGATTCTCGACGGAACGCTGGGAATGCGGGACCAGTATTCGAACCCATTCACCTTCAGGTGCTTCGCCCGGTCCAGCAAGTATGGAAAGTCAAAGTTGGAAATGTTGTAGCCGATGATGATATCGGGATCTACTTTAAGCAGAAACTGTTGCCACGCGCTGAGCATCTTGTCCTCCTTTTCAAAGTCCAAGATGTGTGTGGCCACGATGGAGCTCGTCGTATCGAGGCAGAAGACGTTCCGGATGAACGGCTTCTTCTCTCCATATCTTGTGACGACGTTGGCAATCTGAATGACTGGGTCGTGGTTCGCTTCGGGAAAGATTCCTTTTCGTCCGGCGCACTCGATGTCAAAGGACAGGATGCGCAGGGGAGCCATCTTGGCCCACTCTCCGTCTGGCTTGTGTGCGATGAGGTCGAGGTAGCAGACTTCCGCCTCGATCTGGCAGTTGGATTGCTTGCTATGCTCTGGGATGAGCTTGTACGCATTTGCCGGGGCTTCCACCCAGGACATGCCTTGGATCTACCTGCTGTCAGCGCACACCAACGATAGCGAGACTGAGTTGCTTACCGAACAGTCCACCATGAACCGCAGCACGTATTGAATGTTGTCGTACGTCATGACGCCGTTTTCCCTCGCCTTCCACATCCCTTTCCAATCTGCATCGCCGCTTTCAATCGTTGCTCGCACCTTGGCGATAAACTTGGGGTCGTTGATGGTGATTTTGAGAAAGTAGCTCTGCTTGTTCCCGTTGAAGCCATATATGGTTTCTCTCGGGCACATGGATACCGAATGAATCACTGGCTGGTGCTGTGCAAGCTGCGTCTCGAGGTATGCTTTGAATGCGGCCGTATCTTGTGCTTTGAATAGCACGGGCGCTGGAACGTAAAGATAGTGCTTGAAGTCTGTGACGTGTAACATGACGGAGTTGCCCTGCTCGGTAACGCCAAAGAGCTTCACGGTAGCCCTGCCGCCGTGCAGCGTGCCCTCCTCGGCCTCGATGGACTGGAAACACAGGCTGTCCCGCTGCGGGACAAAGTCCACCACGGGGGGCCGCTCCCATACTTGGTCCTTCTCGGTATTGTTTCTCTTGAGGTCCGAGATGTCCTGACTCAGCTTCTCGAGGACCTCCGACTCGAACGCGCTCTTGGGTTGGCTGGAGCCTAGCTTGGCCCGGGGATCCTTCTGGGAGCCCGAGAAGCGCGCGGCGGGTGACGAAGAGAAGATGTCCGTCTTGCGCTTCTTGACCGAGGATGGGGTGGAGGAGATGTTCTGGCGAGAGCCTGCCTCGCCCAGCACCCGCTTCTGGGGGAGGATTGCGGTAGCCATGGTGAGCTTTTCGCGAGGGAGGTGGGTTGAGGAAGCCGATTTCGATTGTCGTTGATCATGAACAAGTCGTATCCTTTGTTTCTGGCGCTCGAATGGGTTGTGCTGTTGTACGAAGTATGGGTGGGTGCAATTAACACGACCTTGTCGGGTCCCGCCACGAGAAACGCGCCTTTCAACCGTGACGTGACGGACCCACCCCGTCTTTAATGGCCCCGGGGTTTCACGTGACTTGGCGACTTGATGCCTCGACCACCTGCCTAGGCACTCTTACGCTCCTCCACCAGAACACCCACCCTCGCGGGAAAGCCGGGTCTGGCATTTCTCAAAGCGATATGGGAACTTAAAAATGTCAAATATATACAGGAATACCCAAAATCTACGTGATTAGTCATCCGACACATCGACCGGCCGTGTGGCTCAATGGCAGAGCGTCTGGCTACGATTAGTTAACCAGAAGGTCGCAGGTTCGACCCCTGTCTCGGTCACTTCTTTTTTGCCTCTTTGTACTACCCACCCAATCCTTCACATGCTGCTGCTTGTACTTTTGATGCCAGCTACTACCTAGCCATTCAAGTTCTTTTATAATGGATTTTACTTATTTGCACACGCGTATATCTCTATTTGCACTCACCGGCTAGTCGAACCAAGCCTTTTTCCTACACCCTCTGTCTGCCCCTCTGTTCCCTCCATTCCCTCTCTATTCCCTCTGTCCCCTCTCTTCCCTGTTACGGTATATAACCGCAACCTCTCCTCCGACTGATACTATAATCTATAATCCTTGTGGTCTACAATCCTTATAATGCAGCTCGAATTTGGGGAGGTTGCTGCGTCGATAGGTGAAATCGGTATTGAACTTTACGTATCCGGGACTAAAGGTAGGCCTACGGCGAGTGCAAATAGAGATATGCGTGTGTGCAAATAGTAAAGGCTGTTTTCTTATTCTTTATTTTCTCTAGTCAAGGGTTGGCTTACTGGCGTGCTCCGAACGATGGCAACATTTGGACTTCCGCGGCCCTTCACTCCCCCTCTATCGACAGTTCGCAGCCATAGGTACTTGCCGAGACCAAGCGACATGAACCTATTCGTACCTCCGTGCGATCAAGTAAGCGAGGGAGCTGCTTTCAGATAGATAGGTAGTCAGCAAGAGTATTTGAAGCGTGCCTCGGCATTGCAAACAAGAAACAGCCACAGTAACATCAGATATTCATTCTTAAACGCATCAACATCGTCCCGTGTCACGGGGACGTCAGCTAAGCCATGCATTGGAAAGAGGAATCATCATACACGTGTGCAGGAATAGGTGGGCAGGTCGCAGAGTATGAAATGGTCACGACTTACCTTGTCCAAGCTGCGACGTTTGCGCTCGAGGCCCGTTGCGTGATCGCGCACTCGGCAGGATGGGCTTTGCAATGGAAGAACCAGTCGGCTGACGCCAGTCGTACGACTTTGCCAACAGACACCGCAACAGTCACGGAGAGAAGACGGAAAAGAGACACGATTGCAGAAACGAGCGTCTTAAATACGACGGCATCTGCACCTGCCTTGTCGTTTTAGTCATCGGGCCAGGATCGTGCAGGAAGTCGCGTGACCCAGCGTACGCCCAGCCTCGGCTGGCATTGTCTCATGTAATCGTTTTTTGGACTGATGAGAACACTATTGGTTTATAGCCCATGATCCAAATCTGGCTCCTAAGAATGCGTCTACAAGTCATGATGCGACCGTTGCTGCCCTGGTCCATCCTGCCCCCGCCGTCTTGGCACGTCTCAAACAAAAGGCAACCTCTCGCCCTCAAACGCCGTCGCTGTGCGATGCAAAGAATACCGCCCTCCAAAGCCAGTCTAGTAGTCTAACCAATAGCTGTCTGTCGCCATTGCCCATGACGATTGTGCTGAACGTGGAATACTAAACGTGAAAGATTACATGGGTGCTCTAGCTTGTCTGCTTCTGGATCGTTCCGAGGTCGCACCAGTTGCTGACGGGCTATTTCTCAATTAGCAAAGAAGTACTCCAGAGCCATGGTATGCGAAAGACTTACAAGACAACTCAGGTACTTGCACCAGCTGCACGTATTGCCGACCGTGTAAAAGTTATTCAACAGCACGATGAACACGGTAATGACGATGCAAAGGGCAGCAACTCTGACAATCCACCAGATCCACCAGAGAGGCTTTCGCCCCTTGAAGAAGCCGACAGGGCTTTTGAGGAAAGAAGGCGAGGTCGTCTCGCCTCCCGGGTTGACTGCCGCGTAAGGAATGTCGTTGGCCATCCTTCTCCTCAGGGAGTTGGGCGAGTGGAGGACGCAGACGCCGAGTCCCAGGCCCATCAGGAAGCCACCAATGTGGGAGAAGTTGTCCAAGCCCGGTAGCAGGCCCAGGACAAAAGCAATGACCATATCAAGAATGAGAAACATCAAGTCCTTGACCGGGTGTTTGCGTTCCTTCCAAGAATAGAGCAGATCGAGCAGAGTCAGCGCGATGATGCCGAAGAGGGAGCCCGATGCGCCGGTGGAAGCTATTCCGGGAGCAGCAAAGTTACCGCCCATGATGAAGCCAAAGATGCCAGCGCTGAGGTAGACGAGTAGGAAACGGATGGGGCCAATGGCCATCTCCATCTCTTTCGCTATCGTCAGCTGCATCAGCATGTTGAAGCCGATGTGGATGAGTCCCGCGTGCATGAAGATGGGAATGATGAAGCGGAACCACTGGTTGGGCTTTGGTGTCTGGTCTTGGTTGTTGAAGGTTGGGTTCGGAACGTCCCCGCCGAAGCCGCAGAGCTCAGACAGCGGGCAAACCTGGGTATCCTGTGTTGCGTTGGGGCAAAGGAAGTAAATGGGGAAGGTTGAGCCCTGGATCTCTTTGATGTTGTGCATACAGGGCGCGTATCGCGCCCCCATGTTGATCATGACTTGCGTCGACGGTCCGATCATCGGGTTGAACTGAGGCTTGATCATGATGGGTGAGCCAGTCAGGATGCCTATGAATCCGGTCAGCATGCTGGGGAGGTTTCAAATGAACTATGACGGGCAACGCGTCGTACCATTCTTGACAATCTCGCCTATGAAAACGGCGACCTGGGCGATGGTGAGAATGTACACCACCCAGGGGATCCTCTTCCTGTCGGCGCCAATCATGCCCAGCTCTCCTAGCCGGACCTTGCCCTTCTTGCTTTGCTGGCGCCCCGCCTGCGCGGCGTCTGGCGCGTCGTAGATGTGGTCATTGAAGTCGGTGTTCTTGGCAGCCTGGTCCTGCAATGGAATGTCCTCGGCAACGTGCGGCCTGGACGACGACGGCGCTCCGCCCTTGCCATAGTAGCTCGTATCTTCGTAGAGCCCCGGCTGTGACGTGCTGCCGGCGCTCCCTGAGGCGTACGGCCTCGGGTTCACGGGATACGCATGGTCGTCGAAGACGGTCTCGAACGGTGACGCGCCGGTTCGAGGAGGCTGGCCCTGGGGAGCGCCGTAGGGCCCTGGGATGTGAGACGGGTTCGGCGCTGGGTAGCCAGAGTGATAGGACGGCGCGGGCGTCGACGACTGCGGCGATGGAGCGAACTGCGCGTTGTGGTACGGCGCGGGCGAGGGAGCGTTGTCGGCAGCGTGAGGGCGTTGGTTGCCGCCGTAGTAGTAGTTGGAGGCCATGGCGGACGGCGATATGTCACAGGCGGTGACGACGTCGGGTGCGCCAGCAAGAGAAAAAGAAAGCAAAGAAAGCGACAGATGTGCCCCGACGGCCGAGCGAGTGTGGTCGTGGAAGCTTTGTCCTCCTCTTCAGCACCAAGAGAGAGGGAGAGCTGGGCTGGTCGCGCAAGGGGTCGGAGGTGCGTTTGGCCCGTTTGAGACACGGGCGGAGAGGGCGCTCAGTCGGCCTGAAGATTGATTACGTAGCGCGTCGACGCTGGCTGTGCCGTGCGGCGCTTTGATTCGACACGGCCGCTGTGGATTGCCTACAGGGCCTTGCGGTGTCTCAGCGTTTCAGTCGCGCGGGATCTCAGAAGCGCAACGGCGTCAATGTCTGCGAAGGTTCACGGGGGTAACGTGGACGGCTGCGGGATGGTGGGAGCGGCATGGAGTGAAAGAGGTTGGAAAGGCAGAGGCAAGGGCCTTTGGACCTGGATGTCGAAGTCTCGGTCAGTCAGGTAACGTGAGGTTCTGACAGGGGCCCCTTGGCGGCTGGTGGATCAGCGAGGAGGCGGACTTGGCGGATTTGCAGGGCAGTGCTGCTGATCAGATGCCTGACCTGTACATACGAGTACTGTACCGCGCCGTTTCGAATGCTGAGAGACGAGGCGCCGATGCACCGCAGCAGTGTGGCTCTGGCGAGGCGTTGGGTGCTTCTAACTTTGGAACAACAGCGCCTGGACAAGCATCTTGGCCCCCTCTCACCGCGCCTCTCTTGCACAGCTGTTTGTTGTCGTCGCGAGCTCTCCCCACTGAGAATGCCCTCTCTGGTGGAGTTTTCTGACTCGGAAAACACAGTGTCGTCAGAGGCAGGACATCCCATGTCGCCGATGCACGTGCGGACAGGTGCCAGGGACAGGCCAACAGACCCGGGTTTGGCCACAGGAGTCTGCTGTTTCTTACATTGTACGACCACATAAGCTCACTCAGAGCGATGTCGACCATTCCACTGAGTGCCAGAGCATCAATACGTTTCCTCCCCGATGAGCCCCAAGGGTCGAGCCGGATATTGGATGCCGGCTTTTGTTCATGGAACTGCAGATGGCTTACGTAGTGAAGTGTTTCCACAGCCACAGCCGCGATATAGTCGGATCTGTGGAGCCGCATACGAGATATCTGATGCATGTGGGACATCGTATTGGGCAAGGTGGTTGCAAACGTCATGACCTCTCTTCCGCTGTTGCGGCAGAGCAGATTCACATTGGACCACCCACCGCTTTCTGAAGGGTTGGCTGCATAGGTATTCGACACCTACGGTAGATTACCCGCCTCGACCTTCCAGCATGTCAGCTGGCTTCCGTCGATGCATATATATTTTGTACATATAATAACTGTTGTACACCAGCAGCATATGATGCCGCCATCGTCAAATGTCGTAAATGCGCCAGGGCCGGCCTGATCATTTCTTGTCCGGCCCTCCAGCATCGCTCGATGGCTTGGCGCCCTTGACGCCCTCGTCGCCCTTCTTTGCGCTCCCCCTCCAGTTGCCGCTAAACACCTCCGCGACTTGCTCCATGATAATGTCGCTCATTCCCTTGCCCTCTTCGAAACTCTTTCGGTGCTCCTCTGCTCGCTTCTTCTTCCAGTCTTCCTCTTCGCCACCCATCCAGATGTCCTTGACAATCGCCGCCGTCTTATTCTTCTCCTCGAGCTCGATCTGTTGCTGCTTCTGCGCTGCGTCTCGTTCCCGCTGCTCCCTCAGCAGTTTCTGTGTCCGCCTCGCGCCCTCCGGCAGTCCACTGTCGAACAGTGAGCCCACGCGGTTGCCGAACCGCCCGTAGATCGATTGGCCGGTGTATTCGTAGGCCAGCTGGTTCGTGCAGAGGGAGAACGTTCCGGCGAGCACGAAGAAGCGTATGTCCATCTTCCTCGGCGGCAGAAGCATCACCAGAGGTGTGATGACGGCTCCCGTGATGGCCGCATTGTGTATTAACGGGTTTCGGGGAGGCAGAGGAGGTTGCGGTTGCTCTTGCGCCATGGCTGCGGTGGGGCCGTGAGAGAGTCGCAGCGAACAACGGAGGGTATCTCAGAGCTCTCGTGCCAAGGGTTTGCCGTAGTCGAATCTCTTGTCTCGCAGGGTAGCGGCGGTTGGCAGCGACGAGCTGGCTGTGAAGCGCTGTTCCGACGTTGAGGTCTGCATCGCGAGGCGGAAGAAGAGCACCAACTTTTATTGCGGGCCGCAGTTCTCCAGCGGGAGCGTTCCGCGGCCTGTTCACCACAGAGGCCCTTCCCCTGTACGGGGTACCTAGGCAAGCTAGGTACCTTGAACGCAAGACGCCCTTCCATCCAGCCTGTGCCTATCCAGAAGGCCTGGTTTACTCTGCGTCAAAGCTCAGTCTGTGATTGTAAAATTAAATTATTTGCACAGGTCTTTCGACTGCATCCAATGCCGGGGCATCGCGTCTCGATTCTACCTGGTGACGTAGCGGTGCACCAGTAATAGGGGTCTGCCCCGTGCAAGTCGACCCGACTCCGGAAGACGGATTGCTCACCACGTGCAGGTTGGCCGAATGTCTTCTCCTCGCAAGATCACTCAGATATCGTTGTCTTCCATGGATTCGCGTATAACAGATCACAATAAGCTGGCGGGGTGCATGTGGCACGGTTCCCCCAGAGCCGTACGGAGTACCGGAGCGTAGAGGCCGTTGGGCCGGCACATGGCCAACATTGGGTTACCCATCCCGGGGGGGATTCCCGTGCTGCGATAACAGGGTTTAACTCTGTGCCTACCTAGGTAGACTATCTATGCCGCATTGTTGAAGTCGGGCTTTCGGCTGACAATATCTGTCATTTATCCGTTCTTCCCGTCGTACCAAATACCTACCCTCTGGAACACGCCCCCTCGTCGCCCGTGGTCCGTCCCGTCCCTTGGAGCCGACAGTGCATGAGATACAGCGACTTGGGTCGAACTGCGAGACCTGCAGCGCGAGGCCGTCGAAGTTCCAAGGATGTTCGTCCAACCACGCAGGACATGAGGTGCTGAAGATTATGCAAAGCACCCTTGGATTCTCGCATGGGAGACCAATTAACTTAGCTTCCTGCACCCCTCCATGTCCAGCTCCCGCCAGTTCGGTCGCGCATTGCTTGCTGAAGTACGGATATTGGGTGGTTGTTTGTTCGTTTGCCTGCCTGCCTGACTGGCTGCTCCAGTACGTGACTGCTTGACTACCGGGGTGCTCCCCTGGCTGTTTGCTCGATGCTACTCGTATGCGTACGGCTTCTGCATCCAAGTTACGAGTACGACGTAGGTACCGTAATATGTTGCATTCAAGGAGCCTGTCGTTGCATTTGGGCATCGGATCCTGCACGTTCTATTCCCAAACCCCGCCTGATGTGCCGATTGGAAGGTACCGACGTCAGGCAGGTACAAAGTACTCTGTACCTTAGACCATACACCAGAAGGCCCCATCCCGCAGGCGGCCAAGCCTCCAGTCCATCGTCTACGGACTACTAAAGATGCACAACAGCAAGCTTGTGTTCTGTCCCGTCAGCTCACCATGCTCGCGTTGTTTCTTCTTTCTGACGCCGCCTCCTCGTCCTCCTCCGACTCCTCAATCAGTCTCGTCACGCCGCTCGCCATCACCATTCGTACCCGTCGGTCCTTTATGTAACGCCACCGCCGCCTACTTCTCGCGACGGCGCCGTCGATGGGCTGCTCATCGCCTCTACGGGTGCCTCGAGCAGTGTCCAGCCCCCGAGGACACGGTACCGTGAGCAGAGAGGCGAGAGCTTCCGTGCGTGCTTGAAACGTCCACGCGCCTGTCCGGCTGTCGCAGATCGAATACGTCAGGGCCTTTTACGCGGTGCACTGGTCGCCAATCGCCATGCCCACCACCTCTCATCCCCCCAGCGCAGCCTCCGCAGCGCCGACCGCTTCAGCATCCGGCTCAGCTGCTGACGGGGCAGTAAAGAATGCCGCTGGCAGCGAGCAGCAGGTGAAACGGGGTCGCAGGAGCAATCCCAAAGTGAAGACCGGCTGCTCCAACTGCAAGTAAGTCTTTTGAGAAGCTCTGCGAGCCCGGCACATCCCTCGCTAACCTCCCTGGTCCCCCGATCTAGGCGGCGGCGCATCAAATGCGATGAGAAGCGGCCCGCATGTACGCAGTGTGTCAGACACAACAAAGTTTGTGCTGGCTACCCGCCTCCCAGCCGCAGTGACAGGCCAGCAGCCGATATCCGAATTGCCCCCAAGCCCTTGGTGGCGGTACAACCCCAGGGTCCTCAGCCAGCACCGATTATCGCGCCCCTGGGCATCTTGAGAGGGCCGACCGTCCTGCCGCCGCGACGGGCGTATCGGCGCAGGCAACTGATGCATCCAGAGCTTCACCCCAATCCCAACCTCTATTCTCCGACCGTTTACCACCCGTCCAACGGCTTGGCCCTGCAAAATGTCGAGGGCCTCTATTTCGACCTCTTCCGTGTTCAGACAGCATCCGAGCTGTCAGGCTACTTCAACTCGAACTTCTGGGCCCAGCGAGTCTTGCAAGAGTGCCATTCGGAAAAGGCCATCCGGCATGCCGTTGTCGCCCTCGGTGCCTTGTACAAGACGCTCAAGGAGTCCTCTCAGCCCCTTCCGACCACGGCAGCCGGCAGGAAAAGCCAGATGGACTCGGTCGTGTCCCACTGGCAAGCCGCCGTCAAGCAGTACTCCGAGGCCTGCAATGCCATGCTCTTGCTGACCGGGGAGAGCCTGCGCTCCCACAGAACCCGCCTCATGGTTAGCATCTTGCTCGCATGCTTTGACTCGTTTATAGGCGACCACAAGCAGGCTATTATTCAAATCCAGACCGGGCTCGGTCTCTTGGAACGGCTCTCCGCCCATGACGCACAGGACCGATCCCCCAGTCCGGACGGTCACGTCGAAGAAGACTTGGTCGTCATCTTCACTCGCCTGGCAATCCAGGCAAAATCTTACGACATGGCCTTTCATTTTCCGCAGCCATACGTCATTCGCCTTGCTCCCCAAGGCCGACGGGCAGACGGGATAACAACGTCGGAATCGAGCTCTCCTGGTTCGTCACCCGAAGTTTCCCTACCCTACCGCTTCGGATCGCTCTTGGAGGCTCGGTTGGCATCTGACAAGCTCTGTGAGAAACTCTTGCGCTTCATTGAACGTTTGCAGATTGCCAGGAATAATCCAAGCAACGTTCTGCCTGCGTCCTGGAAGCAGTACGGCTTGAACTTCAAGGATCAACTTGACGCCTGGACCGAGGCCTTTGAACTCATCTTCCAGTCCCGTCTGGATCCTGGTATCGGCCACCTCGAGAGATCAGGCATTTCGGCCTTGAAGATGTTTCAGATCAATACCAACATCCTGTTCATGATGATGTTCTGCGACACAGAGGTCCAGTTTGACGCCTTTCTACCTCATTTCAAAGGCATCGTGGACCTGGGCTGGGAAGTCGTAACGGCCGACGAGAGGAGAGCTGCCGCAGAGAGATGTCCCGATCCGGCCATGTGCCAGCATCAACGCGGCGTGACCAAAGGGGCTTTCACAGCAGGCGCGGTTCCTGCTCACCACATCCAACCCAGCTTCTCTGCCGACCTGGGCATCGTACCGCCGCTTTTTGTCGTAGCCACAAAGTGCCGGGAACCCAGGATTCGTCGACAAGCGATCCAGCTCTTGAGGAGCAGTGCCAGACGCGAGGGCATGTGGGACAGCGAACTGGCCGCCAACATTGGTCAATGGATCATGCAGGTCGAAGAGTTTGACGAGAACCTCCCGCCGGGCGCCATGCCGATAAAGCCGATACCCGAGGAGAAGAGGGTTATGGTCAAGACGGTTGACTTTGATCTCCGCGCCCGTTTCGCGGACCTCCGCGTCGGCACGCGGGCGTTGTACGACGGGTGCCCGGACGACCGCTTCAGAAAGACGCGCATTACCTGGTGAGGGATGTCTTGTCTTGTCAACTTGTGCATTTTGAATAGTTAATATTCGACCCCCAACCTCCCTGGATACCTACTCTTTGCTATTTTTACGGGATATGCCTAATTGGAAGCTGCATCTTGTTGTTGTTGCTACAGGCTTTGTTCATGATTCGATGCTACCCTCGTGGCTGCACATTTTTTTCTCTTCAGGGATGGTACTGTAGACTACCTAGGTACTGCATTGGCGGAGTAGGTCCTCCCAGGGGGCCCGTGTGTAACATATATTTTGTAAATTCATGGACAGATGGCGGTGCCACCGACTCCACGATGAGAGGTGCCGTTTAAATTCAAACTCGCTATTTCTCCATGTCTACCTGACCATTATACGTACACGATGTCAACAAGACCCATCATGACCCTCGTCATATCGGCGGCAAATCCTCCCTGCATATCGGGCACTGCAGCCGGAAGCGCATCCAGCCTTCGAGGCAGGCCGTGTGGAAGATGTGCCGGCACGGCGTCACCATGTATAGCCGCCGCGCGAAGACGCTCGCCACGCTGTTGCCGTCGTCGTCGCCGGCTTTGACGACGGGCACCTCGAGGACCTCCCTGCAGATGGCGCAGTCGATTACGCGGACATGTGCTCCTCCGCCGCCGCTGATGCTGCCGTGCTTCTCGGCGGTGCTGCTGGTGCTGCCGCGGCGGGTAGTAGCGGCCTCGTCGGCGCCGAGCCCGATGGGCAGGCCGCCGGCTTCGACGTTGTCCTCGCGGAGCACGGGGTGGTAGTCCCACGCCTCGGGGGTCCAGCCCCGGGGCACGCCGAACCTGGGCCCGACGACCTCCTGCGCGGCGAGGACGACGATCTGCAGCCAGACCCAGGCGCAGAGCAGGGCAAAGGCACGGCGATCGGGCTGCGCGTAGAGGAAGTTGTCCTCCTTGACCCAGAAATAGGCGACGGGGAGGAGGCGCAGGACGGACTGGCCGACGACGAAGTGCCAGCGGAGGGCGCGGCGGCAGTTGCGCAGCGTGTTGCGGCAGATCTGGGGCAGCCAGAGGGAGAGGTAGGCGGCGGCGCAGAGGTTCAGGAAGAAGGCCCGCGCGCGGGGGTACCACGTCGTGGAGGAGATGGCGAGGAAGGAGACGCAGAGGCTGAAGAGGATGAAGCGGCCGACGATGGACTGGAAGGTCTGCGTCTGCGTCTGGCGCGGTGAGGGGGTGGCGGTCGTCGTCCGGGGCACGGCGGATGCGGCGTCGGCGATCTCGGCGTCGATGTCCTGGTCGGAGGGGATGATGATGGGCTCTGATGGAGGCCGGAGCAGAGAGCGGCTCGCCGTCACTGGACCAGGCAAGATCGGTCCCATCGGGTCGGGAGTCAGGGGAGCAGACGTCGCGGAGCTGGTTGCTCCGCTGGAGTCGCTGCTCGAGCCCTGGCCCTGCTCGCGGCGACCACGACTCTCCGGCGCCTGGACCTCGTGGATCTTGGCCAAGAAGCTCCCGCCGATGGTCATGGACAGGAAGGACGCAAACATGAGCGCCAGCGTCGGCAGAAACGTCGCCGCCGCAGACGAGACCCATGTTGCTGCTGCAGTGAAGGTCATGCCGTCGACGACGACCATGGCGCTTATGGTCCAGAAGCTGATGCGCCCCATGGTCGACGGCGTAAAGGACTCCTTCATCTGGTTCTTGAGGAGGCGTACCTGAGCGAAGACGACGAGCGCATAGACGAGCATCCACGTCTTAACCTGGTGGGTGTGCACCTCCGTCTTCATGCCGACGAGGTGGTCCGCCTCGCTGGGCGGGAAGTCGGGAGGTCCCTTGGTCTCGAGGAAAAAGGCACAGTCAGGCGAGTATATCACCGCCGACATCTGGAGCCGCGGGACGGAGTGGATAGGCGCGCCCTGTGGGTTCTGCAGCTCCGACTCTATCGCGTGGATGACGTCCTCCATGTTCTCCGTCTCGAGGTCCAGCGACTCCTTTCCGAGCCCCTGCCGGATGGGCGGGTGGACCTGCGCGTACATGACGAACTCGCAGTGCGGCGACGGGTACGCCGTGTACAGCGGGTTGTCGACGTCCGAGTTCCACGGCACGTTCTGGTCGATGTAGATGTTCTTCTGCTTCTTGGCCACGACGCGGTTCAGCGTCTGGTTGAGCAGCCGCTGGCTGGACTGGAAGAAGTCGGCACTGGGCGTGAGGTGCGGCAGGCCGAAGATGCCCTCGAACTTCTCGCTCGTCGTGGTCATGAGAATGACGCCCTGCCGCGGCCAGTGGACGCCCCAGAGCCGCATCTCCCAGTTGAGGCCCGAGCCCGTCGTGTCCTCAATGGTCGCGACGCCCTTGACGTTGCGGATCATGCCCCCCGAGAGCGGGGTGCTACCCTCTGCGCGCTCGTCGTACGTGGTCACCGTCTTGTTGCCCTCGAGGCGGATCATCATCCTCCCCGTGTCTCCGGTCATGTTCCGCGCCCAGTCGACCTTGTCGCCCATCCAGTCCATGGACGGGACGCTCCGGCTCAGGTTGTAGCTGTCGTAGGCCCTCGAGGCCGAGCCTTGTCGGCGCACCCATCCTCCGCGAAGCGTCCCAGACGCATTCGCCCACACGGCCTCTCCCTGGGCCGTATCCCAGCGCTGCTCTCCCCGGACCGGCGGTATCGCATGTCGGCTGAGCGCCAACCCCTTCTCCCTGAACCGGCCCAGGTCCTCCCATGCAAAGCCATCCTGCTCTCGGAAGCCAGTAAGGTTGAGGTACTGGGCCGTTGTCGCATCCTCCTCTTGTCCGGTCGGCGGCGCAAAGTCGCCCCAGCGAGTCTGGTTCAGCACGTCGAGCGCATCGTGGTACCTCGCGAGCCGCTCGGCCGCCAGGTCCGACAGCGCAAGCGACTGGTTCGGGTACTCTCCTTCCGGGAAGAGCAGCCAGATGAGGAGGAGGACGAAGAGCAATCCTGCGGCCGGGTGTTGGGTTTGCGGCATGCCGTCGTCGGGGACGCGGGGGTTAGCGCGCCGTCATTTCTGTAGTGTTTCGTCAGGGCGATGCCGTCGGCAGCATTTAGTGGTGGTCGTCGTCGTAGTCTTCGTATGAAAGAGGTTGTGTTAGTGCAAGGTAGGAACGGTTTCGTTGACGCTCGTGATGATGACGTTGCTCGGAGCTCTACCCATGGGTCGGGCCACGACGGATTGGATGCGTCCAGGGCGCAGTGGAGGTCCGGGTTGCCGCCACCTATAGCGGGACCGCAGCGCATCAAATGCTGTGGCTTGCCGCCTACGACCACTGTAACAAACACACACCACCAAGACCACCTCCAAAGCGACCAAGGCAACCAGGAGACGGTGCATCTCGTCTTCCGTCCAACTCTCTCATCGAGGCTGCCCCGGATTCTGGCAATACTCGGGCCTCTTAGCCACAGCCTCCCCTGTCCAGCGCCGAAACCATGGCCTCCGACGAGCCCGAGCCCAGCACAGCCGACCAGGCCACAGTACGTCCCCTGTTCAACCCCTCCATGAACTGCTCATTCTCAACAACGCCGTGGGGGAGATACCTTTCCTGAACAACCGCTGATGAAATCTACAGTCACCCGAGACTTCGAATGCGGACGTTACGGCCGCTGTTGAGGAACTGCTTAACTCGCTGTCCAACAAGTTTGCCGGCGTATCATCAGAGATCTTCGCCAAGAGTGAGTTCATCAGGACGGCTTGTATTAACCGCCGTCGTAGCCAAGCAGATGCTAACTCGCAATGCAGTGGACGAGATGTCACGAAGACTAGACAACTTGGAAGCTGCCTTGCTGGAGAGCAAAGCCAAGGATGCGGGGCCTGCAAAGCCGCAGTAGGACAATACGACGGACCTGGAAGTCAATGATCATATCACAAGAACCACATCACGGAGGAGATGATTCAGGTACCACGACAATGAATGGAATAAGCACTCTGAGCGACCTTTTACAATTATTTCCTTGACATTCATCATGAAGTTGTACAAGCGTTTGTTCTATTTGCAACATGTTGTTACCCATATCCCGTCCGCGGCATGAATGTGCCGTTTACAGCTCGTCCTTGACCTCCTCGGCCTTCTCCGCAACCTTCTCGACAAACTTTCGCAGGACATTCGTCTTGCGCTGGAGCTCGTCACGCTTTGTGGGGGCAAGGCCTCCCTTGGACAGAATGCCGTCGAGTCTGGCGAGCTCCTTGGCGGCGTAGCCCTCGCTGCTGTTGAGCTTGTCAAAGACGCGGACATAGTACTCTGCGTACTTGTACTGGGCATCCTTTTTCAGCTTCTCAGCCTCCTTCTTGACCTCAGCTGCGACGTCGGCAAGCTTATCGCCACCGAACAGCTTGGCCACAAGAGAGTCAAGAGAGGCAACGGTTCCGGCAACGGCGTCGAGGCCACCGCCAGGGACTCGGTTGGTGCCGGCCTTCTCGTTGATCCACTCGATCAAGTCCTTCTCGGAACGTCCGCCCTGGTACAGAACACCCTCCTTGCTGCCGGCAGGGAACCACTTGATGGTGGGGAAAGAGCTCACGCCCTGCTCCTTGCTGAGGGCCTTGCTGTTGGCAGCCTCAGCGTCCACTTTGGCGATCAAGACATTGGCATCGTTGACGAAGTCGGCGGCAACAGTCTCCCAGGTAGGAGCAAGGGTCTTACAGTCTTTAGGCCTCTCAGTCAGCCATCAATGCTATCAAAGTGCCATGCTCTCGATGTACTCACGTCCGCACCACGGCGCCGTAAACGCAACCAAGACGTTCTTGTCACCGCCAATCGACTCGGGGAACGTCTTGTCGCTAAGCACGACCACGCTGCTAGGCATCTCGAGCTTCTTCTTGGCCTTCAAGCCAACCTTCTTGGCGATGAACGCAGACAGGCTCTCCAGGTCGCGGCCCTCGTTATACTCCTCCGGCTTGTCCGACTTTCCGTCAAAGTACTTCAAGGTCGGGAAGCCTTGGATGCCGAATCGCTTTCCCAGGGAGCGCTCCGCATCGGCATCTACCTTGGCGATCTGCACCTTGTCCTTTGCATGCTCAAAGGACAGGGCCAGCTCCTCCCAGACGGGCGCGAGCTTCTTGCAGTGGCCGCACCACGGGGCGAAGAACTCGATGAGCGTGGGCTTGCCCGACTTGAGGACGACCTTGTCAAAGTTGGACGGCGTGAGGTCGATGACGGCGGACTTGGCGGCTGCCACGGCTGCCACGGCGGCGAGCACGAAGCTCTTGATGAGGACCATGGCGGGCGGATTTCAGTAGTGGGACGAGATGCTGCGGTTGGACAGTTTAGATGACGGGACAATACATTAAATAGCACGGAATCACGAGAGGAATTGGACTGTACCTAAATGTCACTTGAGATTGAAGTATGAATGCGAAGAGAATGCAGCCAATGATGCTTTGCAATCCGATGCCAGAGATGCCAGGTTGCAATGATGAGCTCAGCTGGAGCCTGGAGGTGGCAGTCCGTCAGCTAGCGCAGGCCGGCGGAACAAGCCCCACGCAAGCTCTGGCTCCGATAAGCCGCACGGCCAGGGGTACGCACGTGATGATAAGCACCCCCAGTGCACCGCGATGGCCATCACGTGACCAACACCAGTCCCTCGCCGGGCCCGCTCACGGGCTGGGGCTGCCAACCCTCCAATCGGTTGGCGGTACGTCGCGAGAAAATCACACAAAAATTCCCGCCCACTTCCCAACCCTCGCGAAATCTCCCACCTCACCCAGCAGCTTTCGGCCATCAAACACCGCAACCATGTCTCACGAAAGCGTCTGGAACTCGCGTCCCCGAAACTACGGCAAGGGCTCTCGCAGCTGGTACGATTCCTGAATGAGCATTTTCTCTCTGCCCCCCCCGGCGAGGCAGACCCGATCGAGCGTTACAACAGAGCACTAACCTGGACGATTTGTATAGCCGCGTCTGCAAGCACAAGGCCGGTCTGATCCGAAAGTACGACCTCAACCTGTGCCGTCAATGCTTCCGTGAGAAGGCCAAGGACATCGGCTTCAACAAGGTATGCAAGAGCGAAACGATACGAGGCCCTCTCGAAACGCGGCTGCGACACGACACGAGAGCCGGGAAGACTGACGAGATTCTGCGCAACAGTACCGATAGACGAGCATTACGATTCCGAGAGGGAAAGGGGAACGGCGGTGGAGGATGCATTGCTTGACAGCAGTCATGATGGCCTCGCGAAAATCTCTCAGAGGGCGGCGGCCGCTTGGAACCGGAGTTTAATGGCTTGCTTGGTTTTGAGGAAGATCGTGCGTCTGACGAACATCCTCCGAGGATAGACGAATACCAATTACATTGGAACCATATTTCTCGCGAACCCTCACGAATGCCGCCGAATGCCGATACTCTGCTTCCACGAGTCCGGACATGTGATGCCACCGAGCACGACGACTGAATCGAATTGCCCAACCACATGGAGAACTCGGCCACGATGCTGCCGTTGATCTGTGGAGGCGTGGGGGCTCGCTTCCACCCAACACAGTTCGTACGCAGTGTTGTCGGATTGAGGGGCATTGATTCATTTACGAAAATTGTTCCTGTGACCGTGTAGAGCGCGAGATTGACGTTTGTAGTCTTACATCGTCTATTACTGCCTTCCCCTTTTGCCCGTCTAAATTACACATATCAAGACAATGGGAAGAAGCAGAGTGGAGATCCTCCAGGTCCCATCTCGGGGAATATACATGAGCCAATCTTGACTCGAACCATGGGACTTGGTCCGTCGCAGACGCTCGTTACGTCGTGACCCAACCCAGGGGCATCGAACAGCCCCTTTTTTTCGCATCCGCGGGCTCAACCGCGTGATGTCGCTCACTCCTCGTCTGCATACCCCTTACTTGATGATGCGGGTGCACAGGCCGGTGGCCACAGTCTTGCCGCCCTCGCGGATGTTGAATCGTTGTCCGACCTCGATGGCGTTGGGGTTCGTCAAGGTAACAACCATCTCAACGTTGTCGCCGGGCATGACCATCTTGGACGAAGCGTCCTCGGTGTTCTCAGGGAACGTCAGGTCGACAGACTCGTCAGAGGTTCGGAGATAGAGCTGGGGGCGGTAGTGCTCGTGGAAGCCAGTGTGGCGACCGCCTTCCTCCTTGGTGAGAACGTAGAGCGAGGAAAGGAACTGAGTGTGCGACTTGACGGTGCCGGGCTTGCAGACGACCATGCCACGTCGGACATCCTCACGGCGGATACCGCGGATGAGAAGGCCAGAGTTGTCACCAGCCAGCGACTGCTCACAGGACTTCTTGAAGGTCTCGATGTCGGTGACCTTGGTCTTGATGACCTCCTTGCCCTTGCCAACCAGCTCGACTTCCTCGTCGCGCTTCAGGATACCGCGCTCGACACGGCCAGAGACGACGGTGCCACGGCCGGAAATGGAGAAGACGTCCTCCACGGACATGAGGAAAGGCTTGTCCATGTCACGCTCAGGGGTGGGAATCCACTCGTCGACGGCCTTGAGCAGCTCGTCGATCTTCTGCTGACCAATCTCGGGCTTCTGGTTCTGGAGAGCCATCAAGGCGGAGCCCATGATGACGGGAGTCTCGTCACCCTCGAAGCCGTAGGTGGTGAGGAGCTCTCGCATCTCCATCTCGACAAGCTCCAGCATTTCAGGGTCATCAATGGCGTCGACCTTGTTGACGAAGACAACGATCCTCTGGACGCCGACCTGCCGGGCAAGCAGCAAGTGCTCTCGGGTCTGGGGCATCTGACCATCGGAGGCAGCGACGACAATGATGGCACCGTCCATGTTGGCGGCACCAGTAATCATGTTCTTAATGTAATCGGCATGGCCAGGGCAGTCGACGTGGGAGTAGTGGCGGTTCTCGGTCGAGTACTCGATGTGCGCGGTGGAGATGGTGATGCCACGCTTCCGCTCCTCGGGAGCCTTGTCAATGGCGCCATACTCGAGGAAGTTGGCAAAGCCCTTCTCGGCTTGCCTCTTGGTGATTGCGGCTGAGAGAGTGGTCTGGATGCCTAGATGTTAGCCAATGCTAGGTGACGCGCGACATTTCGCTCCGTTGCGCACCTTGCCGTGATCGACGTGGCCAATTGTGCCTATCCCAGGTTGTCAGCATTCAGACTCAATGCCCAAACACAACAGAAGCGTCGCGTACCAATGTTTACGTGGGGTTTCGTTCGCTCGTAGACGGCGTATGTGCGGTAGAGGTTGAGGATGCCAGCGGCGTTTTGGCTCTTGATGGCGGACTGAAGGGGGCTCGCACGGCCGGTCTTGAGGCCGTGTCGCGCGGTCCGCAGGAACGGCGCAACCGATCTGAAGGCGGTCGACATCTTGAGCCGCAATTATTAAAGGAATACAGCTGCCGAAGAAGGGAATGAGCGGAGCGGAGAGGGACGTGGGAGGTTGAACGAGGGAGAGCTTCAAAGCAACCGTCGGATTGGAAGGCTGCGAAATTTTTATGAGCTCCTCTGGCTGCCAGCATGCTAGAGCGACAGGGGCAGCCGACGGGGGGCGTGGTCACGTGAGCGCCCGAGGTTCCGTCGTTGAAGACATGTGTAAGTGACGAAAGAGAAGTCGCATACATTAATCTTTCAGGGGATTAGTTACCCTGGTCTGAAAAGCGTTTGAATTTCCGTTCCCGCCGATTCGAGTCTGCATACTCCCCCAATTGGGGTAAAAGGTGGCTTTGCAGATAGCCTTGTCACGATTTGGTCCAGGCACCGTCAAAGCCGTCCGGCGATGCATGGCAGAGTTTAGAGTCCAAGCTCTGGCAGCTCTTCCATTCACAGTGCTCGCACTCTTTAGTTCTCATGACCATTGGCAAGAATACAATAGCATGGACAAATAATGGCTCATCTGTCGGCATCGCCGTGGTTCTTTAAATGCCAACGGCGCTCAAAATGGGTCTAGAGATTCAAAGTGGTTCTCGGCCGGCAGTGGCGGGACTGTCGGCAGCAGCTCGCTAAATTTCAGTTAGTGTTCACTGAGGCGTGCAGGGTCCGCATGCGACATATAACCGTCGACGTCGCATCAACAAACACCTACGCAACTACTGCATCACTCCCTTTACATTTCATCTTTAACCTCACTCGACGCCCTAGAGATTCTGTACCTTACCTACCTATACATATCTACTTCGCGCAGCTTTACCGGAACCGTTGCTGCTGCCATCGTGGCCAACACGTCCTTTGAGAGCAGGGTCCACCAGACGCGAACAATTTTGCATCCCAGGCCCCCTAGGCACTTCTCGCCTCTCATCGCTCACCCACTCACTCATCGCCTGTGTTATCCATCGCCGACGCATCATCCTCACTCACAACAATGGCTCAACAAACACCCCAACCGGAGTCGAACCAGCCGGGACTCAATGTGCTGGGCAATCTCGCCGGTCGCCTCGCCGAGTACGGCCACAACGCCAGCAACAACCTCTCCAACGCCTTCACCGACATGTCGCTCCAGTCGTGGATCCGCCTCGTCGTCATCGTCGGTGGATACATGCTGCTGCGGCCCTATGTCATGAAGTTGGGCAGCAAGTTTGCCGTCAAGAAGTTGGAGGAGGAGGACGCCAAGTCCAAGGCCAAGGACAAGATCGACCCGGACATGACCCCCAACGAGTTCCGCGGCATCAAGGAGAAGCTGTACCATGCCGAGGACGAGGGCGAGGGCGACGGGACTGGCGCGGACTGGGGCCAGAAGGCGAGGGCAAGGCAGCGACAGATGCTCAAGGATCTGCTCGAAGAGGAGGAGAGGCGGAGGGCTGCCGAGCATGAGGACGCGGATATCCAGGAGTTTCTGGAGGACTAAAACTGCATTGCCTTGGGAGTCGGCTTGTATTTGGTGTTACCGGCGGGGAAGGGGGTTCGTGACTGGCAAGAGTTTTCAACGCGGGAGCATGTTAACATTCGTTGGACGGCGGATTGGACAATGAGTTAGTTGTGCTTTGGCTTACATGCTCGACGAGTCGCCTTGTTGTAAGATACTGCGGGAAGGATGGCAAACTATCACTGACCAGGGCCAAAGCAGCCTCCTATGTGCGCAGTCTCACCGCGTAATTATGTCCCGGTCCCTTTACAGTGAGGCTATCCTGTGACCTGGTAGGGTGTTACACCAAGCCAGAGCTGCCTTGCCTGAAGGATGTGGCGTCACACCACTTGGCCCAGGACATCTCGTTGATATTTTGCGAAAGGCGTCTGTCGGTCGAGGAATTGAATTTTTGCAAATAAGAAACATTCGAAATCAAATGAACGTATGCCGTAATATACCATCACCATGCCGTGCTCAGTGTGACAGCATCTAGCGGTGTTATGAGCGAGAACGAAGATCAAGTTCGGATACCAGCCAGGGTATTTTGGGATGCGGCTGTACTAAAGGTGATAATGTATAAAAATAACCCAAGTCTTGTGATCTATGGTCGCCTTGCGCAAAAGTCCGTCATGTCGTGTAACGGTGCAAAGCAGGGCTGCTTTGCCTTCAACCGCAGTCTTCAGCAACGGGGCTGGTCCAGGGTAGCTCAGTAGGTACCTAGGTAGCTTCCAGAACATGGGCAAAACGTGGAGCCGCCCACGCCCAGGAGCGGGGACGCTGAGGGGTCGGGTGCTGAATGTCAGGCTATGCTTCTATGACAGGTCCACTGACGATGTCATCGTCACCTGCGGTTGGCTGCGCCTCGGGCCGCACCATCGACGCTTTGCATTCCATCTCGCCCACCATCCTCCAGTCACAAACCGTCCGCTCTGCTTCATTTCTTCACAGCAGCGGAAGCTTGTGACTAGTGGCGGGCCTTTTCTTGCTAGCCGCCCTCGTCTCCCCCGTTGAGCGCCACTCCGTCAGCTGTCTCGCGGTGAAGCTGATCGTAGCTTGTGCCGTCTTGCTTCTGCTACTCTGGCTGTCGATTCTGCTCCTTGCACCGTCGTCAGGGCACCGGGGAGCACAAGCACAGCGGCGTCGACACCACGCGGGCCACCGGGCGAACACGTCGCCCCGGTAACACTTTCTGTGCGCTTCAATCTGCTTGCGATGCCTGCCGCCCGGTTGGACAAGTGAGACAGCAAAATGGAGGACTCGCTCAACATCCAGAACCTCCTCCAGACGGGGTACTTTACCACTTCGCGAGCCAAGAATCCGTGCCAGTCCGTACACTTCCCCTTCCGCCCTTTGTGCGTTGCTGACTATCGGGGATAGAACCTCGCCACAGCCGCAAACGCCCCCGCTTTCACCGCGTGTCTCGACAGCAAACAAGCACGTCCCACGGTCGCTTGACCGCAGGTCGCCCTCGCGCCGATCCTATCCACCACCTCCCAGTGTTGAAGATGAAGTGGTTTCGCTGGCAAAGGAATATGGGACCCCCCGTACCAGTAGCGCCTCTGATGGGGAGCCACAGTCAAGAGGCGACATCGAACAGTACCCAATCATCATGGAAGTCCACGAACATAATCCGGAGCGGCGGTTCGTGATATTGAACGAACCGCCGGATGCAAGTTCGGAAGCCAAGACAGCCGAAAGCAAGTCCCCGAGAACACCTGCACCGGAAGACAATGCCTCGTCCAAGACAGACACTGGCCGAAAGTACGAGCCCCCGGGCAAGGAACAGCCAAGAGCTGATAGTGCGAAGCCCGGCCTGCAACGAAGGAGGAGCAGACAGGATCTGCCTCCGCTGGAGACCGACATGCGCCCTACTCGGCCACCCGAGCACCACCGGAGCCGGTCCAGTGCCAGTGCCAGCCGGCCCGACTTTTTCTCTCCTCGCCAGTCGCGGCCATACGGGGACCAACTGCTCTCCCCGGAGATCATACAGAGTGGGCTTGGTGGGCGAGAGAAAGCATACCGGGGCCTGGGCCCATCATCCACCTCTGGTGGACGCTCACCAACTCGACAAAGTCATGTCGAGACGAGCGATCGAAGACGGGATGAAGAGTATTACAGGAGGAGACCAACGGGCTCCACGGCTAGGCGGTCTGAGTCGAGCTACGAAGCTGGTAAATCATCGAGAAGAATGTCAAACGAATGGTCGAGCGAATCTCGAAACCGAAAAGACCCCTCGTCGTCTCGCAGCGAAAGGAGAGACAATTCCCAGCCCTACGGGCGAAGCAATGGAGAAAAGGCAAAGGCTTCTCCGCCTCGCGCGTCTCGGGAGCCGAGCCGTTCAAGCGGTGAATACGCAAAGGATTCGCACACATATTCGTACACGCAGAACAAGCCAATCGTGGTTCAAGAAGGACGCCCGGCCGGCGCCAGCTCGGACAGGGATACCAATGGTACCGGGAAAGCCAGGTCACGCTCTCGAATGAGCACAGCGCCTCTTCCCTCGCCGAGTCAAGCGGCCTTCGCCACAGCTGCTGCGGCTGCCGCGGGTGCTGCCGCTATGACACCTCGAACCTCTGTCACATTCCTGGTAGATGGTGAACGGAAGCGGCCAGATGGCCCGAGAGCACAACTGCCATACCCGGATGATGATGATCATATTGGCCTCGGAATCGACGATGGCGATGTGGCTCCAGATCAAGTAACGCCAAGGCCGATCCCTATTGTGTCTATGCCCCAGCCCTCACCCGTCCTTACTTCGACCTCCGAACGACCGCCTGACGCGATCAAAGCGACTTCGCCAGCCGTTACTCCCACAGCAACGCCGGGATCTTGGCAAATACCGTCTTTCGATCCCGAGAGGGACGGACTACGTGCCGACGGTGGCAGGCCAGTTGGCTCGTACCGACGCTACTCAGAAAGCAAAGACAAAGATGGGCCAGAAGGACTCCCTGAGTGTCCTCGCATAAATCCCGTGGCCGGGATGATGGACTGGCTCACGCTGCCTCGTACAGACTTCAATATCTGTCCCACCTGCTACGAGACTGTCTTTGCCAAGTCCGAGTTTCGAACACAATTTCAACCTATGCTTCGTCCGACAGGAGAGGCCATTGCCTGTGACTTTGGATCGTCTGCTTGGTACAGGATTGCCTGGCTCCTGACGGAGAAGCACGAAACGCCAGATTTGCGATTGTTTTACCAAATCGCGAATGTGGTGACCTCGTCACGCGCTGAAACGTGTCCCGGCAATCGCAAAGCGGCTCGCAACTGGCTGACAGTCAAGGACCCGTACACGAAACGGCCAGTCCCTGAGTTCGCGGTTTGCTATGAGTGCGCAAGGACGGTTGAAGTTTTGCTACCAAACCTAACCGGAGCGTTCGTCCCGCTGGAGTCCAGGTCAGAGCCGACAAAGGACATCTGTGCCCTGCATTTCGCGCCAAAGAGAAAACAGTTTGTGCTGTATTTCGATGCGTTGGAAACAACATCGGATAAGGCGTTTGTGGCCAACCAGGCACCAAACATTGCAGACCTGGCCCGGGACCTGCGGCAGCTCAGCGTCGGCAGCGAGTGCCGTGAAGACAGCCCCGTACACGACGGGTACTGGCACGTCATGCAATTTCTACCCCAATTTACCGTGTGTGGCGCGTGCTTCGATGAGGTTGTCCGTCCAAAACTTGGAGAGGGAAACACGATTGTTCGGAACTTCTACATGGATCCGCAAAGGCTGCCGTCGGGAACGTGTCAACTCTATTCTCCGAGGATGCGAGAGATATTCCAGAAAGCCTGTCGACGGAGAGATCCCGGCTATCTGAAAGAAAAGGTGCTGGAAAGACGGAACATCGAGGCCGACATCTTCGACAAGCTTCTTAAATTGGATAGAGCACAGCGAAGCGATGCATGGACAGAGGAACAGGTGGAAAAGCTGGTTCGGGAATGGAAGAGGTGGGAATAGAGAGACGGCTTTTTGGACAAGACAAAGCTTGAAGATTCTATCCAGCTACGCGATGATGTAAGCATACCTAACGATTTAACGATGCAATGGATAAAACGGCAATAAGATAGATGGGATACTTGTCAGCAACCTGTCTTGCATGCAGTGACTTGGATCGATGTACTTGGATCGATGTCGTCTCTATCATTGATAGAAAAGTGGAACCTGCGCCTGCCATCTCTCAATGACAGTGTTAGAATACCCACCGACTGTCCTTCGCACCGTCTGGGGTGCAACGCACCAATCACGTGTGCAGCCCCCACCCTCGCTTAAGGTACGTACCGCACGCAGGCTTAGGGTCTCCGCCCACGAAAGTGCAAGGAAAATTCCCAGGTGAAATTTATCGCGAGCCCGAATTCCAACCTCCATCTCCATCACTCAATTTCGACGCCGCACGACGACCGAGGTGAGCCGCCCGCGCCTTTGCAGCAACGACTGCCCGACCAATTCGAATCAATACTGACTCTGACTCTTCTTCAGGTCCAAGTCCCACCTTCACAATGGCTTCGCGACCTACCGTCTCCATCATCGGCAAAGATGGTGCTCCCACGGGAGCTACCCATCCCATCCCCGCCGTCTTCACCAGCCCTATCCGACCGGATATCGTCCAGCAGGTGCACACCGGCATGGCCAAGAACAAGCGCCAGCCGTACGCCGTGAGCGAGAAGGCTGGTCACCAGACCTCTGCCGAGTCTTGGGGAACTGGTTAGTGACGCCTTGGAATACGCGGAGGGGCAGCGCAAGATGGACAACGGAGGGCCGGTTGGGAGTACCGATGGCCCTTCAAATCTGCGCTGCTGCCTCAAATAGTTGATTGATCCTTGGGCTGACAATGGAAAACACCAGGCCGCGCTGTTGCCCGTATTCCCCGTGTCTCTGGTGGCGGTACCCACCGTGCCGGCCAGGCTGCCTTCGGTAACATGTGCCGCTCCGGTCGCATGTTCGCCCCTACCAAGATCTGGCGCAAGTGGCACATCAAGGTCAACCAGGGCCAGAAGTAAGCAACTGTCGAACTCGTTGGATGGAGGCGGAGAAGCTAACAAGAATTCCAGGCGATATGCTACCTGCTCCGCCCTGGCTGCCTCCGCCGCTGCCCCTCTCCTGATGGCTCGTGGCCACCAGATCATGACCATCCCCGAGGTTCCCCTCGTCGTCGACTCCGCTCTGTTCGATGCCGGTGCCATGGGCCGCACTGCCGCCTCCCTGGGTCTCCTGAAGGCCGTCGGTGCCGGTGCCGATCTCGAGAAGGTCAAGGGCTCCAAGAAGCTCCGTGCTGGCAAGGGCAAGCTCCGTGGCCGCCGCCACCGCCAGCGACGTGGTCCTCTCGTCGTCTACGCCCCCGAGACCGACGGCAAGGAGCTCGTCCAGGGCTTCCGCAACATCCCCGGTGTTGAGACGTGCCCCGTCACCTCCCTGAACCTGCTCCAGCTGGCTCCTGGTGGCCACCTGGGCCGCTTCATCGTCTGGACCTCCGCCGCCTTCAAGGCCCTCGACGAGATCTACGGCTCCACCACCGTGCCCTCTGCCCACAAGCGCGACTTCCTGCTGCCTTCCAACGTCGTCTCCCAGGCCGACCTGACCCGCCTGATCAACAGCTCCGAAATCCAGAGCTCCCTCAACGCCCCCAAGGGCGAGGCCATCACCCGCCGCGGCGCTGTTCAGAAGAAGAACCCTCTGCGCAACAAGCAGGTCATGCTGCGCCTGAACCCCTACGCCTCCGTGTTCGCCCAGGAGTCGCAGAAGAAGCAGCAGCAGTAAACCAACCTCGCTGGGTGTGCAGTTGGGTTGGAAGTGTTGGAGGGCTGGAATTTCACGGTTTAGTTTCGAGGCGTAATGGCTTCTGGACGGTCGAGCTCTTGAATGAAAAAGGAGATTTGACGACTACTTCGTTTCGTCTACACTGTTCGTGATCCCATTGATTCTGTGAGCCATTGAATCGCCAACTTGCGTAAACTCTACTAGGGTAGGTATCCATCCAATCCAGCCCCAGCCATGACGACGGGGTGCTGCTCTTGTCCTTGAGGCCGTTAGCAGCCTACGAAGTAGCCCAAATTTGGGACTGCTTGAGGTCTTTCTACGCTGGGAGCCGAATGCTCCTCGACGAGGTCTTCCATCTCTCTCACACTCTGAATGCGCCAAAACCCTCGTACCGCGTTTGTCAGCCTCCTGGAGCAGGCGTCTATGTTCTCGTCGCTCTCCGCAGCGAAACATAATCGCAGATACGCCCAAGCTCGCCGTTCCGTAACAGCCGGAGTTGCGCCAAACATGGAACCAGGCGCTGGCAGGACAAGATGAGGTTTGCGGGTGCATAATGGAAGTAAAGCAGCGGCTAGAGCAGGGCCATCAACGACATGACGGGGACGGTGATGCCTTTGGCCTGCCACAGGGGGTGCGCCTCAAAGTGGACGCGCACCCAGACGAACATGCCCCCACGAGGCCAGGTGAAGGAGAGAAGGCGGGTCTTGGTGACGACGCCCCAGTCGGTGTCCGAGTCGTCTACGGGGATGGGTTGCTTGAGTTGGTAGACGCCGGCGTCGAGGATGGTGCACATGCGCATCATGCGACGCTCGTAGACGCCGCGAAGGCCCGCGAGCCAGCGGACCCAACCGCCCACCTGCCAGCCGGTAAAGGTGGCGCGTTTCTTGGGAGGGAGGGAGAGGAAGGATTTGAGAGTCTCGGGTTGAGGCCCGATGAGCACTTCGACGATCATGGATTGGACGAAGCCGGATGGCTGTTGGGTGGAGGTTTCGGTGGTTCTGGTATTCGAGTCAGGGAAAGATGACATCGAGTAGGGGTGAATGAGAAAGAGGCATACCGTTCGAAGCGCTCGATGAAGGCGGGTTGTGCTGTGATCCAGCCCAGACAGCCAGGGCAATGGTCTTGGAGAATGTATCGAGACGAAGGACCCTCCCCTCGATGTCGAGACTCAGATACGAGGGCACGAGGGAGTCGATGAAGCCGAAGCCACTTGGCTTGGCTGGCTTATACGGCTTGCTGGTAGGGGGCGGTTCCTGGCCCCTCGACTTTGCCTCTGCCGCAGCGGCGGAAGGAAACTGGAGGCACCAGTACGGGTCATCCTCGATGATGATGATGTCGTATTTGCAGCAGAGGGCATGTATCTCCTCCCTTCTTTGCACGGAAAGCACGCCGCCCGTCGGGTTCTGCCCTATGCTGCGAGATTGATAGTGCCCCATCACATCGGATCGGGGTGTTGATTTGCTCACGTCACCGTGTATATGAAGTGTGGACGTCGTCCCTTGGCCGGATCCCAGTTCTCCAGCCAATCCTGTAGTCCGCCTGGGCCGGTGGCTAGCATGCCCTCCTCGTCGACCTCGACGGGCACGACCTGCACACCCCTGGGCTGGACGTTTGCGAGCGCGTTGTTGTAGACGTACAGCTCGCAGAGCAGAATGATAGGAGAGGCGGGTATCCGCCCGCTGTGTCGTACTGCAGCACCGTCGTGAGTTCGATTTTGTTTGAGGGATCGGCCTGTTGACTTGTATTTAGGACCGTGACGTGAGAGTCGGCTGGCGGCTTGGAAGGTTTGATCAATGCAGACGCCGGCCCATCGCTCGGGTCGTCGGCGGACGGTTTCCATCGTTTTGGATCTGCGACTTGGGCTTCGAGCGTTTCAAACGGAAAGTACGATGCGTTGGGAAGTCCTGTAATTCGACAGCTCACGCGAGTTCAAGTCAGCGTTGTGACTCTTGCAACAGATACATGTAAATCTCGGCTGAGCATCCGGGGTAAAGTGACACAACAAATTGGACCTCCGGGCCTGGCTCCGGCCTCCACGATAGCGAGCCTTGGAACCACCATCGACAGAACTTGGAGGGGGATAAGTCGGATCAATGGGGAGCGAGACGGCCTTTGGCTTCTTGGCCCAAACTTGCCTTATCCACCTGTTTAAGATGCCTGCCGCCACGCTACCTTAGTGTGAACCAGGGATATCAGTTATAACTTATCACACACATCCCTTCTGGTGTGCGAAGCCTCCAACCTTGTACTCGCCGCACATTTCCCCTATTCCTTACTCTTCTTTACTATTCCTTACTATTTCTTGCCGTTACTTCGAGCAACATCGAACTGCTTGTACCTCAACTAGCAAATATATTAAGTAGCATTGTATGAACCTCTCCGAACGCGGCTTCGAGTTGGCTGTACCCATTGCAAGGTACAAAGTCGGAGCCTTCGCACACTACAAGAGGAATATTCGTTTCGAACTTGGGGTTGGTGTTCCCCGCCCCTTGACTGTGTTGAACTTAGGCTGTCTTTGCTCGTGAGCGGCGCCCACAACCCCTGGGTCGCTGACGACCTTGCTTGGTTGAGCCTTCGGCCCGTTCAGGCTGTGAATCGGGGGGTCCTACATAGAGTACTTCCTCGCCTCACCACCACCCTAGATGGGCTCCAGGACGAAGCTAGCTATCCAGGCCCGGCGCGGACGGGCCATGCCTGTCTCGTAATGAGCCGGAGTCCTTTCCGCAGGCCGCCAGGACGGCCGCTGAGCCCGGGAGTACCAACAGCGGGATGAGGTGAGCAAGGGTAGGCTCGTTATGTGCCCCAAGGCGCGTGGGTGGCCGGCTCTCCATCTCGTAGTGGCCGTCCAGCGTCCGTGGAGCGAAAATTGTATGCGATCAGTCCACTTCGGTAAGTGTTGATTCGCATCTCCACGCTAGACGTATTTCCCTTATTTCCACAGCAATCCCACATCGCCTCTATAGAAGAAGCGAAAGGAAAGAAGCACTAGGACATACGGCATCGATCCGAGGATAAGTGCCTCCCGCGGGTGCTGCAGCTCCTCGCCGGTGATGCGGATGTACACCCCCCGAGACGCCTGCGTCAGGAGCCGGGCAATAGCCCCGCCAGCGAGGGCTTGGTATACGATGGCCGATAAGTTGAAATGAGGCAAGATGAATTCCTGTACGACGACGTTTGCGAGGGTATTTCCGAGCAGGCAGACCCAAAATGCCAGGCGGCGCTCGAGTTCGGTGCGGCCGGGGCTAGGAGGGTCGGTCCTTGGAGTCATGGTGGCGGGTTGGAGTATAATAATGGCCAGGGATTTAGAGGCGTTCCGACCCAGTATGGTATTGGCGTGGACAGTATGTGTATTTGCTAGCGGTGAAAATGAATTTGGCTGAGTCAATTGAGTGCAATTAAGGATTGACGGCGCGTCATACATAGCACGGTGTTGAAGGATTTTCGGCGACGTCTTTAGCGTAGGCGAACTCCGAACCTCACATCCCGGCCGGGCCGACGGTCTGGGCATTGGCCATGTGCGAGAAACGACAAATGCGCAGTCAATGTTGGTGCCTATAACTCTAGTGAAACCTGGACTGCATATGCTTTCTATTTGGTGGTCGAAGATCCCCTGAATCACGCGCTGGCCGGAGTTGTGATGTATGCCATTCATCATCCAAGCTCATCTCGATCGAATCGCTGCACAGCTTCCGCATGATTGCAGTCATAAATCCCCGTTGTCAAGAGCCCACTTCTCTCGATTGGGATCATAGTGCAGGCCCAGCTCGTCGAGAGTCGTTGCCTTGCTGCCCTGCCGCTCGAATCGCAGCTTCGCCTCGACGAAGACGCTTCGCTGCCAGAACAGCTCGTCGTCCCATCGCGGCGGTTCCTTCCCCACATGCTTTGCCTTCATCGCCCAGTCGTGAAGCTCGTTGATGTAATAGCCGTCTCCCAGTTGTGGGAAAACATGAAGCGACTCGCCTTCGTGCTCCTCTAGCTCCTTGCTCCACCTCTCCATCTCTTCGACGGACGGCAGTTGGAGATTGTTGGACCAGACCGCAGAAGAGATCGCGGCTTGTGCCTCGGACAGCGGCCACGGAACGGATTTCATGTTGAGCGCGGGAAAGACGAGGGTAGGGTGCTGGATGTTGAAGAGGTGCTTGTACAGGCCGTGAACGCCCTGCCCGTTTGTGACGAGTTTGTGTTGAAGCTCGGGCAAGAAGGGATAGCTGAATAGGAAGCCCGTGCAGTAGACGATGGCATCGATGTCGGTTTCGACTCTGCCGTCCTTGAATCGGACGCCTCGCTGCTCCACGAGAAACTCTTCAATCTCTTGCACCTCCTCACAGCCAGTGTGAGCCAGCTTCGCGGGCGGCGTCGGTGACCTCACGGACAGGAGAGCCTTGCCCTTGGATACCTTGTTGATTTGAAGCGCAATGTCCGTCCCCGAAGGTCCGTTTCCGACGATGATTGTCTTTTTATCCTGGAAAGCATCCGCCGTTCGATAGTGCTTGGAATGGGTAATGACTGAAGGGTGCGCTTCGTGGAAGGGCGTGATGTTCTTGACATCTGGGATGAACGGCACCGAGTAATGTCCATTGGCGACCACGACCGCGTCAAAGGTTTCGTCAATGGCTTGGTTGTTCAGAGTTGAGTGAGCTTCGAGCCTCCACTTGTCCCGGCCGTCCTTGGGTTCGAGAGATATCTTCTCTACTTGAAAGCAGAACTTGATCAAGTGTCTGACATCCTCGGCATACTTGAGCAGATACTCCTGTATGTCCTCACGACTTGGGAATACCCAAGAGTCTTTCCGGAACTTTTGGTCGTGAAATTGCATCAAAGATCCGGGTATGTTTGCGTGGAGTTTGTCGTACATGGGAGACGGGAAGATGGGTGCCTCATGTGACGGTGACTGGACGGGGGGGTCTGGCGGATAGAAAGGGTCCTTTTGAGGCACAGGGTACCGTCCTGGCGCAGACTTGCTGTAGTTCCAGATGCCACCGACTTCATCTTGCTGTTCAAAGACCACAACCGAGTCGAAAGTGCCTTGGGCTCGGAGGTACTTGGCCGCGGCGAGGCCGCAGGGACCAGCTCCGATAACGGCGACCTTGCTCACCTGGAAGGGCTTTGGGTTCAAGGAGCCCATGGTTCCCTTGATGCGAGAAAGGACTCGGGCCACAAATCCCATGCGGGCTGGAAGACGGCTTGGGGGAGAAGAAAGAAATCACTGCTCAACACGGTCAACACCATCTTCCGGGGACGACGGGAGCACCAAGTATATATACACGGCAATGACTCCCATGAGTGGATTTCGCGTGATTCTATTAGTCCGTACACCAATAATGGCATCACCAGCTGAGAACTGAGGTGATCTAATCTAACCGAGAATCCGCCGGCGGAGCCACATGGAGCCACCCAACCACCACACCGCCTGCCGCTTGTGGGGCGTGGCCTGGAGCTTCCATCGCCGCCGCCAACTGGAGCTCGGTTGAGCTTGGAGCAAACACCACACGCAAACGACGCGACTCGAACCTTCAACAGACGCCGCCTCCGCCCACGCACCTCGATAATGACTCTCTGGCTACTTGCGACCATCTCGCAGGCGCGTTTTACGTACTAAAGCCACCCTCATGACTGCAGTGGTTCCTGCAAGCTGCGCGTCCAACCATGACAGACAGTCCATCTGCGTTGGAGGCGCTTCGGAGCGCAGAAGCAACGCCCATCGCGCAGCTCCATCCCGACATCGACAACGCAAAGGCTCGCGTGGTTGACGGCGTCATCACCATCACCTGGCCCTACAGCGTGGTGACCAAGTCGATCGCATTCATCCTCGCCGAGCACGACTTTCGACTGCGGCGCGACAAGGGACAGCTTCGGATCGAGTTCCATGGCGCTGCGGGCAGGGCGCTTGCAGACTCTGGCATCGGCGGCGGCGACGAGATCCGCATCAGCTTGGAGGGGGCGAAATGGGAGAGCCATCAGGCGCGCACGCGGCTGCCCGGCAGCACCCAGGACTGGCAGCTCAAGTTTACCAACCGTCTGCTGCTGAATGTTCGCAGAGCAGAAACCGAGGGACCTGATGCCATAGACATTGATGCGCCGGAGGAGGAAGAACCTCAGGCCCCATCAGAGGATGGCCCGGTGCGCGGAGCTACTCCCCCTCTGCCCGAGTCGCAGCCACTCGAAGCCCCCCCAACACCGATCGCACGAACAGCAGCCTCTTCGCTTCCCGCAAAACGACTGGCTTCTTCGGCCTTTGAACCCGAAGAATATGCGTCACCGGCGTTTCTCAAACGAGCCAGGGTGTCGTACGGGTCCCTCTTCGAAGGAGGACTCGACATATTCGACGAGGACAGGGGAAAGAAGGGCAAGGACAAGCGGCGGCCAAGATTCAGCATGAACAATACCGCTTGGAGATATAGCAGCCGATCTCCAAGCCCCGAGTCGAATCAGCCATCCGATCACGAGAGCCCTCTCAGTGACGAGTCGGCATTGAACACTGAAGCACAAGTGGCTACAGGCCCCCCCAAGGTCTCGCCGCCACAAACAGCGATGAAAGACGAGGGCTGCCAAACGCAAGACTTGTATTTCAGCCCGTCTATGGATGTCCAAGTCTCGGCCGAGTCTCGTTTGGCGGCTGCGGTGGTACCACCGACACCGACGCCACTATCACTCGGGACTCAGCATGAAAGTAATCATGTTAGCTTTCAGACGCCGTCGAGGGCGCTATTTGGGCATGGGATCCGCCGCCATGAGGCTCCTCGTTCAGCAGAAGAACCCGTCATGCCACGCGAAACCGCCGCTCCGCAAGTCCATGGCTTTGGGCTGGGTGCACGGGAGCCGCACGATGATGCAAACATGTTCAGCGTGCCACCAGTTGAAGGCCCAGTGATGAGGACAGCCGCCTTTAGTGAAGGCATCGCAGCTTCAGACTATCCCATTGCGACATTTGGCAACCATGGCTTTCCCACGACAACTTCTAATATCGACCCGAGCTTGCAGTTCCCAGCCGAGATGTCTGCCCAAGACCACGTGTACTACGATGCGCCGCCGCCGGAGGACATGACATGGCACGGCGAAGCTGTCCCTGCTGAGTATCCATCAGCGCCCCTCCAAAATTCCGATCATCACCCCATGATTATGGTGGCCGACACCTCACCTCCGAGCGAGCAGTCGCTGGATGCTGAGCCGGAAGCAGCAAGCATCGATGGCTCTGCACGCAACTCCCACCGTTCTATCAGCCGGGAGGACGAGGCGCTACAAGAAAATCCACCTCGAGAGGCCGAACAAGAACCGGTTGGTCGAGACGATACGGAAAAGGAGTATCAAGATGGTGGAGATATCCCCGGCGAGGACTATGATCTGAGGAACTATGATCATACAAAGGCCGATGACCAATCAGAGTCCGAGGACGAGTCACTGTCTGACGGCAGCGATGTTGAACGGCAGGCAATCGATCTCACTGAGGAGTCCGACGAGTCCGACGAGTCCGAGATAGAAGAGGAACAGCAAGTGCAAGAGCACGTGCAAGTGCAAGTGCACGACGACGAGGCTGGCTATGACGAGGAGTCCGCAGAGAGCGCGGAAGACGGCCCCGACGCTGAAGAGCACGCGGTTTACGCCAGGGCGGATCACGTCGGCCCCTTCGATGCCGAAGCCGAAGACTACGACGTGGAAGACGATTATTACGAAGACGAGGAGTATGACGAGGAGTATGACGAGGAAGATGAGGAAGGCTACGACGAAGCTGATGCCCAGGCCTCTGGCCCCCCACCAAGGGTGTCTGCCCCTGAAGAGCCAGTCTTTATTAGCCTCCTCTCGGACTCGGAGGATGAGGACGAGCCTCCGGCGACCCAGACTACATCCAGCATACCTTCTGCACAACCCAGGGGCCCAAGCCAGATTGGCGAGCCCGAGCGCGAGAGTCTTGCTGGCTCTGCAGAACATGCAGAGGCTCAAGTAGGGGATGAGCCCTCAGTGAAGACTGAGCTGGAAGCTGGATTCGCTCAGGAAACCTCTCAACCAGCAGAAGATGGGGAGGACGAAAAGCCCGGCTCTGAGGATCGCGCTCCAGCCTCTCAGCCAGCGCAAGCGGCCCCCTCAGAAGCTACTGGCGTCGTCGATGGAGTGGCCAAGGACAAAGACGCGAGTCAACCGGTCGGCCCAGAACCTGAAGAATTGCGACCGGCAGAGAATGAAGCAGATGCTCAAGTCACCACCGGCATCGTTGACTCTAGACCATCGGATCTAATGGACCTCGACGAGACTCTTAATGCCGAAGAACAAGCCCATCCCCCGATTGACAGAGACGTGCAACCGCAAACGCACCGTACCCACGCATTCAAGATGGACGGAGCTGCTGATGAACCGGTTGAGACAGCACTCAACCGCCATGCTGTGGACGTGGAAGCTATGGATACTAAGCCTTCGGAAACGCAGGATACTGGAGCTGAGAAGGACGAGTCTGTGGCGGCCCCGGATGTTGTGATGCAAGACGGCTCTGATGAGCAGCCAGCTGAAAGCCATCGTGAACAATCGATGCTAGATGCGGCGATGTCCTCTGGGGTTACAGAGGTTGGGGAAGATCATGCCATGGCATCACTTCCGGGTGGCCAACGAGCGGCTTCCGAAGCGATGGCTGAGGCAGAGGCTGTGGAAACAGTGGTTACCGTGGAGAAAGCTGAGCACATGCAGCTTCCGACTCCAAACGAAACGCAGCCCGGGGGTGATGCACCCGTGCCGGTTCAGCGCCAAGCGCAGCCGAGCCAGGAGGATGAGGACGCTTTAGCTGCAGAAGCGCAGATCATCACGGAGTACGAAGAGTATCAGTTGCCTACCCAAGAGGGTGCGCCTGGTGCGGGCGACGTCGGTACCGGGTCTGGCGCCGCTCAGCCCGCTTTAAGCGAGGCTGCAGGTGAGGTCCAGTCCAAGGGCGATAACCAGTCCAAGGTCGATGACCAGGAGCCGGAAACTCTCATTACGGCCAAGCCTCTACGGAGCCGGATGCATAGGAAGACGAGATCCAGCGATACAACTGGCGAGTCATACGAGGACCCCAGCATTCGCTTGGCCAAGGCTCCTGCTCCTGCTCCTGAGGCCGCGCACGATGAGCAGCCAAGGTCGCCAACCATATTATATGTGACCCGCAAGAAGAGCGATCGGTTCGACCCAAGCATTCTCTTGGCCAGGGCTCCTGCGCCTGACTTTGGGCACGAGAAGCAGCCAAAGTCGCCAACCATACTGCGTTTGACCCGCAACAAGAGCGGCCAGCCCGACCCAAGCTTTCTTCTCGCACAGGCATCTGCGGGTGATGTCGCTCGTCCAGAGGACGATCACTCGCCAACCACATTGCGGGTGACACGCAGCATGGCCGATCAAGCAGATCCGAGCGTACATTCAGCCAAGACATCACCATCCTCTACCAGGAGTACACGACGGCATGCCACTACACCTGAACCGACTCGAGAACTTCGCAGCAAGCCCAACGAGCAAGCTCCGCCCAAGACCCCTGACACGGTCGCAGAGTCGGTCTTGAAATCACCATCGGTAGCCGGCTCGGTGCCAGAAGACGAGGATATTGCGGCACTGAAGCGACAGCTTCAAAAGTCGCTGCGGACCAGCTTGCCAGACTTCTTGTCACTGCGAACCCTGCGCACCTCTCTGAGCAAGACTGTCGACATCCTGGCAGTGTCTACTTCGACTCCGCCCCAGCCGCATCGACCCAAACATGGCCCCCGGGACTACATGCTGGAGCTCATACTTACGGATCCCTCGACGGCTCCGTCGAGCGTCAGCGTGGCCCACGTGTTTCGGCCACATCAGGCCTCCCTGCCGGTTGTCCATGCCGGAGACATTGTCCTACTCCGGCGCATGCAGGTCGTGTCAGTAAAGGGCCGCGGGTTCGGAGTCAGGGTGGGGGATGCGTCAGCGTGGGCTGTTTTTGAAAAGGGAGACGAGGAGATGCTGCCGCAGATTAAGGGCCCGCCGGTTGAGGTTACCGAGGAAGAAGTCGAGTATGCACAGGGGCTGAGGCGCTGGTGGGCGATGCAGGATGTGAAGGCCCTTGCCAAGGTCGATAAGGCGACCCAGAAGGCGTCTCAGGCCGGCAAGGACGACTCGAAGTGATCCGGTGGGCATTGCTGCTGGAGATATACCCGTCATTGGTGACCATCTGAGGATGGCTTACACGAGTTTACGACGATGCGAAGAACACTACGGCGCGCTACGTGGTATAGAAGACAATCAGGGGCGGCATATATTAGAATAATATAACACAATTACGAATATCAGATGGCAAGCCATCTTGCTACCGCCCGGCAATGGTTCGGTTGAACAGCAGCTCCCCTGGACAGTCGGGCATGTGAAGGGCATCCGGCTTACTGTGCGAGCGTCGTCACAGCGCACATGCTCGACAGCAAAGCCATCTTCAAGGAGTCCATCTCCCACGACGTACCCGGTACATGCCCCCCCCCCTTTCCGACCCCAACATCTAGACTCGAGACCCCTGAGTCACCGATTTGGAGAGCTCGGGGCGTGTATGCGGGGAAAGGGTTCAACGAACGCATATCTGGTCCCGAGATGTCCTCGTTGGAGGCTATGACGCCGAGGTTGAGGTTGGGAGGGCGTGGCTCCGATGTGCGGAGGGGCGGTTTGGTGAGGCTGCTTGGCAAGGGAGATGTCGGAGCATGTGAGCGCGATGGGGATGGGGGCATGCCATGTGGTTGATGAGGCTGAGGGTGGTGGATTGCGGAGACCCGAGGTTGGCCGGGTGTGGGTTGGCGAGTGCCGATCGGGATGGCGTCAGCTACCCTGGGCTGGGATGGCTTGTGAAGTACGGACGACGTCCGTACGAGTAATAACTGGTATTGCGTCTGGGGAGTTTGAATAGGTAGCTGGGCCGTTTGTCTAATTCACAACCAGTTTGCTCTTGATGTAGTATATGTTGGCATATCCAGGCTGTATGGTTCCAAGCATAGACCGTGTTGTTGGAACTGGCAGTGGCAGAGTGCCACGGCTGTCTTCAACCGCTTGAAGCCAGAATAGGCTCAATATTGACGCCTCTCTGGGACAAGGCAGGCAATGTTTGAGAGAGGGCTAACTGGATCGGGAGCGAGATTGATAACGTCAACACCAACGCCGACGGGTAGCAGCGGACACGTGAAATGTTGAGCCGGTGATGCTGCCGCCGGGGTTCTGTTGTGCAAGAGATGTCGTTGGCAGCTCGCCTGAGTCATCTGCCGCCAAGGCTGCCCGGTCCGTCCACGACAGGTCTGGCGAGATCCGACAACAGCCCCATGCATCACGAATGGATGCAGATGCACGATCCACTGGATGCGTGTGAGGCGGTCGTGTCTCGGGCTCTTGTCCACATGCAAGCCACGGGACGACCTGTGCCTCGTGCTCCGTACCTTTGAACGTACAAAGTAATCCGTACTCCGTAAGTGTATACGAGTATGTGGGATACGGGCGGGTCGGGCTGTAACGCTCGGCAGTCGAGGGCTGGAACTTGTCGTGGATTATCAAGGTACAGCTACTCCGTACGGTATGACTGATGAGTCCGTGCCTGCTCGTCCGTCGTCGAAGCCGCGGGTGAGACGAGACTTGGCTGAGACGCGGCGGGATCGACGCAAGGTGGCTACTCGGGAAAAGTACTGCATCGGCTCTTGCTTGAGTAATACCTGCTGGGCGCATTATGCGGCATGGTCCATGGACCAGAAGATCAGACAACCTGCGTCCTGTGCAGCCAGCCACGCGGAGGGCGCCAGGCTGCGATGCCGAAGCAGGCGTGGAGGCCCGCGCACGCCGAGCGGCCACCGCCACCACCAACGCCAACACCTGCAACAACGAACATAACAAGCCAAGATGCGTTTCTTGGTGCAAGCTTACGTGTAGCTCCGTAGTAGGTAAGCTGCGACGCACCCCCGTTGGGGCAGCAATTCGGAGGCCCGGTGGTCGGTGCCCGGTGCCGGTGACGGGGACTAAGGTACCCAAGGCAACTAACTACTATTAGCACGACCTAGAGCCAGGGTGGAGCGCCCTGGCCTGCGCGTCGGGGGAAACCGGAAGTGTGGGCGGCGCCGACTTGGTTGGGCGCTGGAAGTGTCGACGCCGCGAGGACGAGAGCCAATGCTGCGATGGATGGCAGTGCTCGACAGGTGCAATACGGCGTCTCAACTGGAAATGCGCAACTCGGCCGGGCGAGGGCAGAAAGCGGCCGTCGACCTGCCCACGCGACACTGAGACTCGGCGCCGTTGCCCAGCCTCGCCTGCGTTCCCGACACCGGGGGGGCCAGCATGTTGCATGGGAGGATTTCGATTCGAGGTCCACCGCTGCCCAAGCTCCCGTAGCGTCCCGGTATCAGTGGGCGCTGTGGTCCAGGGGCGCTCCATGGACCATGCATGGGTTCCATACGGGATGGACGACGCATCGATCCTGATGCAAGCAGCAGTGAACCGGTCACAACGTCACAAAGGTACGGACTATTACAGCGACGCACCATTGGCTGGCTGGCCCAGAGCTGACGGCAGCGTAGTCCCGAGAACTTGTCTCACGTCCATCTCTTGTCTGGCGTCGGAGGACCAGGCCAGGCCCCTGCGCGAAGCGGAGGTGCAAGCTTCCCCGTCCATGGATGGACGTCTTCTTCCGCCCCAACAAGGCCCATGTGTGTGTATGTAAGAGAAACGCGGAACTCCCGAAAAGTCGACGCCGCCGTGTGGATACCGCACAATGCGAAATCAGAGAGAAAACTCAAATAAAATAAATAAATAAAAACCAACAATTACCAAAAACAGAAACACACGAAAGGCCCGTCCGGCGCCCGTCGGACTCTGGGGCAGCCCTGGGCCGGGGGGGCGCTGGCGAGTCGAGGGCTAGTAGCGGATGGGTGCCGTGGGAGCTGACGGGATGTTTTCTGGACACGCAGCACAGCCTGCACCCCAGGGCTCCAGCCTGCAGTAGCGGCGGCTCCAGGGGTGTAGCAGGTCCCACAGGGGCTCGGGCCCGAGTCCAGGGCTGTTCTGCTTGTATCGTCTACCATGCGTCAGGCTGGCTCGTTCGCGTCCGTCGAGGTATCTCGCCCGAAAGGCGGAGCGCAACAAAAAAAAAAAAAACCACCACCCGTGGACCTCGTCAAGGTGACTCTGCAAATGGCCCTCCCAACAAAAATTGCAAGCCCATTGTTGTCGCTGCCGTCTCTGCGCCAAAACGAATTTAATTAAAGGCAGATTGAGAGGCAGCAACGGCTCCGGGTGCTCCATACACGACCTTGAACCGGCCCCATCGTCGGATTTCGTTCCGCCGACGTCGCGCCGCCTCAAGTTTCTTTCAACAAGGGAGAACAGAAGCGACCCGGCAAAGCTCAACTCGGAGTTCTCCATTCGCTGCACTAAGCTGCTAGAAGAAAGCTACCTTATTACCTACGAATACGGACTACGGACTACGGACTACCGTTCTCCAACTGTTGGAGAAGCCCAGAACCCACTCTCGATCCTGGCTCCTCGCAGCGTTTTCGTCCTCTTCCAACATCACCCGCCTCCGTCGTCGTCCGCCGGCGCAACTCGCCGCCCCTGTGTCTGCTGCATCTCTCTCCTTTGCACATCACCTTTCCTTCCCAGGCGCCAGCCATTCACATACCGGCTTGTACACGCTATTGGCTGCGCGCGGCCTCAGCCCACAAGTCCCCGTGTGCGCGACGTCCCTCCTAACCATCCCGCAAGTACCTGGTACCTGGCTCGGGATCGGGTCGTCTCGTCGTCTCACACGCACTCCTCCTCTCACCTCCTCGTCCTCCAACGCCCAACCTGGGCCTCGTCTCCGTCTCCTCCCACGCACGCTCGCACACTCACGCTCCCGTTCATGCCAGCTTCGTCTCCTGCTCCTGGCCTCTGAAACCAGCCCGCCCATAGGCGCGTACCAAGCTTGTCAGTCCATCCTCCGACACGCCCTGGCCGATCCCCCGTCCCTCCCTCTGCGCTGCCCGTCCCCATCCACCCATGCATCGGCACCACAAGCTCGCGACCTGGGTCGGGCCTCCTCTCCGCCGCGGACCGTCCCCCAGCTTCTTAATAAACCGTCTGTCCCGCCGCTTCGCTGCTAGTCGTGGTGAACAAGACCCATTCTTCGTGTCGACGACGGCGAGACTGTCTGTTGCTGCTCTCCCCCATCGCCGCTCCCTGCACTTTGCATCGGCATCCCCAACAACATCATCAGCCTCCTCACGCCCCTCCTCCTTAGCCCTGCCAATGGCGTCGGTTCAGTACAGTGTCGATAGCTCTGACGTCTCCACGCCTCGGTCTACCTCCCCCTCATCGTCTGTAGCCTCGGGCCGCTCCTCTCGCACTTCTGTGTCTAATAAGCGCATGTCCATCTCGGGTCGCAGACTCACCGACTTCAACCCCATGTCCTCTGTCAACGTCTTTGCCATCGAAGAAGCCATGAAGATGGCCGCCCTCGACCAGCACCGCGGCTACACCCAAAGCCACATTGGCGAGGTCAAGCAGCACCGCGACACCGAGTACCTCGACCACTCCGTGGCCGCCGGCTACCAGGTCATCCACGAGCCGCTGTGGAATAAGGGTACGTTGTCGTGTAGTCGCTCACTCTCTTCACCAGTCGTCCGCAGTTGCCGTGATTGTCGCTGCATGTTCTCGCCCATTCTTCCCCCTTTTATTCCCCTGTCTCCTTCTCTCCCACTGACATCCTCACCCGCTGACACATCTCCAGGCCTCTCATTTACCCCCGAGGAACGCGTCTCCAAGAACCTCACCGGTCTCCTGCCCCACGCCATGGAGAGCCTCCAGACCCAGTGCGCCAGGGCCATGAAGATGATCCAGACCCGGCAGACCAACATCGACAAGTATCTCTACCTGTCGTCGGTCAAGGGCCAGAACACCGACCTGTTCTACCGCCTCCTCATGGACAACATCCGCGACCTGATGCCCCTGGTCTACACCCCGACCATTGGCGATGTCTGCCTGCAATATTCGACCTTGTACACTCGCCCTGAGGCCCTGTACATTTCCATCAAGCAGCGCAAGTCGATCCGCACCATGCTCCGGAATTGGCCGTGCCCCAACCCGGAGATTTGCGTCGTGACGGACGGGTCCCGTATCCTGGGTCTCGGAGATTTGGGCGTCAACGGCGTGGGTATTTCGGTGAGTCCCAACCCCCAGTCCCCGACCCCACGCTAGTGAGGGCCCAGGAACGAGCCGCGTTGCTGACCCTTGACGATGCAGGTTGGCAAGCTGGCCCTGTACACGGCCGCCGCCGGCATCCACCCGGAGAAGACGCTGCCCATCGTCTTGGACTGCGGCACCGACAATGAGACGAACCTCAAGGACCCCCTGTATCTGGGTCTGAGGCAGAAGCGAGTCCCCAAGCCTGTCCAGCAAGAGTTCATGGACGAGTTCATGGAAGCCGTCAAGGACGTGTACCCGGACATGGTCGTCCAGTTTGAGGATTTCGAAAGCGAAAAGGCCTTTAACTACCTGGATCGTTACAGGGACACCCACAGGTGCTTCAACGACGATATCCAGGGAACCGGTGCCGTTGTGCTCGCTGGGTAAGATCACTTGAACCTCCCATCCTCAAGTCGTGCAGCCTTGCTGATTACCACTAGGTACATTGGCGCCGTGAACCTGTCTGGCGTTCCCATAGAGGAGCACCGCCTGGTCTTCATGGGCGCTGGCTCCGCCGGTGTCGGCGTTGCCAAGCAGCTCGTCGAGTACTACACTCGTAGGGGTCTCTCCGAGGCCGAGGCTCGTAACAAGTTTTGGCTCGTCGACACCAAGGGCCTCGTCACCAAGGACCGGGGCGACAAGCTGGCCGAGCACAAGAAATACTTTGCTCGCACCGACAACAATGGCCACCAGTTCCGCACGCTGGAAGAGGTCATTGAGTATGTCAAGCCCAGTGCCCTGGTCGGTCTGACTGCCACCTTTGGCGTCTTCACCGAGTCGGTGATACGCGCTCTCAAGGCTTCCGTCGACGCGGGCGGCCTGAGCCGTCGACCCATCCTCTTCCCCCTCAGCAACCCCCTGACCAAGGCGGAGTGCACCTTTGAGCAGGCCGTGCAATGGACTGACGGCTCCGTCATCTTTGCCTCGGGCTCCCCCTTTCACTCATTCACTGTCAAGACTGGTGGCGAGGCTGGCTTAATCACCTACCACCCCAACCAGGGCAACAACGTGTACGTGTTCCCTGGTCTGGGTCTCGGTGCCATCCTCTCCAAGGCGTCGCGCATCACCGACGACATGGTGTACACGTCGGCCGAGGCCCTGTCCCAGTCGCTGAATGCCGATGAGATCCACAAGGGCCTCATCTACCCGAGAATCGAGCGTGTGCGCGAGGCCAGCGTCGTCGTGGCCCGCGAGGTGATGAAGGCTGCTCGCCGTGATGGCGTTTCCGCCCTGCCCGAGTCCATGTGGAATGAATGGGAAGAGTGGGGTGACGTCGCCCTGACGACGTACATCAAGCAGCGCATCTATGATCCAATGTGCTTTACCGATGCCAAGGGCCGTCTGTGAGGACTTGCCAGGGGGAGGGGGATCATGAAAGGCAAGCATGAGTGAAAGCAGGATGAAAAACGAGACGGGACGAGATGAAAGCAAGGGAACAATGGGGGACTACCCCGCGCTCACCGTGCTTGGTTCACGGAGCCGAATGGATGGATATCCAAAGAGGGATGGCGTTTCATGGCTGAAAGCTGCCTCGTTTCGACAGAGATCGGAGCGAGATGAACAGCGATGTGGTTCCTGGCGACACGCTAGGCTCATTCGTTAGCCATAGTTCGTTCATATGAGATCCTGCCCATGGCGGCAGCGATATAATTCAGCGAGGAATTGATCAGTACCAAGCTGGTGTGTTGTGATGCATGTGCTGTGAGGTGCAATGTGCGTGTGCTGTGATGGTGGAGTGAGATGCCATGTGCACGTGACGGGATAGTGAAGTAATGTTGATGTTGATGATGTTGATGATGGGACGTGACAACGTATGCCCTATGCGGGTATCCCTCATGATGTTGTGCGGTGGTGATGCCCATCTGGGGTTGGGGTCGAAGGTGGAGTGGCAGCCAGCGAGCCACAGTACGTCGTAATCGAGAATGCCAGAGTGGTCCGTGGCGGGAGGGATTGTGGTGGTAGCCCGTGGGTGGTGTGGGTGAGTTGCGGCTAGAGGACCGTCCCGATGGACTGGATTCGAGGTGGGGGATCATCTGCCGTTGAAGCTAGGGACCAGACGCTGAGAAAACGGGGGCGGAGACGACCTTCGGAGACAAGCCGAGATGTGATGCGATCATGGGCCCTGGGGTCGGAAAGCTTGATGTTGTCGTGATCGGATCCGACGCCGTCCCCTGTGGCGATGCATCCGAGCATCCGTCGTCGGGTCCGCTGCGGCGCTGCCGTTGCATTGCGACATTGAAAGAACGGAACGCTGACGACGGACGAACAGATTGCGTCTCTTGCCCCTTTCCAGTGGAGAAAGCAAAGTCGCGGGTTGGGTGAGATGAAGTGCTGAGCATGGCATGAGGGCGACGGTTGTGGTGAAACTGGTGTAAGAGAGAGTCTTATGCTCGGCGCAGGAGCGCGGGCTCGGCGGTAGGCTCGCAGGGCCGCTATCTCCCGCCGAGGCTCGGAAGACCGACGGAGCCATCGATGACCGAGCGGCGCTTGGGGCTAAGCCGCGCTGTCGAGCGGCCTACCCTATAGTCCGTACCCCTACAGTAGCAAGAGTGGATGGCCCGTGGCGGCCGCGGCTGGGGGTGCGCGCAGGGGGGCCCCACCCGGTGCCGACTCGGGGTTCCACCTGCGCGTTGAGGGTCCGGAGTCGGCGGGGGGATGCTGCGCACCGGGTGGTGAGGACGAGGACGAGGGAGGGGGAGGTGTGGGCTGCCTCGGATCCGGGGTGGATGCTGTTGAGTGATCAAGGGCATGTCCAGGGATTGCATTTGGTGGCGGTCAGGCGCTGGATGCAGGTCGGTAGGTACGAGTAGAGGTGGCTTTGAAGTTGTCCATGGAGATTCCAGGACTGTGGTTCCGCGATGAGCTGTCAGACGGAGGAGGTTCCGTGCGGAACGCCGTGAAAAGTGGTGGATGTGGCTTGTGTGGGCTACGTGATGACGGTTCAGTTTGCGGATTACAAATGACCGGATTGGCTGGCTGGACGAAACTGGTCAGAGTGGCCATGGTTTCCCCAGACTCGCCGTCTCGATCGGAAACATCGTCCATGACCAACTCGGAGCACAGAATGACATTCCGATGCCGATGCCGCACCTCGCCATCATGCACCCAAGCCACAATATCGACCCCAAGACGCCAGACGAGCGATGGGCGGCCACAAGCCTGCTCTTCGTACGAGTATGTACACTCGGTGCTCGTCGCATCACCCAGCTTTCCCACCGAGGCCCCGAGACTGACCGACGCGGACACCGGCCTCCGTCTGCCAACTTGCAAAACGACCGGGCGGCGTGATTGGCGGCGCGGCGGCATGGCCGGCCCATGCTGCTGTGCGTGTGTGTCATTGCATCATCGGTGCGAAGTTCGAACGAACGCGTTGTGGCTGCTCGGACTAGCGGGCGGCAGTTGGGGCGAAATGGCTCCGTTGAATAGTGCACGTCCAGCAAGGTGAGTTTGGGACGGACAGAGAAGCACCTGGATGGAATGTCATGGCGGCGCGGTGCGTGCATGGCACATGTGTACATATGCTGCTGATATCAAAGCGCAGCCAAGGCTGTGTGCCTGGCTTCCATCCACTGCCGCCGCAGAGAGGCGCCTCGTCGACCTCACGATCACGATGCTTTCCTTTGGCGCCAGCCAGCATGTGGAGTTCCGCGAGTTCGACGTCTCTCGTGACGTGCCCCAGCCGCCCAGCTGAGGAGCCCTCCACCCCTGGCCCGCGCACCACCAAACCTGCAATTCGACCAAAGGAAACGCACGGGGGAAAAATTGAATGTCTGACTCGATCCCTGGCCGCGGTGATTGGCCGCTCCACGCCCATCCACAAAAACCTGGCGGGCAGCAGCCGTGAACGCCCACTTTGACGGGGATCGGGGCTGGGCTTTGCGCTCCATTGCCCGCATTGGACGAATCGAGTTAGAAATTGAGAAATGCTGCTTGCTGCGAAAGAGAGGCGTGGGTTTCATCGTCGAATCAATCTCGCTGCCGGGGGGGTCCACCTGCTGTCACGGGAAGGGAGGGATTTGCTTGCTGGCCGCTGCGTCTTTTTGCCTGAGGTGGTCTGCGTTTTCCAGCACGAGTAGGTAGGATTTCGCACATGGGACGAGGGTTGCAGCGGGACAGAGCAGGGATGGGGATTAGAAATTGCCGCGCTTGTGTTGCTGGATGAGACGGATGTTGGGACGGATGGACGGGCGTGCAGTGTCCTCATCGTCATCGACGTGTGCGAGGGTCGGCTGTGGAGAGGTCGAGACGCGGAGGGTATGAATAATGGGGATGGTGGTTTCCGAACGAGGGCCAGAAACTAATAAGACTCGGGCCACTCTGCTTGACGAAAAGAAAGCGTCATATGAGAACGGAAATCACAATCTGCAACTCTGCTAGTCCGTAGGTAGTTTGCTGCTTGAGGAAGCACATCAAACCGCGACCTGCACGGTGAAGAAACGGGAGAGCCCACCTTAGCGCGCCCGTGTTATTGTACGAGTACGTAGCTTCACCTTGGTGGCCAAGCGACCAGCCCAGCCCAGCCCAGCGCCATCCACGCCGGGCCCACCACCGGACGCCACCCCTGGCGTCTCGTTTTGTTTCCAGGTCGCTGCTCCCCCGTCCGTCGATGCGGTACATGCGCGCCAGGGACAAGACCGTGCCCCGGCGGGTACACTTTCTGCGTACGGTATCCGTATGTACGAGCAGGTTCCTCCAGCCCGCTCGCTCGCCGCCTCCGCCCGTCTCCACCCTCCCACTCCGGGTTCCCCACCGCGGACGGTCCTCGCGAAGGGGCCAGAAACCAAGCCCGGCCCAGCAAAGAGGCCCAGAGTTATTAGCAAGCCAAGGTACGTATAGTTTCGTGTGCGTGTGTCTGCGTGTGTGTGTGCTTGGAACTCCGTGCCACGCCGTAGGCGGGAATTGTATAATAGCCATCCGCCCGCCCACCCCCAGCCCGAACCCACCCCCGGATTTTTTCTCGACCTCGTCGCCGCCCGCTGGTGTCGTTTCTCATTCGTGCTTGCTTTGAAGGACCAATCTCCCCTCTACCGGTTGTCGTTTTTTGCTTTTCGCTCGTCTTCAATACCGTTTGGGGTTTATACTTTGTACCAACGACCTCACTAGCAGTGCCGACATCGCTGCCGTCTTGCACGCATCATTCCTCAACAGACAAACTTGGCTGGACTCGAACGACGAACCGTATCTGGATCCGAATCCATTCGATGAGCACACACGGCGACAAGACACTCCCCACGCTCGGTATCATTGGGAGCTCGCCGCCGCAACCGCCGACGAGACATTCATACGCTCTGCGTTGGCAGTAGAAGCTTCAGGTCACTTGTCGGACGGCCATTCCAACGCAAGGCTGCAACGCAAACACCAACGCCTCACCAACCCTGAACCCCGAACATAGGTCTCAAATACACACATACACGAATCCTCTCTTCCCATCCAGCGTGGGGAAAATATCGAACTCACATCTACATCTACCCCGCGAGCAACAGCGGCCATGGCAGCTTCAGACGACAGCGGCTCGCCCACGCCCTCCGCGGGCAGCGACTGCGGCGAAAAGTCGAAGAAACGAGCGGCCCCGGGCGACGCCGATGGGCCGCAGAAGATCACCAAGCGGCGCGCAGCCCGCGCGTGCGTGTCCTGCCGGGCGCGCAAGGTGCGCTGCGACGTGGTCGAGGGCGCGCCGTGTGGGAACTGCCGCTGGGACAATGTCGAGGTGAGTTTCTTTCCTGGTGATGCATCGGGTCCCCGAATACCGCTGCCCTCAAGCATTACTGTTTCTGGTTTCGCCCCTGGCAACCATGGAGTTGAACCCGCAGCTGACCAAAGTTCTAGTGCATCGTGCAGGAGAGCCGTCGGCGAAAGTGAGTTGCTTAATTGTCCCGCCCCCGTCATGCCCGGCGCCGGCGGAGCGCCTCGAGTGCGGATGCCCCGTCCGTCCGCGGCACGCCCAGACAGACCCCGTGGGGGGGCGCAACGCACACGCAAGCCAAAAAATGGAGAAGCGAACCAAGAGCAGCCAAATTACGAGTACGGGCGTTTCACTGACCCAGATTTCCAGGAAGAATCTCGTCACGGCAAATGCCGTGGGGCATAGCTGCGGCGGCGCTGGTGGCAGCGGCGGGTCTGCCGAGGCACAGCAGCTGCTATGCAAAGCCACTGCGACTGCGACTGCGACGGCGACTGCGGCGACGACAGGAGCGAATCCACAGCAGTCGCTGTCCCTGACCAGCGCTGACGCTGCGCGGCGCACGAGCAGCGGCTCTGCCAACGACGTGCGCAGCAGCTTCAGCAGCGGCGGGGGCGGCGTCGACGGGCACGTCCCGCACATGATCTGTGAGTTTGATTTTCTTTTCGTCTTTTTTATTTATTTCATCTCCGTGAGAAGATCGGCCGGCGTTTTGGAGAAGGCCGCCGACTCCGGTTCTCCGCATCCCTCCCTCCAGCATTGCGACGCCCCACTTCCCCCCGGAGCTGGCGCTGGAAAAGGGGCGGGGCCCCGCTGCGTGACGATCCTGGAGGTGGCACATGGCACTTCACGCGTTGTGGTATCACCTCCGCCGCAGAGCCGCCTTCACATGCAAAGCGCGGAACGACACCGCGCTCGAAAGGATTGATGGATCGATGGATCAAGCACGGAGGACGGAGCAAAGAAATTATTCTTCTGACCACGAGACTAGATCAACGCTCCGCTGGGTACCGCCCCGACCCCGGGCTGCTCACCGCCGCCTCCACCTCGGCCACCCTCCCATCGCCCCAGCTGCCCTGGAACCCCAGCCTCGCCGGCCACGCCGACCTCTTTGGCAACGGCCGCACCGCCCAGTTCCTCAACTCGCTCGAGCTGCCCGACGCCAGTCACCAGCTGCCGCCGTTTGTGCGCCCGCTGCCGTCCAAGATCGCCCCGGATGACGTCCAGTACCTGCACGCCAAGGGCGCCCTCACCCTGCCGGGACTCCCGCTGCAGAACGCCCTGCTGCAGGCCTACGTCGAGTACGTGCACCCGTACATGCCGCTCATGGACCTGCACGGCTTCCTGGGCATCGTCAGCCGCCGCGACGGGCTCAATGGCCAGACGAGCCTGCTGCTGTACCAGGCCGTCATGTTCTCGGCCACGGCGTTTGTGGACATGAAGTACCTGCGCGAGGCGGGCTACGCGACGCGCAAGGCCGCGAGGAAGGCCTTTTTCCAGAAGACGAGGGTGAGTTCTTCCATCCATGCATTGCATCCCTCATCTTGGCGGTGGGGTTGTGGTGTAATTTGGCGTGGGCATCCCATCTGATATTCACATGTGACAGCTGCTCTACGACTTCGACTACGAGTCGGACCGCCTCGTGCTCGTCCAGGCCCTCATGCTCATGACGTACTGGTACGAGACGCCCGACGACCAAAAGGACACCTGGCACTGGATGGGCGTCGCCATCTCGCTGGCCCACACCATCGGCCTGCACCGCAACCCCGAGGCCACCAGCATGTCCGTGTCCAAGCAGCGGCTGTGGAAGCGCATCTGGTGGTCATGCTTCATGCGCGACCGCCTCATCGCGCTGGGCATGCGCCGCCCCACGCGCATCAAGGACGAGGACTTTGACGTGCCCATGCTCGTCGAGAGCGACTTCGAGATCCAGCCCCTGGCCGACTCCAACACCGTCATCCCCCGCGACTGCACCCTCATGCGCGACGTCGCCATGCAGCGCGAGCTCGCCGTCATGTGCATCGCAAAGGCCAACCTGTGTGTCTGCATCAGCCACATGCTCAAGGCCCAGTACTCGGTCCTCATCCGCGACAAGATGAAGCCCGAGAACACCACCAACAGCACCATGATGCTCTTCCCCAACAAGCAGCTCGACAACGTCGAGAGCGTCAACGCCGTCGACCTCGAGCTCGCCGCCTGGGCCGACGAGCTGCCCGACAGCTGCCGCTACCGCCCGCTGAGCCCGCTCGACGTCAAGGACGGCCGCTCGACCATGGCCGTCCAGCGCACGCTGCTGCACATGGTCTACCACACCACCATCTCGGCGCTGCACCGGCCGCAGTTCCTGCCCTCGTCGCCGTCGCAGGCCCCGACCACGTCGCGCCAGGCGCAGGAGATGTCGCGGCTGCGCGTGCGCGACGCGGCGTCGCAGATCACCCGCATGGCCACGGAGCTGCACCACCTGCGCCTGGAGCGCTACCTGCCCACCACGGGCGTCACCGTCATCCTGCCCGCCATGATCATCCACCTGCTCGAGATGAAGAACCCGGCGCCGCAGGCCCGCGAGCGCTCGACGCGCGGGTTCCGCCAGTGCATGCGCGTCATGGAGAAGCTGCGCGAGATCTACGCCGCCGCCGACTACGCGACCGGCTTCCTCGACGCGGCGCTGCGCAAGGCGGCCATCGACATCAACGGCAACGTCAGCCAGTCGACGCTCGCCATGATGAAGCAGATGCCCATCGATTTTAGCGCGCAGACGCCGCCGCCGGAGAACCTGCCGTACATGACGGCCTCGGAGTCGCTCTTCAACGAGAAGCCCAAGCACCGGCAGCGGCAGCAGCAGCAGCAGCAGCAACAGCAACAGCAACGGCAACAACAGCAGCAGCAGCAGCAGCAGCAGCAGCAGTTGTCCGCCAAGCAGGCGATGCTGCCGCCCAACACGGTCAACGCGGCCGCGCTGGAGCTGTCGGGCGCCAACTCGCCGCCGCAGACGGACTTTGACTCGGCGGGCCTGACACCCAGCGCGAGCGGCGGCTCGGACGAGGTGCCCGTGGAGATGGACATGGTGGACCTGGACTTTATGCAGGGCCACGACGAGTTTGACTGGAACGCCGTCGCCGGCACGGACTTTGACGTGGATCAGTGGCTGCAGTTCCCGCCCGAGGGCGTCAGCGCCACGGACGAGGGCCTCGTGTTCGGCGCCGAGGCCGGCGAGGACGAGGCCAAGTCGATGGAGCAGGTGCTCAGCTTGGCGGCGCTCGACGGCGACGGCGACACGGCGATGCAGGCCGTTGAGGCGGGCGCCAACGTGGAGGTGTCTGCGCAGGCATGACGGTTACTTCGACAGCTCAACTCGATTGGGCAGTCGAAATCAGTATCATCACCATCAACGAACCTAGTTTAATCTAAAGTGCCGAGTACAGTACCCACGAGTACTGTCGGCTCACAAGAGGGGGGGACGACAGCGGAACAAGGAAGTGACGTTAATCGATAGTCGGAAGAGGAGGGGTGGCGACTACAACAACAGGAGGCATTTCGTCATTTATCCGGTGTTTAGATGTTGGGTCTCGGTTTGGGGGCGTTGGACTCTTTTCACCGGTTGGGCGCATTTACCGGCGTTGGTGGGAATGCTTTTCTTTCGGGATTGGGAAACGAAAAGTTTCTGAGGCATGGGCTTCTATGATGTGATGCCAGGATGGTTTAGTACAACAGTCGAGATGCTGTAGAACGATGAAGCTGTGAATACATCTGTCCCGTGTCTGGAGCTTTGGGTCAAGGTACCTGACTGAAGGATTCAATCTTGTGATACTAACCGCCAGAAGCAAGCACCTCTCAGTTGAATAAGAAATGGAGCCGTTGGCGCCCGGCCAACACCCGTCGGGGTCTTCTTTAATCAGAGCCTGCTCCAGTCGAGCCGTGGTGTCTTGCACAGGAATGCGGGTAGGAGATGCCCAGACATGTCTCTATAACCCCAACTTGCCCAAGTCCATGTCTCAACAGAAGCCCCACGATGTCTCCAACTAGCCCCTCATCGTCGACGACATCCGGGTGCCATTGGAGGTTTGGAGCGACATCGTCGGCGGCTTGATCGGCAGTGCAGCTCGCATCCCGGGGCTGATCATATCGCTGCTGTTGGCGATATGATGCCCCTGAATGGGCGAATGGGGCTCGCGCTATGCTGCTCTGGGTCGGTTGGTCGGCCAGCGAGGACCCTGGCCTTCCCGATGGGCTCCTGCGGTGCGCGTGCGAGATGGGGCCTCATTAAAGTCGCCTGTCGCCATGGGTAAGAGCAGATTTGACCTCCATCTGCTCCATCTGCTCCGTACCTATCTATTGCTGCATCGTCGCTCGTTTGCCGTCTGTGTTTGTCCTTGCCCTTTCAACCCTACACCCACTCACTCGGTCACTCACTCACTCGTTCATTCACTCGTTTGTTTCACTGCAGCGATTCCGTACCTACGGACTATTTTCCTGCGTTCATCTCCTGTTCGCGCTGGATAATTATTTCGGCCGAGCTCCCTCCCTACCGCTGACCAACCACCTCGTTTGTACTTTTGCGCCAAAAATCCCCACCGACGCGTCTCGCCATTCGCCATTCGCCGGCTGCCCGCCTGCCAGCCTCATCCGACGTCCTGCGGTGGCACCACGACTCCATTCGCTCGCGAGCCGACGAGCGTCTTTCTTCTTCCCGGCCCGACGAGAGGCTGCCATTTTTTCTTCTTTTTTCTTCTTCCTCAGCTACGGCTGTTTGCTCGCACCCGGGGGACCCGTCATTTGCGTCCGCTTGGAACTTTTACAAACAGGAGAGGATAGCAGCGCGTCGTCGACTATGGGCATCATCATCATCGCGAGCCGCCTCATCGTCACGACTTTTTCGCCAGGGCCATGACCGGACCATGTTTGTCCGCGGCCCCGTGACTGACCTTCTTTTCCCGCTGCTGCAACCGACAGCGACAGCGACAGCGACAGCGACGACGACGACAACGCTGCGACACCACCGAGACACGCCCAAGACGACGGCATCATGACGGACCCGCCCACGCTCCTCAAGCCCAACAAGGGGCACTCGGTCATCTCCAGCCACCACTCGCCCACGCGGCACCGTGCCGGGGATGACATCTTGGCCTACCTCGCGCCGCCCACCGCCGTCGACGCGTTGGCCTCGTCCACGGGCGCGCTCAGGGGCTGCCTCGACGGCGCCTCGGCCGCCGAGCGGGACTTTGCCATGCGGACCGCCCGCGCGTCCAAGAGCATCTGGGAGTGGGTGGATGAGCTGGGAGACTGGAGCTGGCCGGCCGAGGGGGGCTCTGCCGGGTTCGAGGGCCCGAATGGGAGGCGGAGGAAGCTTTCCATCCAGGTGACGGCCCCGGACGGCGAGAGCAACGAGTACGTGGGGAGCCTGCTCGCCGAGGACGTGGCGAGGTACGAGAGGAGGATCGAGGAGATACACCAGGACATGGACGAGCTGGCCGTGGAGGACATCAAGAGCCACGTCTTGACGAACCACATCATGCCGATGTCGCGGCCGAGCACGCCCATGACGGACTCGAGTCGGTTCTCATCGCTGTCCAGCTACAACAAGATGGAGGACCTGACGGCCGTCATCACCACCATCGTTGTGCAGACGCTGCCCAACCTGGCCAAGCTGTCGCGCCTGCTGCAGATCTGGAGCATCCGGCTCGGCGTGCTGCAGCGCGTCCCGCCCCTGTTATACGCCATTGAAGACGCGGAAGTCGGTCTCAAGTCGGGCTGGGCCGCCATCACGCAGCCGCCCAAGAGAGCCTCTCTGATGATCGAAGACGGCCAGCAGCCGAGCCTGAAGCGAGAAGACTTTGAGGTTATGCGGCGGGTGCTTGCGAAGAAGGTGGCCAAGCCCGGGCGGATGTTGGATTACATGTTGGATTGCCTGGAGGGCATGCTGGATACGCTGCCGGAGAGGTGGCTCGATCGCATGGAGGCCGTGGAGGGAAATTACGGCGAGTGGGTGGCTGCTTGCGAGAGCAAGATGCGGGAGGGGGAGTGGACGACCGGTGCCCGGGGGCGGACAACGGCCCGCACACCGGTCCCGCAAGAAGACAGCATCAATGATATTGGCTCAGAGGTACGGCCCAGTGGTCTGCCGGTAGTTGACGCCGACGATGCGGTCACATTACCGGTGCCCCTGAAAACAGAAACGGCGAAAAACGACAAGCGGGAGGCCGAGACGGTGGCAGACCTGCTAGTCTCAAGTCCCCGAGAGATCCAGCTGACTGGTGATGAGTCGCCTGCTTCCAAGTCTGAACGCTCGACGGTTTCCGAGTCTCGGGGCTTGCGCACACCGTCGGACCACGGATCTGTGGACTACGAGAGAAGCAATGAAGGAGCTACCCCGTCTTCTCCGCTCGAGCCGCCGAGCCTCATCGTGGACGACGATGACGCGACGTCAACATTTGAAACAACCAAGGCGTCGGCCCAGAATGACTTTACAGAAGATGAACCTACCTTTAATCACATCATGACTCCCGTCGAGGAGGAAGATGAGCTGGAACTGCCGCCACTGAGGGCGAGTGCCAGCCATAACAGTCTTACGTCGCAGACTTCTACCATTATACGCGGAACCTCGAGCCACTTTGGGGCGCCATCCAGCGACCCCCCTGAGGTATCTGCCTCGCCCGACGTGCGCCGAGATCGCATTCGGGAAGCAAAATACGTCGATGATAGCCCGCCGAGCTCCCCGCCACTACCCGACGAAGACACACGCGAGCCATCCGTGGCGCTCCTCGACAGCCCGGTCATCACATCGATTCCCGAGAACGATACGTCCATGTTCTCCAAGGGACCGGCTGATCAGTCCTTTGTGGACGACTTCGACGACACGCTGTCCATGTCGGAAATAACAGGCCCGATATTCCGGAGGGAGAGCTCTTCCGACCAGCAGCTGCGGCAGCAGATTAGTGAGATTATCGGGTCAATACCTGCTAAGATCAAGCTGTCAGCTGATCCACCGTCTGTCAACCTGAATCCACCTGACCTCCACCTGCCGCGTCTTAAGAAGAAGCCGTCCAAGGAGCCGTTCAAGCGGAGCGCGTCGAACCTGTCAGCCATGTCTTCGCGGACAGCGACCCCTTCGTTTACGCTGTCGCCGGCGAAAAATGCCCGGCCACGACACCAGCGCGGCCAGCAGGAGATTAAAGTGTACCATCTTTCTCGGTCGACTGGAGAGCCTCCGATCAAGCTCTTCATCCGCTGCGTCGGAGAGCGAGGCGAGCGCGTCATGGTGCGTGTTGGCGGCGGATGGGCTGATCTGAGCGAGTACCTGAAGGAGTATGCCACCCACCACGGGCGTCGGTCTGCCGGCACGGAAAAAGCAAGGGTGGAGGTCCGGGATGTCCCACGGGTACCTAGCGGCCTCGTGCCAAATATCGGATCGAGTCCGCCTAGGCCGGCCTCTGCAGCAGCCGAAAGCTCGCCGATTACGCCCCTCAATGTGCGTAAGACGCGCAGGAGCGTCGGGGCTGCCAACAGCGAGGCTCCCAGGCTGCGGCCCAAGACACCAGCGGGCTCCAGCCGTGCCACAGATAACCCTCCTTCGTCAGAGGAGTCGGCACGTTCGAGATCGAGCTCCCGCCTTAGCTGGGTCGAGGACGACAGCTCGTTCCTGGGCTTGGCGGGACCGACGGGCAAGAAGATTGAGATGAGCGAGGAGAACAAGGCGTGGGTAGAGAGCGTCAAAGAGAAGGTACGCCTAGTGAGCGGAGAGAGGAGAGCCTCCGGGACCGAGGATAGGAGCAGATTGGGCGACTTGGGTAGAGTCGGCGGCACGAAGCGGCTGTTTCGCAAGCCCGAGGACAGAAATTGGAGATGAGGTCGACAAACATGTCATTACTCACGGGACATACACACGGGACAAAGCTATCGATACCTGCATGGCGACTGCATCACATCATATCATGGAAGCCGGGCGAGCAGGGAGTATCAAGGGCATTGCGGAGTTTATCGGGCGGACGATGCATACGAGCACGGCATGGCATGTCTTGGGACGCATTGCATCACGACACGCGTACTTGGCTGGAGAAGTGCACGCAAGGTGCTACACATACAAGGCAGGACAGGGAATACCCATTTTCTTTAACCGTTTGAGCTTTTTTCAATTCCAGATCCGCGAGACTGATATCTATACAATTGCGCAAACAACGCCGTGACCTCTATGTTCCTGAGTACCCCGTTTGTGATTCCCTAAATACCTTGGTTAAGTTACCTTGTACGTCGTGTAGGAGCCCGTATTGTCCAGCAATCTAGAGCTCCCCCGTCTGGCCGCACGCGCCCTGCTGCCACATGCGCACCGAGCGGACCGTCATGCCGCGCTCCTCGTCCTTGCCCCAGGTCGGGAGCCACTCGTTGGCGGCGTCCCAGAACGTCCACTGGGCGTTCTTTGCGGCGTCGATCCAGGGCTTGCCGCCGACGTGGTCCCTGTACATTTCAGTCAGCTACTTCTCTCGTCTTCACTCACGTCACAGGGTAGGGGACAAGCTGTGAAAGGGGGGAAAGGGGGAGAACGCACAGAAACCACCCATTCCGCGACCCAACCGCCACACTAAGAATCAAGTAAAACTTCTGGTCAAAGGGCGCGTTGCCCGTGGTCGACTTGCTCAGGGCCCAGGGGTTCGCGAGCAGCGTCTGGTTCTCGGCCATCTGGGCGAAGCGGCCGACGTCGTAGAGCGGGCGGTCCTTTTCGAAGCCGATGAAGAGGATCTGGTGGACGCGCGAGTCGATGTAGAAGTAGATGTAGCTCGGGGTCCACTGCACGCCAAAGGTGTGGAAGCCGGACGAGTAGTCGCCGCGGCGGATCTTCTTGGCGTTGGTGGTCTTCCAGTAGGTGTCTGTTTCGGCGGTTGGGCCTGGGTTGTGATGTTAGCTTGGTGTTTTGACTGGGATGGCGACGATAGGTGTAAGTGAACTCACCCCAATGCAGCGTCCCGTAGTAGAGGTTTCGGCCGCCTTCCGAGTAGTCGCGAGAGTTGCCGCGCGACTCCATTATGTCGATCTCGCCGCTGCGAGGCCACTCGCCGTAGACGGACTCTTCAGGCATCATCCCTGCCAGCGTGTAAGCCACTGTCACCACCACACACACCACGCTCATCGCCATCCGTAGACTCCGAACACGCCGGCACTTACATATGGCCGGCCAGATCCAGTCCCCCTTGGGCACCTTGGCCACCACCTCGACCTTGCCGTAGCGGATGCCCTTCTTGCCCTTTGTCGTCAGGCGCGCCGACCGCACCGGCGGGATCATGGCGCCCTTCGTGGGGTCCGAGCTCGCGACGCACGACGTGTTGCGCTTGCTGGTGCAGCTGCCGTCCGCGGAGAGGTCGAGCGTGTAGTTGGCGTAGAGCTGGTCGTTTGTGATGGCCGTGGTCGCGTTGGTGAGCGTCGGCACGATGTGCAGGCCCTGCGCGTCGACGTACGAGTTCTTGGTGTCGGAGGTGGCCCAGTCGAAGGAGCCGGTGCCGAAGCCGTCGAGCTGGACTTCGTGCGACCAGACGGAGGCGTCGAGGGTGTCGAAGTGGTCTTCGTAGACGAGGCAGTACTGCACTCGGTCAGCACTTATATCCGCCGCGAGAGAGGGACAGAGGAGGGGAAACGTACTGGCAGGTTCCGGTACGGCCAGACCATGAAGAAGCAGATGATGCCCGCGCCGACAAAGCCCAGCCCCAGGAAGACGCCGACGATGAGGTTGTTCCACTTGGTCTTTTTCATGGCCGGGTCCGCCAGCCAGGGCTTGTCATAGTCGCCGCGCAGGCGGTAGCTCTTGAACTTGTGCTTGAAGCCGTCCTCCATGGAGACTCTGGGCGTGGCCTGCGGCCAGGGCGAGGACGTCGTCGGGGTCGGCGGGTTGATGGCCCTGGACTTGCGCTGGACGGGCGAGCTGCCCTCTGGCTTTTCCTGGACGTCGACCATGGTATGGTGGTACGCGTACGGACTACGAGGAGCAAGGCAGTGAATACGAGTTGACGATGACTGAGGAAGAGCCTGGGGATGGATCTGCCTACGGCGGATCATGGGTATCTATCTGCGGACAGGGTCTGCCACTTACCCAATACCGAGCAGCATGGACGGCTTACACGCCTTGATGCCTTTGCTTGGCCGATGCCCTATCGGCCTGCCCTACACTGTCGAACCACAGGATATTCAGAATCGCCGCATACGTACGAGTATGTCCGAGTGCGTTTCGAACTCTTGACTGCTGAGTGACCACGCACCTACTACTCGTAGATACCCGCACCCCATGTCCATGATCCCTCCCCTGCGACACTGTAGCGCGCGAGATGGCGCACCAGTCCGGCCCAGGCCGAGCAAGCTCGCGATATCCACCACTGTCGCCAGCGCAACACAAGAGATGAAAAGGAGCTCGGAAAGAGAAAAAATACACCCAAAAAAAAAAAAAAAAAAACCCCCCCCCCCCCCCCCCCACCCAACCCCCCCGCCGACAGGGTGGGACCCAAAAAAAAACCCCCCCCCCCCCCCCGCCATAACCAATCTCACGGCGGCGAGGTTGGACCACCCCTGTTCGTCTCGAAATTCACAGGCCCAATATTGCGACGCTGATCCCTGCCTGCGCCGTCTGGGTTGATACCCGGCCGCCGGAGGGTGCATATGGCGGTGATGATGAAGATTGCTTGGCCTGCGCCGCTGCAGATGTGGTTTATTGCCGCCTACCTTGTTTTCAGCTCCTGGGTCTTTTGTTCACGACGACGACGTTTCCGTGGACGATGAACAAGGCGCAGTGAATCTCATATCCGAACTCGCAGAATCTACGAGTATTGCCAAGGGTGGCGCTTATTTTCCTCTCCCGCAATATTGTTTGTTTGCGGGGAAACAGCTGCCCGTTTTGAACGGGTTAATAAGACGGAGAAAAAGACCCCCGTTCGTGCCCATTACGCCCCAGCTGGTGCTGTATAGCCGTTACGAGATGCGACGTTGAGGTGGCCCGCGGGCGACAAAAGAGCCACGCATGCACGGCATGGCACCAAGGAAACAAACAAACAATGGATGCAAGCCTCATTCTAAATCGCCGATATAGCAGCTTAGTAAGGTGCTTTATCGGCGCGGAGCGAGGCCCAGACCAAGACACCGCGTGGCTGTCGTTGGACGCCACGATCGGTGGTCGTCACTGATCGCTCCTCTCGCCATCTTTCCAGGAAGCCACCTCCATGTTTTGCAGCTTCCCAGTGAGCGCGATCCACCGTTGGTCCGCTGGGCAGAACGGGAACAAAGGAAAGGAATTGCCGCAAACCACAGACAATGGATGAAGCCAGATTCCATGATCCATGATCCATGATCCATGATCCATGAACAGACTAATCCGTACGGCAGGCGACGATAGTCTGGCCTGTGACTGGGCGGCGATAAACTTAAGGTATTTTTAGCCCCGGGTAGCGGCGCAGACTTGCCGCCCTCCCGCAGCCCCTGTGGGTGGAAGCCGCCGAAGCCACGGAGCCACTGAAGCCACAACGGACGAAGGAAGGTTCAGCCTCCCGCTCTCGACGACGTTCCATCGCGACCAGGCTCAGGTTCCTCGACGTCGGCTCGCAATCGCCGCGGGTGTCGACAGTCAGCATCAGACAGACTCGCCATCGCCGGCACCGAGCAGTTTTAGCACATCTGCCGATGCCACGAGGCACTCGACGAGCTGGCGGTGCTTGGCGCCGTCGGCCCTGGTGCCAGGAACGGCCTCATGCATCGGCCTCAACGAACAACCCTGACGGTGCCGCCGCGCTCGCCTCTCGCTTAGCCTCCACTCTATCCGTACGCACGTCCGCAGCGAGCACCCCTGTGACGGGCCAGCCAGCGAGCGAGGCGAGGCGAAAGACGGCACGCACAGCACGGCGATGCACGGCTGCAGCGGCAGTGCTCATGCACCAGGGTTACACAGAACCGGCCGCGCGAGAGTCGACAGCTCAGACCCATCACCAGCTGAAAGCCTTTTAAAAAAAAATTGGTTGTTTCCCTCAAGTTTGCTCTGCCGGGCGTGCTTGGGATTCAGACATGACGCTCGGGGCCGGAGGGCTGGACGATGACGGTCTGCGGGCTGCGGAGGCTGATGAAGCTGAACATCTTGCCTCTTGCTGTCCGCCGCGGCTGCGTCTTGCCCGGCGAGATACGAGCACGTAGGTGATGGTGCCATCTGCCTGCAGGAGTGTGTGTACCATTGACCCGCGAGAGCCGGTGGACGCGGTGCTATCGGGCTGTCGAGCGAGTCCATCTCGTGATCGTCGGGTCCTGCTATCAAGGGACACAGGCCATCAATCACCGAACAAGCCGGCATCTCCTCGGCCTCACGGGGTTCTTCCGACTGTACGGATACGGTCCATCATTGCCAGTGGCTTCGCTCGTCTCCATCACGCTGAGGCTTACTGCGGACTCTTTGTCGACCAGCTAGCCTCGCAGCGTCCTGCAGACAAGCGAGATATCCCATGGGCCGCTCCACCTCGCCCGCAGCGCCGGCCACACGCAACCCAGGCACAGGACCTGGAGCGGATACGACGATGCCGTCCGGCTCAGCCCAGGAACCCTGACCTGTCCCTGATGCAACTCAGCCGCTAGGCCGTCGACGTACATGTATGTTGGGCCACAGCGCAGTGGGCTGGCCGCCATCCACGTTCACAACCCATGATGCTGAGGGCCAACTGCGGCTCCCACGCGGCCAGCAACCGCCTATCTGTATGGACCGTCACGGAGGGCCAAGGTCCCAAAGTCCTTGGCAGGGCCAGCACGCGTTCGTTTCCTCTTTTCCACGCTCTCCATCGTCCACCGGCGGTGACAGACGTGGCGTTGAAGTCACGAGCTGGTCCACCCTCGCCCCCCGAGCGGGTCCAGGCCTTTCGAGGGGAGACGCGATACCTCCTCGGCGTCCTCGCCGACTCCGGGAGGCCAGCAGTCCTCTTCAGCTGGTGTCCGATCCGTCACCGTGACAAAGTCTCTTCACGGCACTCGTCCTTTCCGCGCCCAGCTCGTCGCCTTCACCTGATAAGCTAACCCCCGTCCGCCGTCTAAATCGGGAACCCGTTCGGTAGTTTCGCATTAGGCAGCTCAAACGTCCCGCTTGCTACTACTGGCCGCTCCGAAGATACTCGCAGTCCTGGTTTCCGTAGTCTCGACCTTCTTGAATTGGTCGCTGTACGGACTGGCTTGGTATCTGGTGTTGGTGGCACTTCTTAATAAGGGGCTCGCTGCGGCTCAGAAGTCAAGGGCCCGGAAACCGCTAGACTCGACCAACTTTGCAGAGGCATACGGTGGAATGACTGCCGCCATGAATGATTCCCCTTCGCCGTCGGTTCATGGGCTTACGCCGCTGCCGAGGAACAGGTCCTTTGCGGCCGTGTCCATGACCTCGTCCGAGTCCAATGGCAGCCATGGACGGGCTACGCCCCAGAATGGTAGCTACGAGGACGACTTTCGCTACCGGACGGTAAGTAAGCCCTCGAATGGCTTGTAAGACTATTTCTGACTTGACCTAGATGGTCAGCTACCTCTACAACAGAGTCATCGCCAGTGGCTGGATACCCCCCGAATCAGTTCGCACCCACGATGACTGCCTCGGCGTCCTCCTGCGGCACTCGCGTGGCAACTACGTCACCTCCCCAGATCCAGTTCACCACGTCCTCCTCGGGGCAGTCATACGGCTGAACCTGACCGTGGCCGTCACGATGCGCCCTCAGATGCTCGACGGCATCCTGAGATCCCTGACCCCTGGCCAGACGGAGCTCAAGTTCAAGGACGGCTCGCAGGTCCAAATCATCGACTCGCTGACGTTTGCGCACTCTGCGACCGTCAAGAAGTTTCAGTATGCCTGCGTCTGCCGCCAGGAGAGGCTGGTGCTGGTCTGGCACGACGACTTGCAGCACATTGTGCCCATTGCCACGCAGATGGAGGAGAAGCTGCTGTCACTGGTACGCCTTATCCTCACTGGTCTCATGTGTTCGAAACTGACTCCATTCCAGGTCTGGGGAGAAGGCAGGCTGCCGTTCAACATCCTCAACATGCCCAGTCGCGCCCCGTCCATCATGTCGTCTGGCATCTCCAGCCCCAACGGCACCTCGACGCCGGCCCTGGAAAAGGCCGCCCCCCTGCCGCACATCAGCGAGAGCGCCGAGGAGCTCGAAAAGGACCCCGGCATGGAACGCCCCGAGTCCGTCGCCCGGCCCGTCACGCGCGCGTCGGCCGTCTTCGTCGGCCTTGCCATGTGCCTGTCCATCTGCCTCCTCTTCGGCGTCTTCACCGGCAAGCTCATCACCGAGTGCATCCTCGACAACTCGTGGACGCGCCTCGCGCTCGTCGTGCCCATCCCGCTGCTGATGTGCGTCAGCCTCTTCTTCTTCCAGGTCATCTTCACCAATCTCTTCCAAATGATCGGCCCCATCGGCGGCGTCCACACCAACTCGCGCTACTACTCGTGCTACCGGCCTAGCCTGCGCCGCGCCTACGCCGACGGCTTCGTGCCCCCCAAGATCACCATCCAGATGCCCGTCTACAAGGAGGGCATGGAGTCGGTCATCGTGCCGACGATCCGCAGCCTGCAGGCCGCCATCTCGTACTACGAGTCCCACGGCGGCTCGGCCAACATCTTCGTCAACGACGACGGCCTTCGCGCGGGCCTGTCCGATGAGGATGTCCAGCGGCGGCGTGACTTTTACCACGACAACAACATCGGCTGGGTGGCGCGCCCCAGGCACAACGGCGACGAGGGCTTCGAGCGCAAGGGCAAGTTCAAGAAGGCGTCTAATATGAACTTTGCGCTCAACATCTCGCAAAAGGTCGAGACGCGCCTCCAGCAGATGGTGGATGCCAGGGTCGTGGCCGACGGGTCCGACATGGTCGACGAGTCCGAGGAGGCAGAGATGTACGAGGCTGCGCTGGTGCGCGTGCTGGAGGAGAACCCGCTGGCCGTTGCCGAGGGCGATATCCGGGTCGGCGAGCTCATTCTCATTGTGGACTCGGACACGCGAGTGGTGAGTTTCTCTCCCCCGAGTTGAATGTTGATCCGTGCTAACTCGACTCAGCCTGTGGATTGTCTCTTGTACGGCGCCGCTGAAATGTATCTGTCGCCGGAAGCTGGCATCGTCCAGCACTCGACGGGTGTGATGCAGGTCTCGGGCGACTACTTTGAAAACGGCATCACCTACTTCACCAACCTCGTCTACACGTCCATCCGCTTCTCCATTGGCTCCGGCGAGGTCGCGCCCTTTGTCGGCCACAACGCCTTTCTCCGATGGCAGGGTGAGTCCCCTTCACGGTCCCTGAGAGAAATAGGGGTAACTAACATCTCCCAGCCGTGCAAGACGTCGGCGTCAAGGACGATACCGACTACATCCCATACTGGTCCGAGAGCCACGTCTCCGAGGACTTCGACATGGCGCTGCGCCTGCAGATGCGCGGCAACACCATCCGCGTTGCCAGCTACCACAACGACGAGTTCAAGGAGGGCGTCTCGCTGACCATCTACGACGAGATCGCGCGCTGGCAGAAATATGCCTACGGCGTCAGCGAGATGATCTTCCACCCCTTCCACCGCTGGATCTTCAAGGGCCCCTTCACCCCCCTATTCTACACCTACCTCGGCTCCAACATCATGCTGTCCTCCAAGCTCTCCATCCTCGCCTACATGTGCTCCTACTTTGCGCTCGGGTCCGCCCTGCTGCTCACCACCATCAATTACTTCATCGTCGGCTGGTTCCGCGACGACCTCGCCAGCTGCTACCTCACCTCGTGGAACGTCTTCCTCTCCCTCGTCGTCGTCTTCAACGCCTCCGGCCCCATCGCCCTCGCCATATTCCGCTACCGCACGGGCGAGCGCTCGCTCCTCGGCTCCCTCGTCGAGAACTTCAGGTGGATGCCCATGATGACCGTCTTCTTCGGCGGCATCTCCTACCACATCACCACCTCGCTGCTTGCCCACCTCTTCCACGTCGACGTCCAGTGGGGCGCCACCGCCAAGGAGAAGGAGGACAGCAACTTCTTCCAGGAGATGCCCCGCATCTTCAAGACCTTCAAGTACATGTACCTCATCCTCTTCCTGCTCGTCGCCTCCATGGTCTACCTCGGCGCCTTTGCGCCCCCGGACTGGGCCATCACCGACTTTTCCTGCATCGTGCCGCTCGCCATCAACGTGGGCTTTCACGCGCTGACGCCGCTGGTGCTGAACCCGAGCTTGATGGTCTTCAACTACTAATCGTTTTCTGAAATTGGGCTCTTTGCTTTCTGTGTGTCTATACTTTTTAGGAGTCCCTGGGCGGTTACATCTTGGGTAGTGGACCATACCGGGGAGAATGGGTCTCGAAAATAGACGGGATTCGAATATACTGTTTAATAGGTTACATGGGGGGAAAGTCGGGGACGAGAATATGCTCGCGATATATAGATTACATCGTCTTGGAGCCGCATAGGCACGCCAATCCTTAGAGATATACTGTTCACGATAGATATCCTACACTCACACAATCATTCACATCACTCACGGCTCAAGCCAAACGTCAGACACAGTCGTAACCTCATGTATTCACCCGCCATACATCATGCCAAACTAGCCATCACGCCGTTCAATCATCATCCACAGCCACGCCGCGGTACTTTTTCTTCTCGCTCTTCGCCCTACCCTTGAAGTGCTTCTTGCTCGACCCCACCTGCACGTCCTTTGGATCCAGCCCGTTCTCCAGCGCAATCACGGTCCTGGCCTTTCTGCCGCTGAGGTGCTTCCCGTCGGCGCTGCCCGCGGCACTGCCTTGCTCGGTGTACTTGTAGCTGAAGGGCATGCTGAGATGCGCCTGAGTGCTCTTCGCGTTGAAGAAGCCCTTGTCGAGCCTCTCCGTCTTTGGCCCCGCGGGGAGAGTGACCACGTCTGACTCGAGGACAGGTGGCTCATCGTCCTCCAGGGAGAGGGACTGCGTAGCCGTGGCGAGGGCCGCTCGTCGCTTCTCGGGAAGGTGACACTCGTCGTAGAGCTCGTCGTTGAACGCGATTGCGTCCTCGATGCCAGGTGGGGGGTGGACGAAGAGGAGCTTGCCGTTGACATAGTCCTTCAGGACGAATCGCGCAGCTCTCGACTCATCAGGCTGACCCAGACCTTGCGTGCGGAAGCCTCTGGCTCTGGCATAGGCGCGAAGGAGCTCCGCAGCCGTGGGAACGCCAGTACCGCCTTCTTCCAGCGGCCGCGTCTTGATCTGGATGCCGTAGATGGCTTCCAGGAAGCCCTGCGGGACTCGCTGCGTCACAAGTCCGACGGGGCCCGTGTACTCTCTCATCTGGTCGATTGGCAAGACGCCGTTGCACACCAGGTCGGCCTTTGTAAAGGCAAAGTTGGGGAAGACCAGACCCGGGCAATCGCAGAGGATGACGTTGTCGCTCAGATGAATGGTCTGAAAGTGCTTCGTCTTGCCAGGAGTAGACGAGACGGACACCTTCTTGGCGCCAATCAGGGCATTAATGGTTGATGACTTTCCGACGTTGGGATAGCCCACTAATCCGACTTGCAACTTGTGATCGGCGTCTGTGTGAGTGTGTTAGTCGGTTCTCCCGGGTTTCAGCATCAGAATTGGTTCCGTACCTGCGTTTTCCGGAGCATAGCGGAGGAAGATGTCTTCCAATTCCTCAACGGTGAGGATTTGTGTATCCTCGTCTTCATCACCAGTTTCCACGCCACCGTCATCCTCGCTCTCCTCCTCGGACGACGAGTCTTGCTCCGTCGCTGGCTGCTTGCCGACTCTCCTCGAGGACGACGGCTGCGGCTCCTCATCAGACTCGCTGTCCCTATCCCTCGCCTCATTCAGTTCCTTTGCGAGCTGTGCCGAGAAGAACCTGTAAGCGATCCCCGCCTGCTTCAGATGCTTTGCCCAGGCTTTTCGCTGCCTTAGCGTCATCATATCCGCCTTGTTGATGAGCAACAGGTTTTCCTTCTTCGGGTCAACCGCTTTGACATATGTTCCCAGATCCTCGGACCGGAAGAGCAACGGGTTCCTGGCATCGACGATCTGCACCACAAGGTCTGACCGCTCGATGACTCGCCAGAGCTGCCGCCAGACCTCAATGTTTCGCTCAAAGGGCGTCATCAAGAGGTCGTTGTTCTCCTGCAGCTCAGCGAGCCCCCTCCTCCAGTTCAAGAAGCTCTCTCGCTCCAGGACATCCAGCTCCTGCGGCGTGGTAGAGGCATCCCACTTCGGCCTCCTCGGCACGGTCAACCGCGCCTTGTGCATGCGATGCTTTCCCAGCACATCCCTCTCCTCGTGCGCCGACAACAGGTACGGGTTCTTCTGGTCGGTATGGATGATCTTGACGTTGTTCATCTTCTCCGCCGTGAAATCCGTGCCTGCCAGCTCGGCCGTGGCCAGGAACTCGTCGAGAGCGCCCTGCTCCGTCACGGAGACCATCTTGACCCACGCGGCATCCTGCTTCTCGTTTACCAGATATTGCTCGCCGGTGGCGTGGTTTGTCCTCGTAATCGCAGACGTCTTCTTTCTGTCCCCTCCCTTGTGTTTGCCAAAGCGATCATTCATCAAGGTGTTGCCGAGCCCCACGCTCTTCTTGGATTTTGCCAGCACCATCTTGACGGATCTTGCCCAGGCTCGAGCGTGTGAGACAGTGTCAACAAAATGTCGTCGGTATCCTTGGGAATGGACAGACTCCGTAGAATAACAAAAGAAGACCTCTATGGCCTTCGTTGTCGGTGTGGAAGAATGAGAGTGAGCGAGGTGCCCGCGTTTGCAGCTGAATAATGCGTCACGATGGAGGGGCAAATTTTCTGCGATAGCGTTGCGACGCCAAGCTCGCACTGTCGGTTGGGCAGCGTCACCACCTTTGAGAGACAGTGCTATCGGTGCGTGGACTGTGTCTACCAGGGTCCCAAATTTTGCGATCGCAGCCCAATTTCCATTCCCACTTCACCTGTTCCACCACCTCAACATCATCACCAGTCGTACCGCCGCCAAAATGCCTCGAGGAAAGTGGATGTAAGTCGACCTGCTTGGCCGTAGCGCATGTCGCATATACTGACTGTGATACTCTGCAGCGACAAGAAGACAGCCCAGCACTTTACGCTGGTGCACCGCCCGCAAAATGACCCTCTCATCCACGACGAGAATGCGCCGTCCATGGTGCTGAACCCTACTCAACAGAAACCCGGCTCCTCGAAAGTGAAGCACCTGGATGATCTGGCGTCCGAGTTTGGTTCAGACGCGGCGGGCATCCGAGCAAACGAAGGCGAGGCGGCATCCTACGGCGTGTACTATGACGATTCCGACTATGACTACATGCAACATCTGCGCGACCTCAACTCCGGGGGCGGAAATGTCGTTTTCGTCGAGGCCACATCTACCACCAATAAAGGAAAGGGGAAGCAGAAGCAATCGTTGGAGGAGGCCCTGGAGCAGATGGACCTCGAACAAAAGTCGGGCGACATCCTCGACGAGGAGATGCTCCCCTCCAAGAACCTGACGAGGACCACGTACGAGGCCCAACAAGAAGTCCCAGACTCTATCAAGGGATTCCAGCCCGACATGGATCCGCGATTACGAGAAGTCCTCGAGGCTTTGGATGACGACGCGTATGTGGAAGAGGACGACGATGTTTTCCAACAGCTGGCAAAGGACGGACGAGAGCTTGACGATTATGAATTCGAGGACGCGCAATATGACGACGACGAAGAAGGCTGGGAGTCGGATGACACGGCGAAGCCCATCAAAGAATACAAGGAACAAGTACCGGAACTTGTAAAGGCGCCAATGGAGCAGCCCGAAGAAGGCCCATCACAGGACTGGATGGAAGACTTCAAGCAGTTCAAGAAGGAACAAAAGACCGGCCGGATAGCCGCTGCGCCCGCGCAATCTGAGATGCAGTCGGCTTGGACAACCACCACAAATGGAGGCAGGCGGAAGAAGCGCAAGGGTGCCCTGACGGATGCCTCCAGCTACTCGATGACCTCCTCTTCGCTTGTACGGACAGAGCAGATGACGCTGCTGGACGAGAGGTTTGACAGGATTGATGAGAAGTACAATGAGGACCTGGAAGATGACATGGGCTCCGTTTCTGCGGTGTCGACTGCGTCAAGCGTCATAGGGCCTGTCCGGGGAGACTTTGACGGCATTCTGGACGATTTCCTTGGCAGCTACACCAAGCCTGGTAAACGCACATCAAAAAAGTCCAAGCCCCAGACTGGGTTGGAGCAGCTGGAGGAGATTAGAAGAGAATTAGGCCCAGCGCGCATTCGCGGGCGGTGATAAGGGGAGTCAGTGTTGGCGAATATACCAAGCGTTGATCTCATCACATGACATGAACTCGTAGCGCCGATCTTTCTGAACGTCACTCACAAACCTGGCACATTCGCGCGCAGATTTAGGATGTTGGGAAATAAGCACAAAAGCTGGTGGCTGGTAGACGGCCGCTGGGTCGTTATTCGTGCCTTGGAAGCATCGGGTCTGTTAGTGGCATGTAAGATGGGCAGCCCAAATCTCAAGCTTCAAGCTCAAGCCCGAAACAAGGACGTATCCTTTGTAACACCTCTAAATTTGCATACGAGCATGCTTATACAGTACAAGGTCCAAACACCAAGAAAAATACATATGCTGAGTTTTCAAACACTGCTGTTGATGCTGTAGGGGATGCGGCACAGGACGGTGGTGCACGCTAGTCACGTGAGCCGGCTGGCAAGCTCGCAGCTGTTGGACAATGAAGGTGAATAGCTCTCCCATGGCCCATTCATGCGCGCAGCAGCTTCCAGCACGCACACGCACGCCCGCCTCTCCCACCGCACCACAACCGGACGGCCGATCTCATCCTCCATGCCCTAGCGAACAAACTGGATGAATGCAACGCCCGTTGCATCATCAAGCTAAAATGTTTTCGACACTCGGCGAAGCGACGCGCCGGTCGGCGGCCGCGGCCAACCCCTTCGCCAGCCCCGTCGCCGGCGGGAGCAGTGCATTTGGCCTTGATGGTGCCGGCGACGGCGGCGGCGGCGGGAGGAATGCTTACTCTTTCAAGAAGGGCAACCGAAAGAACCGAGATCGACGAGGCAGCGCGTCCAACAACGCCTCCAACAACGCCAACGCTGGCGATGGCGGCAAGCAAAAGTCGAAACGCGGCCGGGGAGAGAAGCGCGAGCACAACGGCGGCAAACACTCAAGACGCCGTGATGAGCGCAGGGGATCCCTTCCAGAGGACTCGAATGATTCGAATGCGCTGCAACATTCCTACAGCTCCGACGCCTCTTCTCCTTCTCTACCCAGGTCGTGGTCACCCACTTCCCCAATCGGCGACCCCAAGCCTGGCGCCCCCCAAAACTACGTCGCCCCAACCTTCTTCCCCCCCCGCTTCAAGCCCAAGAAAGCGACGGCATCCGACGATCCCTTTGCGAAACGGGTATACAGAGCGTTGGATGAGGCCGGCATAAGCCCGCCTCAGTGGCCATCAAAGCCTGGAGAGCAAAGCAGCCTGCCTCAGATGTCCGCCTTCAAAGACAAGTTCAGGGCATATCGAGACAAGGCCCGGGCGGCCTTGGTAAAGGCTAAATTGATCGACGACCCCGACAAGCGCAAGCGACTCAGCGAGGCGATAGAATTCAAAGGCATCTGCGAAGACATGTGTCCGGAGTGGGAGAAGGTCTGCCGGGTCACGGAAAACGAAGTCAAGGCAGTCGAGCGGAACCCAAAGACTGGGGCGACTCGTCTCAACTCCATGGTCAAGCAACTGGCGCGCTCTGCTGCCGGACAAGAGGCTCCTTTGCCGACAGATGTGCGTTCCGTTCCGGCTCTTCAACGTTCGCTTGACTACCTGATCGATGGGCTGTTGTACACCGATGACAACATACGCGGCCTACACGCCTACGTCTGGGACCGCACGCGCTCCATTCGACGCGACTTCGCCTTCCACTCCTCCATGACGAAGCATGAGCTGAAGACTCAGGTCCTCATTTTTGAGAACATCGCCCGGTTCCACGCCGTATCTCTCCACGTCATGTCGATTCTCGCACTAGAGGGAGAAGGGTTCTCGCAGTCTTTTGAGCGTGAACAGCTTGGAAAGACGCTCCTGTCACTGCGAGACTTGTACGACGACTGCAACCTTCAAGGCATCAAGTGCGAGAACGAGGCCGAGTTCCGCGCGTATTTTCTCCTCTTTCACGGCCGCGATCCGGCCATCGTGAATACCCTGCAGCGCAACTGGAAGCCACATCTCTGGCGTGACTCGGACGAGATCAAGACGGCGGTGTCTCTGGTCGAGGCGATGCACAATACCCAGGATATCCACGGGTCCCTCAAAACAGTCGAGGACAAGAAATGGGCTGGCCCTCTAATGGCCGCCGAGACTACCCCTGTGTCCTACCTCGACATGGTCGAGGATGCCAGGGTATCATATACCATGGCTTGCATTGCCGAATGCCACTTCGGCCATGTCCGACAGATGATTCTGGAGGCCGTGCAACGATCTCTATCCAGGCCCAAGGGTGAAGTCCAGGACATGACAGCTACAGCGCTCAACGAGCTTCTTCGGTTCGACGACGTGGAAGAGGCCATCCTTTTTACGGAGGCTCACGGCTTTGAGTTTGCTCCATGCCATGACGAAGACGTCGGACTCCAGACCTTGAAGCTGATGGCCAAATCCCGGCTTCGATATCCCAAGCTTGGGCACCAGTACTCCAAACGCTTGGTCGAGAAAAAAAGAGGAAACCATTCCCTTGCAACGGCCATTCGTCGCACAATTTTTGAAGGCGTGGACGGCGTGGAGCACTCGACCGGCCCCGTCGGCGACGAAGAGAGTGAAGCCGTAGACGGCATGGAGCACGCACCCGATTCTGTTGGCGACGAAGACGCCATCAACGAGGAAGGAAGTCTATTTATGCAAGACGATGAGGAACCTGGACCTGAGCCGTCGGCACCGGAGCCACAGAAGCCGGAAGCGGGAGCGTCACCGGCCCCTTCACCCGGGCCACGCAAAGTGTCTCCTTCTAACAAGGCTTTCATAATTGAAGGTATGGGTCGAGCCCCAGACCGTTTCTGGGCGAAGATCTCGCCAGTGCTAAATATGGATGCAGACTCCTCTGACGATGAACAAAACGGGCCTAATGCCAAGCCCCGAGCTAGACTGCCAACGTTTGAAGAGATAAAGGCAATGGACAAGAGTTCCTATACCCAAGGCAGCCGACTTTTTACCCCTGGCGGAGCGTCATCGGATAGCTCACAGCCAGCCAAGCTGAACATCTTTGCTTCGCCTCATAAGCTTCCCGACGTTGTGCTTGCACACAATGCAGCCGGCGGGATGCTAGCAAAGTCGAACCCTTTTGCTCCGTCTTCATTTCCCATCGGTAGCGGAACTCAGTCAACCGATAACAAGACGGAGAATTCCACGGCGGCAGCAAAGACGGCGAACCCGTTCGCCAGTCCCGTTAAGTTCGGCGGTAGTGGAACGATGTCTGGCACCAACCAGCTGGGCAACTCTGTGCTAGCTGAGCCCGACGCATCCAACTCTATTTCGCAACCTGGTGGTATCCAGGCAGCCGCAAAACAACAGCCATCTCTTGGCTTTGCCCAACCTGGTAGTAGCTCGGCAACGGCAAACGGAAAGCCATCTTTTTGGTTGGCCCAACCCAAGCCGAGCCCATTTGCAGCGCTCCCCCAGCCCGCAAGCAATGCAGCCACAGCCAGCACGCCTTCAATGTTGGCGACTCCTGCGGCACAAACGCCTTCGGTGCTATCTGGAATCTTGAGCGGAAACAAGCCGGCTGAGCATGTTGCACCAGCGGCGTCTGCTCAATCCACCATTCCGGTACCTCATGCTGCCTTTGGAGCAGTTTCAAACGAGCAGAAGAAACCTTTACTGAATACAACCGCATTACCACGGCCAGCTGTTGATGGTCGGGGCAAAGATCTGATTCCAAGCGTCACCGCAGCACCTTCGGCCCCTACCCTTGGCCCGTCACCTCCCAGCTTCCTGGGCATGGCAAAGCAATGTGTACCCGGTGTACCACAAAGCACAACAAGTGCCACCGAAAAGCCCTCGATGCCAGGGGCACTAGAGGCTGTGCCTCAACCTATCGCCGCTTCGGGGTCGACTTCAGACGCCGTCGGCAGCAAACTGAGCGGTGCGACCGCCACGCCAGCTGCCACATCCACACCTGGGGCCGCACAAGAGCCTGTTGGCCCAACACGGGACCTGCTTGGTGACTTCAACGAGTGGTACGTCAAGGGCGACAACGGCCTCATATCAGACTTCTTGGTGGAATCGATCAAATGGATTACCACCGACGCATTTCAAAAGTTTGAGAGGGAAAACGAGGTGAAGAAACTCCAGGAAGAGGAAGAGCGAACCAACGCGGAAGTTAAGAAGTTCCGTGTGTACAACCTGTCCCTGAAGTTCTTCTACCGCTGGAAGCGGAACGCCAGGGCGAAGCGCCTCCGCGAAGTGCGACGAAAGGGCCGCGACGACATGCGAGCATTTTACGCAGCACGACAAGCTGCTGAGCGCAAGGCCAAAAAGGAGGCAACCAGCGCAACCATGACGGTTCAAAACGGCCAACCTACCCGGACTACTCGGAACCGCTCAGACGAGTTCCTAAGCCTGATGAAGAGCAGGCAAGCGTCGAAGCGCGAGGCAAGGCAATCTCTGCTCGACTGCGGCGTTTTGTCCGGCATGGACGGGGAACGAGATGCAGTCGAGATGATTGTTGGAGATGGGTACCAGTCGTCAAACAACTCGCCATCCACACGCAGAGACTCATTCGCGTCGTCGCCAGGACCGCCAGAACCCCCAGCACCGGCGAAGAGGGAGGGGGCCAAGACGCGAGCCTTGCGTGAGTTCTACTTTAGCCAGCCTCCGGGGGATCCGACTCCGGCATATATGAAGAAGGAAGGCCCAAAGACACGGGCTTTGCGGCAAATGTATTTTGGTCAGCCCGAGAGATTCCGACGCTCGCTGCCCTCCATGACGTCGGCGAGCAGAGATAGTACCGAGAGCACAAAGCGTTCCAGCAACGCTTCTTCACGCTGGACACTCAAGGCTATGGGGATCGTGCAGCTGCCCGACGGCACGGCTGTGCCTGAAAATCTGGCGCACGAAATGGCGTCTGGCACGCTGCGCTACCCGCGATCAGTGTCGCCGTGGCGATCTCGACGACTCTCGGCCACTCAAGCAATCGAATCGGAGGTGCAACGTCTCACGCCACCAGCGCGGGTAGGGCCTGGCCAGAGTCCCGCCGGGGAAACGACACCGGTCAACAAGAGGAAGCGGCCCACTGATGATGATGATGGGCTCATCAAGACTGGCAGCACGGAAAGCAATTCCAGCAAGCGAGTCATTAGTGGGGCTGAGCGGCAGCGCATGGCAGCCGCCGGGGAGACGTCGCCGACCAACAAGAGGAAGAGGCGCGTCGATGACGACGACGAAGCGACGATGAACAGCTCCGAAGAGGGCAGCTCGCACAAGCGAATGCTGAGCAACGCTGCAAAGCTCAGAATGGAGCTCCAGGCCATCAAGGCCGAGCTGGAAGAAGGGAAAGAGTGGTACAAGACCCAAAACAATCGGCTCCGAAGCGAGTCTGAGGCCCGAACGCCCTGGTACGATGAGAGCATATAACGGCGTTGGGGGAGCGAGCATAAGGGATGCATTTGCACAGCCAGGGGTTTGGTTTTTGCCGCTTTGGCAACAAAGTCTTGTGTTTTTTTTTCCGCCCTTGTGTTTTCTTCGGTATATTGCGGGCTCGTCAGATACCCATAGAGTTGGATGGCAGGCTGCAGCACCCCGTTGTCACGATTGTAGGGAGCTGGCGGCTTTTCTTGTTTTGGCCATGATTTTTGCCTCATTTTTGCCTTTTGATGATTGTACAGGGACTGCAGCATGGCATGGCACGGCGCGGCATGTAATGTAGGGTTTCATGGCAAAAAGGTCCAGGGCCAGGACCCAGAACAGGGAATTTGAAAGGGTTCGTCACGGATGTGACGCTTTGTGGCAGTCACATACATGACTCTGAGCACCTAAACGTGACGTGATGACTCTGTTGCTTTAAAATTCTGGCTCTGTCTGATACGGACTCATAAGTACATTTGGCATTAAACTTCCCGAACCTGCTCAGCGCCTCGTGGCCACGTACTCCGGCGTATTCTCAACATACATACAAGTAAAACATACGTAAAAGGAAACTAATTATGGTCCCGTGTATCACCTCATGGGAGGCGGCGCAAAGGACGTCTGGATCTTGGTGATCTGCACCGGCGCACCCACACTGTTCCGCCCCTTTTGCCTCACGAGTTCCCTGGCAAGCCCGACTTCCTGGCCTTCAGGTTGGAACCGAGACTGGTTCATGACTGGCGAGCCAGTAAACACGGGGCTCGACATCATGCCTGGTGAGCTGCACGGCATGTACGGCGAACGGCTGAGCAGCGCCGCGGTGGAACGGGTGGACGTGGTGGACGTGGGCGTCGTGTAGTCGTCCGCAGGGATCCGTCGTGGGGATGTATGTGCCGGGGCTGGCGCAGGCAGAGTCGTCACGATACTCGCCGGTTTATTCTCCCTTATGCCCAGGCCACTCGTACCGCTCTGCGCGTTCCACAGCCCCGTCCTCACGTTGCCTCCGGGACTGACGGCCGAGTGGTCCGCATACGGCGTCTTCTCATCAAAGAACCGCCCCTCATCATACTCCTCCTCCTCCTCCTCCTCCCGCCTGCCCTCACCCCTGTGCGTGAAAAAGGTCCCCGTGCGCGGCGTCTTGCAGCGAAACGACAGCGCCGAGGCCCGCGCGGCGCGGTTGCGGCGCTTGCGCAGCTGCACGAAGACGCAGCCGGCCGCGAGCGCGAGCGCGACGAGCCCGCCAACGGCGACGCCGGCGATGGCGGGCGTGGACAGCGGCGATGTGCTGGAGTTGGAGTTGGAAGAGCCGGGGGAGGAGGGGGGGGAGGGCTGGGTGATTTGGATGGTGGTGTTGGAGAAGACGGTGGCGTTGAGGCCGAGGAGGAGGCCTGGGGCGGGTTTCTGCTTGCAGCCTGCTTCGAGGGCGATGAGGACTATACGGTGGTGTCAGTGAAGGACTTGTCATGTGAGATGAGGAAAGGGGGCACGTACAGTTGGAGAGGTAGACGTGCGAGCCACCGGCCTGCACGCACTGCAGACACCCATCGTAGTAACTCCCCAGCACAACGCCCCCATCAACACCACAGTAGCCAAACGGCTCCGCCGCCCCCGACGGATCCTGGATACCGCCCTTCAGCGCATCGCCCAGCCGTCCACACGCCTCGGACGTCATACACGGATTCGAGCCCACGCCCGTGGCGTTTGGATACCCGAGGACGCAGTAGTCGAACGCATACCGGAGATTATCTACACCACCTCATCAGCACGGCGCCTTAGAGTGAAGCGTGAAGGGCGGCTTACACAAGAACCACGCCTGGTCGCTCTCGCTGCCCTGCGCAAAGGCGCTGCCCTGCAGACAGCCCGCGCAGCGCTGGAACTTCTGCCCGCGCGGCGTGCTGCGCAGCGGGCCGTCCTCGCAGGCAATGTCCCCGCCGCGCGTGTTGGACGAGTTCGGGTCCGAGGGGTCGAGGTCGGGCGACTCGATGCAGAGGGCCGCGCAGGGCGAGTTGGGCGTCACCTGCAGCGCGGACGTCGACGCGGAGAGCGTGGTGAGGGCGAGCAGGAGAGCGGCTCGGGTAGCCATCTTCTCAACGACTCTTCTGCAACGACACGAACGAACCGCGTAACAGCTTTCCTCCTTGGGGTCTGTAAGAGCACACGCCCAGCTGTGAAACACACGCAGCAGATTACAAACTGAAAAATGAAGATATAAACCGAGACGCAGAAAACAGCGTGTGCCAGACACATCGACTACAGTAACCGAGAAAAAGAACGATACAACGAAAACGTAACGAGCGTGCCTTTCCGAATCAGAATGCAAAGCAACAAAAACACACAACCAACAACGTAGCATGCGAGGAAAAAGGAGGCCGTGAAGAAGAGTATATGCACGCAGAAACCAACAACAGCAATCCTCCCAGGCTTCCCACCACCAGGCCCGCAATCTCCCCTACCGCCCGTCCATCACACCCCCGGAATCCCATCACCAAGCCGCAGTCGCACAGAACGGCAGGTCTCAAAAACGGGCGGCAAAGAGCCTCGCCATCGAATCGGGTGTGCGTGTTGCGTGCGGCGCGGGAAACCCCGTGTTAGTGCGGCTGGGGGATGGTTCGGCGCTTAACCAGGTCGCGCGTGTGGGTGACTTTGTTCAACGAGTCAACACCACGCGCGGTATCACCAATATTGAGCAGGGTGGGTAGTCCGCGACTGGGGAAGGGCCCAATTAACAGCCCAGGATGCATCTCTCTCTTGGCGTGCCGGAAGAGAATGATGCAGTACTCACGAGCCGCGAGACACCAGACGAAACCCAACGCATGCACGCCGCAAACCCACGGCGGTAATGCATATTGAGTCGCAGACGCTCGCAAGCGCTGGATTCCGTCTTGACTCACGGGACCAACACGTTGTTCGTCCCATCTCGTATGATCAGTTGCGCCAGTCGCGGGTAACGCCGAGGGGGGCTCAGTTCTGCATCGCAACTGGTCACGGGTAGTCGAGCGCCGGCTGTTTTTATGGTGTCAATGTTCTGAGCCTCCTCTACTCCTAAAATTTTCGTACCAAAAACGCCAGTTGCCAGAGCCAGAAACATATGGTACAGCAAGACCGTCTCCATATCGACAAACAAATAGCAAGAATCCCCCAATCCCCCACCGCAGCTCCACCCATGTCCCCTTTAGTCGCTGTCGTCCGAGTCGGCCTCGCCCTTGGAAGCCTTCTTTGCCGCCTTGGCAGCCTTCTTCTCGGCCTTCCGTCGTTTCCGCTCAGCCTTCTCATCGGGCGTCTCGCCCTCGTGCTTCTTTCTCTTCTTCTTGTCACCGTCATCCGCGGGCGTCTCGGGCTGGACAATCTCCATCTTGGTAGTCTCCTCGACAGCCTTCTTGGGCGTGGTGGCAGCGGCAGCGGCAGCGGCAGAAGCATCCGGCATGCTAAAGTCCTGGTATCCCGAGGTCCACTTGGCCGGGGTGGCGTCATTGGCTCTGCCGTACTTGTCCAGCTTGCCATCGGCCTTGAGCTTCTTCTTCTCCAGGGCCACAGGGCCGAGGCCCCATCGTCGCGGGTACAGATCGCGCTCCATGATGCATCGCTTGACCTTGGCGACGACTCCGTGGTCGCACGTCGACATCTCCACAGTAGACATCTGGGCGATGCCCAGCGCAATGGCCTCTCCCTTGGTGGTCATCAGGACGACCTCCTCGTGGTGCTCAATGGCAGATTCTGTAATATTGTCGTTAGTTACGGCCAACTTCATCTTCAACAGGAGGGTGAGCACGAACCGTATCTCAAGAGACCGGGAAGCATGAGCTTGGCACCGTAGCACACGGCGTTGACGGCGCTGTCCTTGACAACCAGGCGCTTGTAAGAGGTCAAGAGGGTCTCGAGCGGCGAGATGACCTTGCGCAGGTACGACTCGTCGCGGGTGTTGTCCATCATCCACTGCGCATCCAGCACGTCGTGCAGCGTAACCAGCTGCTTGGACTCGTCCATGGCACCACTTCGCACACGGCGCAGCTCCTGCATGTGGGCGCCAACACCCAGCAGCAGACCCAAGTGCACGCAAAGGGTTCGGATGTAGGTACCAGCCTCGCAGCTGACCCAGAAGACACCCAGGTGGCGGTCGTTGTCGAACTCGATGAGCTTGCTCTCGTGGATGGTTCGGATACGGAGCTGTCGCTTGACGGCAGAGATCAAGGGGGGGCGCTGGAAGAGAGCGCCGGTGAGGGTCTCGAGGGCGCGGGCGAACTGGGCCTGGCCGCCGGGCACCTTGTCGTGGAGACGGATGACGCAGACGTATTCCTTTCCGGCACCCTGCTGGGACTTGACGAGGCGGGTCGCGCGGTCGATGCAGACAATCAGGCATCCCGTGACCTTGGGATCGAGGGTACCGCTGTGGCCAGTCTTCTCGACGCTGTTTTACCGCCTGTTAGCCTGCGATCCTTGGAGGCTCAGGTAGAAGGGGCACTAACCGGAGCATGCGCTTCACCCAAGCGACGACCTCGTGACTGGACGGGTTCGAGGGCTTGTCCAGGTTGATAACACCGGAGCTAATGTACGACTTGATGTCGCGCTTCAACGGGGAGCATCCATTGGGGATGGGGGTGAAATGCCCCGTGCGGACGAGCACTGCAATCGCACAATTCGTTAGCACAATTGCCCTCCAAGACGATGCCAATTGACGTCCATACGACGTCAATCCAGCGGAAAAGAGGCAATCCGCCACTCACGTTTGTCATAGTTCTTGAGGAGCAGCGGCCATGAGCTCGTGTCCAGGGCTGGGGTCACGGCCTGAGGCTTGATGGTGTACTCGTCGTCCTTCTTCGCGACGTCCATGGTCATCTTGCAAAACGGAGAAATTCAAACTGATGATGTAACCGGGCCCCTGCTGGAAGTAGGGTAGCACTCGTGTGGGAAGACTCGACGAGGGCGGTGCTTGCAGGCTCGAGGTGATGATATTCTTCCTGCCCGGTGTTTGTGGTTGGAAGCTTCCAAATTTTTTTTGCAAGTCGCTGCGTGTGGGGGCATTGAGCCTCGTGGTGCTGTGGCGCTGGCGAGGGGCTAGTCCTCTTTTGGGGAGAGTTGCATTCAAGCCACACTCGTCAGCCACAGGGCCACTGGGACTTTCGGTGAGGGTCGTGTGATTCAACTTCAACCCCCTTGTCTTCACATTGCCTTTCGTCTACACTGCAAATACAGAGTCATTTCAAGGGAAATGAACTAGTAGCCGTCTAGGCTGTCCGATGTGAGAGAAAACAACCCCAAAAGATATCCAGCATCCCATGTGTGCCCTGTGGCGGTATCTTTATACTCCCAACACCATGCAAAATTCATCAGTGCGGTCTTCTCGAGACAGCCAGCGCACGCAACACGGCCATTCAGTCAGTCAATTCCACGACTAGAACGCGTTCCCGCTCCTTGCGTCGTGCTCGTTCAAGGCGTACTGCCTCGGTGGGCTGTTTTCAGCCCTTCCATAGCCCGGGTGGCCCAGCACTGGTGTCTCGGTTCGCGGCATGCGAACATGTCCCTTGGAGCTGCCGCTTTCCGCGCTGTCAACCTCATGCATTTCATATGCCTCCTCCCTGACCTTTCCCTTTCCATCAGATGACGAAGGGGACCAGTGGCTACCGCTCACATCACCTCCGAAAGCGCCTCCGAGAGCAAGGCCGATGTTTTGGGTTCGGCCAACTGCCCCCTGCGGCCACTGCATGTTCTGCGCGAACTGGGCGTTGACAGGGCTACTGTACTGGCTCGAGTACGGCGAGAAATACGTGGGGAATGGCTTTTCAGGGCTTGCCGTCTTGGGCGAGTCATCCCACCCTCGAAGCGGTTGTTGGCTAAGAGGAGTGTCATCCCATCCTCGGAAGGGCTGTTGACTGGCGGGCGTTTCCGCCATGTCGCCCCGGGCCTGGGCGTTGGGTGACGGCCAGCCTTGTTGTGCGCATGTGGCCTCCAACCTTCGCAGGTAGGCCTTTCTTCTGCGCTTGCCATTCAAGACGATGCCGCAACCAAGGATCATCAGGAGAAACACAAAACCGCCGATGGCGATGCCTACTTTGGCACCCAAGTTGAGCGGCCCTTGATCGAACCAGTTTGGGTTGACGGAGGCCGTCGGTGATGGGGCCGTGATGTTGACTTGGGTAGAGGAGAACACGTTGCCCTCGAGGCCAACAGAGATGCCCAGCGCTGGCCTCTGTTCGCAACCAGCTTGAAGGGTAGTGACGACTACAAACGTGTGTCAGTCACAAGTCAAAGCGAAAATACTCTGGCTGATGAGTTCACTCACAATTCGCCAAGTATAGGTTCCCTGCCGCCTGTAGGCAGTCTGTGCAGCCTTTGAAGTCGAGGCTGTCAGTGACTGGCCACAGGTCACAGTATTCATAACTCTTGTACGTGGACGACAGGTTCTTATATTCGATTGCGTCTCGGAAGGGGCCACACGCTTTGCTAAGAGGAAGCATTAGCCCACAGATCATTTTACCAGTACCAGCCGACTTTACCTCGTGATGCACGGCGTGTTGACGACGTTCTTGTTATCAGGGACGCCGAAGAGGCAGTACGATACTGTGTATCGCAGGTTGTCTGTGAGAGGCGGACACGGTCAGTGCACGCGGTCGCGACAATGGGCCGCATCGGACAGAAAGCAACATACACAACATCGACTGCACATCGCTGTCGTTGTTCTTGTGGTAGGTGCTTTGCATCTCGCATTGCACGCAGCCCTGGAACAGCTGGCCCGTTACGCCCGAGTAGCTCTTCTCCGGGCAGACGACGTCGTCCGGCGACGTCGAGTCGAGCACATTGCCGCAGTTGGTCGAGCATGGGGATCCAGGCGCAACGAGAATGGCCTGCGCCGCAGGGAGCGAAAGCCCCCCGGCGAGGGCGAGATTCCTCGAGAGCCGTCGCATGTTTCTGGGAGGTCCTTTCGATGTGGGTTTGCGCAGGAGTCGTGTGTGAACGTCGAGGTGGCGAGCCTTGAGCTGGGCAGCGATCTTGGCCGTGTTACATCCCACTGCCGAAGGTGATACCTAGCTTTCTGAGCTCTCGGGTACAAGACCGGCGCGTCGACGGAGACGGCGACCTAAGTTATAACCCTCAACAGCCACGGGTTTATCGCTGAAGATGTTGCTTGGTGTGATGGATTCTGCAGCGTCGCATTGTGTTGGTTGTTCACGAAACGCAACGGACGGCATGAGCCTGCCCACCTCTCCCCTCGGCTGGCTAGCTCATCACTCAAGCTCCGCACGACCGCCATTCACGAGCCTCATGTGCCGTCCCGTCCCTCGTATGGCAATAAGCACACCCTGGGTCCCGAAAGCCCCCATCCCCCTCCTCTGGCCGACCCCAACCAACCCCAGCCTCGCCAGCGATCCTTCCCACCACGGCCGCCACCGCCGGAAGAAGCTGCAGCAGGCGGCAGGACACGGAAGGGTCGAATGGTGCAAAAGCTGGGGGCAATGGGGGGGCGAGGACTGAGAGAATGTGTGCTCTGCCATGCAGTAGGTCAGCCACTCCTGCGGAAGTCTCTCAGTTGATCCCTGTGCAATCTGCAAGGGCCCCTGCTCTATCTCACTTCCGCGAGCACAACGCTGCGTTTATCGAGCTCCCATTGGCGATGTTCAGCGTCCACGGCGCTTAATTCAAGCCACTGGACAGGGCCGATGGGGCCCCACTGGGCTTCGTTGGTCCGTTTCCCCGCCACGGCACGGTCCTCGGCCAGTGACGGTGACCGCCCCCGCTCTCATCGACCTCGCTCACCTCGATGGGATGGAAACCGCCGAGCCCTTTGTGACAGGAACGAATGACTCTAGCGCCCTATGCGGCCAGCGGTCGAGTGATGGGCCGCTGAGATGCCCCCGTCCAGCCGTGCCAGCACTCGGTTCAGCAGTCGACCCTCTGATATGCACCAACGGGGCCAACTAGGTAGAGGCCTCTCCGCCACCCCAGCGATGCCGTGTAACCTTGTTGACTGAGCTTGCAGGTCACGACGCATTCGGCTGTGTTGGTCAGAAAGCGGCTAGCGGGCTGTGTGCCAAGGCGGGCCTCGATCCCTCGATCCCGTTCGCCTTTCAGTCTGGGGTCAGGGAATTGTCGGGGATTATGTGGCGTGGAGACGCGGGCATTGGTCGACTAGGACAGGAGAGTGCTCTCGCCAAGCTCGAGATGTTGGCATCATCCGTCATCAAGAGCGAACGCCTAACTAGGGCCCATTGTGAAGCCATGACAGTGTGCAGAGTACTCCGTCTACGTGCAGCCTCCGGTTATACAGCGAACTTTAAGCCATGGCCTTGATACTGTCTCGAGAGATATGAAGAGAAAAATTAATTCTTTGTTAGCCCGGTTCATCCCCATCGCTAATGATATATGTAGCCCAGAGACATACCTCTGCCTGCCAAATGCGCTAACTACTATGAATATAAATATCTATCGTAGATGTAGTCAAGGGTTGCGGTACAAGGACAGCCAACCTGAAGGTATCATAACAACCGGCTACTCGTGAGGGCAGCAAAAGTGAAAGAAAAAAAAAGCATTGTCATTAGCCCGTCATCATCCCATTCCCGCCTTTCCCCCGTCCCACCCGCCGTCCTCCGTAGTGCTGTACAGCAGCGTTTACAAAAGTTCATTGATCTTGCTGGCCTCAAGTGCATCAGGGCCGTGTGAAGTGAATGTGAAAAGTGTGAGGGACGGGTTTGAGGTGGTCCCCCTGCAACCTGCCTAAGCCATAGTGCTTCGACGCAGCTCCACGCTCTGGACCTTTTCGTCCTTGGCGCATCGAGTCGACAAGTCGTCTCCACTCAGGCCGCCATTAGGGAGTGATTCTATGTCGCTGTCGTCAGGGGCGAAAGCCATGGCTCTGGGTGTGGCAGCGTTGAAGAATGAAGGCGTAGCCGGCGATCGGCCTGGCGTAGAGATGGACTGCGAGGAACTGCGGTCACTGGCTGCAGTCCCCTCTGTGGTGTTGGATCCTCTGTGGTCTTTAGACTCCTGGGCAGTTTCTGGAGTCTTGCGGTCTGTTTCTGTCGAACTGCCCTGTCTCTGGTTTCCCAATGTAGGCATCGGGGTTGCAGCATTAGATGTGCGGTTATCGTCGAGTTGCAACGGGGCCTCGGGAGATGCACTCGATAATTCGCCGTTTGCGCTGGGGTCAGAGCGCCGTCTCCCATGCACAGGACAATTTGGACAGACGATTGCCTCAAATCTCGCAAATTCAATCATCTCCCGTGAGTGGGAGTGGTGGCGGCCAGATCGAGATTCATGTCCGTTGGATGGGCGTCGGCCGCTTCGATGCTCGGTTTCACCCGAAGGGCGATTGCGGAACTGAGCATAGAAGGCCTCAGCACTCACAGAATCCACCGATGGTGCCCGATGAGAAATCGAACCAGTCGGGTCCGACTTGGTGGGAGAAACCTTCGGTCCCGGTTGCCGACCACGGCTGGCGGCACGGGAAACAGGTCGAGTATTCGGCATCATACCTGGTGCGCACGAAGGGTCAGCACTAGAGGACCGATGACCGCTATTCACAGCTGTGAAGGAGCTGCTGCGTTGATGGCGGTTGAAACGAGACAGGGGCCGCTGCTGGGTTCCCGATACCGGAGTTTGAGTGACAGACGAAGGCTGATTGCCATTATCCAGGATGCTTGGGCTCGCACCAATGTGGATTGTCTGTTGATCGTTTTGCGATTCCTTGGCGTCAATTGGAGGGCCTCGGTAGCCGTTTCGCGACTTTGGCGACCGAGGTCGATCGGGCACAGGAGTGGCATTGGTCGACTCTCCACGCATCTTGCTGACAGACTCGGCTCGCTGGGAGATGCTCTCTAGATGCTGCGTTATGGCCGTCGTAACGTCGCGTTGGCTCAAGGCAGAGTCAGATCTATTGTGATTGCGAGACCGACTGGCGTTGCGCGATTTTGGCGACGGTGGCCGAACCGGTTGTTTCTCTTTCTTGGAGGCCGACTTCGCTGTCCCGGCGGACGACCTCGACCGCTTTGTGCGATTTGAGGAGGTATTCGATTGAGGAGACTGCGAATCGTGGTGCCGGGTCTCCTGCGGAGTCAGATTGTTTTTCACCCGATCATCTTCGCCAGTCCTGCTCGCCTCTCGCGAGACCTCTTTGATTGCTGGCCATGGAAACGGCTCAGGTTTTCTGCCAATGGGCGTTCCAGGCTGCCATGTCCCCCCCGAGACGGGGGTCCTCAGAAGAGTGTCAGGCGGCCGCCAGAACCAGCGTGAGACAGGTGAGATGTCATCAAATGGAGTCGTAGGACTGAACCCATCGTCGGCACGCGAAATGGTGACGTGCCCACCGTATATCCGTTTCTCAGAGTGAAAGCTATTGGAAGGATACCCGCTCAGGGGTGCTCCACTGTGCGGGTATGGAGTGCTGTCCTCTGGTGGACGAGGATTTGACTTGACAGTTTGTATCGATGCCTCAGACTCGTCGGACCTGACGGATTGCATTGACTTCTCCGACCTTGCGGATGCAGCGCTAATTGGGTGGTCTGGAGCATACTGATACGGTATTGATGAGGGGGACACCGGAATGATCAGCTTCGGTCGAATTGCCATGGGCGTTGGGCTGGGAGCGGATGGCGTTGGGATATCGAAGCTTTCCGAGCCAGGGGATTGTGCAGAACCGTGAGCGACAAGATCAGGTATGGTGATAGGCGGAGCCTTGCGTCGCTTTGGCGCTTCCGATGCCAAGCTGTCTGGAAGCTTGGGCAGTGGTGGCAGCGACGACGCGCTAGGCGCTGGAGGCGACTTGCGTCCCGGAGATCGGCCTCTGGCGGTAGACTCCTTGGGATTCGAGCGACGTGACGTCTGGTCCTTGGTCGAACCCGAAGCGCCGCCACTAGGTGATGGTTTGTCCCCGGATGTGTCCTTGGCCTTGTCTGATCTTGACTCGCCCGACCCCTTTTCCCCAGGACCAACCACGTCATTGCGTTTGTCGGTCGAAACATTTGGCGACTTCTCGAGGGTGCCAGTAAGCTTGATGCCGCTGCTTTCATTGTCGGGACGATAAACCAGCTTCGCGTATGGCGGGTTGGTTGTGTCCACAACCAACAGTTCCTTCTCTCCACGGCCTAGCAAGCCATAGACCTTGACCTCACCGTCGTGGATGCCGATGACTGCGCTCGTTCCGGCGTACGTTGCTTCGTCCTCTGTTCCTGTGCGATTGCAGAAGACGACGATGATCTCATCCTGGTTGTCCGACCGAATAAGAGGCTCAAGGCGTGTCACCCAGTAAGTCAGAGTGTCCATGTCTGGCTCGTTTGGCATGCGACTGAATCTCCGAGGGTCCTCTCTTGTCATCCATGCCATGGAGACGATGACCAGGTTAGACTCTACCTCCAGAACATGAAATGCAAACTCAAAGGCATGCCACGGAGCCTCGAATTTGTATGGACTGTGCGTGGTTAGCGACCATGACATTGTGCATGTGCAATGAGCGACGTACTTGAGATCCATGCCTATCAAAATCAAGTTAGTGAAAAGGAGTCAACTAATAATCTGAGTTTGGCACTTACATATCCCGATGGAAGTGTTCCCGAGTCCCGGGATGTACCCTTCGAAGAAGCCGCGATTGCCCTCCAGAGCCCATGACTCGTCCGTATAGTAGAGGAATGATTTGCGATAGTTGGCAATCGTTTCGCCATCTCCATTGACCACGATCGCAGAGTTGTAGTATTCGGGGCCTGTTGGCCATTTCGGAGACACGTCGACCTTCTCTGGGTAGCCAACGGTGACATTACAGTTGTACCGGAGAGCGATCGTCCTAGCCCACAGTGAAGTGATGCCAGAGCCTGAGGGTTCGAGGAAAGGCGTGATGTCCTGGAGCGACTTGAAGTTGTACCCTGAGACGTGTCAGCGGCGTGGGAAATGGCCAAGGGGATTGGCGCTCTCGTCACGGGACAGCGCCGAACTGTTCGCCGGGCGCGACTTACCAGAGAAAGCCAGCTCGGGTAGTACGAGAAGATCCAAGTCTTCGGGGTTCGCTTTCGACAAAACGGCGTCAGCGCGGTTCAGGTTGTTGTCGACGTCTCCCACCTGGGGAGCAAACTGCAGGCAAGCAATCCGCATCGTGGCGATCGTTCGGACGGCGACGTGACGTATCCCACGAACTATCAAGCAGCGCCTTTCCTGTTCCTCGGTGCTCTTGGGCACTGCGCAACTGTGGGCGCCTCACGGCGAAAACGAACACAGAAACGATGAACAAGCGCTGACGGAGCAAGAATCACAAATGTTTAAGTTGATGAAGCGGAGAGGATGAGGAAAGAGGCACCGAAGTAGTAATGAGTGAGGGCTGAGCCTAATTTAGCACAGAGGTGGGACCTAACGTGGTTGAGGGCGGGGAGCCAGGCCATGCCAATGGGACGACCAGCCTCAGGAGATGCGTCTGTGGAAGCAGAAGTGTAAAGTGTACATGCGTGCGTATTCTCCGTCCGAATGCGCCGTACTCCGTGGGATGGTGGTGAGAAGAACTGTATGTTGGTCGTCCCCAGTTCAGCGATATCAGGGTGGGGTAATGCTGGACGCAGCCAACCGCAGGTTTCCGTTACGCGCTGGGGGAACATCAGGGGGAACATGTCGGCGCGCAAGGCATCCTGGATCCTGCCAGCCGCTGGACACCTCCACCACTGGATTGAGCTTGGGCTGAGCAGCAGCTTGTGCCTGATAGGGCATTCTCGACAGCGACCCGCAGCGTCGCCAGCCAGTCACAAGCCCTGGACAGAACCAACATCTTTCCTCACATGCGAGCGTGCATCTGCACTGATCACCTCGCTGTTGGCTCAGCTCCGAAGGCCATGAGGAGGCCTACCTACCTGGTAGATAGGTGAGGTGGTAATACCCCCCAGCCTCCCCTCAGAGCCTCCGGCATCCTGACCTGACGGCGTCGCCTCGCTCGCCATGCAGAAGCCCGCGGCTGTGACAGGTAGAGCGAACGAAGACACAGCTCACACAGGAAGCATGCACGCCCCAGTCAAGTCGCCTGTTTGCTGAAGAATAAGGCTGCTTGTTGAGTTTCGTAGCAGCTATCCAAGCAACACGAGGCCTGCCACGTCCCCTCTCCCGGAGCCCGAGCTGGTCCTACGGCCTGACCAACACCACGTCTGGGGCCTGGCTGCCTCGGCCTTACGAGGCCACGAAGCGTGAGCAAATGTGAGGGGCCTCTGCTCACAGCGACAGTCTCAACAACCATGCCAACCAGGTTGCAGCAACCGCGTCTATTGGTCCCAGCTGTGCGGCTCAGGCGGGTAGTCTTGGCCACTATTCGCCCACTTGGATGCCCTCCAGTTCACGTACCCAATAGACGCGTGCTCCGCTACACCATTGCCCGCATGAAACCTCAAGCACGCGTGACAACGCATTCTGACAAGCGGAGCCAGCCCGTCCGAAGTAGCTTCTTGCTCTCAACTGCTTGACAAGCAGACAAAGTCCGAACTCACACTGTGCTGCGCCCATAGCAAGTACCCAGCCCAGTCACCGCCTTGACTCCAACCACGGCTACCGGCGTATCGCCAGCCTGTGTTGGCGGAATTTGAGCCTCACGTCCCCAAACCCCTTTCTTCCGAATATGACGAGCCAATAAAACTGGCCTTGATTCTCTTATGCAGGCAAGGCCAGCGCTACCGGTGCTTCAATCAGACCAACAAGTCGGTTGGCTTGGAGTCCGTACCTATGTATACCGAGGGCGGAGAGTCCGCGTTACCGTGCTTCTCTGCGCTGCCGTGAGACTGTATGGCGGTGCCTGAACTCGATCTGATGGAATGCCCTCACGTTGCGATGGCTAGCAGCACCAGGTCACCTCCAGACCGCCACGACTTGAGTCCATTACATTTGAACTCAAGCCATCATGCAGCCACGCTTCATCCCTACGCCCAAGCGGTTGCCACTTACCACAAGGCCAGCTGGGACAGGTCTAGTCGCCGCGGCAGCGGCAATTCCAGGCGCTTACAGCCAGCTAGACCCCAAATCGAAACACTTACATCATGGAAAGCATCCCACAAGAGGTAGGCTGGAGTAAGATCGCGCTTATCGGCAGTGACTGTGCCATATGCGTCGTGTCGCTTGTCTAAACCAGGAGATGAACGGCTGCACATCGCTTATATATCCAGACCAGGTCACCCACTCGGCTAGTCGTGAAGGGGGAACATACCAAGGGGGAACAGATCTGTGTCAACTTTTGCTATCTTGCGAGCCTTCCTCTACGGCCATTTAGCTTACTTCGAGAACTAGGAGAATAGCCCAACTCTATCCCAAGCTCAGTGCCCCTTGCCCTTGAAGTCACCTTCAAGACGGAATCTCCTTGGTGGCATTTGGGCCAACATCCTCCAAGTTCTCCCTGTCACTGACGCGATCTCAACCAAACCAGGGGCGGCGTGTTTCGTTTTGACTGTCAACGATTAGTGAACAGCCATGTCATAGTTAAGAGGTTTCCGCATACTTGACCAGAGTCATGATACCAGCATCATTCTCGTCGGCATGGCCCCACAACACTGTGAGGGTGCTGCCGACACAGGGCTCGCGAGAGAAAGATGCTGTTTTGGCATTACCCTTGGCATGGATCAGCATGTAGCACGATTTCGGGTGGTAGTCCTCGCTCGTGATGTGAAATCCCGTCTATATTTCTCCCTCCTCGGGAATTCCTATAAGCGCGGTGAGAAACGGCTCTCCTGAATTCGTCTCACCAAGAACTACACTTACTCCTTGTCACATTTTGAGTGCCCAGTTTGGTGCGTTGGCGAGGTCCTTCTCCTCGTCGCGCTTCATATTCAACAAAGTGCAAGGTTCACCATGTGGATCCGACAAACGTATCAGAAATCCATGACCAGCATGGCTGAGGGCGAGTGTGCAAAGAAGGCTCTGGAACTTCATGTTTGCCAGGCGCTAAGAAGAGTTAGGTGAATGGTCAGAGAGTCAGCATCTATGATCAGTTGACAACCCATCTCCTTCTTTATAGTTCCTCTGATGTCGCCATGGCGTGACATTGTCATCCTTCACAGCCGGCTATTTGCGTAGGTACCCAGTATCACACCCGTCAGGTAACTCAGCGTTCACTCGTACCCAAGCATGTTCCAGGTCGAGCCATAAAGCAGGAAGTCTGTGTGTTCCAGTCTACATCAAACAAGAAGTGACACGAACCGAGAGCACATAGTGGAACGAATACACGGGACGGGAGCCCCTGTGAGTCTGTAACTAAGTTACTCGCTCACGGTGGATTGCTTGTCAACATTGATTTCTTGCAAAACGACCATAGCTGAGCAACGTGACGTTCGGAGTCACCTGGAATAGTTGCACACTGGAAGGGGAGAAAGTACCCGCATGAATCATCGTTAACGCCCGTAGAGAGTGATCGCATGCTGTACTCCGTACCATGATAACCACGGCCAGAATCTCCGCGATATGGAGAACCTTAACGGACACGAGCGTGGTGAACCTGCCACTCCGCTACATTTCATCAATTCTCCGCGGAGTCAACGGACCCACCCGAGCGGGGTGTTGTGGGGTCACAATCTGGGCTGTCCCGAGATTCCCGACAAGCCAGCGGAGCCACACAGCTCCCGCCTCTACGAGTAGTGTCAGAAACGTCGTCGGTACCCAACGGCGCACCATTGCCCTCTTCAACGGCTTCTGGGTAAACAGAGTGGGAAGAGCCCAGATGGCCTCGGGAATTACGAAGGGGCGGTTTGTAATTTTGCCGAGCACCTTGCATTTCCACGTCATGCAGCCTGTGCTTCCCATCACCCGTCCGTGCTTTGGCGGGGAAGCGGGCCAAGCAGGATAGCCGCGCTGGCGGTTATTCAGAATTGCTACAGTAGTGCAGGCGGTGGAGGCCGCTAGATGCACAGGGCGCACCCGGCACAAGCTTGACAGGGCTTCACTATTCCCGCGGAGCCAGCCATCAGATTGCTTGGCCGTTGAGGTTTCGCACGGGCTGGCTGTTCCACAATGGAGAGAAGGTTGAAGCCTCGCCCCGAGAGGAATGGCCTGGAAGGTGTGACTGGGAGGGCGTTTTGCCCGGTGCAAACAAAACCCTCAGATACCTACCCAGACAGGCGTTGGTTGTGATTTGTTTCCTCCCTAAGTCGGATCTTTGCCGAGATGGCACAGGTCAGTTCGGGCCAAGACACAGACAGACGGGAAGTAAGAGGGTGCGGACGCAGCCGGTCTTGCATCCATCTTCCGCAGGTACCATTGGTATGTCTGAGCATGTGAGCAAGCAAATCAAGAAGGTGCGAGGGTCGCGACAACATGTCACAGAGTTTGTACGAAGTATATCTATCCGTAAGGCACGGAGTACATGCCACTCCCTCTCGAAGGTGTGTGGCTACAATCGCGTCATCCAAGGAAAGGCGGCGGGCCACGCAGCTTCCCCATCTTGGGCAGGTACGCTGTACTGGAGGCACATGTACCTTGGGTACCTGGGCAGTGCGGGAGTGGAAACTGCTTGACTGCATCTTCAACAGACCGACCTCAGGGAGGGTCGCATTGTCGGCTGGCGTCAGACCAGCATTCACCTGCCAGCGACCACTCAGCAGTCTCCATGCCTCAATCTTCCGTCCGTTCAGCCCCCACCGCTTTGCAGATGCAGCGTCCAACGAGCCACTCACAGACGTGCCTTTTCGCGGCCAGGGCGAGATCCCGCTGGTGGGCACGGCAAGCCGTTGTTTCCCGCCGCATGATTGGCCTGGGTGACAGGGGACGCCTGGTCTGGGCGTCTAAAACGTTCCCTCACTGCCTCCCTTGTCTCCATGACCAGGCAAACTGCTGTCATGTCGACCACCGATGCTACGCTGCTTCCGCTGCGTAATGGCCGCCCATCGAAGGTAGAGTTCACTAATGCTGATCGGTGTTGTTGGCTCTGTTGGTTCCAGTTTCGCAAGCAGCATGGAGGCTGGCGGGTTCGGAAGCTCGCCACGGCGTACGAGGCACCAAGGTACCTTGGGAGATGGCGAGCGAGTCCTGCATCGCTTCTGCCGTCCATGCCGCACCCCACCGCATCACGTCGCACAGGATGTAGTGGCTGGCATATAACCATCCAGAAGCTGCTCAGCCTGCGGGGGGCTCCGAGCCTCATTTCTCGTCTCTTCTGGCCTCGATTGACCAGACGTCTTCTGTCTTCCTCTTGGTGAAGGACTGACAGGAATCCATCGCTTGCCATGTAAGATAACATCGGACGATGCAGTGCTCGATAACGTCTCCTCCTTCCGTGTGCCTCGAGCTTCTACCACGGCCAACATGAAACCTTCACCAAATTCCGTCCTGTTCCTTTTGTTTGCCATTAGCCGTGCCGTCCTGGCCCTCGAAGTTACGCCGGGCTCGCATTGTGCCGAATCTTGTTTGGATTCGCCAGCTGGAAACCCGTTCAAAGCCTCCGACTCGACGACAAAGTCGACGGACGTCAGTTGCAAGGACCTCGACTACTCGACCACCGACACGGGCATCAAGTTCAGGAAATGCTTAGAATGTCTGCAGACGAGCAAAAAGGTCGACAATGAAGAGTCTGATCTGAAGTGGTATATATGTAAGTGGCCACGGACTATGGGCTGCGATGCGATTCCGTGCGCGCCCAACACTTACCAAATGTCCAGACAACCTGCGATACACCATCACCACGTGTCTCTTCTCCGAACCTGCAGCACCACCGAATGGCACTGTTCACTCGCCATGCGACGTCGGCCAGGCGTGCAAACCTTTGAAAGCGCCGATGACGAACGATGGTGTCAAACCTGTACCAAACAACACCTGGGGCTACTGCACTGCCAATGATGGAGTATTCATGGGATCAAACCTCTCGCCCTGCATCAGCTGCCTTCAGGCGACCGAGGGCGAGGCGTACCTCTCCAATTGTATGGCCCTCCATTGGCGCGTCTCACTCGACACCAAGCTAACTTGTCACACAGTCATGACGGCTCTGGAAGCTGGCTGCAAACAAGATCCGGAAGATGGCCACATCTTGGGCATCAGCGGCAGCGTCTTTTCCACTAATGCCATCAACATCACGGACCCCTCCGCCGAGAGCAAAGACAACCAAGGAGGCAGCCTACCCCCTAGTGCCATCGCTGGTATTGTTATCGGCGTCGTATTTGTGTTCCTGGCTGCCGCTGCTCTGTTCACTGTCCACTGGCGTCGCGAGAAGACCTTCAACGATTGGGATCATGCTAAATACTACGGAAGCCACTCGGCCTCTCCTGGCTCCTATCTGCCCCGCGGCGACGTGAAACTGTCCCAAGCATACCGTCGATACTACACGGGGAACGCGTTCAACGACAAAGCGGCACCTTACACGGGGAACGCGTTCAACGACAGAGCGGCACCTCCGTACACTTCATCAGGCGATTACTACGACCACGTAGAAGCTGAGATTCAGGCCTCGGGAAGGAATCATGCTTCTGATCCTCGTTCCCGGAACCGCAGGCCAGGCAGTGACTTGCCTACGCACATAGCGTACAGGCCCCAAACAGTTTCTCGGGCGGCAAGTCAAGCCAGCCCAGTGCGACCGCCATCGCCGCCTGCTGCTGCTCACAAACCGGAGAGGACCAATACGCCAGACTCGTTTGCAGTGCAGGCATATCTCACGGCAGCTGAAGACTCCGCTCGGCTGGCTGCCCAAGCGCCTCCCCCAGCTCCGGAGCCGAAGCCGCGGGTGAGCCGGATCCCAAAAATCCCTTCCCTCACCCTCCCATCTCTGCCCAAACTGCGGATCCCGAAGAAGTACAAGTTTGTGAAGACTTCACACGAAACAATGACTCCCGGAGGTGTACATCGAGGGCACGAAATGGATATCTCAGACCCGGTCATGAACCAAGACGCCAGGTTCCATGATAGACCAATCGGTGGGCCCGCGGCTGTGCCCAGAGAGCGGCCGCGGAGTCCAAGGCAGCAGGACATCATCTACTACAACGACGAATACATCGAGGTGCCACTGCGGAGCGGCAAGAGCACACTCTACGGATACTGAGGGAAGACGAAGAAAGCGGCATTCAACAACGTACTAGAACGTATCGCTCATTCGCAACGATGGCTGCTGACGGAGCAGGCGCGGGATTTGGCTATTATTTGGAATATAAAACGGCTGTCTGGCAGCAGGGATTCTGGTGTTATGGATCATGGGACATAGTTACACTGCGATACCACAGTCACTACGCTTGGGACAGGAATTGGGATGGCGTCAAGGTAAATATCATAAGGCTTCAATTCTCTTACTATAAGGGCCAACTTGCTACTTCTACATCGTGATGAACACGGACAGCCCTCAACCAAGCCGCTGCCCACGGCCTCTCGTACGCCAAGAGTCTGGCAAGGGCCCCCTCGAAGCGCCAGTGCTCCGGCCAGACGCCTGATCCTGCGAGCGAATGCCAGCAGCTCCCGCCACAGTACTCTGCGCTGATCCCACAGCCCGGACCGCTGTCGAAAGGAACGCGGGAGTGGGGATGATATTCCTTCCGCCACCGTACTCGGGCCAGATCCTCGTCAAAAAGTCATACAAGTGAGCCGCGACCAGGCCCTGGACCTGCAGTAGCATGCTCGCGACGCCGCCGGGGAAGACCAGGTTGATGAGGAGCATGGCGTAAGGGGTCAGCTGGGCGGGGATGGTGATGAACATGAAGCTGACTTTCATCCCCCGCTGGTCCTGGGTCACGGTGTAGCACATTGCCAGGATCAAGGCCTGGAGGAAGCTGACGTAGCCGAAGCCAGTCAAGTAGTTTATGGTCTGAAGCTGGAGTCAGCCTCGAACCCTTCTACGCGTTGAAAAAGATATTCAAGTGGGAAAGAAATGTAGGAGCTCATAAAAAACCACTTGAGTGAATAGAGGATCACACAAGCCATCCATAAGACATCCACCATGCCCACACCGCAGAACAGTCCTGATTTTGCGAATGATGGACTGTCCGAAGTGCAGGGGTACTCTTCCTCATTTTCAGGAACCGTGATAGCTGTGGAGGCAATACACTATCCGGGCAGATAGATGAGGTGTGGTTGATACAGCAAAGATTGGGAGATGCACAAGGGTCGCGAAAGCAGAGATGGGTGGGCAGAGCATAGGCATGAGCTTACCATGATGGTTCCACCGACGAACATCAGGTACCAGACCAGATCCTCCTTGCGCGGGAATCGGGGGTTGCCGATCTCCAGCTGACTCAGATAGGAGTAGACGAAGTACGTGTCAAACAGCAGGCTCAGCTTGGGGCCGGTGAGCAGAAACGCCGTTCCGAAGCGCCAGAGCTGGGGCGGCATCTTCCATATGAGCTGTGGGTAGAAGACGAACCACCAGCCGGGTATGAGGCCTAGACGGACGCCGATGGACGAGAGGAACACAGCGGTCGCAAGAGTCCTGCAGCGAGATAGGTTAGCTAGATGCCTCTGCGGGATTGGAATGAGGGATGCCCACCTGGACAATGGTGGCGATTGCCAGTAGCTCTCAAGAGATAGCTCCGCCATGACGGGCAACTTTGCTCAAGAAGCAGCGCAACGCACAACTATGTGATGCTGCAGAATCCGGGCGTAGCAGAAAAATCAACCGAAAGCAGCTTTAGCGGCAGGTTTGGGACAGAGCACCATATACGACGGCACCAGGCAACGAGGCTGGCGTGGTCATTGTTGGTGGTGTCGTGTCATCTTCGGGGAGAGGATGGACGAGCAATCAGAGAAAAGAGTTTGCTCGCCGCTGGTGGTGCAGATATATGTGGCAGGACAGAGCCTCCACTATTCCAGTAAGGGAGGTGAGTGCTCTTAGCGGGGTACTGTGGGCCAGCCCGCGAGCCTACCCTGCACCGAGCTGGGAGCTCAGCTCATGTCATGATCACGGAAGCTCGGCCGACACGGCTCTGATGAACTGCTCATACGACGGCTGCTCTTCGAGATAGGAGCGGCATGAATTTTCATCAGAAAAAAACATTGGATTGATTTTTTTATTCCCCCCGAGACTCCAGCGACTCGGATACCCAGACCCCATTGACACCTAACAACAATCCGTGTGACGTATTTGGACGGCAACATGGTCAACATAAAATCACACGATGTGATGAAGAGCGACGAGGCCAACGACGCCGCCTGGGAAGCCGGCAAGGGAGCCCTCATCGGAGCAGCTAAATGGGGAGCCGGCGCCGCTATATTAGGTGCAGCTGGCTACGTCTGGTCGCCGATATACAGAGCAACCACGATTCAGTTCAAAGTGTAAGGCAGCATGACACTCGGCCCACCTCACGTGGCAAAACAGCTTACATGCTTCGATGCAGATACCTTCAAATGTCCGGCATGGTATTTGGAGGCATGATTGAGGCGGATTGGCGCTTGAGGCAGCACGAGTACCAGATGAGGATGCAGAGGCGGTGGCTCAGGGAAAAGGCAAAGTGGGATCGGTATGAGGAGGAGTTTTCGGAAAAGAACAACAAATGACCGGACGCAATAATTGTAACATCAATCATCATACAAGGCCATTGAGCCAAATGTGGAACCGTCATCTCCCGGCGATGCCACGTCTGTACATAGCTCACTACCTGAAATACGACCATTTCAACTCCAACGCCAATCATGCAACCGCTGCCCGTCTCCGTGTTTCCACCTCATTTCGCAGCAAACTTTTTCGGATCCATGTTGATCTTGCAGAGCCGCGCGACGCACCCGCTCAGCTGGAGCAGCGTCTGCACACCCTCCAGGATCTTCATATGCGTGAAGCCAATCTCCTTGATAAACTCGAGCTTCGAATGCTCGCTCAGCGTCGGGATGGTCTTGGTCACCTTGAACATAGTGCTGATGATGTCGTGGCTAGAGTATCCCAGATCCCACAGCTCGCGCAGCGTATCCAACGCCGAGTCCACGTTGCCCTCGTAGCATGCCTTGAGCATGGCCTGGACCTTGATGGGGTGCGGCGAGTCGACGACCTTGAAGACATTGTCGCCTGATACGAAGCCGAAGCCGGCGAATGTGGATTGCAGGTTGTTGATGGCCTGTCGCATGTCGCCTTCGGCGCTGAAGACAAGCGCTGCCAGGCCGTCGTCGCTGTATTCGACCTTTTCCGCCTCGATGATTTGTAGCAACCGCTTGACGACTTGCGCGTCGGTGAGCTTCGCGTACCGGAGGATGGCGCATCGTGATTGCAGCGGCTCGATGATTTTGTTGGATTGGTTGCACGCAAAAGCGAATCTCGTCGTGTTGGAGTAGATTTCCATCGTCCGTCGTAGGGCTTGTTGCGCGCCAGACGTCATGCTGTCGGCTTCGTCGAGGATGACCAGTTTGTGTCTGCCAGCCGGTAGGGTGACCTTCTTCTGCGCAAACCCCTTGATTCGGTTGCGGACGACGTCGATACCTGGGTGAAGCATTAGAGCGCGCCAATTGCCACTGCATCGGTTTAGCCATACCTCGCTCGTCACTGGCATTGAGCTCCAGAACCGCCTCCTTGTACGAGTCTCCCAGCATTTGCCGAGCCAGGCACAACACGCTCGTCGTCTTTCCGATACCCGGCATGCCAGAGATGATGACATGCGGCATGTTTCCCTCCTTGGCGATAATCTTCAATCGCTCAATCGTTTCCGTGTTGCCGACGACGTCGTCTAGAAAGACGGGACGGTACTTTTCGACCCTGTCCAACATGTCAACGGTTGTCGTTCACGCTGGCACGGGACCTCCTACCATGGTAGCTCGTAAGTAGCGGAGCCATTGGAAGACGCAGTAAGAGCTGCCTTTGACGCCGCGGTCGAGGACTCGCCCTTTTCTTCGGCTTTCGCTGAGGGCATTTTGATAGAGATTTGGTGATGATGGTCGATATCACTTTACGCGCCCTGGAAGACGCGTCGTGAAGGGCGTCTAGGCTGGCGGGTTCAGATGGTCCGTGCACACCGCCCGGCCACCGCCTTGGCTTATCGGCGGCAAAACTGTCGCTGCCACCAACTTTTTTTACGACCCGCCACGGATGGCAGGCAGAGAACCATCAACAGCACAACAAACCTCTTGCGACGAGACACCCCGGGCGCATTGCCTTTCAATTACCCGCGCCGACCGAAACACTATACCAAGCCTTGAATCCGACAAATCCCCCCAAGCCGGCGCCATGGGTGTCGCCAAAAAGACGAGAAAATTCGGCCAGGTGAGCCGCACCTTATCGATAAGCCCTGCGCCTGGGGTCTGAGATTCGAGACGAACTGACACTTTGGAATCGCAGGTCAAGCGGGTAATAGGGCAGCGCGATGCCCGGCTGAAGGTCAACAAGGAAAAGGCAGAGCTGGAAGCCAAGGCCAAGGCCAAGACCAAGACGGCCAACGGCGAGCTCGTCCGCGAGGCGCCCCAGATGCCCAGCAACATGTTCTTCCAGCACAACACGGCCCTCGTGCCGCCGTACAACGTCCTCGTCGACACCAACTTCCTCTCGCACACGGTCCAGCGCAAGCTCTCGATGCTCGAGTCCATGATGGACTGCCTGTACGCAAAGTGCAACCCCATCATCACGTCGTGCGTCATGGCCGAGCTGGAGAAGCTGGGGCCCAAGTACCGGCTCGCGCTGCGCGTGGCGAGGGACGAGCGCTGGCAGCGCCTCGAGTGCGACCACAAGGGCGTCTACGCCGACGACTGCCTCGTGGACCGGGTGTCGAAGAATAGGATATACATTGTCGGGACCAACGACAAGGCGCTGAAGCAGCGGTTACGGAAGATTCCCGGTGTGCCGCTGATGAGCGTCGCGAGGGGCAAGTACGTGATTGAGCGGTTACCGAATGCGCCGGACTCTTAGGGAATGCAGTAACTGGAGTTTAAGCGATTTACAATTCATTTTACGGTGCTGCGTTGCTCTGTGATTGTGTCTTGTCGAAGTCGTGATGATATGGAGTTTAGCGCACTAAACACCGAACGACTGGGTCCTTGCGACGTTAGACGGATCCGTCCTGCTTCTGACGTCTAAACCTCAACTCATTTATCGACGTTGAACTTCTGTAACAAAGATCTCACGTGTACCCCACTCTGCGAATATCGAAGCTGACCCAAGTCCCCATCGCATCTCTATTAGCCAACACGCTCCTCCTACAAGAACACCGCGACCGCCAGCATCCATGGTCGACTCCAGCCCAAGCGACACATCGCCCCCCTCGGAGCATCCAGCCCAGCCTCACCCTCACCCCCAGAAGCGCACCCGCGTCCTCCTCTCCTGCGCGCCCTGCCGTGCCTCCAAGCTCAAATGCGACCGCGCGCAACCATGCACCCAGTGCGCGAAAAAGGGCCGCGAGGACCTTTGCGCGTACGCGCCCCGGCCCGCGGCCCGGAAGAAGCCCGCGGCAAAGGGCATGTCCGCGCGGCTGAAGCGCCTCGAGGGCATGGTGCGCAACATGATGGACGGCGAAGAGGCAGTAGGGAAGCCGCGCGAGCAGCAGGAGGCGCCGCTCGTCAAGGGCCATGTGGTGAGGGGGGAGAGGGGGACGACGTACGTGGGCGCGACGCATTGCATGGCGATGCTAGAGGATGTGAGTTATTTCCATCGGTCTTGACGCGGGGGTGTTGGAGAAGAGAGCCCGAGGGTTACTGACGGTGTGTAGATCGAGGACTTGAAGACGTACTTTGATGAAGAGTACGAGGACGACGAGGGCGCTTCACCCACAGATGGGCTGGACGGACCAGAGATGCTACTCTGGTCCAGGGGAGGGCCGGGCAACAGAGATGAGCTCCTTGATCAGCTGCCAGAGAGGCACGTTGCTGATCGACTCATTACGAGATATTTCTCATCCATGAGCCCATCTCAACGTGAGTTCTCCCTTCACACCTTGTTTGTGTAAGAGACTAACAGCAAGCAGATATAATCCACCGGCCAACCTTTACAAGAATAGTAAGTCACCCTGTCGCCTTATAAGAGAGCCGTCCCGATCTGACATCCCCTAGTACGCCCGCTTCTGGCAAGACCCCAGCTCGGCCTCCTTCCACTGGATCGCCCAGCTCTTCATGATCCTCGCCCTCGGCGTCTTCTTCAACAACTTCGCCGCTCCCCACGAGGTCGAGGCCGACTCCCCGCTCCCCGTCCACGACCGCATCAAGCAGTACCGCTCCTGCGCCGGCTGGGCCCTCATCCGGGGCAAGTACACGCAACCCTCGGCCGCCACCCTGCCCGCCTTCCTGCTCTACGTCGAGGCGCACTTCCTCTTCAACCGCGCCGCGCAGATGAACTGCTACGTCTTGTCAGGGGTCTGTCTCCGGCTGATGCTTAAGATGGGGCTGCATCGGGACCCGAGCAAGTTGGCGAGCATAACGCCGTTTGAGGGCGAGATGCGCAGGAGGATGTGGAACATGGCGGTGCAGATCGAGTCGCTCGTTGCGTTCCACATGGGGCTGCCGAGTATGCTCCAAGGCATTGAGACGGACACGGCTGTTCCGCGGAACCTGCAGGATGAGGACTTTGACGAGGATTCCACGTTTTTACCCCCAGGACGGCCAGGGACGGATCACACGCACATGACGTACCCGATCTATAAGACAAAAATTCTCCGAGTGTTTGCGCAGATTGCTCGGCAGGCTCACGCCCTCACACCGCCGAGTTACGCCGAGGTCTTGAAGCTGGACAGCCTGCTGCAGGAGACGTGGAAGAGCTTACCAGGCTTCATGGCAGTACGCCCCTTGGAGGAGTGCGTAGGCGACGCTCCCACCCTCATCATCCAGCGGTTCGGTCTCGCGGCCGTCTACAACAAGTGCCGCTGCGTCCTCCATCGACGCTACTTGGCCGATCCCGTCCCAAACCGAGAACATGACTACTCTCGAAAGCAATGCCTCGACGGCGCCCTAACCTTGCTGAACTACCAGAACATCATCTGGAAAGCCTGCAAGCCGGGCAACGTGCTGAGCCAGAACGGATGGTTTGTGTCGTCCCTCGCCATCCACGACTTCCTGCTCGCTGCCGTCGTAGTGTACCTCGTCATCCAGGGCGAGCACTACTCGGACGCGGAAGGCGGGTACAACTGGATGGACCAGCAGGGAGCGATGCCGACGAAGGATGAGCTGAAGGACATGATTAGGCGCTCACATGCCATCTGGTCCGACATAGCTACTGAGAGAGAAGAGTTGAGAAAGACGGCGGATACCTTGGCCACCATTCTGGCAAAGATCGGAACTCCCGTCGACCCCCGTGCCACCGTTTCAGGGACCACGGTGAATCCGTCGACAACCAGTTCCGGCTACGAGGCACCCACGAGCTGGCCATCGACGGCACCCAAGTCGTCAACCGGGGTTTCGAGCAACGAGTCGGATCCTCTGTCAAGCCGGGGGCTGGACGGTAAGAACAGGCTCTCGGTCCAACAAAGATTGCAGCTTGCTAACGGCGTAGCAGGATCTGGCTCAGGACCGACGCCCTTCTCTCTGGACCAACAAGCCAACGTGTCTTCAGACATGAATATTCCAGGACTTGACGCCACGGGAGAGGCCCTGCCGAGCACGCTGGACTTTGATGCGTCGTGGATGTCGGTGGACAACATGGACTGGGTGAATAATATCGCGCACGATTTCCCTTGACGGGAATCACACCTGCTGACTGCAAGACTAGCGATATCTCGACATCTCCCTGGCGCACAGCCACACAGCCGGCACAACGGCCGAATCTACTCAGACTTGGATGGAGAGATTGCCGTTGGATGACCTGGATATGATGGGCCCCGCGGCGTGGAATCAGCCGTCCGGAGACGACGGGGCACATACCAGCAGGACTGATTACCTTAGGTGAAACTGAGAGAGTGCTCGTGCCATTTGCCTCTGATGCTCGGCCCTTGCACCTGAACGTGCTCTCCAGGGCGACGACCGAGGTCTGTCCTCATCGGCAGATAACAAGCCGCCCGCATGTAAATGAGAAATGAGACGCCCTCCGAGGTCGGCTCCCTGGCGTATGCCTGCACACCGGCAAGACCGGTTCGTATCGTCTGCACCCAGCTGCAAGAGCGGCCGAGACAGGGTGAAAGATCAACGTGACCTCCGTGCGCCGCGGGCTGATAAGGCAAAGGAACACAAACGTTCACAAGCGTTCCGGCGTAGCATGCAATTCCAGTCAGCTGCGTCCCAGCTTTCCGTATTCCAAGAGCAGCGCCTCCGTTGTCCATCGCCAGGTAAGGCAGGTACCAGGATCCACAACAGCGGAAGGATATCTGCCAGATTATGTGTCCAAATCCAAGGGCTTGATAACAACCCGTCTGCCTGGGTGTCTGGGACAACTTGGTCCAGTCCGCGTCGGATAGACCGTCCCCAACGCCCTTCCCCGCAAATCTAAAATTGGCGGCACGCAAGGGGACAGAGACATGGGAGGCATCTTTATACAGGATAGGGCAATTCACAATGCACAGTCTCAAGGATCAGCTCGGGCCGACAGCTGCTAATAACGCCATTGGCCCTGACTGATAAGAGCAAACACACACTGTACATACGTAATGGGAAGAGTGCTGCTTGAGTGAACGAGACTGAGGAAAGAAGTGCCATGACACGGGCTCGTGCGGAGACTACTTCAGGCAAAGTTGTGCTCCTCATACCTTGTTGGCTTGGCCGGGAACTCCAGGTCTTGGCTGATTCTGGAGACCTGCCCGGCTCGATTCGGTGAAGGCTGGACGATTGGACTGAACAGCATGCAAGAGTCGGCGCTGGCGCGGGGCTATTGGTTCCTTGCGATTGCGGGGAGCCGACGGCAACCCCACGATGTTGTCCCTGGACGGTGGAGTGTGGTGACGAAGCTTATGGCAACGATAGGCAGGTCCTCCAACGCAAGCAGTCTGCCGTGCCGTCGGTCCCTCCCCTGGCCGGTCAAGAATACGCCGGTTGCTTTCTCGGAGTGGGCGGGCTAATACCTAAGGGTCCAGCTCTTCATCAGGCAACTCCACGATGATTCAACGATGCGCTCCCGGCGGGCGTGGGGTCCGTGAGATGAAGGAAAACATTTGCCATGGCGCGTGACACGACTAGCTTCGCCCTGTCGCAGTCGTAAAAGAGAAAGATGGGGAAGTTAAATTGGAACCTCGAGCGTTCCACACGATGTTCTCGATGGCGCAGCGTTGGTGTTGTTGCTGCAGCGGGTCGGGAACTGGAGCTCGTGTGTAGTGCGAGGGCATCACTGGTGATGGCAAATGGTTAGCGGGCGACGCGGGCCGTCATGCAGGCTTCGACGCAGCAGAAGGACCACAGCGACAGGCCGTGTAAGTCTGGTGACCCTTGGACGCCACGAGCCGCGTCGGTCGAGGGGCCAGCCGGAACGTGGTTGATTGCAGGCCAGTGGGCAAATCAGTTGGGGAAGCCCTTCGTAAGGAGAATGAGAAATGGAATCGTCTCAAAATTTTCTGACTGGCGAGCCCAGCCAAACTTTTACCTAATCCCAACGCTGCTATGCCCACGCCTGTGGCCTGGTGTCTCGCACCACACGTTACAGCACACGGTGAGGGAACCAACTCGCGGCATTCGGGGTGTGAGGCCTTTGCCACGTCCAGCTTATCAAGAAGCAAGCATCGGATGAACGCCGTCGTCGCCTCGTTGAGCGATGTTGGTGCGGCCGTTTGGCAGGGATGCCATGTAAGTTATGCAGGGGTACTTCGTACTTTGCACGGATAGGCACAACCAACTGCCCACCGACGAGCTCTGATCGTTGCAGATGGATAAGCCTGCAACTCTGCCTGCATCACTGCGGCCTGAACAATGGGAGCTGTTCCGAACTTCCGATGCCGCAATTGGTGAGAATCCAATTGGGCCAGCGTCGTCGTCATGGGTCTCATGCTAGATCCCAGCCCTCTGCTAGGCTGTCTGCAGGCTACGGCAGGGAAAGGCGCTTGTCGAGACGCGTGACAGTGACACGGCGAGAGCCAGCGACCAGCCTGATTCCCCAGGGCTGCTTGAAGATGGTGTCGATAAGGGCCGCCCAGTCTCTTGGAGGTCCCCTATTCGGCAGCTGGTGCATTGCGCACGCCATTGACGGATGTGGTGAGTGGCTTTCTCCCGATGTCTGTTTGCGACAGTCAGGCAGTCGACCTGGCGCTCAGTCGGCGGCGTCCGCGGAGTTGCGACAAAATCGCAAACTGATATCAGTGGGAGGCGTGTGTACTCGTAGACGCACGCCCGACAATGATTGCGTTGCATCAGAGCCTGTCAATGGCCCGATTGGCCAACCCCAGACTCTGAGCGAAGAGGCTGCCGGGGACCACCAAAGACCACCTCCTTTTCGCCCGATTGGGCTTCAGCTCACGGGCGCTTCCTCCCTTCCATCTTCCATGGGGCGTCTTTTCCCTGGACCAAGACCCCGTCAGCGTCGCCGTGACCAGGGGCCGGGTGTGCTGCGAGCGTAGCGCTGGCTGGCGAAGTGCAGCAGCGCATGCGTGCCCTTGTTAGTTGGAGGGGGTGTGTATCGGACGGGCCTTCCAGGCCTGGCAGATAGTAGTTGCCGTGGGATGCACAGAGTCCTTCGTAGCATGAGTGCTATTATACGTAATATGGATGGAAGAGGTTGCCTGTCTGTGGCACAGCATGGCAGAGCGCCTGTTCTCTGGGAGCTGGGTTGGTGGAGGAGATCAAGGTCGGGTGGCTTCTGCGTGTGCAGCCTGAGTCGTTAGTGCCTTGCAGCCGCCTCAGATCAGACTTTTCGACCGTCACTGATAAGAGCTGCCTCTACCTCCGTAGTCCGTATCTCTGGCCCGATGGTGACCGCTCGTACTCCATACACGCGGAACAGACCACGGCAGCGCGGCTTCCTGCTGAGACGGTACTTTTGTCATCTGTACCTCTACGGGTAGGGTACTTTGCTCGCTGGCTTTGTTTGCGCCTGGTGCCTGCCTCGTTTGAGTCCGGCCCTGTGACTGGGCTGCTATCAACAAGGGCAGGTGCAATCTGCGACGCCTGTCTTTGTCTCCTCCATCGTCTTAGACGCCATCCACGCCTCTTCTTGCCTTATCCTTCTTCAACCTTGCCCAGTACGAGTACTTGAGTCTTCTCTCTCTCTCACTTCGCAAGCATCGCGACCTCGACCTCGTCTTGCATCATTGTCTTGCGCGCTCGACATCGTCGCTGGCGGTTGCCCCATCTCGCTCGTGCCCGCCGACATCCGCGCCGTGTCTTGCAGGACCCCACCATCCGATCTCGTCCTCGCACACCGTTCAGAGTTCGCCGTTTCTTGCTTTCTTTTGCGGCCGCCAATTGTCGACTTGCAGACGATTGAACTTGCACGAGAGAGCAGGGAGGAACACGACCGAACCAACATTCCAGTTCAGACTCACCCGCCCCCTTGCGCCTCGTGCCAACATTGGACTGCGACGGCGACAAACCGGGAAACCCCTCCAACGCCCTCACGTCGAACAAGCCGGCATCGGGCGGGCCCTCAAGGTTGCCCAACAGCATCGCTACCTACGCCATCCGCAAACCCATTCGAAGCCGCACCGCCTAATAAATAGGTATCGCCGCCCATATCACGCGGCGACACGAACTGCACCACCCCCCGCCCCCAAGTCCCCTGTTGTGCGCCCGCGCCGTGCTGCGTGCATTGGCTGCCAGCCTCTCACCTCTGCCCCCGTCGCTGGCCCACCGCCGTACGTCCGTTTTACGTACAGACACTCCGCTCCTGTCCATGGGCTGAGATACCGGCCCTCTTGCGCTCCGGAACCCCCACCAGTGCACATCGACCTCGTCTATCGCAGGCGGGCTGTCGTGCAACGACCACGGCGGCTTCGCCTGTCTTACAAAGTCCGATCTTCGAGAGGCTCTTTTCTTCCTGCCTCCTCGTCGATCTATCCCAGAACCGCTTCCGAACACCGACCCGCGGTTTCTGAGCCATGCCGGCTCAAATTACCGGCGCCATGACGGGAAGCAGCATCCCCATTCGCATCGCCGACGACCAGACCAACGGCTACCGCAAGCAGCACAAGCATTCGCGATCCTCCTACTCAGAAGCATCCCCCCTCGCCGGGTCAAGGAATAACTCCCTGACGTTCCGACCTCCAAAGAGGCTCATGTCTTCCCCCAACAAGACAATCGCCATCATCAATGCGAGCGGCCGACAGGCCGCCTCTCTCATTCGTGTCGCGACCGCCGTCGGGTACCGTGTGCGAGCGCAGCTGCGGAATCTCGAAGGCGTTGTTGCGACGGAGGTGTCGACGAACCCGAATGTGACCGTCCTTGTCGGCGAGCTATACACGAGACACGAGCCTACGGAGGCCAACAAGGACGTCACCCAAAATGGGCCCATTTCCGGGGTCGGTATCAACCATGACCTGATCTCAAGCCTCTTCCGCGGCGCCCAGCTTGCTTTTATCAACACCACATTCTATGGTGACGAGCTTCAGATCGGGGTGGCCCTTGCGGACGCTGCGAAAAAAGCCGGCGTCCAGCACTACGTTTACTCGTCCATGCCCGACCATGCTGCCTACAACAAGGACTGGCCATCGCTGCCACTGTGGGCCGCGAAGCACAAGGTCGAGGACCACATCAGGGAACTGAAGCTTCCCGCCACGTTTGTTTACACGGGCATCTACAACAACAACTTCACCTCGCTGTTGTACCCCCTGTTTTGCATGGAGGTTCAGCAGGATGGGTCTTTCATTTGGCAGGCTCCTTTCCACGAGGATGCCAAGCTTCCCTGGCTAGATGCTGAACATGACGTTGGCCCTGCCATTCTACAAGTATTCAAGGACGGCGTGTCGAAGTGGAACGGGGAGCGGATCGCCCTGGCGTACGAATGCCTCTCGCCAAAAGAGGCGTGCAAGCTCTTCTCTCGCGGCGTCGGTCGCCCCGTGCACTACGTGAGAGGGCCAATCGAGATCAAAGTTCGCATCCCGACGGGATATCGGGAGCAGCTCGAGGCCTTGGAGAAGTTGTTCAAGCCCGACGAAAAAGACCCGAAGAAGCAGCCACCATACTTTGGTGACGCAAGGCTGGAAGCAAGCTACCCCACCGAGTCGCTCGAGCTGTGGGAAGGCCCCCGAGGCCTTGAGGAATACGCGAGAGAAATGTTCCCGCTCGAGGAGGAGGCCAATGGTCTGACCTGGATGCTCGACGAGGACGACCACGATGACAAAATCCAAGCCACCGCCACCTCGGTTGAGCAGCTGACGATCCACGACGACGAAGATGACGAGTCCGACGACGAAGACGAGGGGCTTGTAATGAGGGGCATGAAACGAGACGAGGAGCAGTGGCTGGCGTAGTGGCACCCATGCCCATCTCGGAGCGTATATCAGGACCTGCGATTGGACAAAGTACTCTTGAGCGGAGGAAAACTTGCATGGCCGCCTTACGAGCTGGAAATACCGGCATCCATTTTGCATTTTCGGTACGGAGTACCTCGTGCATCGTTTCAAGGGTGTCAACTTTAGCGTTTACTTTGGAGTCGGAGTCGGTGGAAAAGGGGGAAACAAAAAGGGGAATGGGTTCTGCATTTTTCAAAGGGGACGTTATATGAGCCAAGGCTTTTCTGCCATTCATGGCCGCTACCTCTTTTGTTCCAGGGGCCCACAGGTTACGGCTCACCATGAAGCATCATCGTGGATAGATAGATAGTGTGTATCTATGAATCAATGAAGGGATGAGTACTTCGTACAGACTCTTGGATGGATGTGACTAGTGTATTGAACATTCGGGGAGCCTGGCGGTGGTGCTGAGTATCGACTCGAACTTGATGTCACTGTGTAGTGTCTGTTCTTGTTTCATGTGTGCTGTATTGGTATCATTGCGACGTCAACGGGCTAGTCGTGTCCTCATACACTCACTCTTACACCACACCGGCGAGAATCCCCGGAGCATCCTCCGCGATCACCCGCACCATCAGTGCTTCTCATCGCCCTTGATCGCATAAGGCGATTCCGCGTCCACCTTGTTGCCCATGCTACCCTCGGGCAGCTCGTTGAGGTCATCCTCGTGGATGTCCAGGCCACGGAACTGGAAGTAGAAGCAGGTGCCCGCAATGGCGGCGAGGATGGCGACGATGGCGTAGTTCCAGACGAGGAGCGGGTCCGCGGCGAGACCGACGAGGGCCTGGCCGATAGCGGCGGCAAAGGAGGTCATAAAGAGGGCGACGGCCTGTACCATGGAGCGCATGTTCTTGGGGGCCTTGGAGTAGGCGTACTCGAGCGAGGTGACGGAGGCGAAGACCTCGGCCAGGGCGATGAGGACGTAGGAGCCCGTCTGCGCCCAGACGTTGATGTCGACGGGCGGACACTTGATCATCTCGCCCGTGACCTCGTCAAGCATCTTGCCGGAGGCGTTGTACCCGCAGACGGACTTTTGGTAGATGTAGTGCTGAAGGACGGCGGCCCAGATCATGGCGGCGCAGCCGACGTAGAAGCCGGCTGTGATCTTCCTGATGGGGGTGAGGCGGACGCCGGCCTTGCGGAGGGCCGGGTAGATGAAGAAGTCGTTGAGTGGGATGAAGATGAGCAACGCGAAGGGGTTGAGGTTGGAGAGGATGTCGTTGGGGATGCCGTGGCGCTGGAGGACGGCGGCCTGGGAGACGAGGTTATTGTTGACTGGATGTTGTTAGCTACGGTGATACAGCCTAGGCTGAGAAGACAGCAGTCGAACTTACTCTGGTTGTAGCAGAGCCAGAAGATGGGATACCAGCAGAACACAGCGCAAGCAGCGAATCCACGACGTAACTCGTCGACCCAGGCGTCGTCAAAGGTCATCCACTTAGGCCGCGTCTCGGGCGTGAACTTGGACGGCTTGACACTGTCCCAAAACGTGCCGTCGTGCATGTTCTTCCACGTCTGGAAGGGGTTGATGGACCAGCGGCCCCTCTGGGCCAAGAACCACGTCCGGAGGGCGGGCACGAGCACAGAGCCATCCGGTTCGCGTCGGACGTAGCGCTTGCGGCCCCAGAGCATGACGAGGGGGCACAGGCTGAGCATGATGGTGGGGAGCGTGAAGGAGAGGTAGAAGCCGACGTACTGCTCAGCGTAGACCATGGTTATCTGGCCGACGAGGGCGCCGACGTTGATGAAGAAGTAGAACCAGTTGTAGATGCGCTCGATGGTGATGCCAGGGTCGACAATGACGCGCTCGCCGGACTTGAGCGTCTTGACAAACATGTGCTGGTCGCCGAGCTGCTCGACAATCAAGCAGCTAACGTTGGGCTTGAAACCACCCGTGCCAACGCCGATGATGATGATGCCGATAATCAGACAGGCCAAGGAAGCACCCTGGTTGACAATGACGGCGGGGATAGCAGACATGATGAGAATAACGTGGCCGGAGAGGTTGATGCCGAGGGCAGTGGTGATGGTCTTGTAGCGACCCCATTTCGCATCGGCGATCCAGGCACCAAAGAGAGGCATGAAGTACTGCCAGAACTGGTTGAAGGTCGTGATGCCGGTCGAGGCGCGCTGGCCCATTCCCAGGGCGCCGGGCTGCTCGACGCTGGCACCCGTGACGGAGCCCGGAGGGAGCGGTTGCTGGATAAAGTTGGTGACTGACCGAGACGGGTCAGCTCAGAGGTCAGCGTTCAGCAGCGGGACCAAGGTGACGACTTACACACGACCGTGGATCCATAGTAAGAGAAACGCTCGCACAGCTCGATGAAAGCAATGGTGAAGAGCTTGAGGGGGATGTGGTTGGGGACACGACGCAGCGTCGCAATCTCCTCTGGGGTCGGAAAGTCCTCCAATCCGTTGGTGAGCGAGTCGCTGGTTCCATCTTGAGCGCTGCGCAGCCGGGCAATTGCCTCATGGTCACCTTGAGCAGCAGTGATGGAAGCCCTCTTCTCGTCAATGGCCTCGGCGCGCAACTCGGCGCGCACGATGGGCTCCAACGTCTCTCCAGCGGGCATGGCGAAGTGGTTTACTGCTGCGGCGAGTAATGGGCTATCCGGGACACCTGCGAGAGGAAGGGCCACGTCCGTAGAGGCAATGATGGGACTGGCTTCAACGGGGAGGGGGAGGAGAAGGACCGTATACACGATCCCGCAGGGCCTGGGGCTTTCTTTATACAGAAACCCAATCTCCAGGTACACGCTCGCGGGACGGACAGGCCGGGGCAAGTCACAGCGGATGGACCGTGTGACGGCCCTCGGCCATGTTGCCACGAGATGGGCTATCTCTCTGCTTAGCTTGCGCCCATGGCTTTGGCCGGCGGGGATGGTTGCACGGCAGGAGGCCTGCTTCGGACATGAACGAAAGCGGATCGAGGCCAGGCCTGCACGTCCCGGCCTTGAGAACAGAACCTTGGCCTCGACCCGTGGAGGCACCGCCAAGTCGGGGCGTCTTGGAGAGAGCAGACGATGTCGATTCGGGGTGGTTGGCGTTGGCCACGCAACTCCGTACTGCCGCTTGGCACACGCCACCACATAGATGGAGGACTGGAAATGGGCTTGTGCCTCCCAAGACGGCATGTCACTTGGTGGCCGTACCTGGGCAAGCCACCGCAGAGCCAGCCACCACTGGACTCCTGGAGGCGTTGCTTCTGTCGCTCGTGACTGGCCAGGGCTGTGCTGATCGAGATACAGACCTGCCTCTCTAGGCGATATAAATCGAGTTTCATGTTGTTGCAGGTATGCCTATTGCACAGGCTTGCGCGAACTCCCGAGCGCAGGGCGGACCCAGGTGAGGCGAGGGCCTCGGCCAACAATCGACGTTGGATGCTGTCCATACACTTGTACTCGTCATCGTCACCAACACCGTCGCCGTGGTCAACCGATCACGCGACTCGGACAGCTCGAACTTCGTCTTGTAGTGGCGCGATTCGAGGTCCCCTATCAGTCGGTGCCGCGGTGGCGGCCTAGCGTATAGTTAATTTCTCGGCGAGCCAGGATCTGAGATAGAGTTGGACAGATGCTCGGCATGGCCAGCAGCCAAGCAGCCACAATGCAGAGATTGGGAAACTAGGCCGGGCAGCAAGCCATCGGAGACGGGGGACCAGGGGAACCTCCCTCGTCGCTGGGGCGGACCAACAACCTCTCGTCGTCCAACAAGGATACTTTGGAGGTACGGAGCAGAGCTGGCCAGCGGTTGGCCGACGAGGAGGGGGAGGGAGACCGCGGATGGTTGCCATTGCCGTAGCACGGGGCATGGTGGTGTAACCTGTCAATCGTTAGTTGGGTGTCGGGATTTTGGATTCAGGCGGAGTCTCACTGGCATCGCTTCTCCCGAGTCCCATGTGAAGCGATGGCCCGAAAGAAAAAGACGGGCCGACAAGCCCTGGGTCGCGGGCAGAAACGAAGCTGGGCTGGATGATGGTCGCGGGACGACATTGGTGCAGAGCTTGGTGGTGCCGCTCCCAGGGCCCTGGTTCAGTGTCCAACTCAGAGGCCACAACTGACGGCTTGCATCAACAGAGGCCTCACCACCACAACCCCCCCCCAGAAATACGGAGTTATACTTGCGGTAAAATTGTTTCGACCTTCCCGATCCTGTCTAATCTACTCGTACGAGATCTGCCGTGCCTCTAGAATGGTTCCAGGCGCCTCCTCTTTTTAAGCTACGACAGGGGGGCATGGCGTGTGGCGTCCAATTGGCCGCGGCTACCCTGCAGCCAAGCCGACGTCACGACGACCTCTCCACCGTGGATGGCACTTTGGAATTCCAAGAAGGCTTGCGTGTCGCGGGCTGTCTCGAACCGAGCGCTCATCCCCGCTGCAAAAGATCATCTTGGCGAAGAGAACGGGTATCCTCGGTGCAACATCTTGGCGTGAGGCATTGATTCGCCTTGCTCAATTCATGAAGTCGGTGGGTAAAAGACGCTGTAGTCCGTATAGACTACGGACTATAGAGGCACGTTCTGGGGAAAGATCCAGGGCCTGGTTACCCCGATGACACCCTCGCACGAGCTCGCTCTTCTCTCCGCATAATTGCGTTTCTATGACAAACTGCAGTATGGGGTACGGTGCCGATGGTGAAGAAGCCCGCCCGTATTGCAGTTGACGTCGCCATCACCACGTGGCCCTCTAATTGCTATTGATGGGGTATCTGGGGATACGATGCACTTTTGTTCTGGCGTTTCCATGTCACGCTGTGGTATTGCCCTCCACCTTCAAAGCTACTGAAGCCGCCCGCGCGGTTGGAACCGAGAGCGGGTATTGCATGCAGACGGACCGTATTGTACATTTACTACAAGGCTATACCTACGCATGCGCCAATATCTCCTACTATAATTAAAACCAGCCTGAACATTCTTCCCAGGCACCGCTTGGCAAGCCAATATCTCTAATAAGCCTCTCACCACCCGAGTCCGCGTCTCGGCTGCCGTCGCATACCACAGCCGTTCGCCAAGTCTGCTACTAGACCGTGCCGAGCTTTAGCCCCGGCTGCCTCTTCACAGCTTCCCCTTCATCAGGTTCGCAATCATCTCGCGGCCCGTGATGCGCGTCGTCTTCCACAGCGTCGGCAGGTCCAGCGTGCTCGACAGCCCGTCCGCGAAGCCGAAGAAGAGCATCGGCGGGATCCACCCCCGCGCGTACTCGAGCGCGAAGCACCCCTCGGGCATCTTGTACTGCTTCACGTCGCCGCGCCGCAGGTGGTGCACGCTGCCCTGCGGGTACACCTCCGGCGCGTACTCGCCGGGCACGTACGCCAGCTGCGTTCCCGACAGGATGTGGAAGTAGTCGTCGGCCGTGTGCCGCCCCGTGTGGCCCTCGGTGCCGACGGCGGTTCCTGTGAGGGCGTGTTAGTCGCGTGTTCCGGGCGGGATGGCAACGAGGACCATGGACGGAGCATGCTAACCAAAGATGATGAGGTACTCGGTGATGCCTGGATCCAGCAGCAGTCAGTATCCCGCACGAGATATACACGCGTCGGCACATTCCGCAGCACTCACTAGCATGGATAATGTACATCCCGCCCATCGCGCCGCCCGCATTGTTAAACACCCACTCCTCTTCGAGGTTGACGTGCGCCGGGTTCCTCTCGCTCAGCTCCGTGACAATGTACCGCACCACGCCCCGCGTGTCGTTGCCGTGCTGCGCGATCCCCCGCTTCGCCAGGTCCTGCAGGTGGTCCAGCTCGAAGATGTAGAACCGGTCCAGGTTCTGCTCCGCCAAGTATACCATTGACGAGAGCAGCGCCGTGAGGAGCGCCAGCACGGCCAGGAGGCGGCCGATGCCCGGCACGGGCTGTTGCTGGGGCATTGCGGCGAGCGAAGGGAGCCGACAGGGGGACGAGACCGACCGAGGTTCAATTGGCAAAGAAGCTTGAGCTTTGTCGAGGATGCGCCTGGGAATCTGGTCGTCGTCGCGGGAAAGTCGGCGCATTTCAACCAAAGGCCGGGGCCGTTCTGCCGTTCCTCACCGCTCGGAGCTGTCAGCTTCCGCATGGCCCCATACCCACCTCCGCTCCGTCCGCTCGTGCGTGCGTCCGTCCCGCGGACAGCGACGGTGCCTCGGGCGCGGCTCGAGGCTGAGCACGCAAATCCAGTCTCTGCGATTCATGGAATGCACGATGAGGTGGTGTGATTAATTCCATTCATCTCCGATCGCAAGGCGTCGTCAAACGCCAGTCCCTCTAGCAGTGAATGCGTCCGACGCCAAATGTACATACAGTACTTCGTACAACCAGGTTCCACCACCGTCTCAAACTCCGCCGCGCCGGTCCGCCTCCCGATATCCCTACATTTGACACAAAGTTTTTTTCTTCTTTTTTGGTTCCCCCGAGCCTTGCCATCTCTAGTCCATGTCCGAGTCCCCCATGACTTCAGTCTTGTCAGGATCGTCGACATCGTCATCGAGCATGGCTGTCTGGTCTGCCTCGTCCATATCCACATCATCCATCGTGACGTCGCCATTGGCGTCTCCGTTGGACTTCCTCTCCGCTGCATCTTGACTGAGTTCCCCAGAACCCTTGCCGTCGCCGTTCTCGGCTTCTCCATGTTGCTTTTGTTTCTTAACCACTGCGATGACACCGAGCTCATGCTCGCGACCCCTCCAGCGGGCCAACCGCCGCGTCGACCGCCGCAGCGCCGCAGCATATGAGGTGACCTCCTCGCCGAAATCATCCTCCTCGGCAGCCAAGAGGCACAAGCCTCCAAGTCCCTTTTCGCGGAACTTCCCCGCCCCCTTGTCACCATTCGTAGGCAAGTTACGCGGGGGATCGTCTTCGCCGTCGCTGTCCTCGAACCCATCCTCTTGAGACTGCAGTCTTCTGTATGCCCGGAAGATGGCACCGTCTTGCCGACGTAGCTTGCGGCTCCTGTGGTGCTGCCGGCGAAGGCCGCGATCCAGGATGTACTCGACCCGCTCGTTACGATTCCGCTCAACAGCTAGCTGGTGCGCAGTGGGCGGACGGGGTTTCCTTGCGACGACGCCCTCGGACCCATGCCGGGTTGGTGAAGAGCCCTCAAAGATTTGATACCTGAGGGGCAAGCCTCGACGGCCCGAATTTGCACCTCTGCCCAAGGCCCGGGGTGGGGGCGTAGACCTCGTGCTGTCCATGTCGGACTCGTGTTTAGAGGGCCTGATGCGAGGTAGAATGGCCGGGCCGTCTTCGTTGAGCGGCGCCCGGAGCTTGCCGCGCTTCGTCTCCCGCTCGTTCAGATACACCAGGTCCATCTCCAAGATCTTGGCTCTCGTCTTTTGCTTCTCACGGCCAAAGTCAATCTCCTCCTGCGTGTCCACGTTCTCCAATGACCTCTGCTCGTCCGTCATCACCTCCAGCCGGGGAATGCCCTGGTTTGCGACGTTGAGATCATAGTCGACGCCAGGGCCGAAGGGATTCTCTTCACAGCCTTCCTCGGTGAAGTCGGATTCGAGGTAAAACCACATGAGCCATAGGAAGGCCGTTGCACGAGACTCGCTCGAGTACTTTTTCTTCATGACGAGGTCATGAAACTCGTGATTGTCGGGAAAGTGCAGCTCGGCTATCTTTTGAGCACCATTGCACATGACAAAGATGAGGTTCACCGGGTTCGTCCGCGGCGGATCGTCGAGCCTCTTGATCTTGTCCAGCGAGTTGGGCTCTTCCCGGTCCTCAGCGCCACCTTTCAAGATGGACTTGAGCCGCGGTGCATCCTGCAACTGCTTGTAGGCATGGGGATCCTGATGCGCCTGCAAGGATGGAATCGCATGATATGTCCGGAGCTGTGCACGCATCTCGGGGAAGACTGCATGGGAGTCAGTCACGGGTCAGAGATGCCCTGTTGACGGGAGGGTGACTTACAGTTGAGAGTCGTATTCATCCTGCCGACGTTGACCAGCAGGCACACCATGGCCATGCCCTTGGCGGCTTCTCGGTCGCTCAGCAGCTTGTCTCGAAGCACCTTGCTGGTCTTGCTGCTCCGCGACATGGTGTCGATGTAGAGGTCGGCAAAGTTCTGTTTGCCGATGCCGTCCTGGTCGTACGAGTTGGTGAACACCTTTTTCTCGTTGTCGAAGACGGCCTTGAGGAAGTCGTACTGGATATCCTCTCGCCATAACGGTTCTCCGTCTTCCTTCTTCAGATGCCTGATCTTGCCGATGTGCTGCCCGTTGGCGTCCTTGCCCTGTGACTTGCCCCTGCCCCGACTCGGTTTCTCGGAGGCGTCTGGCGTGTCTTCGGCCACTCGGGCGTCTTCGTCATCGGAGGCGGCGCGAGAAATAAAGGACTTGCCTTCTTGGGCGGCGGGTGAGCTGGGTGGCTCGATGTCCGACGTCGCGGCGACCGAGCTCGGTGAGGCCGCCATGGCGCGAGGATTTTGGGGGAACGCTCGCGAGGGATGGAGGTGTCGAGGAGGCGTGTTCGAGGAGGCGTGTTCGTCGTCGGTGCTGGGGTCGGCGATCAGCAGCACATGGCTGTGTTGCGAGAAAGAATGGAATCAGGAGGAATGTGAATGTTGGAGATAGCGGGACGGGGCCTGGCGATGCAGATGAGGCAATTGGCGATGGTTCAAAGGAGTGGGAGAAGCGAAGGATGAAGCTTCAAAAAAGCCAGGCAAGCGGCGCAGGAGTCGTGTCCAGTGGTTGCGCAAGATGCACCGCTCCGGGCTCGCACCACCTGCAGGGAGTCGCTGGAGCGCGTTCTTCCAGGTTGCGAGAGGCGCTAAGAGTCCAGTGGACCAGGGGCACGCCAGGGGCCTCCACAGCCCGCTGCTACGAGTACAGTACTGGACCTGGATGGCCCGTGCACCACTGGGCATCGTCGCCCAGTCCACGCTCTGCTGGTGCATCGTGATTTGCTTCCCGTCGCAAACATCAACAAATCCAGCGACAAAGGAGAGCGATCGCCAGCTCAACGGCCACTCTGGCCTGCACAAGACCTACTAACCCACAGCAAGCAAACGACACAGGTAAGATCTGTCGGGCGGCTTTTCTACTTTCCTCCCTGGCGAGGCTCGAGGACGGGTAAGGCTGCGGCCCGCTTCTCATCTTCAGACTCCTCGAGGATTTGCTCAACTGACCGGCTCCGCAGAACGATCTTCCACACGCCAAACCCGGCCTCCCTGCGCATACGGCAACTAGCAAGCCTCCTTCGAAATGTCCACGCCGGTCAAGCCGACGCCCGTAAAGGCGTCGCCCGCCACCGACAGCCCTGGCACGTGGAGACATCCCCGACTCGACGAGATCACGCGGCGACGGAATGCGACGACCTTCTCCGAGAAGAATATACGGCAGATAGCCTACAACGCTGCTGCCCTGCTGGTCCTGTGGTCGGTTCAATTGATAGTACGGCTCAAGGTGGACCCTCAAATGTACGGCGAATACTACTCGGTCAGCTCTTGGAAGGATACTATGCTGACCACAACACACAGTTTGTCCAACTCTGCCCGCTCGTATCTGAGCTGGGCATGGTTTATCTTCCAGCTGGTACCATTCGTTCAGATTGGCACGGCATGCCTGCCTCTTTTTCGCGCGAATGACGACCTCTCCGACATACCCTTGACAACGACGCAGCGCAAGTTGCTGGGTCTTCCTCCGTCCTCCGCACCCCCCACTCCCGATGCAAAGTACAGCACGCCTCCACGATACTCGCGCACACCGTCGATAGCGGGCTCTGTGGGAAGCAGGGGAAGCTACAATAGTTCCCCGTTGTCTGGCCGAGGTAGCCCAGTTCTTCACGGCTCCGTGGGCGGATCACCATCGCCATACACTCCTGCTGGCAGCCCGATGCTTCAGAAGAGCTTCAGTGGTTTGGCGAATGGGCGGAGGTCATCCTTTGGATCAACGAGTCCTTTTGGAGCGAGTTCGTCCGCGAACCTGTTCTCCGACTCTGCCTCGCCGAGCTCGCCGAGCCCATCGGGAGGAAAGCGAACGAGCGTGGGGCTCAACAGTAAGTGGCTGTATGAGAAGGGAAGACGCTCATCAGGGAGCGCATGGCTACACTGAGGAATGGAGTTACAAGTTTAGGATTTTGGCCTCGGCGACAAGAAAGCGTCGGACGGAGGGAGGCTTGGGTACAGTCCATGAACTCGAGGAACGGACTGCGTCGAGAGACTAATCATTGGCATAAAGGCGTAACGGATGACCTGGCATTGGTGGTACATACACATATGTAGTTTACGAATGATAGTGTAACTCCCACTGAATAGGATGGCAGGCTATGCTGATATCTTGTTTACAATGAGCCATGATCAAGCAAGATGTAATAAATATCAAACCGTCACGAAGTCGGCTCCACGACTGCCGACACGAAGCCTTTTCCACAAAACCAAAATTAGAACTCAAGCTGCCAAAAAGAAAGCCGTGAAACATTCTGGCATGTCGAAAAGAAAGGCAAAAAGAACAATTCATCATGCGCGAACCGGGACTCGAACCCGGGTCACATGCTTGGGAAGCATGTATGCTAACCTCTACACTATTCGCGCTGTGGTGATGTAATCAGCTCCTTATTTGGGTCTATATAGGGGGACTCCACGTGGCTCAATGTTGCCCCAGAGAACCCCCGGGACCAGGCAGCGTGATTGGAAAGGCAACAGTGCCATGTCGTGAGATTGCCCCTGTGAGAAGACTGCAGATACCTACTGCGTATGCTGGAAGACCACTCAACTCGTGCGTTGTAAAATTGGCTTCTCTGTAAGGCACCTTTGCAACGTCTGCAATCGATGCCCGAGCCTCTCGAGGGAGCTGTGAATGAATGATGGGTTCTGGATATTCCAACTGAGTGGTGTGACTCTTCTGCTGGGTAAGACGACATCTGCGGCGGCTTACCAGTTCATCGCAAGTCTCTTCACATGAGTCTCGAGCAGATGCAATGTGTTGAAGGTGTCGTTCAAGATCTGAAATCGTGAAAACTCCACTCACATACAGCCAACCCACAGTGGCATAGCCCCACAGTCAGCCAGCCGACGACCCCTCCACCAAACGTCCAGCTCCAAGCTCCCCCTCCATCATCTCCAGCATCAACCACCAGCTCCCTCCCCCCTCCCCCCTGTCCCCTACGCCCACGCACACCATGGCGAGCAAGGTCGACCGCATCGTCGCCCGGCTGCAGGAGAAGATCACCGACGGCGACTACTACGAGGCCCAGCAGCAGACGCGCGTCGCCGCCTCCCGCTACATCAAGACCCAGAACTGGCCCGCCGCCATCGACATCCTCGCCAATGTCGCCCAGTCGCTGCTCAAGGCCGGCCAGGGCGGCAGCGGCGGCGACCTGTGCGTCATGATGGTCGACGTGTACAAGCAGGCCGAGCTGCGGCCCGACTCGGCGAGCAAGGGCCGCCTGCTGACGTGCCTGCGGCTGTTTGACGGGGAGGAGCCGACGCGGAAGAGGTTTATCACGGAGATGATGGGGTGAGAACATGGCTGATGCTACGAAGTATGTTTATGGGGAATGCTGACTGAAGCTTTGCTGCTAGGTGGTCGGCCAGGTTTGGCGAGTATCCCGCTGGCGACCCAGAGCTGCATCACGTTGCTGGATCGTTGTACGCCGAAGAACACGACACATACGAAGCGGAGCGACACTTGCTGCTAGGGACCAAGGACTCTCCCGAGGTTCTACTCAAGATGGAATACACGTGGTATAAAGAAGGAGACGCCCACCTAGCACCGCACTATGCCGCGCGGGCAATCCTCCCATACCTCCTCGTCGGCAACGTCCGCGCCGCAAACACCTGCTACCGCCTCTTCGCCAGCGCTCTCAGCAGCGAAAGCACGGGCCTCGGCGTCCAGGATGTATCCAGCGCAAGCTGCGATATCCGCATCTTCCCCAGCCTCCCGCTCCTCAACTTCCTCGGCCTGCTCCTCCTGGCCATTCAGCGCGGCGCGCCGGAGGTGTACAAGGGCCTCGTGTCCAAGTACGCGACGCAGATAAACGAGACCGAGGCGTGGGCCGAGCCGCTGGAGATGATTGCCGAGATGTACTTTGGCATTACCAAGCCGCGACAGAGCAACCCCCTGATGGATATGATGAGCGGACTATTCGGCGGCGGAGGTGGCGCGCCGCAGCAGCCGCAGAGACGGGGTCTGGGTGCTCCAGCTCCGGCTGGGCTGGACTAGGCTTTGGTGATGCTCGTAAATGAATGTATCATAGATACCATGAAAATATTAGACAGCCGGCGTTTCGTAGTGATAACTCATCCACGAGTCTGCTCCTCTGGCTCGAACATCCAATTATCCTCGGCCAGCGCATTGACCTTGGCTCGGAGGTCTGCGCGCACAGCTTCGAGAAGCTCTTTTGCTACGGTCAGCGGAGTTCGTCCGCTGGAGCGACGGCGCAGCTTACCCTCTGGCTGGTCTGGCAAAGAGCTGTGATTGATGGTGTGATGTTTGACAGCTTCCGCCAAGCGCTGTCTCTCCTCTATCAAGGCGTCAGTCTCATCAAGCAGCAAAGTCCAAGGGATGGTTGCAGCCATACTCTCAGTCTCCTGGCGGTCCTCGGCCTGCTCGTCCTGCTCCTCGAGGACCGGCGTCGGCGGGTCTCCGAGCTCGATCTCGCCCTGCTGGTTGCGGACGACAATCTCGGACGTGTCGGACAGCACGTCGACGTCGAGGCACAGCGTCTCGGCCGAGTTGGAGGAGCTTGCGGTAGGTCGGCGCGTCAGCTGGCTGCGGAAGAGGTTGGGGCGAACCCCTGCGACGGTGCCTCTGGCCCGCGGGGCACCAGGCTCGGGGCGTCGGGGCCGTTCACTCATGGCGGGAGTTTATCGATCCTTATCTCGAGCGACGGAATAAGGAATGTCAAAGGTCAAGGTGAACGTGTGTGAAGCTTGAGGTTTCCAGGGTAAGGTAAGAGACTTGGGTGGGTTGGAGTTGGAGGGGTCGATGGAGGGGCGTTGTTGCTACGTTCAGGGCAGGCGCTAATAAACACAGGCCGCTCATCAGGCAACTTCAAAGTCGCCATGTCAACTACAGCAACCGGCTGGCTCGATGTTGACTGACATTGATCAGGAGAACGCAACTCCCCACATGTCCGACACTGATCACTTCATGTCCGAAGGCCATCTCGAGGAAATATTGACCCGGCTCAAAGACATGGTTGAAGCCAATCGCATCGTACCTTTCATCCGCCAAAGCCCTCGTTCTCATGTTCCTGTGAGTTAGTGAATGACGAACGGGCTTTAATCAAACCCCTTTCCCTTATTGGTGATTGTCGCATTTTAGCTGGAAACAAACCGTTTCTCCCGTAGATGCAGCTTTAACAGGCAGCCACCGTCGAAATTGCTCCAATTGGCAAGATGCCACGAGAGCTGAGGTCTAATTATAAGACGGTAGAAAGTGGTACCGTTGCACGCTTGTTTTTGGGTCCGTGAATGGGCGCCACGTCTATGCAATCAGTGGCCTGGGAAACACTATTGGATGATCGAAACCGTTTTTTGCGCCACAGGAATGCAGAAGAGTTGTACAATACTGAATATTGATTGACATGGTAAACCTCGCCCATGTTCGTGCGTGCTCCTTGTACCAGACTCGGTGGGAGCCTATTGGCAATGAGCAGCCTTAGCCGTAGCTATAAGTGCGCCCCAAAACCACCTCTCAAGTTACATCATACTTGCGACAAGACTCACATCCCATGTTCGCTCGACATCGAACATCAAGAATTATACATCTCAACAAGTCAACATGCCTCTCAATAGTCTCATCACATGCCTCTGGTTTGACGGCAATGCAGAGGAAGCCGCCAACTATTACGTCTCCATCTTTAGCAATTCCAAAATCACGGGCGTCAAGAAATACCCGGAAGCCGGCAGCGAGATGCACAAACGACAGCCCGGCACCGTCATGACTATAACCTTCGAGCTGAATGGCCACCGGTTCGTCGGACTGAACGGGGGCCCGGCGTACAAGTTCAACCCCGCCATCTCCTTCCAGGTCGAGTGCGAAGACCAAGCTGAGATTGACTACTACTGGGAGAAGCTCGGCGAGGGCGGCGACGAGAAGGCTAAGCAATGTGGATGGCTTGCGGACAAGTTTGGTGTTTCGTGGCAGATTGTGCCCAAGGCATTGCCAAAGATACTGACGGATGAGGATAAGGAGAAAGCGGACAAAGGGATGGTGGCCATGCTAGGGATGAAGAAGATTGAGATAGATGGGCTGCAGAAGGCACGGGAGGACTGAAGCAGGTCTTCTCCGTCCAACAACATCTATTCAAGGGCATTCATGATTGTGTGTATTCGCAATGGCACTTGCATAAATCTGGGAAAACTCCTGTTTCGATCTGATGTTTGAGAGCGAAAAGAGTAATGATCTTTGCTTGGGCGATCACTTTCCGTTCCGTCACTAGTCGACATACCTGAAACAAGCCGCGATAAATCTTATCATCCGTCGGGCCGTCCCGGGGGGGTTAAGGATTATGCCGTTTCAAACGACATCGAACTACTTGTCTCTACAATGATCATGTTGTAAAGAAGCTCTCAATATGTGTAAGAGAAAGAAGACAGTAAGTAAGCAGAGCCGCCGGCCTGCCGGCAAGAAGAATGCATGTCTCATGATGTACCGCCACTCTGTACCCTGCTCCCTTCCTTATATACGTAGTGCCCCCTCATGGTGCTTAACTTGTACAGTGCCTGGGCCCAAGCCTATAACTAGCCCCCATATGACTCTGCTATTAGATCTGTGACATGACGAAGCTTGCCGCAGCTCCGGCATCCTCGGCGTAGGTTAGATGCTGCGGCAAGATAATCGGTCCGTTGTCGCAAATATTGTCCCCCTCATGACAGATAATCTTGACCCGAGACGTATCGATATTGGCGACGGCTTGCTTCGAGTACGGGTCGCCGAAGATGACGACGGCGCTGACCTTGGACATGGTACCGGCATCCAGGTCGGCCGCGGCGTGATGGACGACCATGCCACCCTGGGAGTAGCCGCCCAGAACGAGTTTGGTATTGGGGCAGTTAGCGACAGTATTCTGTATGAGGTTGGCACTTTTGTGAAGAACAGGTTAGCGCACGGCCTCTTCGATACATATAGAAAGACAAAGATAACTCACAAGTCCTGCCCCGGACCCTCGGAACCGGTTAAATAGCCCTCCACGCTGGCCGGGTAGCCCAAGCCTTGGACGCCGAGCGACCTGCCTGTCGCTGTGACGGCCGACTCAAGCGCCTTGAAGAACCACGGGCCTGTGAGCACACCGACATTGCCCGAATCGCAAGTGCCCCGAGCAAACAGAACAGTGACGTCGCCGCATGCATCGTTCTCTGTGCTTGGGATGCCAAAGATGGTCCCAATGACATCCTCGCCGCCCGTGATCAGGCCACAGGCGTCCTGTACCAGCATGTTCGCGGGGAACAAGGCGGCCACCTTGGATAAGAATGAGGTGATGGATGGCCAGTCACGGCGGTCGAGCTCTTCAGGCTTCGGTGATGGAAGCGCGAGGGCATAGCCAGTGAGGGCGACGGGAAGCAGGGCAAGGAAACGCATGGTGAGCTTGAGACGGGGGCTACTCTTGGGGACTGGATATTCGAGGAGGGAGACGTGATTGCAGCGGCACACGATCTTGCTGGCATGACAGATGGGTTCATGTCCTCCCCAGGCTTCTTATATACTGTGGCATTGCTAGAGATCGGTTCGTGAAGCACATGCTCAACTCTTGCAAAGGATGGATTCAAGTGTCTGTTTTGCCGATCTTAGTTCAAAGCCGAGGCCGACGACCATTAGTGTTCTTGTCAACCTCGGTGTTTGGCCGCATTGTGACATCCAGCCGGCCTACTAAAAGGAAATATTGCAACTCCAAGAACATTGATGGTGTCGACGCTGCAGCCCCAAGTCTCGGCGTCGGCAGATCGGCATCCATGTAGGGCAAATAGGGTTCCATGGACCAAGTTCTGGGTGGGCGGGTATGACCACGCGGCCTACAAAATCCAGGCACTTGCGGAGGAAGAAGGTCAAAAGAGGGAACTGCTCCGGGCTGCTTAGGGTAGTTGGAGTTGTCGACGTAGGGGGTTGTCGGCGAGTTCGCGGTTCCTGGCACCATGGACGTGGACGTTCACGTGTTAATAAAGCGCATTCGGTCCCTTCTCGCCTCAGTCTTCCCGACGTGCTTATATACCTGAAACCTGAAAGGCGCGTATTGCATCGAGACAGATGCCATTTCTGAAAGTCTCCCGCTGGTGATGGTTGCAGGCCCATGCACCCCGCAACCCCGCAACCCCGCAACCCCGCAAACAGCTAGACAGGGGAGATGGAACCTAATTATACCGCGAAGTAACCTTGTATGCCGATCGCTTGGTCAGACGGGTGTTGTCCGACTAATATATAAACTGCCCCAGCTCGGGCAGTCAAGCCCGAGTTATCCGAGCTGCAGAGTCTCTCTCCTTCCTTTATTCGGCAGGAACAGACATAGTTGGCCAGGAGCCGCTCTATTAAGCCGTTTATTTTCGGTCCCGGCGCAGAAACACGTGCGTATGAGCTGCCCGTGCCGATCTGTGTACCAGTATTCTGAGACAGTAGTTGGGAACTATACTATAGAGTACCACAGTCAAATAGAAGCAGCGTAGGGGTTGGGTTCCTATTGAGTCTAAAGCTCAAAGTACTCGAGCTTCCTTCTCTGCGATTAACCCTAATCGTATAGGAGTATATACCTTGGCATACCTAACGGTAGCACACTGCACGCGTTGCGAGTTATGCACATGGGGACTCCTGGTGAGTCTTATTGAATCCCAGCCACTCCCCACAGATGAGGAGAAGCTCTCCACACTCTGTCCAATATACCAAAGTCCCTGCCGTTCTGCAGTTCCGGGAGGGTTGCAACAAGATCCACCATACCTCAAGCCAAGAAACACTCGGGTTCCGACCAGCCAGATACCTCACAGCTCCTTCAGTGGGGTGTCCCTCCGGTATTGCCAGCAAGCAGCGTCAACACGGACCTGCTGGTAGCCCAACACGTTCTCTACGAGTTGAAACACCAGCGGCAGGGATAGGCTAGACCTGTCTCCGAGGCGGCCGTCGGGAAGGCTGAGGGTGAGAGAGTCATGGGTTGGGGTGAGGCCGAAGGGGCTTTGGTGGAGGGTAATGGATACCAAGGCGGCCTGCGAGGAAATGTCAGTACTGATGGAGGTACTCATTCACCCTATGCTGAGAGTATAAAACGGCCGATGTTCTTACCTTGTCGGAGCGCCGGACATTGGTGCGGCACCACTTCTTCAAATACGCCGCAAGGAGGTCCAGTGAAGGACTGTGGCTACTCTGGATCTCAATCACGCTCATGCCCCTGGAGAAGACGAGTAGATGATACGGCGGGCGGAGGAGCAGCTTGTCGGGCTGGGGGAGGGAGAGTGCGGTGGGGAGATAAGTGCTTGGCCCTTCCGGCTCCAATGTAGGGTTAGCTGAGGAGACGACAACGTCTGCCCAGCCGTCGGGGTCGGCTGCCTCTGTGGACGAGACGGCGTCCGTGAAGGCGGCGTGGCCTTGGGAACGGAAGTTTGGGACAAAGGCGAGAGGATCAGCGGGAGCACTTTTCGCCGGGAGATGGAGGATGAAAGCGCCCTTGGAGGCGTCCCAGGACGTCGAAGGCATGCTAGAATTGGTGGTCTTGCAGGCCATGTCCAGCAGTCAGTACGCCAGACACCTCATGTCTGTAGACGCAACCATGGAACTTCAGTCGACTCACCTCCAACATCAGCTTCAGTGCTGCGCTGCCTGACGCCTCCATCGCCTCGAGAAGTGTCTCGCCCCAGGCCTCCCCGTCATCGTCGTCCTCCAAGAGCTCTGAGACTCCAAGACACCACGCCTGCACAGAGGACGAAACGGCCGATATCACGGCACTGCCGTCGTCGGGGTAGGCAGGGAGGAGCAACTCGTGGAGGAGCTGCCATTGCGGCTCGCAGAGTACATCACGTCCCAGGATATCTTGCAGGGACTGCAGCGCCTTGCGGGCAGGTGCGTCGTCCTTGGTCCAGAGATCTCGGATGGCCACTTTGGCTTTGAGAGGGCTTGCGAGTGGACGTTAGCCAACGGCCTGCTGTTTCTAAGAGATGGGGCTCTTACAGAGACATGACGGAAGTAGTTGAATATGCTACCCGTGAACAGTGAGATGTGAATTCAATTGGGGACGAGGGGTTGAAGATATCGGCCTTCGGCTATGTCTCCTGTTCAATGAACCCGTGTTTGTGACGGCAGGTCCAATGTTTACGAAGAAGCTCAATGGCAATGGAAAGTTATAGGCTGCGTTGAGAGTCCGGTAGCGATCAGCTCGATAAATGACGCGGTCGGTGCTTGGCTTTGGTAGATTTAGGATAGGCTGACACAGGGAACGGGAATGGAGTTCTAATGTATGGGATTAAGCCTTGACTCCATTTCATCAAATGGCGAATTCGCTGCCAGGGGTAAATACGCGAACTGCCCAATTAGACGTTTGGCAGCGCAAATAGTTCCGTCCCTGAATGAGGAGTTGGACGCCATTTGCCATTTGTGCCGAAATGGGAAACCCTTGGCCTTCAGCCCCAAGGTTGCCCCCCTCCGCCAAGAGCCAACTCGACATGAGCTGAAGCGGCTCTGCTCTTCCTACCGCCGCGTTCCGATGGTGGAGAAACAAGGCACCGGCGTAGGTGAGGCTGGGAGGCTGAGCCAAGTTCTGCATTGCTGTATTAAAACGCCAGGCCAGGCGGGGTTTGCGTTCGCAGAGTATAAGAGACTCCATGAACTAGTCTACTTCGCATCCAGCTCGGCTTCAATATCATTTCGTCTTCACCTGTGCCAACCACCTTGCGTATCCCACGCGCCAAAAGACGCTGCATTGTTACTTGTCCGCGGTTGCGACAAGGCTGCTCCTCGTTTCTTCATTAATACCGCATCCCCCAAGATGAGCCGACTGCACCCCATTGAGAAGCTCCCGCTTGCAGTCCGCAAAGATGGTGAGTCAAGGGATGAACTCCGACCTCTCTGTCATGTAACTAACCTGTGACTGCGCAGTGCGAGATGAATGGGAAAACAAAAAGGCCCAGCTGGAGCAGAGCATCTCCAACATCCTTGGTGTGCCCTGGACTTTGGACATCAACCCCAATCAAATCTATGCGTACGCTACGGACGGCTACGCCAAGGAGTCCACGGGCTCTATGCTTGCCGCGTAAGCTAAGTTGGACTTATATGCACCCAACTGATGCAGTTGAGTTTAGACATTCTCGGCAGTGCTGACAGAAGATGGCATCACTAGTTACATCTATGGTGCGGAATCACAACTGAAAAGCTTCGTGGACAAGTACCAAGACGACGGCAAGCAAGAGCTAAACACCATCTGCTCTGCCCACGTCATCACCATGGACTTTGACGTCAACAAGAAAGTGTCCTACTGCGGCTGCGAGGTTTCGCCGTCTGGACAGCTGGTGATTCTGTTCGCCGAAGGCTACCTCGGCACCAACATTGACTACGCGTTGTCTACCGAGAACCTCACACAGGCCCTCAACCAAGCGCCGGCTCCGCCATCTCTGCCCATGAGCTTCATCGCCCGCACATCCATAAGGACGCACTACGATGCCGAGATTGCCGAAACACAGGCCAAGATCAAGTCGCAGCTGCAGCGGGACGTTACGCTAGACGCCGGCTTCGAGGCCGTGTTTGCCAAGATGAAGGCGTCGGGGATTTCTGACGACGACAGATGGCAGGAGAACCTTGGCTCCTTCGTCAAGGCATACTTTGATGCTTTTGCGAGCTGGCTACAGCGGGAGAAAGTTGGGGAGGACGAGCTGTTGAGGGAGGGGGTCAACGAAGCGGTTGAGAGTGGGAAAGTGGTCTTTCGGGTTGTAGACGAGGGCCAAATGGCGGAGACGTACAATGAGGCGGTGGTCCAGGACGGAGTTCTCTACTTGCAGACTGTCCCACAGTACTTTGGGACAAACATCGACTACGTAGCTGACAAGTTGATGGATAAGCTGTAAGGCGGGTGGTTGACAGGCGCAACACAAATTACATGCCGAGGTTGTCGGCTGTCCTGGACGGTGCTGGATCCATGAGTCGTCCATCCAAGGTTGTATTTAGTCACTGCCAGATATCCGGAGAGGGCCAACCATGATGGAGAGGGCACGCTTTGCGGCTGTGTTGACAAGATTTGTGTGTTCGTTTGCGACGCAAGGTATTGGCCAGGTTCTGAGTGTGCACTAGCAATGAACTCCATGTGCTTGAAATGCCCGCGCGCTTTAATAGTAAAAAGAGTTTAACAAGAGAAGAAGCCGCTTCGCTCCCCGTCGTACACATCCAAACTCCCACCCCAAGATGCTGTCTCAGGAACCCAAAGGATAGTCCTCGCCTAAGAAATGCTGTCGGAATACCCCCTCCGCTGCTCGTTGCCAGCCCTGATTATATCGACAGGTTGTACGAATATTCGTCCTCCATGTTCTGGCCGATCCAGAGAACAACAGTGCTATGCGATGTCAGCGTCCGTTCGCACAACAGTAGGGAGGCAGAGCGAGCTTACCTGAACCCAACAAGCGCATTGCTGACGAGGTTCTCAATGCCCATGCCCAAAGCCGGCATAGCCACGCCGGGGACGATGAACTTGAGGACGAACACCGTCACGCCCCCGGCCATTCCGCCGGCGAGGGCCGCAAAGCCCAGGAAGAGCACCACGCGCGCCTTCCACGCAACGCCAGACCCGCTGTAGCTGAAGGAATCGGCGCTGAGGCGCTGCTTCTCGACCGAGTTGATGATCAACATGCCGAGGCTGGAGAAGATGAGGGGCAGCCAGTCGACGAATTTGATGTGGATGTTGGAGCCGTTGCGTGCCGACTTGGACCAGACAGCGGAATCGAGCATGACGTAGAAGGCCAGGGAGAACTGCGCACCAGCACACCGTTAGCCCATTTTCCATTCATACAGCAACTGCGCAAAGGTCCCGCGAGCGAAGCCGGCGCCTCCGAGGCCACGGCACGGGGTAGAGCGCATGCTCGCGACGTACCAGACCTCCCGCGGCGTAGACGCCGGGGTTGCGGGCCCAGACGTGGTTCAGCCACTCCGGGCGCTTAAACTTCCAGAGACGCTCCTCCTCCATGATGTAGGTTCAGGCGATGCGGTTCGGGGGCTCGGAGAGAGAGTATTCGGCCCAGGGGGATTGCGCGGCGAAGCGGTCGTGGCCAGGTCGTTGATGAAGCGCGATCGAGCACGGAGCTGGGGATGACGAGGCTTGGGCGTCGTTGGCGGAGCTCCGGTGTCACGTGCCGCCTACGTCTGTGACTTTCCGAGCCAGACGAGCCGCTTGGTGCCTACGAGCAGCCACGCGGTGGAACACCAGGTCGGGTGCAAGATGCACCAGCCATCTGCATCGTTCCCGGTCTTGCTCTTCTTAAACGCAGCAGATAAAAGCCCGTTTTCTCATCAAAGATTGCCTGCGGCTGCGATAATGAATTTGTACTCTTGACAGCGCACTGTTCCGTGCATACGTAGTCCGTACTCCGTACGGTACGGCCATACCACGGTGAGAGGCGGAGCTGCCTGTGGCGCCTGCGAGACCACGCCTTCAGCGCCTCTTTTCACGGCAATACGGCCCAGAGCCCTGACGGTGTGATATATCGAGACGCTGGCCGACAACTATTTCCAATCGTGGTAGTATCTGGATACCAAGCTTCGTATTCAGCTATACGAACCGGTCATACGGACGTTGGTGTTGGTGTCTGCCGTCGGCCAGTCAGGCAGTGATTAGCACCTCGGCCTCCCGTCTCGACGCTGAGCTGATGTTGACAACAGCGGCAGGGCGAGACGTGCCATCAACGTCTGTCCACGTTGTCCCAGTACTGGCTGCCAAGCAAGGCCAGAAGCAAGCCGCCTGCTTGGCCGTTCTGCGTCTTCCTGATGAAAGTCTCACCTGCTTCATGCCCTGACGCGGATTCCCTCATGTCGAGTCTTGTAGGTAACGCCTGTGCCCCTGGGCGGCGGATGCGCCCTCGACACTTTAGCGCCTTCAGGTGGCCGCTCATTTTTTCCCTCTAGGTAGGCGTGCTGGTGTGACTGCAGCGTCAGGTACCTGCCGTCGGCGTCAGTCGCAGGGCAAGGGGCGAGTACTGACACCCCAGCAGAGCCAGCGCCCACGCACTCTCGCCCTCCTCATGCACGAGCGTCGCGACAATTGCTTTCTTCTCCCATCATCATCACCCATCGCCATCGCCATGTCCTCGCAAGGCCTGTAGCGCTCGCCCATCTGCCTCCGGCCGCATCCTTTCTTTTGGCATCTGTATTCGCCACTTCTTTAATAATACCCTCGTTCTCCCCTTTCGCTCCCAGCCGGCGCTTCGATCGCTCCGCCGCTGCCGACCACCAGCCACTATTATCCCTTTCGCATTCCTAACCACCCCCCTCCCAACGACATCGAGCGAACGGTTCAGCGCACACCGCCCTAAACCTGACACCTTACCATTTCGTTCTTCGACTACATCGATTTCTTCAGTAGTCGTAATACCCAGCGATCATGAGGCCGACCAACTACTTGCCGGGGCCGGCGCTTCTCCTGTCGACTCTGGGGTCCCTGAGTCTTTTTGCCCGGCCTGCGATGGCCCAGAACAAGGGCGACGACAAGTCCTCTTCCTCTGACAGCAAGACGACGCCCACTGACAAGGCTACCCCGACGCCGGCCTCCAAGGAGACATCGTCATCGCAGAAGTCAACCTCCTCTGACAAACAGAGCTCCTCGTCGACCAAGGAGTCCTCCTCGACACCATCAAACACCAAGGTCAGCATCACCAACACCGGAACGGTGGTAACGACAGATGCCACGACCATTGCCTCAATCACGGGCGGCCCTCAAGCGACGACCGGAAGCGAGCTCACCGGCTTCCCAACTCTGACCAGGGGCGGCGCGATCCCGGAATACCCAGCCCCAACCGTTCCGCCAACCAAGAATGCCCCCTTTATGCAGCAGTCCAGCCTGCCCGACGGCACCGTCTTCATTGCCGTCGGAGCCATCTTGGGCGCCTTTGGACTCGCTATTCTCCTCTGGCGCGGCATCGTCAGCCTTCTCCTCCACCGATCCGTTGAGCGCGCTGCCATGGCTCAGAACACGGCCAACAGCAAGGCCGGATTTCCAGCGCCGCCTGCGCCCTTCTACAAGTACACCGATCAAGGGTCGACCATGTCTGTGGGCGGTGGTGCTGCCGCTGCCGGTCGCGGTGTACGACGGACCACCCGTGGACCCATACCGTCCTCGACACCGAGCCACTCGAACCTTTTTTTCTCGCCTACCGCGGCCAACAATGCCCCGGGCGCTCGGGGCTCTGCTTTCCTGCCCTCTGGATTTTATGCCTCTGGATCCGGCTCGCCTGCCCCCCCGAACCAGACCAACTCAATTAGCTTGAACAACCTTCGTCCGGACTCGCGGGGACACTATGCCAACACGTCTCGCCATACCCTGAGCCAAACACCCCCCGACTCGCCCCAGTATCCAGCTCGAAGGGACATGAGCGCTATGAGCACCAGCTCTCTAAACCTGAGCAGCCTTTCGCCAGGCCAGCGAGCACCCAGCGCTTACCTGGAAGACCTGCTTGCCGACGATCCGAGCGCCCTTCCCCCGCCTCAGATGCCTCCTTCGGCGGGCCCGCGAAACTCGGCGAACCTGGGGGGCAGGACGGCCAGTCCCCAGAACCGATTTTGAGTGGGGGTTGCGGCATCTGGCATTGGGATCGATCGACCTGATGCAACCCGGTCGTTCGATAGGGCGTTTGTTTTTTGGGCAGCTTCTGCAAGGGTTCGGTTCCTGAACCGTTCAATTCTTGGCGTCAGGCTTGGATTTTGATTTTGCGAGGAGGTTTGCAGCCTTGGAAGCGAGTACGAACTGCAGCCAGTCGAATCCTCCGCCTCTTGACTGATGTGGATGATGGACGACCTAGGCATGGCTGCGGCGTGAAAGGTCGCCATGGACCTGTATAAGAAACAGAGCAGGAGCTCAAAGGGTTGCTGCAGCGAGAGGCGTGAGCTTCTTTGGGGTGTACGAGTGAGCAGAGAAACCCAGCATGGTATTAGAAGGGGAGTCGACATACTATGTCACTTGGAGTGTTGTGCTTTTTTTTGCCCGTATATATGTTTGGTTCAGCAATCAATGTCTATATTCGTTCCAAGACGCCTTCTTCGACCTAATCCTTATATGTTTCGAAGCTATTATTCGGTATGCCCTGTGGTCAGGGGCAGACGCTAGACAGTAGTAGAGGGGCCTCCTGTGATGTCCATGCTTGGGGTTCAATTTGTACCAAGTCTAAGAGTAAATGCTATTTGTGGTATCCAGTAAACAAGTCCATGTACGCTGCGGGATGTCCGCTGTCACTAATATGCATCGTCATTCATGCCCCCTTGTCCCTCTGATTCTGTTGCCAACCACGTGTCTAACATGCAACCTCCAACTAGGTTTTCTTTTTAAAAATCCCCACGGCTTTTTCAAGATATTATAGAAAACGAAAGGGAGATGGGATGACATTATTGGTGGCTCCCGCTCGCCTCGAGCGCCAATATGTCATCCCTCGCGCCCTGGATGTCCTCGACGCGGATGCCGCTGCGGTCGCACATGCCCCTGAAGATGCCGCCCTGCTGCCACAGCGCAAGCGGCGCGTCGAGCTCGGCGATGCGGCCGGCGTCCATGACGCAGATGCGGTCGTAGCCGACAATGGTGCGCAGGCGGTGGGCGATGCACAGCAGGGTCTTGCCGCGGAAGCCCGATGCCATGGTGCGCTGGATCTTGTCGTCGGTCTCCATGTCGACGGACGAAGTGGCCTCGTCGCAGACGATAATCTGCGAGCCGCGGACGAGGGCGCGCGCGAGGGCCATGAGCTGGCGCTGGCCGAGGGAGAAGTTGAGCCCGTCCTCCTCGACGACGGTGTCGAGGTGGATGCGCGAGGAGGCGTCGCCGCCGGCAGCGGCGCGGCGCGGCTCGTCGAGGGCGGCGTCGGCGGGGACGAGGTCGGCTTGCCGCAGGGCGGACCACAGCGCGAGGTCGGTGTGCTCGCTGAAGGGGTCGAGGTTGCTGCGGACGGTGCCGTGGAAGAGCGTCGGGTCCTGGGGGATGATGGCGAGGCGCGAGCGCAGGTCGTGCAGGCCGATGGTGCTGATGTTGAGCCCGTCGACGGTGATGGAGCCGCCCGAGATCTCGACGAGGCGGAAGAGCGTGCTCATGATGGAGCTCTTGCCGGCGCCGGTGCGGCCGACGATGCCGATGCGCTCGCCGCCGCGGACGTGCATGGACAGGCCCTGCAGCACGAGCGGGAGGTTCTCGCGGTAGCGCATCTGGACGTTGTCGAAGACGATCTCGCCGCGCTCCGGCCAGCTGGCGCGCACGTCGACGGTGTGCAGCGGCGCCTCCTCCTCGAGCTGGGTGCCGTAGTAGCGCAGGCGCTCGACGGCGTTCATGCCGTTCTCGACCTCGGCGAGCTGGCGGATGGAGAACTGCAGCATCTGCACGATGGCGAGGATGTAGCTGAGCACGAGGCCGCCGATGCTGGGGCTGACGCTGAAGCGCGACGTGACGACGAGGATGCCGACGGTGAAGACGAGGGCGTTGCCGATCATGTCGAGGCGGATGGACAGCCAGCGCTGGTTGGAGAAGGTGAGGTAGTAGGCGCCGTTCATCTCGTCGATGGCGGCGCGCAGCTCGCCGACGAAGCGCGTCCTGAGGCCGTACGCGCGGATCGAGGCCACGCCGCTGAGGCCCTCGCCGAACTTGGCGAAGACGTGCGACCGCAGCACCGACTCGAAGCGCTTGACCTCGCGCGCCGACGCGCGGTAGTACGACGCGGCGAGGATGAAGAGGATGTAGAGCGGCACGAGCGCGATGGCAAAGTAGTGGAAGAAGGCGATGATGAGGGCGAAGACGGCGCTGACCATGGCGAGGGTGAAGAAGTACATGCGGATGGCGTCGGTCAGGTTGTTGTCCATGACGTCGACGTCGCGCGAGAAGCGGTTGGTGATGCGGCCCAGCGGCGTGGTGTCGAAGAAGGACATGGGCGCGCGCAGCACGCGCGTGACGGCGTCGCGCAGCATCACCTTGGAGGCGTTGGTGCCGAGGACGGAGAGCAGCACGGAGAAGAGGAACATGAGCAGGGCCTGCAGGGCGCCGAGGCCGGCGTAGACGCCGATGTACGTGCCCGTCGAGAGGCCGAACTTGTCCGAGGTCCAGTAGGACAGCCACAGGCTGGTCATGATGTTGGCGCCCTGCGAGAGCAGCAGGATGCCGACGACGAGGGGCGCGTTGAGGGCCGAGCCCGAGGCGCGCACGTAGGCGCCGTAGACGGACCAGGGCACGCTGGCCTGGGCCTTTTCCTCCTGCTGCATCAGCGCGGCGCCCTTTTTGTTGTTTCTGTGCTTCCTGCGCTCCTCCTCGGCGTCGGCCTCCTTTGGCTTCTCCTCCTCCCCCTCCTCGTCATCCTCGTCGTCGTCGGTGCGCTCCTCCTCGACGGCCGTCGTCTCCATGAGCGCCTGGAAGCCCTTGTGCGCGCGCATGAGGTTGTCGAACGTGTCGACGGCCTGGATCTTGCCGGCCTCCATCCACACGATGCGGTCGCAGCGACTGAGCACCCACAGCTGGTGCGTCGCCAGGATGCGGCACTTGTCCTTGAGCAGGCCGAGGATGGCGTTGTCGAAGATGTGCCGCCCGACGTGCGCGTCGACGGCGCTCAGCGGGTCGTCCATGAGCACGATGTCGGCGTCGAAGTAGATGGCGCGCGCGATGTTGAGGCGCTGCTTCTGGCCGCCCGAGATGGTGATGCCGCGCTCGCCGATTTCCGTCTGGTCGCCGTTGGGGAGCATGTCGAGGTCGGCCTGGAGGGCGCAGCTGATGAACATGCCTCGGTCAGTATACATCTTCTATCGTGCAGATCCAGGGGCTCAGGGGCTCAGGGGTCGGGGGAAACTCACGCTTTAATGACCTCCTTGTACCACCGCCGGTCCATGTCCTTGCCAAAGGTAATGTTGTTCTGCAGCGTCGTGTTCTGTATCCAGGCATACTGCGGGCAGAAAGCCCTGGATGCGCCGAACACGACGTCGCCGCTCGTCTTGCGCATGTCGCCGGCCAGAGACGCGAGCAGCGAACTCTTGCCGCTGCCCACCGTGCCGATGACGGCAATCAGCTCGTTTCGACCGGCCGTGAAGCTGAGGTCCTGCAACTTGAACGGCTCCCTCTCTTCGACGAGGGTGCTCGCGGTATCGTCTCCCGAGGACCCGGGGCGAGGAGCCTCCTGTGGCTTGCTGGCCTTGGCCGCGGCAGCAGCAGCAGCGGCAGCAGCCTTTTTGTCCTTGTCTCCGCCCGCAATGGTCCCCTTGTCCGGGTCCTGGGTCGGCGTCCTCTCCCAGGTAAACGACGCATTGTGCATCTCGATGGCATTGTCCCCGTCCGGCCTGTTGATGACGTCCTCCTCCTGCTCCTCCTCCACGAGGAACTCCTCGATGCGCTTCAGCGAGGACCACGCGTCGGTGACCTGGCCCAGGACCAGCGGCAGCAGGTTCAGCGGGATGCGCAGGCCGTTGAACAGCGCCAGCGACGAAAAGACCTGCGCGGGCGCGAGCTCGTGGTTGGACAGCGAGTAGGCGATAAAGGACAGCATCGACGCAAAGATGGGCAGCGACATGCTGACGGCGTTGATGGCGTTGCGGATGGCCAGCAGGATCTGGATGGCGTGGATCTCCTTGGAGCGGATCTCGGCCAGGCGGCCCATGAAGGCCTCCTCCCAGCCAAAGTACTTGACGAAGCGCACCGACTGCAGGATCTCCTGCGTCAGCGAGACGCGCTGGTCGGTGACCTTGTTGATGTCCTTGCGGCGGCGGAAGAGGCTGCGGATGGCGCGGGTGAGCGCGGGGACGCCGATGACGAGCAGGGCGAAGCCGGCGAGGGCGCTGTAGGTGAGGTTGATGACGAGGACGACGAGGGTGATGAGGCAGGCGATGGGCGAGGTCCAGGTCATGTGGAAGAGGGCCGAGGCTTGGTCGATGCGGTAGGTGTCGACGCTCATGAGGTTGACGATGCGGCCGTTGGCCCAGCCGATGCCGTCCTTTTGCGCCGCCCCCTTTTTGTCCTCCTTGTCTTTTTTGCCCTTCTTCTTCTTCTGCTGCTTCTTCTTGGACTCTTCGTCCGCCTCGGTCTTCACCTGTTCCTCCTGCCCATGCACGTCTGGCATCAGCATCTCGCGCGCGCCGCCGGCCTTGGCCCGGCCCGAGATGACCATGGCCTTTTCGTAAATCATGCCAATCAGCACGCCGCGGCTCTGCCCGCCCATCATCATGCCGCGGTAGATGAAGTGGCTCACGCAGAAGCTCTGCAGCACCTGCATGATGGTGATGCCGACGGCCAGCCCGATGCCGTGCGCAATCGGCGGCGCCGGCCCGCCCTCGACGTTGGCCACGTAGGCGTCGGTCGCGAACTGGATGAGGAAGCGCAGCGTAAAGGGCGAGACGACCTGCAGCACGGTGCCGATCAGCGCGCACAGCCCGCCCAGCCAGAACTCGAAGCGGAAGCTCTCGTGCAGCGCCCAGAAGAGCGGGTTCGCCTGGCCGTCGGCGACGCGCCGCTGGAAGGCCGCCTTGACCTTGGCCGTCAGGGGCTCGACGGCGCGGTCGGGGTTGACGGTCCAGATGTCGCCCTGCTCGAGGGGTCGTTTGTAGCCGGTCTGCGGAGTATAAGTCAGCTTCCATTATTAACACAACAAACACCGTCTATTGCATGCTCTCTTTCGTTCGTATCGCAACAGGCCCTTGTCGCGATCCGGCGCATCGACGCCAGCGATACGAGCAGATCGGGTAGTCAATCGAGGCGGTGCAGAGCCAAACTCACCGTCATCAGCGGCGTCATCCATTGAAACGTCAGCTTGCTAAAGAAGCCCGCCTTGTACTCGCGCGACACGATGCGCTCGTCGGGCACCCTGGGGATGCCGCCCCAGCGCAGCGGATTCACCCTGCTGTACCACTTGCGCGGTTTGGGTCTGGGCGCCGTTGTGGTGGCCGTTGCGCCGCTGGCGTCGGTCGCGCAGCTCCTCGTCGCCGCAAGGCCGTTGCCCTTTGCGCCGTTTCCATCCTCGCCATCATCGTCCCGGGCCTGCTCGATCTTGTCGTCGGTCACACCCGGGGGGTCCCCCTTGGTCGTGGGCTCAGGTTGCACGGCCGCGGCAAAGGCATCCGGCGCCTTGAGCTCCTTGCTCTCGGGCGCGTCATCGGCTGCCATGACCGAGGAGCCGTGTGCGGGTGCGGATGCTCGCGGCGTGGCGGGACGGCGAGCGAGTCCACGTCTTTTATGTCAAAACGAACAAACGGATGGATGGCGAAAACGGCGTGCCTCGACGTGGGAATATCGTAGCGCTGGTTCGCGACCGCCTGTGGAGAACCGGAGATGGACCAGGACAAACAGTGAACGGGCTCAACGACGTATTAGTCAACTACGAGACATAAAGAGCGAGAGCAAAGAGGAGTAAAGAGCTCAGACGACGGGTGGCGGTCGCATCTAGAAGAGCGAGGTGCAGCTCCCAACACCTCGCTAGACAAAGGCACATCGGCGTCTTTATTCACCAATCCCGACCTACGAACACCGCAGGACGCAAGACCCAAATGGATCCAGGACGGGCCGCAGTCAGATCAGGCGGCAAGGGTGCCACGATTAAACGATGCAGGCTAGCACTAGGCGAGCAGGTCGGACCACCGACGCTCCGATGTTGCGGACGAGTTGTGATGCTGAGAGCAATAGCCCAGTATTACGGAGTAGACCTGCAGCCAACCAAGTTTCCAACTCGTAGCAGCCAACAACGCCCCGCCTTTTCTCCCAGGGACCACAGCAGCTGGCCGGAGTTCGTACAGTAGCTAATGGCGTGGCGCTGATTTGAGCTATCTTGCATTCCCCGATCTTCCTGTCAACCCAACCCAACACAACAACAATGCGCAACTCTGTGTTACAGGTTACTTGACTCGATTACTGTGACTCTGCAGACAGGCCATGATGGCGCAAGGATGCCCGCCGTCTCTGGAATCCGAATGCGGAGAATCCTACGGACTACGATCTACTGCTGTAGGTATCCGTACTTCGTACAGCGGACTTTTGTTTCCTCGGGGCCAACGGATGCCGTACCCGGTCTTGCTTAGAAAGCACCAGACATTGCATGGCGACACGCGACCACCACTGACGACGCACGCTCAGCGCCTCACCGCGGGACGCCCACCCGTACGGCGGCAGTGAGTGAGCGACATCCGGTCTGGTTGCTGCGTACGCTTTCATCTGTCCGTATGTGCAGGAAGAGAAAACGGGCTTGAAGCCTAGGGCTATCCATGTCCCCAGCGAAACGACGAGGTGGGCCACACGGAACGGAATTGGTGGCCCGGGTAAGCCGGCAGCGGGATTCGTGGTCTGGTGATTCAGCACGGATTCTTTGTTCCTTTGCTTCGTTGCCTGTCGTGTCTTGAGAGTGTCGCTCGCATTCGGTTGCGGCGTCCGGGACCTTGTTTCACTGCCCATCACCCGTGACGGTGCACAGGTAACAACGTCCTGCTCCGTCCCGGCCATCGTTGACTCGCACTCAACAGGCTCTTCCCTCTCCCCTCCCGCACTCGGCCAAGCTTGCCAAGCTACCTTGTCCGGGGGTGACAGGCACATCCACCCGGCATGGAGACACCTGGAAACTTGCCGGATCGGAGCCGGGATGAGGGGCCATCCGGAGTTAGTCGCAAGGACTTAAGGAACCTTGCCAGCGTCACGTGCGTTGCACCCCAGCGCTTGACTAAGCAGCTATCGACAGTGGGGCGTGCTGTTCCTGAGGCGCCCCGCTATCGAAAGTGATATCTGCAGATGCTTGTTTTGCACAAGCGTCTTGCAGCTGCACATCGGAAATCGAGCTCCCCAAACCTCGCCAAACGCACGCGCGTCCCTTCCGCCATGGCAGCCGACGACATCCCCTCCGTCGCCGTCCCCGGCACCGTCCTGGGCCCCGTCACCAAGCTCGCCCCGGGCCCGGGCACGCACGTCCACGACGGCAGCGTCGTCGCCTCCCTCATGGGCAAGGTCGCCGTCGAACCGGCCGCAAAGGCCCCCGGCCCCGCGAAGCGCCTCAACAAGCTCACCGCGGCGCAATCCGCGGCCGACGGGCGGGCGACCGTGTCCGTGGCGCGGCACGGCGGCGGCCGGCGTGAGATCCTGCCCGACGTGGGCAACGTGGTGCTCGCGCGCGTGGTGCGCCTCATGCCCAAGCAGGCCATCGTGGTGATCCAGCAGGTCGGCGGCACCGTGCTGCAGACGGAGTGGCAGGGCGTCATCCGCGTGCAGGACGTGCGTGCCACAGAAAAGGACAAGGTCAAGATGTACGAGTCGTTTAAGCCGGGCGACGTCGTTCGCGCGCAAGTGGTAGGGCAACCCAGACTGGAAGCCATTGGCGCGGCAAAATTAGTGGGAAAGGGAGCTGACATGGCGGGGAGTAGATTTCGCTGGGCGACCAGGCCAACTACTATCTCTCGACGGCCTCCAACGAGCTGGGCGTCATCATGGCCACGAGCGAGGCCGGCAACGACATGGTCCCGGTCAGCTGGAAGGAATACAAGGACCCCGAGACGGGCGTGAGCGAGTCGAGAAAGGTTGCGAAGCCGAGCTGAGAGAGCTTTATCCGACGCCGAAACTGCCTCAATGGCATCGGTACGCGGACTTGCGGCTCTGCAGCGGCAGCACAGCAGAAACCCTCGATGTCGGCCTACTCTAGCGGAGTGCAACGCAACGATGGGCACGACCTTGGACAAGCTGGAGATGTGTCGCAGCCTGACAAAGGCGAAACTATTCACGGCTGTGCATACAGGAGGGTGCTGCAATTGGGAATTGCCAACGGGGCAGTTGGCTGCCTCAAGAAGCACTTGATGTGGTGCCGCTGCTGTTGCCAAATCCGGTAAACATCATGAAGCATCAGACCCCTACCGGGACCGGTGCTGCAGATGCTGCTGCGTTGCATGCCAGATCTCCCCTGGAAACTGGGGAACGCCACACGACAGATGATACCCTCCCTACCTTAGGCGATGCAATGAAACTTATACAACAAGCAGATGCCAGTCTGCAACAGCGTTACGCCGTCCCTTTGCAGCCCGCATCCGTCGTCAACCTTCCTAAATTGATGTAGACCCGGCTGTCGAATCCTTCGTCAAACCTGAGCGTGAAACAATGACAAGCTTGCAGCCGTGACGTGCGACGTGCGTGCCCCTGACGATCGGAGTTACTTGTTTCTATTCCAGCGGGGCGCTGCAACGGGCAGCCATCCAGGCCCACGAATTGAATTCCAGGCGGCAGCCACTGTGAGCCGCTAATTTTTACGATCGACCCGCGGTCCCAGCCGTTTAGGCCCCCACTGCCCGAAATAAAGGTCCGGGTGCTGCCTGCACGTAAATAAACCTGGAGGTCCCACCTCGGTTTAGCTGCTGGCTGTGCTCCTCCCGACTTCACCTCACGTCGTCACAAGCTCGTGACCAGATTCCCCCTCGCGGCGCAGACGCAACGACGATACGACGGGCCTCCATCATAGCCTGCTCTTGGCTACGCACCTCATATTCACCGTGACAGCCATGTCCGCAACCGCCGTCGTCACGATGGCGACCACAGCTCCCGCACCGACGACCACGCCGCTCCACTCCGCCCCCGCCAGTAGCGAGGCGTGCTGCCCAGGCTGCGGCCGCGACCTGCCCCCGACGACGATGGAGCAGACGCAGGCCGAGCTGCTCGTCGCCCAGGCGCGCATCCAGGAGCTCGAGGCGCAGGTCCGGCAGCTCAACCAAAAGGCCACGGCCGCCGTCGACCGCTGGGCCGAGTACGAGGCCGAGCTGTCCAAGCTGCGCGTCCAAGCAGCAGCAGCGTCTTCCGCAACCAGCCTCACCACCACCACGACCTCTCCGCGGCAGCTCGATCCGCAGCAGAGCGCCAGCCCCACGCGCGCCTCCTTCCTGCAATCCGCCCCCAGCCGCCTCTCCGCGCTCCTCTACCCGCGCAAGTCGACGCCCAACATGCGCGCCGAGACGTTCCCCCGCGCGATGCCCTCTCCCACGATACCCGGCGGCGGTTCAGCGGACCTGCTGGAGGCGCTGACGCGCGAGCAGACGCTGCGGCGCGAGGCCGAGGGCCGCCTCAGCGCGACCAGCCGCGAGGTCGAGGAGCTGAGCGCCAGCCTCTTCGAGCAGGCCAACGAGATGGTCGCCGACGAGCGCCGCGCGCGCGCACGCCTCGAGGAGCGCGTCGGCGAGCTGGAGCGCCGCGATGTGGAGAAGCGCCGGCGGCTGGAGCGCCTGGAGGTGGCCATGGGGCGCATCGAGAGGGTTAGGAACCTGCTGGAGGAGAAGTGAACAAGCGACTAGACGCCAGAGGCTGCAGGCTGGTGGGCTACGAGACGACGGAAACGGAAACGGACACGGAAACGACACGAGGGCATGGTGATATTGGTTGGGACGGCTGGATGGATAGATTAGGACTGCGTCTGCAATAACGAGATCACGACTACGGAAGGCTACTGGACTGCAGTGATCCGGAATATCGGGATCATGGTTGCAGGGGGCTTCGCACAATGGGGACAGGAGCGGGGACTGGGCATGGGCAAGGGCATAAATTGGGAGGATATCACGATAGGACGGCCACCAAGCTACGTCAACCACTCGCAACGAAATAAAAGAGGCACAGCTTTTCTCATGATCAAATTTCCCCTGATGCCATGGCAGCATGATTCAAGGTGTATGCATCCCTGAGCCCGCATCTAACTATCTCTACGCCGCCCACGGCATTTTAGGTGCCAGTAGAAAAGCCAAAGCTGCCGGCGCCTTTTGTAGAAGAGGGGAGCGATGCTCGAGATGGCAAGATAACAGAAAAGCAGAAAAAAACAGAGGACTCGAGAGTCCTTGCTAGCCGCCAACGCCTGCACATCTTCCGGCCCCGCTCTCGCAACTCTCTAAACTCCGCGCGCGTATAGTTGGGTGGTGGTGGTGGTGGTGGTTGTGTGGTACTTAGTAGTAGGAGTGATCAATCAGTCCTCGATGCCGTTCCACGACTTTTCGTCGTCGGACCGTCCCTGGCTGCTGTTGGGCGCCAGCAAGTCTGGCTTCGTGGCCTTGTCGTCCGCCGCCGTCGCGGCCACCTTGCGCGGTGATCCGGAATCGTCCTCGGCGGGCGACCGCTTGCGCTTCTCGGGCAGGTTGATCTGCGGGTTGGCCTCGGTCGAGTAAGATCTCTGGCCGTTCTTCTTGAACGGCGACGTCTCGGGCGATTTCTTGGAGCCGGTGGCAGAGGAAGCAGCTGCGGTGCCAGGCCAATGGCCCTCGGGTTCGCCGTTCCACCGCGCAAGCATGTTGGCCACCTGCGGGCCCCAGACCTCCTCGCCCTTGGCCAGCTCCTCAAAATCGAGGGTGTTGGTCCCTCCCACGGTAAAGTCACTCTGGCGAGTACGGCAGAGCTCGGCCATGAGGCCTCCAGACTCAAGCCTGGACCCCAGGTCGTGGCAGAAGCTCCTGACGTAGTATCCCGACGTCACCGTCAGTCGAACCTTGCATGCCGGAGGACCCTCGTCTTTCCATGGCGGCGGCGTGTCCTTATCCGGGGACGGGGGGACGAGGTTCGTGCCCTTTTGAGAATAGGCGGGCTGGGGGAAAGCACCCAGGGCGCCAGACATCATCGGCTCCTTGCTGCTGCGCCGCTTCTTGGATGGCTTGTCCTTGATGAGTTCATCCTGCCTCTCCTCGAAACTCCGCTTGAACGACTCATGCTCTGCTATAGCCTGGTCGTCCTCCTCCTTCTCCTCGGGCGTCAGCTTCTTGCCCGTCTCCTGCAGCTTCTTGACCTTCCAGACCTGCTCGGCAAGGTTCCGCTCGGCCGCCTCCGCCTCCTCCGTGGGCCACCGGTGCTCGTGCGAGCCGGGCTCGTACCACTCGAGGAGCTCCACGTCGAGGGCCTCGACCTCTCTACCCTCGATTTCTCTGGGTATGGGTTTTCCCTCTCGCGCGTATTCGTAGAGCGGCTTGCCGTTCATCTTGAGGGCCGAGTACAGAGGCGGGATCTGAATCTGCTTGCCCTTGAACTTCTCGAGCTCCTTTTCGACCATGTCTCGTGTAATGTGATCGTAGGGGCGCTTCGTGATGAGGCGACCAACTCGATCGTAGGTGTCGGTGTTGGCGCCAAAGACGACAATGGTTTCGTACGTCTTTGTGCAGTCGAGGAACTGGGGCAGCAGCTTGGTCGCGGAACCAATGCCCAGGATGAGCACGCCGGTCGCAAGAGGGTCCAGCGTGCCTCCGTGGCCAATCTTGACCTGAGAGGCCTTCTTCTCGACCCTTCGTCGCCGGAACTGCCCGCCCGATTCCTGGCGGCGCTTAGCCAGCTCGGCGTCGATCATGGGCTTGAAGAAGGCGGAGGGGTTGAAGTGCTGCTGGCATTCGCGGATGACCTGCGCGGAGCTCAGGCCGCAAGGCTTGTTGATGGCTGCGCGGCGCAGTCAGTACAATGCTTCATGGCAGTGACGCCGCGAGACTGTGTAGTCGTCTCCAGGGGAGGGGAGGGGAGGCAAAGCGCAGCGTACCAAAGACGCCATCGCGGACGACGTCCGAAGCCATCTTCAAGACCTTTCCGGCTCGGCGCATGCGAACCTTGCCGTTTGCTTCAGGAGAGGCGCGCGGGGACAAGGAGTCCCGGGGCGGAACAGGGGCAAAGACGGCTTCTTTTGCTCTTGTTACTGACGCTGGTGCTGCTCAAAGGACGCTCATGTGGAAAATTCAAATCGCGACACGAAAAATCCGGGATGATGATCCTGGTGAAGCTGCAACGACTCTCGCCAGTCGGGAGAAAAAAAGTTGAAGCTGGCGGCCGGGGACAATCGCGACAATGGCTTCCATTGGCCATTGAGTAGACCCTGGTGGGCTTCTGCCTTCTGGCCTCCATTGCCCGTTTATGAGCCCGAGAGCCGTGAGCCCGCTACCACGGCCCACCTTCGAGGCACCAAGCCATGGACCCCACCCCTCGCTCACTGTAGCCAGCTGCCCAGCGGCTCTCTAGCCGCCGCCCGTAATGCACTGGGCTGCATCCACTGCATCACATCGCGAACCTCTCCAAGACAGCGCGTCGTGTGAGCTCGCCACCTTCACGATTCCTCATCCTCCGCCTCGCCTCGCGCGCCAACCGCCCAAACCCCCGCAATCGTTCGAAAACAGGCTTTCCAGACATCGCTACGTCCGGACCACAGACTTGACTGACGCCTCTGCCACCGTTGGTCGTGCCCAGCAAACTACATACATGCGTCGCTCGTCGCATCCTCGTCCCAACCCGTTCAACCAGCAGACGGCACGCCACTGCCGCCTTTCATGATCCCCTCGCCTCGATGGCTGGCACAATGGCTGGGCGCAAGCGCCGTGCGTCCACGTCCAGCGTGGAGAGCGTCGACGAGAGCCAGATCCGGTGGCGCCAGGAACACTCGGTCGTCCGCAGCGTCCTCAAGGGCGTCCCCTCGGATGACTGGCCCATCTTCGAGCTGCGCGATGCCGTTGTCCTGAACAAAGATGGCGAGACCCTCGAAAACGCGCTTCATGTCGGTATCAGAGGGCCGTACATTGTGCGCGGTAACCTCATCATCGACGACCCGTCGCAAAGGTCACATCGTAAGTCCTCAGCACCCTCCCTCCCTCGCCCGCTTCGCTCGTAGTCGCCTAACCTATGGTTGCAGTGGTCATGCGAGTCCGCGCCTCTACTCCTCTCGAGATCCGGAAATGCGTCGCCTTCTCCATCGGCGAGTCACCAGACGGGAGCCCTCTCATCTGGCTCTCCGGCAATGGCGGCTGGTACGAGATCAACCCTTCACCCGCATACCGCCCCATCTACAAAAAGATGTGCGAGGCCACGACGCTGTACTACAACCTGGTCGACATATACAACTCCAGACGGCCTCCCAAGAAGCCCAAGAAGACGAGGGCCGGGTGGATGGACGAGCTCTCTGGAATCTTTCTGCAGTACGCTGCGCGCGTTGGCGACGGCTCCACCTTCGACGAGGTCATTGAGCGCTGCAACGAACACGCGGGCTTCTTCATCAGCCAGTTTGCGCAGCAAGAGACTCTGCTTGACTGGCAGCCCACCGCTTTCTACAAGTGGCTCACCTCGGAGCACGCAGTAAGTATCATTCCCCCAGGTGGCGTGCACTCTAGCCAACTCCGGTACTGACTCGAGAAGGACCTTGTCAGGCAGATGGAAAACGTGAACAAGAATCCCCTAAAGTATTCCCCCATACCCTCTGCCGAAGACCTGAGTCCAAAGCCTCGGGAACGCACCACGACGCCTATCGTGAAGAGCGCCAGCGTGGGGGCAATCCCCCGCCCCCCAGACGTTTTACCAAAGAGGCAACCGAGAGGACCCAGCTCTGTTGCGCCCGCAGCCGCCGAGACTTCTACCCCGGAGGTTAAGCCGAGTGTTGTTCCTCGGTCTGTCAAGGAGTCTCCAAAAGAGGTTACACAGCCGCCCGATCTGGCGGCGGTCGGTGATGCGGCTGTCGCTAGCGGCTCGCCGTTCGCCTCAGTCTTCAAAGCCGTGGAAGATGCCTACGATGCCTTGATTGTAACCAAAAAGGGGGTCAAGCCAAACTCTCTGCTCAACAAAATATACTTCACCTACCGCTTCCCCGCTTATAAAGATGGTACATCGGGATGTCACAAGGTTCCTGTGCGGGAGATGATGCAATACAACGCCACGGCGCTCTTGCAAAGCCTCGACAAGTCCAAGTACGGTGAGCTCGAGGTCTGGCCCTACCTCCAGCAGCTATCAGAGGCCGAGTTTTGTCCCGTCTCGTACAAGCTGTCCGACTTTCCCATCACGCTTGTACCGCGAAAGTCGATGCCACGCCAACCCAAGACCGATGTACTGCAGCCGTCAGCCGGGCCGTCAGTCCGAAATGAAGACGACGACAGCTCTCCTGCGCCTCGGGGCAAGACACTCAAGCGCCCAGGCCGCAAACCTGGCAAGAAGAGTAGCCTTCGGCCGGTCGTTCCCCCAAAGAAGCGGCCGCGTTCTCAATTCGAAAGCGAGTCCGAGTCGGAGGCGTCGGGGCTCAAGAACTCGTACTACTTTTCCGACGGCGACGATGTCATGGAGGATGCGCCAGAGGTAGAAACACCGCGGGACGGAGAAGCTGTCGCGAACGGCCAGCCCGCAACACCCGGTGAGGAGCCCATCAAGATTCTCATCCGAGCAGAAAGGATCCCCTCGACCGTGCCGCACGGCCCCGACGATACGTGGACGTGCGACCAAGACGGCTGCGACTACATCGTCCGCGGCGGCGACGACGACGAGTGCCAGGCACGGATACGCGAACACTTCCACGACCACGAACAGCAGATCAAGAGGGTCAGCCTCGCCGTCACCGAGAGCCGCGGACACCTGCCCATCAAGTACGCATACTTCCCCCCCTTTCTCATCCTAGTGCAATTTAGCCCCCATACCCCCTCGTCCCCTGCAACAGCAGCAGCAGCAGCAGCGCCAAAACGTACAAGCAGAAGAATCGCGAATGCTCCCCCCAGCCCAGATAACCACGCAGCAGCGGCCGCCGCCCTCGCATCGCCGCCGGCCAGCGCCAGCGACCTGCCCCCAGATCTAAGTGGATCTGCGGTTGACGCGTTCCGCGACATTGTGCAGCACTTCCGCCGGAAGCCTCGCCCCGTCTCGGACAGGATACACAGTCTAATGCGGTTGCAGTCATTTGCTCCAGAAGATCAAGCGCATGGGCGAGAAGACGCAGAGCCACCAGCACCAGCAGCAGACGGTGAACGGCATGGTGCTTCCGCAGCCGATCAAACGGAAACTGATAGCGTGACCCTCGTGGGGGACGACTGACTGATCCTGCTTGTCGACTACGGTACCTATTACCTTGCGTGAGGTCGGTTCAAACGTTGGCAGGTGGGCATTGGGAACGGAGGACGCATACATTTGCTTTGGCGTTGGCCGGGGAACTGGCTATTATTAAGGACGGCAAGGCTCTTCTTTTAACGCGGTATCAGGCGTTTGGTATCTGGACAGGGCAGGGAAAGCATGACATGACTTGATGCCGGCACGGGACACCCGGGGCCAGACAGCACGTGAAGACAACCTACATTTGCTTGGCCAAACAGTACTTCCCACGTCGAGTGATATGCCCAAAACGCCTCTGACCAACTTGGTCTATCCTTCAGCTTTATTTTGTCAAGTCACCCGTAGATGACGACGAGGGCCTCTGGGGCCTAGGACACCATGGTCCAGCTACTATACAGTTCCATCCCTTACCCCGACACCGTAGAAGCAAAGCCAGCAAGAGGAAACCCCTAACGAGCAAGGACAACCCCGCTGCGGCTCTAGTTTCCGGCAGCTCCATCCGCAGTCGTAACCATCCTGTCCTTGTCCGCCTCGAGGACAAACGCCTCCTCAATAGCCGCCATGCGCTGGTACACCCTGAGCCAGCGCTGACCCCAGCGGCGAATCTTTGCCTCCTTGTCGCTCGAGCCGTCACCGTCCTCCATCATTTGGTCCTTGTTGCCGCCGGCCCAGCTGGCCAGGCCGTCGTTGATGGCGTGGAAGAGGTCCTTCATGGCCTTGGTCTCCTTCTCGCGGGTCTCGCTGTCCGCATCGGGCGATGTGAGCACTTGACGAACCCGGCCGCTGACTTTGGCGACGGTGTTGGAGACGAGTTCAAAGATGTGAGCCCGGCCGAGAGACTCGCCGCCGTTGGTGCCGTTGGCAGGCGTGCTGGCGACGAGGGCCCAATCCACGATCGAAAAGGGGGTGAGGATCGAGTAGTTGAGCAGCTTCTCGATGATGGACAGCGCAACGCCAGGGTGAGCCTGCCAGTAGCCCATCACGGCGGAAACGATCTGCGCACGCGCAGCGGCCGAGGTGGACCCGGCATCGATGAGCCTTCCCTTGGTCCGGTCGATGCAGGCCAGAACGTGGCTGAGGGACTTGGACCCGACCCAGCAGACGGCCGTCATGAACACGTCCGTGCTGGCTACAACGGGATCCAAGGCACCCTCGCTGGCCTGGGACTGGATGCTGTCAATGACAGCTTGGAACTCCTCGTCCGGAGCCTTGCGTCTAAGTAGGGCGCCAATCTCTTGGCCCTCCTTCGAGAATGGAGTGTCTATCATTTCAAGTTACACGTCAGCGATGTACAGTGTCACGATGGCAGCACATAACACCCACCAGGATTGTTAAATTTGAAGTCTGGCACATCCTTCTCCTTTTCAGATCCGATCAGGGCTTGATAAGGCTCCGGCAGAGTCTTCTGGATTCTCTGAGCGAAGCTGAGTCGAACTTCCTTGTCCAGCGCGCCCGACAAGAACCATTTGAGAGGGTCAAGGTCGGGCAGCTGGGTGTCATCGGCCCATTCTGCCCATTTCCAAGTGAAGCCAAAGTTGCTCAAGTGGTGAGCAAACCAGTCGAGGAAGCGGTAGCTCAGCTCCAGGTCCATCCGAGGGCTGTTTCGGTAAAGATATCTTATGGCTCGGCCGAGACTGGGCGCGATAGCAGCCGGGGCAAGCTTGCACGCCTCCGTAAGCACGGAGTGGTAGTAGACGACCTTGCGCTCGGGCTTGGGCAGCTGGAAGAGCTGAGAGAAGACGGTGTCGACGGCAACATCCTCTGGTTTCCACGTAGGTCGGCCAGAAGGAAAGTTCCGAAGCTCGTCAAAGGGTGTTGCTCGCTTGACAAATGTGCCTTCGGCAAAGTAGCAATCGAGGTCCATCAAGTACCGTGCACCAGCATTTCGGTTGAAGTCGAGAATGTTGATGGTGTCGGCGAGGCCATCTCTAATGAGCGACGCCGCGATGTCAGTTGATCCAGGGACGGATTCGATCTCTTGATCAGCGTAGACGGAAAAGTAAACCTCGGGGAACAGCGGCCGGGGGCCGGCAACCACGGCCGCTGGGACAGTTATGGCAGGCAGCGCATGCTTCGGGGCGTTTGCAAGCTTATCCTGGGCTTCGATCTCCTCCAGAGGCAGCTGCCAGGGGCGAGGGAGACAGGCAAGCTCCCAGTTCTTGGAAGCCTCCAACTGTAGCTGCTTCTGCAACAGCATGCAAAGGCTTGGAGATGCTGCAGGGCTTTCATCCTTGCCCTCTGCTGGGTACGGGTCCACCAAGGCTTGCAGAGCGTGAGGCTCAGAAGCGATGATGTCGGTCTTGTCCATCAAGTCTGCTGCCTTCTGTTGAAACTGTCCCGGGGCCGAGGCCATGGCATAGGGAATGGTCAGGAGAATGATTTTGACGAGCTCTGTGCCGATTGTCTGCTTAAAGTTAGAATACGATGATACTACTACCTCCTTTCATCGATGACCTACGTCGTCCGAGCTAGCAGTCTGCAGATCAGCCGCACGGCTGAACAGCTCCTCCAGCAGCGGAAACACGCCGTCTCCCTCCAAGCAGGATTGCATGCAGGCCAGGAACTTCAGAAGAAGCTTCACCTGACGCCACTCTCCCAGGCCGATGTTGCTGTCGATTGCCTGCGCAAGACGGACCAGAACCGTGTCCACTAGTTCGGGTTTCGTCGCGTTCGCAACCAGCACCACAGCGGCCACAAATGGAGTCTTCAGCGGCTGCTCAACAGCCAGCTGCATAGCGAGGTTGACAAAAACGTCGCGCAACTGTTCGTCCTCGTAGTTGTCGGTTACCATGCGGGCAATCGACTGCACCTCCACGTCCCACTGTCGCAGTGGCGAGTCCGCGATCGCGAGAAGCTGTCGGCGCAGTCGAACAGGAACAGGCGCCGAGTCTGTTCGTCGGCGCTGCTGCCGGCGGTCGTAGTGGTCGTCATCGTCTGAAGCGCGAGTTGGGTCAGTTCCTGGTTGCATTCATTCAACCGCGTTTCACAGCTGCGCAACCAACCTCTGTATCGTCGTTTGCGCTGGTTAAAGCCACCAGACTGGCGTCTTTCGTAGTCTGCCATGTTGCAAACCTTTGTGCAGCCAAAGCAGACGTGTGCGAGCTTCAATGGGTTTGAATGACGACGTCTCGTGGATGACGAGGGAGGTTGGCGTCACTAGTGATGAAGCTTGGCGAGAAAATGCAGCTGCAACAAGCGCGCCTCAAAAGGTACGTACTGCATCTCGCGCGTAAGGTGCCTGCCTGATGCCTCAGGCAACAAGAGAGCTACAGCCGCCAGCTCCCGTGCCTTGCGTGCCAAGCAAGCATCAAGTTCTCGAGGTGAAGGGAATATATTGCATTTAAGCTTCACCTCAATATTGTATCATCATCCATCATGAACGATTTCTCTCAAGGAGCCAATTTATAAGTCCGAATTCCGAATTTTAAACCCCGTAGCCTATGAAGCTATTCTTTGCCATTCGTTGGCCCGTCCCAAGTGAGCCGTGTACCGTCGTCTGCTTGTCCTTTCTTGGAACCGTCCTCGCAGGAGCAGCCTTGATGCCCGGCCGCTGTATTTTGAAAACCAGTACTCAAGATCCTCTCTTTTCTTTTGTTTTTGCTTCGAAACTATGCCGGCCACATGGCTACCCCACAATCATCATCCCACCACGAGACCTCGTGCGTCGAGACATGCATCCGACACGGTCTGCCTCCACCACCTCCCCTTCTGCTCCCCTGATCCAAACCAGTCGTTACTGTTGCTAACATAATTCTACTGCCGCCAAGCCCCTTTGTGCCAAGTCACAGGTGGCAGGCCGGGCTGCGGCGACGAGAGAAGAAGAGTCAGCGTAGACCAAAGCCGATCCAACCCTCCCCAGGCACAGCAATACCACCGGGTGTCTTGATACGCGAACAACGAAAGGAAAAAGAAAAGTAAAAGCCAGTCGTCTCATGGTTCGAGACGTGGTCTAAAAACGTGATTCCCCTTTGCCATGCAGCAAAGCAGCCCGTTCATGGCGATGGCTGGCCGCAGCTGCCCGCCAGAAATGCAGCTTGTTGGGACTCGCAATCAGGCCCCTCTTATTCACACAGCATGGTGAGAGTCCAGCCCATCCCCCAGAACACACACGCGCGCGCACCAGTGCTTCTCGTCTGCAGTTGAGCGTACAGCACATGTGCTTTCCCGCTCCAACGTCATGAGCCACGAGGCTACATTTCCCTTGCGACCTCCCGGTCAGTTTTGCGTATCGAGCCATTACCCTAGTATCCTCCGTAAACTCGATTGTCGGGAGTGGATTGGGCAGTGATGTTCCAGGGCCGCCAAGCGCCTTTAAAGGGTGAAAAATGGCCCGCCTCAACTCCATTCCGGAATCGCGGGAATCAGTCTAGTTTGGCCATCATTTCTTGCTTCGTCATCGGCGAGAAGTTGTCCATGTCGAGTCCTTGTGATGCCAGAACTGGCCTCATGTGGGCAGGAACCAGCTGCGGGTTCAGGTTGGGGGCGATGGAGAGCTCTGTTTACACGTCAGTCCAGGCGGTTTCGCGGAGATTAACCCGGGAGAAGGGATCCACATACCGTGGCGAGAGAAGTCGAAGAGATCAGGGAGGTCGCGGAGCTGACCAGAGCCGTGTCTCGAATCTGGCAACTTGGTGTTGGGGTCACGAAGCTCGTCGAAGAATGGGTGCACCATTGCGTCGACGGCGGACTGTCTCTCAGTCGGCGTATACTCCAAGAGCCGGGCGATGAGATCGATGGCGTTGGCATCAGCCTTGCGGAACACCTTGTTAAAAGGATGGGGCTTGATCTGCGGGAACTTGTGCTCCATGTAGTTGGGGTTCATCGTGCGGATCTGCTCCCGTGTCGGCGTGCCGAGGACCTTGATAATCTCGACCAGTTGGTCGATGCCAGATTCGCCAGGGAACAGCGGTTGCCCAAGCATGAGCTCGGCCATGACACAGCCGGTCGACCAGACATCTGTACAACGGGTTAGCCGTATCGACTTGTGCAGGTTCGGCGGAGCCACTCACCAATCTTGGTAGTATAGTTTGTCGCGCCAAAGATGAGCTCAGGCGCGCGATAATACCGGGAGCAGATATACGAAACGTTGGGCTCGTTTTCCACCAAGATCTTTGCACTACCAAAGTCACAGAGCTTCAGAATTCCGCTGTTGGGGTCGAGCAGAAGGTTCTGGGGCTTGATGTCGCGGTGGCAGATGCCTTGGGAGTGTATATAGGCCAGGGCGCGGAAGAGCTGGTAGATGTAGAGCTTGACCTCGAGAATCGGCATGGTCGTCTTCATCTTGTTGAAGAAGCGCGAGGCTCGGTAGACAGTTTCGGGAACGAACTCTTGAACCAGGTTGAGATAGACTTCATCTTTCTGCGAAAAGTCGTCAGCGACAAAAGCGACGCGTCAAAAGGTGAGGGAGCACACTCACACGTTCACCGTTGGAGTAGTAGAAGGCTTTCAGCTGCACAATGTTGGGGTGTCTGACGATGCGCATGATCTGCAGCTCACGGTTCTGTGACTGCGTTAGTCTCGCGGCGCTTTGGATGATGACACTGTTGGCAGATCGATGCGTACCTTGAATCTCTTGTCTTGCAGGACACGCTTGATGGCGGCATCCTCTCCTGACGGCGACAGTTTAGTCTGGAAGACCACGCCAAAGGACCCGTTTCCAACAATCTTGCATTGCGTATATTGCAGGTCTCGGGTTTCTCCCGTAATTCCATCTTGGACCTTCTCGCGGATCACCTCTGCGTCGAATCAGTTAGCCGCGCGACAACTACACGAAAACGAGAAGTCCATGGGGAAACCCACCTCCCATCCTGAGGCTATTGAAAGCATTAGGCCGATGAGTCGACATTCTGGGTATTTTCTGTCCGAACCAGAGGGCCGATGCTACCGGATATTGGAAGAGAAGCACCGGGGTTGTAGGCAGGTGAGGGGTAACAAGTCAGGGCTTTTGGCGCCGGCCGTGATGGGCAACGATCTCGGGATGCTGAGGGATAGAGTATGTGATGATACGACGGATCGCAAAAACCGAGGTTGCCGGTGAGAAGGCTGGTCCCAGCACTGAGGCGATGATTGCAGTTCGAGGTGTGACAGCTGTCGAAGTCAAGAGGCTGCGAATCTCAGTCGGCGGCAGACGTGGTCGCACCGATTGCGAGATTCAGAGTCGGTCGGCCGTCGGTCGCGGCTGGGCAAATGGTCAGTCTCAGCGATCGACGACTCGCAGGTGCGCGCAGGCGGTCAACCACAAAATGTCTACTGAAAGGGGGAGAAGAGGGCAACAAAGAGGTGTTGGTGGGATGGTGTTTTGGTAGGTAACGCAGCCTCAGGCTTGGAGGGGTGAGGTGCGGGGCTGGAGAGCGGGAGGAGCACTGGACGGGAAAGAGCCGGGGCAGTACAGGTTTATAAAAAAGATGCTGGCGATAATGACGAGACAACCTAGGTCATTAAGCTGAAGGCGGCAGCGCGGGTCAAGGGCGGACGGGCGAGTCGGAGCGGTGCGCTGCAGGATGCGCTATGCATGCATCAAGCAGGCTGAGGTGAAAATGCCTCCCGCCGTCAAAGGGGAGAGATGCCAGGTACATGCGCTGCGGGCGTTGGAGGCCAGTAGCAGAGGTAGTGCCAGCGGCCACAGGAAGCAGAGGGGAGGAAGAAAGAAGAAGTGTAGGGGTGCTGCATAGGTTGGGAGGGATGGTTGATGTATGCAGTGGCACGAAGGCACACGGAGGCTTGCGGCTATGACTGGCCGGGGGTTGTGCTCGAAGCAGTGCGCTCGTGACAAGGTGACGGGACAGGCGACAGATGCTCGTGGAGGGGGGCGACGGAGATGGGAGACCTCAGGCACAACACAGCGCAGGCAGGCAGGCAGGCAAGCGGAGGCAGCTCGCTCTCCTTTCGGGGCCGGTGTGATGGAGCAAAGGAGGAGTGACGGCGACGGCGAAAGGGCAAGCAAGATGCGTACGCTGGATGCTGGCAGCAGGCGGCAAGAAGGGGCTCACTTACAGATTGGCAACGATGCTGCTCCGGTCGCCTCTGTCTGTCTGGGCGACCAGTCGAAGGCGGGAGGGCGACGGTCGTTGTAGAGGTATTCGAAACTTGTCGTGGTGGTGTAATAAACGACGCCGATGAGAGTCGCGAGCGGGACGAGGCAAGCGGCAGCTGTCTGTCAAGAGCAGACGTGCGGGCGTGGTGCTGGAGTTGCTGACGGGAGGTATCTTGTCGAGAAACGTCGCGGCGGTGAATTGCAACGATGCGGAGGGCGCTGGGCAATCACGGCACCAAGGAGTCGTTTCGATGCGGGAGGCACTGCCGCTGCAATGGCGATGACGGTCGACAGGGCGCGGGCTGCGGTGCGAGGTTGGTGATGCGATGAGCTTGGTGCTGGCGAGGCAAGGCGAGGCGAGGCGAGGAATGCGGGAGTAAAGGTGGAATGAAGGAGAAACGACCGGGGCTGGAAGGGTTGGTGGTGGAGGGGAGACTGTGTGGGTGGGCTTGTGCTGAGCCTTGGATGCGGGGCACTGCTGCAGTTGCTGGCGCTGGTGACCACTGCAGTGGGAGAGCTACAAGCACTCCACTGTCAGGTAGGCAGGCTGGGATGTACTAGCCGCAGCTGGAGCAGCCGTTGTCGGGGGGGTTCGTGGGTGCTGGTAATCCTAGATGATTGATTTCCTGCTCTGCTGGCAATATCAGCCTGGAAGTTCATCGAGAAGCAGGTTCATGAGTACGGCAGCATCGGCGGCCGGACATTGACCTGACGCAGGGACGAACGGGAGGAGGGGCGAGGGGTGTGGTAGCGGTAGTGGTGGTGCTTGGAGCAGCGGGTGACTGACGTACTTACCACGGATACGCCTACGTACTCGAAAAGACTACCTATGCCTCTACTGTCCACGGGGGCTCTATCGTGAAGACAGTGGGAGAGGCGACGAGGATAGTCAATGGGAACGCCCGGGATTTAAAGACGAGTAGGAGACAGCGATGTGAGGCGATGCAAGAGGATATAAGGGAGAGCGAGGTGAGGTGCAGGTTCAGGAACCTGGCCCTGGGAACAGCCACCCTGACCACCGGGCAGATAAGATGCAGGCAAACGGGTCCCGGCAGCCGGCGAGGTTCGAGGATGGGACGGCTGAAGAGAGGGATTGGCACGCCGAGTTGCGAGTTTGTTGACAACGGCTGCGGTGACGGTCGAGGACGGGAGTGAACAACGAGACGTGAGCTACGGCGCATGGGCTGCGTTGCGTACCACGAGGGCGTCGCGGTGCTTGGGGGTGACTACGGGCTAGCCTCACGATGGCAAGGCTTGCAAGGCAAGGCCGGGCAAGGATGGGAACGGGGATCACAATCGACGGCGCCTCAAATCACCCACTCGCTGGATCCCTCCATCCATGATCCAAGCAAAGTTGCCCCAGGGCTAAAAAGGAGGACCCGCAGCGTTAGGCTTGGAGTGCTCATGTGCTCATTTTCGAGACGGCAGCTGGCGCTAAAACGACCCGGCAAGCGGAAGTCAAAAACCGAGGTGAGGTCCGGTGCTCCATCAACCACCACCGACGCCGACCTACTAGGTACCTACTCGTACCTTACCGTATTGTCGAGATTGCTGCGGCGGCTACCGTTTCGGACCACCCGCGTCTCAGTCAGGCGATGGAGGTGACGGGTACAGGCATCAGAAGCAAGCCTCCGGTAGAGACGCAGATAAGGACTGTTTTACATGGCGATGCTGTGATATTAAGAGCTGCGCTGCCGTGATACCTTGCAAGCCCAGCACTTTCAGGTGCCGTGTCGTCTGCCTGCGCGCACAGGTGCTGCCGTCGCCTGCCAGCCCAGGGCTCGTCCAGGCGGCTGTCGGTCTGTCACTTCCCCTGGCATGCTGCCCCTGTAGCGGCCAGTGCTTTGGTCAGCAGCGACACCTGTGCAAGCAGCCACAGCGAGATCCCGTCCTGTCACCTGACGGGCCACAAGGGACCCCATCCTGGCCCAGACCCAGATGGCTTCCTGGCCCGGCGTCAGCCACCCAACATTATCCCAGCATCCAGATTTTCAGGCCCGGTGATCTCGCATCCGTCACCAGCAGCAAACACAATTGCCTAGCCTGGCCTGCCTGGCCTATCGCGCCCGTGCAGACGCCCGCCGACTGGGCGTGGTCCCCTCCCGTCTCCCGACTCCCGCCCTCATCTCTCACGATCTCTCGCGGGTACGCCGGCCGGCCGATCAAATCACAATGACCAAGGACTCAAGCATCATCACGGCCGCCAGTCGCCTCTCGTCGACACTACGTAACTTATAAGAATGAACACCCACACCTCCGTCGACGCAACACCGTCACCGCGCGTGGCGGTTCAGCTTCCTGAGTGGATACGCAGATGTGCACCACCTCATGATCACACACCCTCTTGCGACCCACCAACCATTCAACGCAGCTGTGACAAGGTCCATCGTCGAAGTAGGAAGTACTCCGTACCTGGTGCGTCGTCTGCCGCCAGCACGCGCCTGGATTTACACGCGAGCGGGCGTCTTCAACAAGCACAGGACTGTCATGGACGGAACCGTCCTCCTCACCTTGCCCAGTGGCTGCGAGGCTCGGCCGTTGTCTCCGAATCTTCTATTTATACATCCCTTGTTCGTGGTGCAGGCGACATGCGAGGTCCAATGGCCCGGCAAAACCCCCCTCGCCAAGGTCGACATCTATGAAGCTAACGGCCGTCATCAACTGCCTGCTGCAACTTGAGCACGCGCATTCCCTGAAAAGCTGCATATGCCCAACCTGCGAGCAGGAGGCAATACATTGCCGTCCGCTGACCCCTTGTGCATACTCTATCGGCGGCGATGCTGTCCCTACGAGTGCAGCTCCAACATGCATGCGCAGGGATGTGCATACGAGAAGGCGCGTGTCTCATCAGAAAGGCTGAGCACTGCTTATCAGGCATCGTCGCGGTTATCTCGATCACCAGCTTCAGATGCTGCTGAACCAGCGCCTACATACGACAGATGCAGTTGCCCGTGGTGTTTCATTCTGTTTCCGAAGTGTCTTGCCAGCGGCCCAGGCCCAGGACGCCGCATCGACGACTCACGAGCATCATCCCAGCACCCACCTGCCTACAAGTGCGGGGCGTGGTGGTTAACTGGTGGACCAAATCCGCTCCGTCGGCGCGGTACGGAGTACATGACGAAGTAGTCCGTACGTACGAGGCAACTGCTCGATATGAGGCCTCGTGCCCTAATCCCGCATCCACCGACTGACTGCGCTGTCCACGTATCACAGTCGCTCAATTGCTCGGTCTGGATTCGAGATGGAGGCCGACATGGGTCGCATTGCTGCGGGCATGGCAGCTGCTAATGAGCTGCCGGTCACCGGGACGAGGGCCCCGCCCCGACATGACCACAATGCCATCTGATGGGCCTTGACCAGGCGCACACAGATCTTTTGAGGCGAATCCATGCCGTGATGGGCTGGTGGGAGCGAATCTCCTGATGTACGGAGTCGTCTGGCGAAGGACTCCAGTCGCCGGGCTTCACGGTCCCCATTCCTCGTCCAGAGTCAATTGGGAGCCGCGCGACGGAGAGAAAATACCGCTCCCCAATGCGCCAGCCGTGAATGGCGTCAAGGTGGTGGGTGCAACAGTCGCATAGCGACCACGCCAGCATGCCCCTGTCTCTTGGTCACGCTGGGGCTCGACGTCATGGAGTTGGACGTCATTCGAGAGGAGAGACGCGTTGCGTTGACTTGCACGCAACGGCCTGCATGGGCGCAGGCGGAAAGAAAGAGCACCGCGCGCAGCAGGTCCTGAGTACGTACTCATTCGTGGCACGGCATTGCGTTCTGCACGAGCATTACATTGCATGAGACGTTCGTCGTTGGTACGCGGCTCTTTGAAGCCCGTCTGCGGACGCTTGCATCATGGTTTGGGAGCTGGTGGAATGCGTCGAGGTCCCATGACCCAACCCATGCGGCGCTAACGGCCCATTTTAGGTTCGCCAGCACGGTGTCTGTGACCTCTGCAACCTCTGGCTCGCTGGACAGTGGTTTGAGTGGCCGGCCGTCTGATGGGGGAAAAAGGGGTCCTCGCTGGCCTGCGGCGCTCGAAACAAGCAGCGGTGCCCAATGCTGGACTGATCACCGATGCGCCCGGCCAATTGGCAGCCTCAATTGGGTGAGCTTGCAACGTGGCGCACTGCCAGTTCGCTTCAAACCACTATCAACTGTGACGCTACTGGTCTGGGCCAGACTCCCGCAACAACCGGCTGGACGTCGCACCGCCTAACCCAACTCCCCAAGGCCTCACACCACACGCCGCGAGTCCCGCTGCAGAGCCCGTGCTATTCGTTCGAGCGGCCGCGGCCTCCCTGTTGGCGTGTGTAGGTGCATGCTCGGCCTGCAGATTGTTGGAACGGTATCCGTACCTATATCTAACGCCGCTCTGCTTACGCAGTGGTTTCGAACGGCTGCGGGAATAAGCCCATCTCCAAGCTCACCACACCTGAGTGTGATTCGATTCAGACGAGTTGAATGCCAGGCAGGGCCTGTTCGCTCGGGCCGACATGCACGTGCTGCTCCCTGATCCAGAGAAAGACAATTCAATGCTACAACGAACTCGAATCTCGACTTGCCTTCCCAGGGTCCGTTCTCCGAGAAGCAGCTAGACAAGATATGACAGACCGATACGTCGATTACTCAACTCCAATCTGCGAAGCGTTGCAGCTCACCGGACCACACCTTGAGACAATTCCTGCAGCGTCTACTGGTTCGGGCAGCCCCTGTTGCAGGAAGCGCTCACTCTGTCCCCATAGGACAAAACTCGCAAGACCGACTCACCATTTACTCGTTCGGGCCAGGTCAGTCGGTCTCTTGCAGCTGCATGTTAAACAGGCCCAGTCGTCATGCCGTTGGGTCGCATTGTCTTGGGCCATGTCAGACCTGCAGAGGCCACTGGGTGTGCCAGTACTACTACCCTGTCCTGCATCTCCGCGAATCTGCTATCCTTAGTATGGGCGGCTCTAGCCAGTGTTGGGCAGCGCTGTCCTGTTTCTGTGACCCAGATTTTCACATGCAGCTGAACTCGGTGATTTCAGGGGCAGCAGTCGTTGCCATGAGGTCGCCGCTGGAGGGCAGTGGGAGGGGTCTTTCTTATGTTGGCTACAGACTGACAATTGTATAGTGACGAGACCCCATTGCCTGCCTCATCTTGCCCAATTGTAGCCTTGAGGGCCGTTTTCCGTTTTCGGGTCATACGTTGGCTCCTGTTCCAATTCGGAGCTCAAGCAAGGTCCATATTCACCCTCAACCAAGGCTGCACGCAATCCAGCTGGCTATGGATCGCTCCAGCGAGCTGGCAGAACTCACACTCGTCTCGAAATATTAGCCCGGGAACACCTGTTCCTCTCCACGCAACGACAATATCGCTCGCCACAGCACCAGGTTGTACTTCGTAGAGATGGCAAAAAGTCTCAGATTCCAAGACACATACGTGCACAAACGATGAAATAATTTGGTCCGAAAAAAAAATTTACAAATTGAACTAATTGGAAATCACAGAGCGCAAAAAAATAAAAGTGAAAAGAAAGGGCAAGCCAAAAAAAGAAACTGAGGAGCGCCCGATTCGAACGGACAGCCTTCAGGAAATTCCAAGTCTGGAATCTGACGCGCTACCGTTGCGCCAGCCCCCCAATTGTTGAATTCCGACTCGTTATTCCTTTTTATCAAGTAGTCACGTAAAAGGCCCAGTCCCCACTCACGTACCTCTTCAATCCTTACCCTACAGTTGCTGAGCATTACTGAATTCAATACGGACAATGGAAAGAACAAGGCAGTGAGGTCCATATAATTCTAAATAGTAGTGGAGGCCCAGGTAATACTTCTCTCAGTCTAATTGTCTCTGTCTAGGCTTTCTCTAAACCCAGTGGTTTACCGCTACAGAATGCAGTACGAAGCAGAGTTCGGTGCAGTGAATCACCCTACGGCGGCCAGCTGTGCTTCCATTTTCTCACCATATTGACTGTCTTACCCAGAAACACATAAGGTTTTGCTTCCTGACTCCTTCTGAATTTTCTTTGTGCGTCCTACATTTGAGGAGCATATCGGCAGGGGCAACAAACCCACCTTGAAAGTATGGGAAATCTTTGCCAAGTGAGTCAAGTTGGCTTTTCGACGGAGCATTGCCTTTGGTACGATCATCTCTTCCGACGAGAAGCCCTGGATGGCGTGATGCACTACCCATCTGAGATCCCGAAAATCCATAAGGACTTCAGTTCGAACCTGAGAAAACACATGAAGGCAATATTAGTGGACATCTGCTGGGGAAGCTATGCTGTATACATCGACCAGGTCAGGCCAAACTGCAAGGACCTGCACCTCACAGCAGCGGCCCGTCTAGGCGGCATCTCCATAGACGAGCAGCTCTACGAGGTTTCGTATCGACCTGGAACTTACGAGACTTTTGAAAGTCGAGTGGTCGCGCCAGAAAGAGAACAACAAACAGGCAATCTGCGAAGTCCACCAGGCCTTGAAGCGAGACGACACTTCCGGCTGTCGACCGCAGGCCAAGCTTGCAGAGTATTTTACCAGCGACCGCCAACAGTGAATACCCTGTGTTAGCAGACGCAGTTGCTTTTGGTCTCAGTAGCGACAATGGGGTCGAGAGCGACAGCGCGGACTCTGACCTGTCGGAAGAAGAGAGTCAGGTAACACCTCCGAATCCTCACCCAGCCTCTGACTCCCAATCATTCAGCGAGAGCATTCGCAGTCATAGCTCCACACTATGCGTGTCGTTTTCGTCGAGGTGGCATGAAAACTGACCATCGGTGCTAACATTGACATTGCTCAGCAATTTTAGACTCTTCTCCACGATGGACGATCGAGTCTATCTATCCCTCGCCATGTCCCACGCCAGCCTCGCTGCAAACTCTGTAACAACACCTCTACCACACACAGACCACTGGGCCAGTCCATGGAGCACCTGGACGCTGCTGCGCTTTCCAAAAAGTGGACTCAATTTGCAAGGCAGAATTGGACCATTAACGAGTTGCACAAGAACCCAGACAGATTCGACCAGGAAAGCCAAGTAAGGAGTGAAAGTATTAGACAGGTAATGGGAGACCACGTCTGCTCGCTATCGCTTACCCGGTGGCCTGTCACGCATCCTTCGAAAGTTCGAAGTGCGTCGGTACAGATTCGGTGACAAAAAGGGGAGCACTTCGTGTCAGGGGTTTAAACCCAAGGTACGAATACTTCCTTCGTACTCCAGAGTGGCCCTGCATTTAGAGATCGATAGGCACGCTCAGGACTCTCGTTTCGGGAGGGCAAAATAGAGAAAGTTTACGGATAAGAGTGAATGTTACAAAAAAGCTGCCTGTTTCCCGTCAGCGGTGTAGCGAGAGAGAGAGGTAACTGTCTTGGCTGCTGGAGTGGCGGCTGCCCGACAACGTGACGACGTGCCATGAGTCGCCAATGCAGGTCGCGTATGGACGAACCCGCCTCGGCAAGCGGAAGTGCCATTCCGTCCGCTGCAACGCAAGATGCTGTGAGGTGACGTGAGGGGGGAGGCTGCTGTTTGTGGCCCCTGTTCCCGACATCCCGACACACAAGGCTCAGCAACACGTGGAGAAGGGGGAAGCGGCCAGCGGCAGCACGGAGCCGGGGTCGGGTGTGACCCGACATTTCTTTACGCAGATGTTTTTTTCTCTTTGCTGTGCGGGCCTCCCCGTCGTGTCGGATCTGGATGCCGCTGGCACTCCCGACTAACATGGAGGAACCCAAGCACATGAGAGCATCGGTTGCTATGAGGCCTTTTCAGAACTGCGGTCTGCCCCGAGTGTAGATGAGGATTGGATCACTGCTCCGCGTCATTTGTGACGGCTGGCCTCACACCACTTCCAGCGCCCTGCATGCAGCACTCTTCGTCATCTGACGGCAGCCAGCAGCGCCCGCTTCACCTCCTACCCTCTCCGAAAGGCGCCATATATCGCCACATTCTTACTACAGCCCCCCTAGCCGTCGTTATCGAGACCCTGGGGCTCGAGCGTTTGCTCCCTCCTGCGCGCCATCTCGATGGGCTGAGCTGAGCACGAGCCCGACGGGTAGGTAGATGCCGCCGCCCGTCCAGTTCACTCGGTACCACGACAGCCAACACCATCCCTAGAAGCGCGTCCTTTGAAGCCGGACATGTCTGAGCTCCAATGCAGACGCTGCTGCTTCTGGTTCCCGTGCCCCCGTCGCGCGCCAAGTGCCGAACCAGCGCCGCGCCTCATGGGCGTGCCGTCGTGCAACCGCATCGCAGTCCCCCCCCCCGGTCGGCAACATTCAGCATCGCCGTCCCGCCAGCAACAGTAATCGCATCTGTTTCTGGCCCGCCCGGGTTGTTTTGGGGGCCAAAAAGGCAAGCTGGGGCCCGGCGGATGGGCGGTTGTTTGTGTCTCTGTGACACCCCTCGACCGGGAGCGCGTCTGGATGGGCATCGACGTCGCAGGAGTGCCCATCCTTCTGCGATGTATTGCTTTCCCTAAAGGCGCGGCAGCGGAGCGTGTTTGCCTCTCTCGCAGTGAGGCTATTATGCACATCGGCCTGAACATCAGTCCATCCAGCCACCAACAACAGCATCCGTATATCTTTATCCAAGTCAGGGGCTACACCACCACCCAGCGCCCAGCAAAACCACAAGCAACATCTACGGACGTCGACATAAGCAAGACTTCCTCCCTCTTCCCAGACTCAGTCACCCCCCCAAAAGAATTTTCGCTACCCGTCCAGGGGTAGTTCAGTTCAGTTCTGCTTTTTTCGGCCACTCTTTGAGCCCCTTTGCCCCTAAGACCTGCATGTAGGCTGACTCTTTCGTGGCGCCCAGCCCAGGCCCCTTGTTCGGTGCTTGTTTGTCCAGATCCGGCCAGATGCATGCATGTTGCATGCCTGGGATCATGCGCACACTTGCGCCGCCGAGGGCCGAATCTCGCGGCGGCGCTGTGCTGCTGCTGATGGGGGGGGTTGGCGTGCAGGGTATCACATTCACGGACCGCTGCAGGACGTGTGCAGTTTGGGGTGCGCTTGCGAGACGGTAGGGCACATAATACAAGGCCCTTGTGTCTATAAGAGGCATTCGATGCACTTCGTCCATCTAGGACTCTGGATGTGTATGTGGAGCGCTCTACTCTTGCTGGCTCCCTGTACTCCGTACAGCTGGGCTTTTGGGGTCTGTGTGAGCTTGTTTGCTCTGCTACGCACGTATTTCGTAAATGGGTCCATGTCTCTCCAATAAACCGAAAAAATCAATTTTGACTCGTTGCTTATATCTGCTGCTGCTCTGATAGGACGAGAATAGCCAGTACCAAGCGGTTGGTTACACACGCAGCTGCATGCACCAGACAAACCCGTGAACGAATCAACTCCCTCCACTAATTCTAGTCCTCGTCATCCACCTTATCCGCAACCATATCCTTGGCCGTGTTGATAACCCTCTCCGGAGGCCGCTCCAGGGGCACGGCAGGGCTACTCATCCCGCCCGGGATAGGGCTCATCTGCCCACTGCCGGGAACGCTGCCCGCGCCGCTGACCATTCCACTCGGCGGGACGCTGGATCCGGCAACGGGAATCCTCAGGTCGTCGGGAGAACCGGGGAAGAACTGAGGGTCGAGGCCGGGGATGTGGATGCGCTTCGCCTCGTTCTGGTACGCGGCGGGGATGATCTCGATGATCTCATCACGCGGAAACTTGAGGAAGGGAATCTCCATGGTGGAGCAGTGCATGAGGTAGGCGTACAGGACACGGAGGACGGATTCGTGGGCGATGATTAGGAGGTCGTTCTGTTCGCGCTCGAGCTCTAGGATGATGGGCTCGAGGCGAACGGCAAGGTCATGGTATGACTTGAAATCTGCATGTCAGTTTGGGTTCGAGGGTAGCGGTGTGTTGTGCTGAAAGTCATACCTCGGCGCGGGGATATCTGTGATGGTACGGGTCCAGCTCATGCTTCTCCACCTCCTCAGCATATATCTGACGGATGATGCGGTCTGACATCTTTTCGCAGACACCAGGGTTGATCTGGCTCATCTGTGATCGTTGGCGAACTTTGTATCCCTTCTCTTTCAGGTAATCCGCCGTCTGGACAGTCCTCATCCGGGTAGAAGTCCACACAGATAAGGGACGAACGGGCTCCTGAGGACCCCCCCTTTCCACTTGCTCCGCCTGTTCCTGTTCGCGGTGCTTCAACAGCGTCTCTGACATCTGCTGGGCGTAAACCCTGCCATGTTCGGAGAGCGGCGCATCCGCCTTGTACGAATCCTCCTCTTCCGTCGTCCCTGCACGGACAAAGAAGGTTGTGCGTGACTTGATGTGCAAGTTGGTGAGGTAGAAGACTATCCGGTGAGACAGGTAGTTGAAGCTAACGTTGTTGTAGAAGAACTTGGCCCCGGCGTTGATCATTTTGATGTAGTTGAGCTCGCCCTCGTTCATGGTCTCAAACATGGGAATCCTCGTCTCGATCCGTTTCAAGTACAACTTTGCCGCATCATCGGGGTCCATGCCCTCAAACTGTCAAGGCGATGAGCTAAAAGCTACGGCTATTGGATTGGAGCAATGGGTAACTCACGTCTGGGGACGATATTTTGACATTCCTCGCGTTCTCGCGGAGAATACGCTCGTCGTCCACATACGACTCGATGAACAAGGTCTATGCTTGTACGTCAGCAACTCGTTCTGGGTGCAGCGAACCCTCCGGGTGGCACTCACCTGAACATCATGCTTTGCCAGTTCTTTGGCCAGAGACCGCCGACCACTTGCTGTCGGGTTGACTGCGTCGTATATAGCAACTTGGCCGTTCTCGTGGTTCAGCCAGGCGTAGATGTCTTCACGACACTTCTTGAGGATCTTCTGCCGCAATATGACGGAAGCCGGAGAGGCGTTCGGGAAGAAGTAGTCGTCAGGGACAGAGCCACCGGGACCAATCGTGGCGCGGCGGTAGTCGCCGAGGTGGAAGATGCGAGTCTTGACGCCAAGCCATTGCAGATACCTGGCAAGAGACACGCAGATGTGACTTCAAATGTGAGCCACGATGCCGTCGCCAACAAGGCACGCTGAACTCACGTCTTGCCCCGAGCCGGGGGCCCAACCATGACAATTGCTATCCGTCCAGAGTGAAACAGCCGGCCAGACATGGTGCTGTAGAGCTGGGCGGGGGCCATGTCCTGGTCCTCGGTCACATCATGAATGCCGTCGATGAAGGTCGAGCTCTTGCGACGATATCGAGGCGCGTTGGCCGCAATCTCAGCAGTACTGGTCTCGTAAGCCTCGTGCTCGTATCCAAGAGTGGTGATGTGAGCCCGAGTGAGGCAATGACGCCCAAGAGGGGCTGCGTTGCCGCTCGGGCGAGCGGACAGGATGCCTAGGGACTGAAGGACTTACAGTAAGGTATCCATCTTTACCTCTCAAGCTGGTATTAACAGACTCCGGAGTGCGAGAGCGTATGTATCGAACTGCGGGCAGCCTCTTGGTGTGTAAATGAAGTCTGCAGGCACAGGCACGACTTGTCGTGGGTCCGGGCGCCGTCTTGGACCGATCCCAAGCGGTCAGTGGTCCAGTGAGTGAGCTTTCAAGACCCCTGTTGGAGCAAGATGCTCTCCGCGACCTTTGCAGAGGCAGGTTCGTCGCGATGAAAGAAGACTCGACCTCGAGGACACGGCAAAGTCAGTTGCAGTGGTCGCAGTTTATTCGGAAGCTTGTCACGAGGTCGCAACCGATTGACCCCGGACGTTCAATGTTGTTACGGGGCCAATGCCCGGATATTGTCGGAGAGACGGACCCGCCAACAGAGCGGAGAAGGTCTCGGGGTTGATGCGAACGACGACGGTTATGTACAGAGATGAGACAGATGAACACTGATTACGAAGGGGGCAGGGATGATATGGGGGGTGAAGGTGAGGAGCAGTGTCGTCAGGTCGAGGGAAGCCTCCAGGGTAGGAGGCGATGACTATTGACTGACGAGATGAAGATGAAGCCGAGGGAGTGGGAAGGTTGGACGGAGTGCGGGTATTCAGTACTTCAAACCCCCTCGTAGAAACGTCACCCAGAAAGTACCCAGTACGACTCCGTCACCACGGCCTGCCGTCTCTGCGGCCTAGCGGCTAAAGGCCGGCACGGAAGATCAGCTCCTCCGACCTGGCCCTTGGCATGTGTGGACGGCCAGAGCTTGGCAAGTTGGGTTGACTAAGGCGGTACCAAGCGCTAGGCCTCGTGCCAACTCGTAGGTGTCGGGGGGACTGATGAAAATTATTCTCGTAACTCCAACTCCATTCCCCCCAGATCCAACCAAGCTCGTCATCGCGTCACCTGGCGCCTTGGAACCGGAGCGACTCGCGACCCAAGGCCTCGTCACAGCCTTGCAACCTGTTCTTTTAATTCGGCGTGCGGCGGCCCTCGATTCTCTGCCGCTGTCTCCCTTTGCTGTACCCTCCCCCTCCCCTTCTTTAATCCGGAGGCTGTGCCGCGACAAGACGCCAAAGCTGCCACCATGGCTTCCTTGTCCCTCGACTCGATTCGCTCCCTCTTCTTCTCCAACCCCATCGCCGCTACGATAGGAGATGCGCTCAACTCCTTCTCGGAGCGCAGGGCGAAGCTCGGCCTGTCCAACCCCGGCACCATCGAGGGCCTCTCCAAGGAGGTGCAGCGCGATGTCTTCCTCAACAACTACATGTTCACCGGCATCCGCGCCGACCTCACCAAGATCTTCAGCATGGCTCCCCTCTTCCAGGTCTCTCACCAATTCGCAATGGGCGAGCGCATCAACCCTTACACTTTCGCCGCCATGTACGGCACTGGCAAGGTAGGCAATCCTTCCTCGCAAAGCTCAGCATCGAGATGCGGTTGCAGTCGCTGACATTTCTATTTCTAGGTCTTCTGCCAAGGCAACGTAGACAACGAGGGCTCTCTCTCCGGACGATTCAACTACCGGTGGACGGACAAGCTGGTCTCCAAGTCGCAGCTTTCCATCTCTCCCGGCGGTCAGGACATGGCCCAGTTCGAGCACGAATACACCGGCGACGACTTCAGCGCATCTCTCAAGATGCTGAACCCCTCTTTCCTCGAGGGAGGAATGACCGGCATCTACATCGGAAGCTACCTGCAGTCTGTCACCCCTAAGCTCGCTCTTGGAATGGAGACTCTCTGGCAACGCCCTGCGCTCACCCAAGGCCCCGAATGCGCCGTCTCGTACTGCGCTCGCTACAAGGCCGAGGATTGGATTGCTACTGCCCAGCTGCAGGCTGCCATGGGAACTCTCAACACCTCCTACTGGAGGAGGCTCTCGGACAAGGTGCAGGCTGGCGTTGACCTGAGCCTTGGACTTGTCCCTGCTGCCGGTGGCCTCATGGGCGGTGGCCTGCAGAAGGAGGGTGTCACCACCATTGGTGCCAAGTACGACTTCCGCATGTCCACTTTCCGCGCCCAGGTCGACTCCAAGGGTAAGCTGAGCTGCGTGTTGGAGAAGCGCGTGGCTCCTCCCGTCATGATGACCTTTGCCGCCGACGTCGACCACTTCACGGTTCGTAAACCCAATACCCCCCAAACTTAGACATGAGCTGACAGCCACCTGTAGCAACAAGCGAAGCTCGGTCTGGGCGTCTCGATCGAGGCCGCTCCCGAGGAGCTGCAAGACCAGCAGGAGGCTATGGGCGCCCAGTCGCCTCCCAACATCCCCTTCTAAGCTCCCAAACCTCCCGATGATGATAGCATCCCGGCTCCAACTCTACTCATAACCGATGAGATAAATCTAATGCAGCCCGACACCCCGACCGGCGGAAACGCGATCCTCATCTTTTCACCCGATGTCTTATTAGTTCGCACTCGCTCCCTGAACCTCCCATTCTGATGACGGCCTCCGGTTGTTTCTCTCGGCGTGGCACGGTCTCTGCATATGGAAATTCGTTTCGATAGACTCCCGCGGATCTTTCTCATCTGTCAAAAAGGAAAAAAAAAACCACGCGCCGTAATTCGTTAACCAGATTTTGGCGGGCGTCGTTGTTATCATTGCAGTGGCTCTCCGGCACCAAGGACTCCACCAGATACTTGGACCGGGGGGTCTTCTGCAAACTCTCTGTGTATATTATCTCGCGAGGCCTCAGTGAGAGAGCCTCGGACAACAGCATGTGATCATTTTTTGGGTTTTCGTGGGGGAAGACGCTGCGTGGCCCTGGATGGGGCTTCCGCATATCGTGGTTCCGTAGGGGCCATGAGAAGTGGCCCTGTTACGTTTAGTGTATGAGGAAATAGAGAAGAACCTAAATGCTCTGCAAATTATGCTGCAAATAGCCGTGATTCATAGATGACCTAGGTATCAAGGTTCGTGTTCAAAAACCTCGACAAGCTGGTAGCTGTTCATGCTCTCTCGACTGTTGCGTACATCGTCACCCAAGGACACGAAAAGTAGAGCATGAAGTTGGTATTCACTGCCAGGTATCACCACCTGTTGCAGACCCATTGGGCCTGCGTGTCCCGTATAAAGCTGTTCTCGCTCCATCGCCAGCCTGCGGTATCCTACACCACCTTTGCCTTCCCCCTTAAACGCCGTGGTATCGTCAAAGTTCCAATGCAAGCGGAGTGATGCCCCTCTCCAGCCGTACCAACCACCCCTTCTTTTCTCGTATGCCATGCAATGCACTATCTATGCCATCGCTGCTTTCATGTACTTCGTTGAATAATAAAGAAAAATACACGCATCAAAGACCTGCCAAGGCGGTGATGCCAAGATCAAGCAGTTTCACCCAACACAAAGCCTCACATGACGGAACATTCTCGCTCGGGCTGTTCGCCACTGGACTTGTGGTGTTTCGCCGACTTGTCCTTGGTCTTGCCGCTCTTGTGCTTGGAAGGGGTGTTCTGCGCCGGAGCAGGTGCTTTATCCCCCTCCACGGGAGAGTCGGGCGTCTTGGTGGACGCGTCTGAGCTGAGCGGCGCCGTCGAGTTTGTGGCCGAGGAGCTCAAGCCATTAGGATCAGCAAGTGGCTCCTTACTCGGCTTCATGAGCCCGCCGAGGCGCGTCATCGAGAAACTGATGCGGCCCTCGCCAGACTGACTATCCGGGCGACTTTGCCTCCCCAAGGCGAAACGAGACGCGGCGCGTGACAGCCTCGACGCGGTCGATTCATCGCTTGGGCTGATGACCGGCGAATTGGCATCCGGGGTAATGGCAGGCGTTGCCACTCCCGAGTCGGTAAACGCTACGCTCTGGCGCCGTGAGCCGCCGGGCGTCGACCCCGTATATGAGCCGACCCAAGGTCGCTCGAAGTATGCCCGAGCCGGACGATCGGCCTCTGAAGACAGCCGAATGCTAGGCGGCTTGCTCCGGCCAGTGAACCGGCCATATCCGCTGAGATCACCATCATATGTAGATCCTGACGAGGCCATTTCGAAACTCGTCTTCGACTCGTTGTAAGACGGTGGCTCCATCTCTGTCCCCTCGGTTGACGGACACCTCAGGTCAACCATTGGAACAACCTGATAGAAGAGCAAGTACGGCATCTCTTCTCTCAACGACCGCCTGATGTTATCGACATAAGCGACGCGATCCTCCGTTTCCAAATCGTCGAACTGCACCCATTGCGCCTCTTCGTAGTCTGGTGGGGGATCGAAGTCATGTTTCCGATTGCCAGTCAACAGCTTCGGCGCCACTCTTGCAAAGGCAATGTAGTGGCCGCTTTGAAGAGAGTCTCCGCGGTGGCAGACCACGGACTGCAGTACGAGCTTATACTCTGTGCTAAGTCCGTTCTCCTCCTCCAATTCAGGCCTACCGGCCATCATGAAATGTGGCAGGCGTAGGCTATCAGGGATATCGATGAATGTGTTGAGGCGTTGAGGTTGGCCCGATTCCGTCATTGCGTAGCGCTTGAGGCAGATACCGACAATCGGTCTTTGGTCAAAATTCATGGCGACCTCGACGTCATTCCGCGGCTCGTTCGTCGTCAGCGCGTGCCAAGCTGTGCGATGAGTTAGTTGTGTCAGACTTGGCATATCGGCGTATCCATGCACTTACGAATCAGACGAAAAAACTGCCAGGCGGGAATCGTGACTGCTTTGATCACAGTCGAACCCTTTCGCCGGTTCCTTTGTGAACTCGAACCTTCTGCGGCCGGTCGGCCCTGCTCGTCAATGAGGACACGCTGGATGACGCTTGTGGACCTGTGCCTTGCGGAAGGGCGCCTCTGGGGTCTGCTCGCCTCCTCATGCTCAGTCTCCTTGACAGCACCATTTTGTCCAGGGGTGCCGCTCGTGTCGGTAGTCAGGGTCGAGAGGTGTGAGCTGGTCCGTTCCATTGGGTCCCCCAAGACGAAAGGTGATGGCGACATGTCGATTGGAGAAGCCGTCATGGACGACGACGCTGTGCCCTCCTCGCTTCTGATTAACCGAATGGTGCTATGATGAACCAGTCCAGGTCTGTCCTCGGGCTTCCTGTCATCTATGCTTGACTTCTTTGCTTCCTCGCTGTCTCGTAAAACGTCGACTTGTGCGTTGAAGTACTCCTCCAAGCAGTCTTCGAGTTTGACTCCCTTGCCTTCGGGGTCAGGCGGAACAGCCAGGTTCAGCAACCGCTCGTAGACTACTTTGTGGTCGTCCTTGTCCTTCTTGCCCTGGTGAAACAGGTCAACCTGCAGGGAGAGCAGCGGTAGCTGCAGTGTCTCTGTGAGAAACGCGAAAGCTTCGGAAGTGTCTTGTTGCTCTAGCAAGCGGGCGTCAGGCCAGCCGCAGTCGCCCAAGGTGTCTTGTATCAGCTTGGTCTATCCTGGTCAGCACCGCTACTCAAGGCACTCGGGGAAACGGTTGCGCTCACCAGATCGGTTCGGATCAGCTTGCCCGACCGCAACATGTTGACCCATATGCGGAGGAGGTTGACGAGCTTGTATCTGGGATCACCCAACGCGAAGTCGTTCTTGAGCATGCACTCAAAGGCATCCAGCTTGGAAAACATGGCGAACAGCAGGGAATCGAGGTAGCAGGTGACGCTTTCTCGGTTTTCAGCGCCGACCATGTGGACGCTAGGGTCGTAGGAGACGACTATGCCAGCTTGAGCCTTTTGTTCTATGTCGATGAATTCGGCCGTCCTCGTCGGGTCGCCGTCGGCAAACTTGGTGGCCAAGATGTCTCTGATGTGGTCGGTGGACACATTGGTAATGTTTAGCTGGTCGAGGCGTCGCTGGATGGCTTCGATCTGGCTCTTGCGATCAGTGAAAAGCGCAGGGTCATGGGGGTGGATATGCAGGGGCGCATGGCGCACCTTGCTATCTTCTTGTTCCTTCTCGATATCAAGCCTTGCGGCTTGCTTGGCATTGTCGATCTTGAACATGGCTCTGAATGCTTCTGCGGACAGTGGGCGGGACTAGAGGATCGCGAGGCGGCCACGTCAGCTATTCGCGCTTGAGAGTTAAGCTTTGAGGTTGGGCCCGGATACTCGTAGTCTGGGCAAGACGCGCCGCTCCCTGGGATGTACCACGGTTGCACCGCGTCCAGCTGTGGGCAAGCCGGGAAGGCATTCGGCGATGTGGGGTTCGCTCTCACGTACCTTGTTGTCCTTATTGCCTGGCGGCACCGACTTGCTGCGACGGTGGGAGCCATTCTTGTCGCGTAGGCTGAGGAACTTTCTAGGAAATTCTTTCATGGTTGAGGAGCCGCGCGACGGCAGGTCGCAGCGGCGACGATGATGGACCCGAGGCGAGCGAAGCAGAGCCTCGCAGGATTCAGCGCGGCAGAAGCTGTATGCCAATTCCCATCCTCAGGCTGTGGAGTGAGGCCTCTGGATGTTGAGGGCAACAGGAGGGCGTGGATCGAGAGCGGGAGGCTGGCACCAACAGATGGCGGGGTGGCTGTGATGCGAGGCGGGGAGAGGCGAGGCGGGTTTTCGCAACGGCGACGACGACGGCAATCGTTCGAAACGGCGATGTTGGCGAGAGGAGAGGGAAAGGGCCAAATGATATGACTGTGCGGGTGTGACTGTCGAGACGCAGGAGCCAGATGTTGAGCAGCTGGCGTCTCCAGGCAGACAGGGGACCAGGGATGGTTAAGAGCTTTCGTGGAACCTGCCTTGTTGGTTCGGTTCAGCGCGGCGACTCGCGCAGTGGCGGGGGCGGGACAGTGGAACCATAAGGTTGGCACCATCGGGTCGGGTGTCACGAAGCCCTGTCGAGCTGCTTTCCAGCGTCTGGTGCCAAGTCCAGGGGACCTCTGATGATGGACGCTGCCCGGCGCTAATAAACTAACCACCTACCTTATACCTTAATACCTTACCACACGGGTAAGGTAAACAAACCGACCGGGTCGCTTCTTGCGGCCGCTGCTTCAGTTCCACAGGCGACGTGCTTGGCAGATGAGTGTCAAACAAGGTGTCGAAAGCAATATGATTGTAAAACGCAACCAAAAATAGCTCCGCTTTGAAAAACAACGCCTGGCCTCCCGCCCTCTCTGCGAGCCTCCGACCTCCACTGATTAACTTATGAAGTACGTACTCCGTACTCGTACAGTAATCCCAAGGGCCCAAGGGTCCAACTGCGGCGCGTTCTCCACGGCTTCCACGCACGCGGGCAAGGCTCGTGGCATCGTGCTCGTATCTGTTGCCTGTTGGCCGCGCTTGTCGAGCTTGCGTAACGCCGGCCGCTCCTGACATGCGCCAGTCCCGGCGTGGCTCCGTGTTCGGTCTCGGGATCGTTTCGTCAGCCCGACGAGGTAGACGCGCTGTCTGAGCCCTTGTCCAGACCACCTCACCTGCCAGAAACCAAATGGCACCACCTGCTACAGGCGGTACGTAATGGCTTATTGCGGCTGTGATGACGGACGTCAACAACGACACCGAGTGCTCAAGCTGGCTTCGGTGATGACAGCGTGTGCAGCAGCCTTGTGACTCGTGGCTCGCACTACTTCCCTTTCTCTGGCCGCCAGATCCTGGGGTTGCTAGCCTTAAGTGCTGCCTTCTGTACTGCGATTTTGGTAGCTGCCTTGTCGACGTGGACGAGGTGCCCAACAAGTGGTTTCAGTGGACAGCTCCTGGCGCTCATGGCATGCACCGCCACAAGCCCAAAACAGTGCGCCAGCACCAATGTGGCTTGGCCAGGCACTAGCCACTTCCAGCAGATGGAAATTTCCAATCTCTCACGAACAACCCGTCACGTTCACCACGAGAGCTTGAAACATCAGCTCCAAGGGCCACCCGCATTCCACCATGGCTGGTGCTCGTGAAGGAACTCGCCTAGCGAGGGCCCTGGGCCAAAGGCAATTGCCTCTGCGAGCGACGCCGTCATGCACCAGGAGGTTCGTGTCGACTGGCGCCGGCGAGGCAGCTTCGAACCGACCGGCCAACTTGGCAGATCTCGAATCTACAACCACCTTCACCGCGCCTGCACCGGACCAGACGAGGGCCGAGGCCTTTGGTGCTGCGCAAAAGCTCGATGCAAAGGAGAGGGGCCTTCCTGGCAACCGGTAAGGTCCGCAATAGCAGAACTCAGAGCTCTCCTGACCATGACCAGATACCAATACCATCCCCCGAAATATTATCGCGGACCCCTACATCCCGTCCAGATGCCCCCATCGTCCGACCCGACCGCTCGCGACTTTGTTCCCGGCCCATTCAGCTTCCCTCGACTGAAGCACACATACGACAGCACCATTGCGCCGGATCTGCTGGCGCTCACCTACACCCACCAGCCTCCTGGCACGACGCCCCCCGAATCCCAAAAGGGCACCCTGAGGCAATGGGATGGCTCCTCCCCCTACCATAAGAACCGACCGAACCGAGGGCCCCGAGGTGGCGGCTCGTCAAGGCTCGGCATACTCGAGCGCAAGATCACATGGAACAACATTCCCGAAATCGAGGCCGTCACCATCAACTCGTACGCCCCGCTTTCCGCCACCAACAAGGAGTATCTCCACGTCGCGCGAGCCGTCGTACAGGCCATCTCCGGGGCGTACCCCGAGGTAACGACCGTGAAGCACCACGTGATCCAATGGGGCGTGAGGAAAGGCGACAAGGCTGGTGCTAAGGTGACACTGCGAGGCGGCGCGGCCTACGACTTTGTCGACAAGCTCGTGACGCTGGTTCTGCCCAAAATCAAAGACTGGCCTGGCATCAAGGCCAGCACCGGAGACGACGCCGGCAACTTGGCATTCGGCATGAAGCCAGCGTGGATGGCATACTTCCCGGAGATTGAATTCAACTACGACGTGAGTTGTCCTGCACGCGAAATGATCTTATACGGAACCATGTTACTGACTATTCCGTTAGATGTACCCCCCGAAGCTGATGCCCGGCTGCGACATCTTCATCCACACCACTGGCACCTCTGATAGACAAGGACGCCTTTTGATGGAGGCGCTGGGATTTCCCTTCTTCGGCAAGCCCACACACTAAGGAGCATGGAAGGATGCAAGGAGATGGAGAGGAGGACTGGATGTGATGGATAACCATGTGGCATAGACCATGTATAACAGTTGTATCATAAAGAGCCTGCACCTGGTGGCAATTTAAGGACTGCCGTCCATCTATTCGCTACTCCCTTCTTTTGACTACCGAACCCATCGACTTTAAAGACGCCGCAACTCCGCCCAATGCTGTAATGTAGTCCCAAAAAGGCTCTCTAAGCAGCCTTGACCTTTTCCCGAAGAGCATGCATGACCTGGTCAACGGCCTCCATGTCCTGGGCATCGATCTTTTCCGTCTGGTGTCCCGCCTTGCACAGCTCGTCCGCGCAGACGTCCATGGCAGGCTGGTAATTCCTGCACGCCGAGCTCAGCGCATAGACGGCCTTCCTCCGCACATCCGCCTGCTCCTGCTCGCGCATCGCCATCTCGACGAGCGGCGGCACCCCGCCGACGGCGAACAGGCGCTCCTGCGTGCGCTCGTTGTTCTGGACGGCGGTGCCGATGCACCAGGCGGCCATCTTGCGCAGCTCGCTCTCGTCGCTGCGCAGCTGGTCGAGCAGCGGCGTCCACAGGCCGAGGTTGGCGATGTTGTTGGCGTTGTCGAGGCTCTCGATGAGCTGCTCGAAGTTGTCAAAGGCGATGAGCTTGTCGTCGACGGAGACGTCGTCGCCGAGCGGCGCGGAGATGATCTCCATGGAGGCCTTCATGAGGTCCGCGTCCGAGGGCCCGCCCATGAGCGCGGCCATGACCTCGGGCGTGAGGTTGCTGGCGGGGGGCTGCTGCGGCGCGGAGGCTCCATCGTGGGTGGTGTCGGTGTGTTCGATGCTCCAACGCAGGAGCTCGTTGAGGCGCTTGTCACCCATGGTTGCGGGTTTGTGTGTATGTTTTGTGATGACTTGGCTTTAATGCACTGCTCGTGTATGTTTGGCGCAGGCGTTTTGTTGTAGGAATTGGAAATCGTCCGGATTGGTTGCTTGCGAGTTTTCGGTTTTGTCTCGATGGTGGACGTTGCGCTCATGATTTTCAAAAGTTGGAGTTGATGCCCATTCTGGAAGCTTCGCGAAGGGTCTATACCGAAAGAGGACTAGTGTCGCTCGCAGCCCAAGGGCACAAGTCCTCATCGCGATGCGCAATCGTGGAATGCCTGCATTGCTGTGGGCTTATCTGCTGTCTGCTCTACGGACTATGGTCAGGGAAAGCCCCGGCATAAGTTAATTCAGTATCTAAATGTTGAAACCCTCTAGTATTGTGTTCGTGAGCAATTGAAGATTCTGAGACACATGCCATGAAGGTATTGGCAAAGATGACATCGACAACTTGCCCCGCCATGATTGCCCCTCATTGCTGTTGCACAGAGGTCTGAGCCTGAAAAGCACTCGTTTTGAATATACTAGCGATGAATCCAAGAGCACACCAGGCTTCCCAATTGGGGGCTTCACGAAACACCTTAAAATAGATTCTTCGTGTCCAACAACGTGGACGAACGCGGCAGGGACTGGATGGTTCCCACAGAGTGGATCGCATTGCGTTGCGGGACGGATGGCTGGGGAGGATCGAGACTCCGCTGAAGACGCCGCGAGGCTTCCGAGACAACGGAGCATCACGTTGCGCGTGCTTGTGCCCAGCGAGTTCAGGGTGCCCTTGAATACGGAACACATGACGAGTCTGAATAAACATCTGCCTTGATCATCGGGTGATACCATCACTCTTAAAGGTCCTGGGCCGCGCAACACTTTGCTTGCGTGTGAACCACTGCCAGTCAGGATTCAGGCACCTTTGTCCACTCCAAGTCACTTGGGACGATGCCTTCCAGCCTCATGATTCGGCGGAGGTCCAAATATGTAGCCCGAATCACCGCAACCTGAAAGGCAGCAGAATAACAACTACGTATACAGTCTCGAAACATTTTGGTGGCTGCGTAATGCGGCAACGCCGCCGCCAGTAATGCTGACGACAGCCTCTCGCCCCCCCTTTTTTGGCGAAGCCACCCATAATTCCTCATCCGCTGAACAGCGGCAGCCTGACCGCGCCAAGGGCCCCAGATTGGGGATAGTGGCATCGCTGCTCTTATCATCAGCCTCAACAGTGTCCAGACAAGTCAGCTGACGAGGGATTATGCACCGGTTCTACTTGAAACGGTAGGTTTTGGGGGAGAACGGTAGTGACACTTGAAACGGTGGACTTTATAAATGCACTGTCAGGGATGAGCTTATATCAACTTCAAGAAACGCCCCGTTGGGCAAACCGAGGCAGTGAAAGGTGTCGAGTTCAGCTGGAACAGCACGAATGCAAAGGGCCAAGAACCGTCAGACCTCGGTTGACAGCCGTGGGCTCATTGATACCATCACAGATGGCGTCTATATTGCCGAGCGGTTCTTCACTGTATCTGAGGGAGGGGTTTGTAGATATCTCCAAGAGGACCTCCGTAGCGCTCTATTTGTGTGGCAAGTGCCATGTTGCGACTTTGGTCACCGTCTGGGGCCGGTAGACGAAGTCGCTTCATGGCTTTGGGTGCAAGCAAGTACTAGTACTCTCTGCCCAGCACGCATTCGTTCAGATAGGCCCAACGACGTCATAGCCGCATCTCTGGATGGGATTTTGGTCGTTTGGGTCTGCCTGGCTGCGGAGCTCGTTGCGGACCAGTTCCACGGCTTTGTTCCTGGCTTTGTCATCGCCGTATGTGCCGCGAAACAAAGGGTGCTTCAGGGAGCGTCGAACGTAAGCGTCTGGTTCAGATCCTGGATTGGGCGTGTCAGATTCCCAGGACTTCCACGGCTTGCCGTAGTGGCTGTGGATGTCCTCGGTCGATTCAACAGAGGCCGCGCAGCTTGACGACTGGTAGATGCCCGAGCTCGATATCAATGAAGTGTGCGGAACCTACAGACAGCGATTGCTCGCAGATTTGGCATCGAGGGCTATGGTAGGAGAGGGCTTGGTGAGGACGTAGAGAGTGTCATGACACCCGGCGAGCAAGGTTGATAGCCCTCATTGCCTCTGGCGCAAGACTGACGATGTAAGCCACGGATGCCGAATGCCGTCACATGATAAGATGTGGCTATCGAAATTAGATATTCCGGCTAATATTCTTTGGGCTCGAGCCGATATTAGATTCATAGCAGCACCGCAGGCAAGCGAGTCTGCGGGCCCTGGCTAATGAGGACTCCATCGGTCCCGAGAAGTGACCTGACGGATGTTCAAGCCTCAAACAGCCAGAGGCGCTGGAAAACGGGTTGACGGAAACGGGTTGGTGGAGAACCGTGTACTCCGTAGTCCGTAGTCCGTAGCCCGTACCGTCCCGCGATGTTGTGCACGCCAGCAAGCTGTGGCGAGTTGTGCGAGCTTTGGTTGTGTGGCTCAGCATCGCATCGAGCTGTCGGTCTCCTCCGAAAAAGCGGCAACCTGGCAGGCAGCCGCCAATCAAGCGACTCCAGGGATCATTGGATGATGGATGATTCTGCGGTCGCTGAGGGTGGTGTTGGTGGGTGCTGTGGTGCTGTGGTGCTGATGCCAGCCAGCCCGCTGATGGTGACGACGGCGTTCCTCGGGGCACTCCCCAGCCACCACCGTGAGCCAATCAGTGGCTGCAAAAGCGGCAAGCCAACGCTTCCCCTCCCCCCCTGTTGCTGTTCGCCGCTGCCCGCTGCACGGGTACGTACCTCCCACTGCAGGCGGTCTCGCTCGCCCTCAGCAATTGCCCACAACTTTCCGTGACGGCGTCGCCAGCGAGCGGGCGGAGATACTTCCCTCCTTTCTCCCCTCCACTCTTTCTCCTTCTTCAACCTCACACCCCCCATATCACCGCAGCCTTTTCGACCACCGAGTCTCCTCGCGACTCTCCTCGACAAACCTCTCTAGCTATCCATCAACGTGAGCCGCAGCTGCTACTGCCCTTGCTGCTCTCGACCCTTATCGCTAAACTCGTTACCCCAACCAGCTCTCAACCGTAATCAGCAGCCATGGAGGGTACGTCGCATGCCACCGCACCGCATCCCGCCCGCGGTGCAAAGCGCGCTCGCCCGAGCCATCGCGGACCCCGTCGGGCTCATCACAGGACTCGTGCTGACCCTTTTCCTCGCTACAGAAGAAGTTGCCGCCCTCGTTATCGACAATGGGTAAGCTTCCCCGCTGTCTCACCGCCGACCTCTCTGCTCCCCTCTCCATCTACCCGCCACCGCGCGTCTCCCAACGCAGCGCGCCGCACAACGCCAATGGGGCCAGGATGGCGGCTTCCTGCAGCCTCAAGCGGCCAACGTGATCGTCTTTTGGGGTCCGGACAGCTGACTCGACGATAGTTCGGGCATGTGCAAGGCCGGTTTCGCCGGTGATGACGCTCCCCGAGCTGTTTTCCGTGAGTAACCCCACTTCTGGTCCCTCAGCTCCCAACTTGCTACGTAGCTAGTTGGGGCGCGCCGCTGGGCAGCGCAGCGCAACGCCTGCTGGCCACGACGATGCTAACATCCCGACTCAGCTTCCATTGTCGGTCGCCCTCGTCACCATGGGTAAGTTTTCGAGCCGCAGTTCAATTTTTACGGGCATACAACCCCATCGTCCCAGGTGGCATGGTCTAACGAGGCTCAGCATCATGATCGGTATGGGTCAAAAAGACTCTTACGTCGGTGATGAGGCCCAGTCGAAGCGTGGTATCCTGACGCTCCGATACCCCATCGAGCACGGTGTCGTCACCAACTGGGACGACATGGAGAAGATCTGGCACCACACCTTCTACAACGAGCTGCGTGTCGCCCCCGAGGAGCACCCCGTCCTGCTCACCGAGGCCCCCATCAACCCCAAGTCCAACCGTGAGAAGATGACCCAGATTGTCTTCGAGACCTTCAACGCCCCCGCCTTCTACGTCTCCATCCAGGCCGTCCTGTCCCTGTACGCCTCCGGCCGTACCACCGGTATCGTCCTGGACTCTGGTGATGGTGTCACCCACGTTGTCCCCATCTACGAGGGTTTCGCTCTGCCCCACGCCATCGCCCGTGTTGACATGGCTGGTCGCGATCTTACCGACTATCTGATGAAGATCCTGGCTGAGCGCGGCTACACCTTCTCCACCACTGCTGAGCGAGAAATCGTCCGAGACATCAAGGAGAAGCTCTGCTACGTCGCTCTCGACTTTGAGCAGGAGATCCAGACTGCTGCCCAGAGCTCCAGCCTCGAGAAGTCGTACGAGCTTCCCGACGGCCAGGTCATCACCATTGGCAACGAGCGTTTCCGTGCCCCCGAGGCGCTGTTCCAGCCCTCTGTCCTGGGTCTCGAGAGCGGCGGCATTCACGTCACCACTTTCAACTCCATCATGAAGTGCGACGTCGACGTCCGAAAGGATCTCTACGGCAACATTGTCATGGTAAGTGCCGCGCAGCTGGGAGAGATGGCGCGGAAAGCTGACGAATTCGCAGTCTGGTGGTACCACCATGTACCCCGGTCTCTCCGACCGTATGCAGAAGGAGATCACTGCTCTTGCTCCTTCTTCCATGAAGGTCAAGATCATTGCCCCCCCCGAGCGCAAGTACTCTGTCTGGATCGGTGGTTCCATCCTGGCCTCCCTGTCGACCTTCCAGCAAATGTGGATCTCCAAGCAGGAGTACGACGAGAGCGGCCCCTCGATCGTGCACCGCAAGTGCTTCTAAGGTAAGGGCTCCGGAGTAGTTGGCCTGGGATGGCCATTTACACGTTAAATGCTTTTGGAATTGAATGCTGATGCCAGACACAGCGACGCCAAACCGAAACCGAGACCCTCCTCCCCTCGCCAAGTCACGACAAGGTCACGGAGGTGGCGACCGATGCAGAGCCTCCTCGGCCCCGCGAGCATTCCAGCCGAGTCTCATATTTACGAAAAGTTTTTGACAGGGTTAAGGGGGTTGGCGCTGCCTTTTCTCGGAAGAATCACGGGTGGCCCATGTGTTGTAACGGGATGGGTAATGCGGGCCTAGGGGGTAGAAGCTGAGGTTGATATACAAGTACTTTATTTTTGCTTTCCGGTTTAGACTCGTTCAATGGGAGAATGTGACGATGTCGAGTTGTAAGCATACTACTGCGCCAGCCAGGCCTGTTACCTTGACCCTACGTGACTGTATTTGAGTGCCACAGGATGCGATGGGCGACGCGGGGCAATGAAGACACACCAGGAACCGTTGGAAGGAGGCCTTTACATCAAGGTTTTCGATGTTGATTTGTACTATTTGTCTCTTTAGTGCTTGTCGAGCCATGTTCCTGCTTATTATTCACTGTACTCTCCTGGGGAGCCTTGTCCTGCGCGCCAGCATCCGCAGCAGCCTTTTGCTCGTCGAGCATCTTGTACTTGCGCCGGCTCTTCTTTGCGGCGCTGGCGGCCTTTTTCCTCTTTATCTCGCCGACGATGGCAGAGCGGCTCTGGTCGCCGTGGAGCAGGTCGTCGACCTTTTGGGCCAGCAGCTCGCGGGCTTGCTTGCGGTTCTGGCTGCGGGAGCGGGTGGCCTGGGACTTGACGACGATGCCGGTGGGAATGTGCTTGAGCTGGACGGCCGAGTTGGTCTTGTTCTGTGGGGACGAGGAAGCAACTAGTTAGCATCGGCCCTTGGCTGATAGCAATGGCGAGAAGGACGTACAATCTTTTGGCCGCCGGGGCCGCTGCCCTTGAGGAAAGATTCCTCAATGTCGGCGTCTGGCGGGGACTTGGGCCGCGGCGGGAGGCTGTTCTTCGCGAAGGCGGCGCCTGCGGTGAAGGGACGGGCCGCCGCAGCCACGGCGGAGAGGCTGTTATGGTTTGCGCATGGGAGGCGGGCGAGGAGGCGGCGCATCGTCGCAGGGGTGGGTGATGATGCAGTCGATGAGCGCACGTCAACGCAGCGACTAACTTTACTCGTGGTGTAATACGTCGCTCACTGGCTGGCGTCCCCTGTCGGCACCTAGGCAAGCCACGCGGACTGTTGTCAGCCGCGGCCGGCCGAGGAATTCGCGGGGGGCCGCCTATGGATTATCTTATCCGCTGACGGGCAACAATTTCCAGGGACTTCATCTCTGCAACCACCCATTCGAGCAATCCGCGATCCCTTCCCCCATCCGCCCGGGCCGCGAGGAAAACACGAAACGGAGCCAATTGCGGCGGTTTGACACGTACATTGACCATCTGCGACGAATCCCAGCGGAGACTTGCAAGCAACGAGTCGAACAAAGCGACCAACTGCCAAAACCAAGATGTCGACGCTGGCCGGCTTTCGGAGGTGGCTGCAGCGGAAGCAGTACCATTTCGAGGTCACGCTGAGTGTGTACATGTTTACGCCCTGGGAGAAGTTTGCCTTTTGTACGTCTCGCTCCTGAAATGCCTCTCTGTCCTTTCCATCGCGACCACGGCGTCGCGTCTCGACTTCCCGGACGCTCCGGAGAACGAAGCGCAACGCCCAGCATCCCCTTTAACCAGCCACGATGGCGAGGGCATGCACGCCTGCTAACGCGCCGCGCAGACTCCATCCTCTTCCTGCTCTTCAGCCTGGCCTTCATCGCCGCGATCCTGTACCTCCCGCACCACGTCTCGATCCTGGCCGGCCGCGCGTGGTACTACATCCAGGGCGAGGACATTGACGTCGCGGCATCGGCGCGCGAGGCGGTCAAGGACATTTCGGCGAGCGTGCTCAACAACGAGGCGGTGCCGACGGCGGTGCGCGTCCAAGAGGCACTCGTGACGGTGGACAAGGAGCTGTAGGCGCGCGATGGCGGCTGGCGGTGGAAGGGGGGGTTGTTACATAAAGGGGCGAGGGTGGGTGGTGAAGAATCATGAACTGCGGCGTTGAGAGGATTGTTTCCGGTATGGGTTATTATAGAATACTATGGCCGTATGGCTTAATGATAATATTATATGTGCAGCGCTGCATGGGGCTTCACTGGGCTGGACACTCATCGCGTGACAATACACCTGGCCAACGTCCACCTCTGTCAGGTGTGTGAGCATGCACGCCGGTCCAACCTTGGCTTATCAGTCTCTGCCAACTGGTATCGAACAGGTCTCCATTGCGACACGTGTACTCAGGCAACGACATTGGAACTCTGCCGAGCAGTGCCGTCAACATCTCCGTAGACTGATGCCCCTAGAACCCATGTGGGGGGCTGTTACCCCTGACGAGCAAGCCCTCGCCTTTTACGTATTAGCTGAGTCCAGATGTTGCTGAATCGTACCCAATCTTGTCTTTGTTTCAGGAGACTTTGCTCAACATCTCAAACGGGGACACGACGGTCACGGCTAAGTGCGTAGTCCGAGGATCCAACGAATGCGGTGGCAGCAGCACTTTTAGCCCTTTTAGCCGTGCGTATTAAGGGGGTAGATGAAGAACCAAGGTCCATCCGGATGTTAGGGTTGGGTGTATCTGTGAATACAGACATAGGATGGGGGACACCTTTCGCAAAACCGTTCTGCCTTGGGGATTGCAATGTGTTGCAGACGTTATGTTTGGCAATCCTGGCGAGGTCCAGAGACACCGTGTCCGGCAAAGTCAATGTGACTATTAAGTCAACATACATATTCCTTTAGGGGAACATATTCTCTTCAGAGCGCTAGCAGGAATTATGAACCGCGATGCGTTGGAAGATTTGAAGTCGCAAACGTTTGCCTGGCCACCGCCAATGACTGGGCACACTGGGTCCCAGCCGATACTCCCAGAGATAACCCTGGATATAGACGTATAGACTCTAATAAATTGCTTGCCTTAGTATTGACTACTCTGCATCCGCAATGGCCACCGCCAACGGTATTTCGTGTCATTGATGGCCGTCCACCAGGAGTAACCCTGCCGTTTGGACAACTCGTGGTATGCAACACAGCCCCGTCCATAAGGAGATCCGTAAGGTGCTCTAATGGAAGAGGTATTTTTGCAATGTTGGCTCTGCTTAGTTAACGAATGCACCTCTGCGGAGATACCGGACATTGTTGAGGCTGACACCTGTGGAACTGTCATCCGGGGATGCACCAGCGTGCTAGTCCAACAATGTAAGAAATTGAAAGTAAGCCGCGTTCGAGAGACTATTCCTCGAGTCGTATTCGCAATGTAGCTTTACTGGAGATAGACGGAAATAGATGTGCCCGGATTGGAGAGCATGCTAACCCCGCGTCCGTCGGCATTTCTGAGAACACCGAGTTCTCTACCTGAAGGTATTTACATGCCCTCAGTTCTCTCCTTCGATTTTACTTGTGTCATTGACTCAAACCTCTTTGCCATCCTTCGTCTCCTACTCCAAACCACCGCCTTTACCCCTTTCCGGACATAAAACCGCAGCCATGACGGCCCCGAAGCAGCGCATTTTCATGACCGGGGCTAGTGGGTACATCGGCTCCGTAGTTACGGAGCTCGCCGTCGCCGATGGATACGCCGTCCACGGCCTCTCCCGGAGCGAGACCAGCGACGCAAAGCTGCAGAGTCTCGGCGCCGTGCCGGTTCGCGGCGATCTCACCTCGCTCGACGTCTTGCGCAAGGAAAGCGCCGAGGCGGATATCGTGATCCATCTGGCGACGGCTTACACCCTCGGCGAGGGCACGTACGACACCGTCCTGCCCGTCGACAACGCTGCCGCCGACGCCATCGCCGACTCTCTAACCGGCACCGGCAAGGCCCTGGTCGTCACTTCCGGCACCCTGACCGTCGCCGCCGACCCGTCCGGGGCCGAAACCACGGAGACGTCGCCCCCGGACCCGAGCCCGATCAACACCCGCGGCAAGGCCGAGGCGCACGCGCTCGCGCTTACGGCCAGGGGCATCCGCGTCACATCCGTGCGCCTCGCGCCCTACGTCTACGGTCGCGCCGGCAGCGGCGTCAAGCTCTTCATGGGCATGTCCGCCAAGGCCGGCAGCGTGACCTGCGTCGCCGGCGGCGCGAACCGCACCACCGCCGTGCACGTCGACGACGCCGCGCGGCTATACCTCCTCGCGGCGCAGCGGGGCGCGCCGGGGGCCGTCTTCAACGCCAGCGGCGCGACGGATGTGACGGCGCGGCAGCTGTTTGAGGCCATCGCCGCGGCGCTGGGCCTACCCGTGCGGGACGTCTCGTTTGACGAGGCGCAGACGCAGCTGGGGGAGGTTTTTGCGAGGTTCCTGAGCGCGGAGAATAGGGCGTCGGGAGAGAAGGCGAGGAGAGCCCTGGGATGGGAGACGAAGGGGATGGGCATCTTGGATGAGATTAGCAAGGGGTCGTACCCGGCGCTGGCGGAGGAGCTGCGGAAAGGGGCTGCATGAAAGTTGAAGACGTGCAACCTGCCGGGATGACCTTGAAGGAAGCTATTTATTCGAATGCACGATTCAAGAATGGAGGGAGTTATAGTGAATGAGATGTGTGCCAGTATATCCAAACAAAGCATAGTATTGTAATGCAACTCGATTGCTTTACAGCTGTGCAACTTCACTCATATATATCGACCAACACTATCCGTACAAGCGTCCACTAACACCAGGCTCTGCACGAGATTGTATATATGAGCTTCCCGTAAATTATTGTCTGCAAACATAGAAGAAGTAGCTGTTCAAGAAAACCATTCTCAAACTATTAAAGCGTCTGCAACTATCGCTTGCTGTAGTCCCAAGTATTCCAACAAGCCCTTTGCCGCCATTCCATAACCCATTAAAGTCAAACACAACACTGCAAACGTCAAAAGTTCTTCAGCTTGGGCATGACGAGCGCGGCGAGCAGGAAGGTCGAGACGACGTTGACGGTGATCATCTCCTCGTTGTCCTCGACGAGCGCGTACTCGCCCCGCGCGAGCCCCGCGTTGGCGAGGAAGATGTCCACGCGGTCCAGCTCGTCGTTGACCCGCGCCGCGAACCTCTCGACGCTGGCGTAGCTGCCCATGTCGAGCTGCCAGACCTGGATGGCCGTCTTGCCGCTGTCGAATCCGGGGACACTGGCCTCGATATTGGCCTTGGCGGCGTTGCCCCTGTCCAGGCTGCGGACAGCGAGGATCAGCGTGCTGGCACCGAGGCGGGCAAAGTGTTTCGCCGCTTCTTTCCCGAGGCCGGTGTTGCTGCCGGTGATAATGACTGTCTTTCCGGCGTAGGAGCCCGTGGGGTAGGGCAACCGCTTGAAGAGCTGGCTGTAGAAGAAACTCATTGTGTAATGTGTAGAAGTAGTAGATGTAAACTTTGTAAAGTGTGTAGTTGATGTTGATTCTTGAATCTGCTGGTGATGCTTTCCAATGATGAATTCAGTTTCCACGTTCCCATCACCGCGTACTTATACTCGCAGACAACGCACCAGAGGTCATTTAGGCTCCGGGTCAAGGTCCTGTTACCGTCCGGATATGACCACCGGGGCTGAAATTCACACAATCTGTTTTGCCGACAATCCTCGAATTTGCACCCGCTGCATCGCCCGGCTTTAGCGTGGCAAAGTCCGTTTTGCACAGGGCCACGCACAGGGTGAGGTGCTAATACGTCAGAGGAGCGTCAAGCTAGACCCTTCGCGCTGTTAATTCCTGTGTACGCGCTCTGCGTTGCGGGTTCCCAGCAGCGAGACGTTGGTGAGCGACAGCACGACAACTGCCAAGCTCAACGTCTGTACAAAGATCAGCAGAAATCAAGCAGAGAGGCATGGTAATGAACTGGAGGGTTGTGGTAAGTGTTGGGGAAATGCAAGTTGCAGGTTAATCGCTGGCTGCATATCACCAAATGCTTCGAATAGAGATCGCGTGAAAGCCCTTGACTTTGATCTTGTGGGGAATTCCACTTTCTATTCATTTAATCATCCTCTTTATCCGTCGGCAGGCCGTAGGTACGCCTCATCAAACGCAAACAGCCTCAAAGTGCTGTCCTCTCCAGCCACAGCTAGGGTGTGCGTCGACGTCTCTCCGTCTTGACGAACCGGCCTCCAACCCAGCTGAAGCACAGCTTTAGGGAAAGACAATCTAGACTCCAATTAGCTGCTGGCTTGTCTAGGCAGCTTACTCGGGATCACTTACTCTGGCGACGGTGGCAACTCCACGACCGCAGAGCCATCCTCGCTCACGAGGCAGACGCTAAGCCGGCCAACCTCTGTCCCGACCGCAAGGACAAGCTTACCGCCCACTGCACGAGGCAGGAAGTCGACGGACGTAACAGACGCAGCGCATGGCAAGGCAGCCGATTGCGTGAATTGCAGCCTTCCGTCCTCGCCCCGCTTGATTGACCATATCCGCACCTGCTTGTCTCGACCTGCCGTAGCGAAGAGAGGAGTCTGGCAAGGCGCCCATGCAGCATCCAGAATCATCCTGCTGTGGCCCTTGGGGTTCGACTGCAGGAGCTCATACATAGCCTCTGCGCCGGGGTTGCGCTCAAAGACAACCCACTGCCGGTCACGACCCACGCTCAGGAGAAACCTGTCGTCGGACGAGAACCGCAGACGAGTCGCCGTCAGTGAATGGGCCGTCAGGGGGGGTCTTATCTCGGTCCACCTCTCCGTCTCGAATAATCGGATGACTGCGTGATTAGTAGAGCTTGCCTTGCACGCGCTGGCTATGAGTTTGCCATCGTGGCTGGCCGCCAGGCACGATATCTCGTAGCCATGGCCGTACAGCTTCTCCATCTCCGGCCACAGTGTGTGCCTAGAAAGAGTCTCCTCAAAGGGGGGGTGGTCAATCTCAAGATATGACTTCTTGACGATTGAAGCCGGATCCATGGCTTCGCGGTCGCGGTCGTCCACAGGCTGGATCTCCTGGTCGTCGTCCACCGCGTCGATTGCCTTGTTCGACAATCCCAGCACTGGCATGTTGGCTGCGTCGGGCATGTGGTCGACATTCGTCTCGCCAATACCACCCAGCCTGTTGAGCAGAGTCGCGACCGCTTTTGGCTCGTTGAAGACTCTCATGAGCTTCTCGTCAGCGCCGGAAACAAACTGCGATTCGCCCAGCGAATCGATGCAGTTGAGGTCGTATCCGTGAATCTGCGGCCGGGACATCTCATGCCAGGTATTTGCCCCAGATGCCGTCCATTTGGTGTGCAACCGTGTGGTCTGGTCCGAGCTGGTGGAGAGCAGGTAGTCGCCGCTCTTGGACCATGAAATACCCGTAACTGCTTTGGTATGGCCCGAGATGGCGACGCAGGGCCGCCACGCATCGTTCGCAGGCTCATACTCCCATCTCCTCCAGCTTCCAGTCCTGCCAAGACAAGCCACAGACGTGCCATCCGGGGACCAAAGGCCAGTCCAGAAACCACCGGTGCTGCCCGTCGCCGTCGTCGCGCCCTTTTCTCTGCTAATCTCGCCGAGCCTGACCATGCTGACCCATATTCCCGACGATGGGTCCGCCTCCCAGATGGCGAGTGAGTTGTCTGCAGATGTGGAAAGCAGCTGCAGCTTGCCGTCCTCGTGCGCATGCCATCTCGCGCTGTAGATCCAATCCTCGTGTCCCAATAACAGGGCCTCGAACGTCACGGAAAAGACTTTGCCGGCTGCCTTGGCCCAATATGCCTTATTGGACGGCGACTTTCCGGGCAAGAACGCGCCGCTCGAAGGGTCCGCCCCTGACACAGCGAGGGCAGGCAGCTCTCGACCTTGGTGGATTCTCCATATGCGCACGTACTTGTCCTGGCTGGCCGAGGCAAGGAGAAGGTCGCTGTTGGAGCTCTTCGCCTCCTTGATGAAACTCAGCGACCTGACCCAGCCCTCATGGCCGGATAGAGTTGCTTGAACGTTGAACTGGATGCTCTCCGTCTTTGCTTCCGCCGTCAGGATCTGGATCGTGTCTCGAGTTCCAGCAGCGGCGAGAACAATGACATCTTCTTCGTCATCCAGAGCACTGAGCGAGAGTGCCAAGGGAAACATCTTTGGTGCCGTGTTGATGGTTTGTAGCAGTTGCAGCTGGTCGTTGTCAAAGGTCCACGTGCGGATTGTCGCATCAGCCGCGCCAGTCGCCAAAATCCATTTCGGGTGGCCAGCTGCGAGCCGCACGGCGGCGATACAGTTGATAGCACCCGTATGCTCGGAGGATGTCTGCAGGACCTCGAGGGCTTGCCCATCACAGGACGACTTCCAGACTATCAGTGTCTTGTCCTCTGAGCCCGTGACGAGATAACTAAACCCATCGCCCTCCGCCTCGGGCAGAAACTTGACCGCCCTGACCGTCTCCTTGTGGCCGCTGAGAATCTTGCCGACTCCCCTTGGCGGATCGAGCTGCCAAACACGGGTCAGTCTGTTGCATCCCAAGTAACTCCGAGACGAGGGATACTCACACAGGGCTGCCACAGCGCAACGTTGACATCGGCGCCAAAGGCCAACTGCCCGCTCCTGCTCCAGTCTGCGACGGCGGTCTGCCTGTTCGCACCGGCCGTCAGGTACTCTGCCGAGACCCCTTTTGCACTCATATCACCGGCTTCCTCATAGGGCTGTTGATGTGAGTCTGAAAATTGTGTCCATCCCGTGCTCTGATTGGCTGCGCGGGCACCAAGTCGAGGTGCAGGCCACGCTTACGTTATCGGCAACCGCTGGCTCTCTATCCGTACGGAGTACTGCTTGGGCAACGCTCCAATGTTGAGAGCCCCCCACTGAACAACCTGTACCACCACCAAGCTCAACACCAAAAGCTTCAGGCCCAATTTGACCTGCAACTCAACTCACACGCCTTCCAACCCAACTCACCGTTCAGCAACACAAGCCCTCGACTACCTGGGCCAAAGCCACCAGACAACATAACCAGGGTACTTGCCTCGGAGGCCTCGCTATGGCCACCGCCGCCGGCAGCAACGGGGCCAAGCAGCTCGCGATTGCCGTCGAGTTCTCGTACGTCGCCTCCTTACTCGGTGCATCGTGACTCGTCACCCCTGCGAGTCATAACCCCTGGTCGTCCACGTTGCACTCGGCAACCGAGGCCGTGGACTATCTCGGCTCGTCCGGCCGCGCTTTACACAGCCGGCTATCGTCATATGCATCTTCCAGACTTCAGCTCTGCTCTGCTAGTCCGTACTGTATCGCATCACCACGGACGTTGCGCTAACCTGTTGATGTGGCTTGCAGAGGGGGGCTCGAGATGCTCTTTTCCGATCGGCGACGCCATTCGCTAGCCTTGCCCTCTGAGGACAAGGACGGCCGCGCATCCAACATCGCCTTTCTGATAGATCACCTTTGTCAGCACGTTATGAAGGACACCCGCAAAGAACTTTTTGTCCTCGACGGCCATCTGTATGTTCCTGGCTCCTGGGCCCCTCGCGTGGCGACGCAAAAGGTCAATGATTGGACTACCGTCAACGACGCGCTCCCTGCTCCCTACCACACAATCTCCCTTCCTCGGCTGCGGGTGTCGGCCATTTTGGCACTTACTTGCCCCAGCATTCCAACGTCTTCCTGTCTCAGCAAGCGTCCACCGTTTCCCTGTTTAGACCACGTCCCGCTAACAATGATGGCTGCCAGGCGCCCGGGCATCCTGGTCCTCATCAACGACGCCGACTGGGAGCTGGAGGGCGAGGAGGCGTACGAGCTGAGACCCGGAGACAACATCCTGTTCGTCTCAACTCTCCACGGAGGCTAGCCGCCAGACGCAGACGCAGCCGCGTGGGCATCACTTCTCCCCCACAGGCTACGGAGTACAGCCCAGTGTCTTAGATCTGGCAAGGCTCCATCGTGGCGAGCAGATGTGGTTCAGCCGGACAGGCCATCTTTCCTACCCAAACTGGAGGGACCCGCGCTGCGGCGCCCGTTATGCTCTTCCGTCGCCTGTCACATATCGTCTCACGTCCGTCATCCATTTTCTGAAACGTTCCCGAAGATCTGGCTCAGAGCGGCATCGCGCCAACCCCACAGAGACGTGCGCGCGGCTGACACCTATCCCAAACTGACATCCAAATCGTCGGCATCTGGGCTGCGATGGGCTGTGGCTGCTTCGCTGAAGGTCTTGCGTCTCGGGCGCCAGGGCCTTGGCCTTGATTCTGGCGACCAGGATGAGATTCGCTGCAGGGGCGGGGTGACAGGTTTATTACCGGCTGGGGGCGTGTGTTGTGTCTGTTCGTCGCTGGACCATGACAAGACTCCCCGTGCAGCGGTGAGACTTGCGTCTGCACGGGGGGGCACAATGACCTGTTTATCAAGGCCAGCCGCCAAAGACCTATGCAGTCGAACCCTCGGTGAGGAGGCGGTGAATACGCAGATATCCAAGATCGCCTCCCGCGCGTCGACCGAAATAGGACACTTGCAGTGAACCAGCATTACGAGAGGGCTGATCCTCACACCACTCCTGCACGCACCACCGAGACCGGCTAAGGCTGAGAGTCGGCGTATGCGGCAGATCGCAGTGTAGATGTCAATCCCAACACCTCCCATACACGCCTCCAAGCCCTTGCCCTGCGTCCCTGCTGGGCCGCGACTCAACCCAGATCTCGGGACGTTATCTGTCGTTTGTCATGTATCCGTATCCGTACTCCGTGATCATATGTAGTATCTGCCCATGGCAAACGCACTCCGGCCAAGCCGACGACCCCGTCCATGCAGACAATAAGCACCCGCGCCACACGGCCCTGCCCGTTGCTGCGACTCCCCTCCAGGGCGTGGCCCAGTCGTGTATAGGCTGCGTCTCAAACGACAGATACCCCGGTATTGGTGGTCTTCAGCGGAGTCAGCCCCTTGTGCGGACGATGCATCCGGCCACTGTAGACGACGTACGTGGTGGTTTGCCAACCTCCCATCTTTCCATCCATCCCTCCATCCATCCATGTTCCCAGCTCATCGGTTTGCTGCAAGTCACTGCGCATAGTATGGGCTCGCCAACCAGGGCCCTTCTAGACGCCGGTTTGCCACCCTCTAGAGTACATTCAGTGTGTTGGCACACCTCACCAAGGAATCCTATGTGTTCAGCTCAAGCGTCTATAATTGCGCGCCGGCGCCTCGTCCGCGCAGCGCACTAGATACATGTCAAGCTATCTGCTAACTATGAGCAGTAGATGGTCGCGTCTCCCCCACCACCTCATCCCCATGCGATCAGCAGTCCTGTTGTCCTTGCATGGCGTCTGAGAGGTATTATGCGGGGGCTTGAAAAGGATCATCCCACAGGACCTCCGATTCAAGGACGGCGAGACCATCCGCCTTGTCCCCAAAACGGGAAGAGGCACCAAGTTATGAACCACCGGGTCTGATAAGATGTGACCAAAATAAACTCCTGGGAGAGAGGGGTTGAAATCCGCCTCGATTGTCATTGAGAAAGAAATGCCCAACGGTGCTCAAATGCTCCCGGGTCCAACTACCAACCACCCCGCTCTTTCGATAACAAACGCACACTTTGAAGTCCTTCGAGCCGCGAACCTGGTCCAGACACGTACAAGATGATTATGGTAGAAGATACAGGAGTGTGGTATAAAAGTGTGAGCACGAAACAGGGGTAAAAAGTAAAGGAAATTGCAAAACGATAATCAGACAGCCACACAGTGTAGAGGGTTCAAGACTCCTCCCCCTTTCCCGGTCCCAATGGGCCCCATCAATACTCCATCCAAGGGTAGCCTCCCATTTTGATTACTGCAATTGCAGACATTTTGCCTTGCCCAATGTTGCCGTTACTAATGTAACCGAATCTCGAAACGCCGCCGACCCCGCTAACTTTTGTTGGAAATCATGCCTCCCTATTCCAAGGGCCTCAAAGGGCCATGCGCCTCCAACGTCGCCAAATGTGTTGTCTCGTCTCCGGTAAGTTTGTCCGTCTCTTGGACAGAGAGCCCTCGTTTCAAGTCATGTTGTGTAATCGTGTCGTCGTAAAATCAAGCGATGTACTAGTACAGGCGATCGGTAAAGGCCATTTGCCGCGAGTGCTCATCCTCGTAGAGCATGCCGGCGGCACCACTGTGGTCGGGTTGCTGGTCGAACATGCCGTAGCCGCCAGTAGAGTGGTGGCGTGGAATGCTGGCCATTGAGTTGGGTGGCCCTGGCATATAAGCCGGCTGCTGGCTGTGCATCGGCATATGTGGGAATGCCAGAGCATTGGCGTGCCGGTCTCCCTTCGACTTGGGGGCGACTGTTCGCGCCTTGCCGCGACCTTTAATACCCTTGTTGCTGTTCTTGTAGTGCACCTTGAAGTACTCGAACAACTCCTGGTGCTCGTCAGGTACATCGCCATTCTGGGCAAACTTGACGAACATGGTCGTGAGCCTCTGGAGCGTATCTTTGTGGAAGTTGTTCTGGTGGGTCTGGCGGGCCGTGTTAGTGCTCATACACGTAAAAAGTCGTCTGCTTCTACATACCTTCATGTTGCCGAGCTGAGAAAAGGTCTTGTTGCAGTCGTCTAGCCTGCAGATGAAAGGCTTGAGGCCCTTGTGCGTTTCTTCGTGAGATCGAACGTTGCCGCGCTGGGCAAAGAGCTTGCCACAAATGCTGCAGGAGTAGGGCTTTTCTCCGGTATGGCGACGCATATGTGTCTGCGGAAGGAGGGACGTTAGCATCCAAGACGAGGGCCCAAAACTCAAGTGCCGACTTACCTTGAGGTTGCCGCGCTGAGAGAACGTGAGACCGCAATTCTCTCTGGTGCAGACCTGCGCCTGTTAGTCGGTCTGCTCCTGCTCATGGGTGGACTGTGGACTTACATAGGGCTTGTGTCCAGTGTGTGTCCGGCGATGAATATCTAGATGAGTCTTCTGGACGAATCGCTTGTTGCAGCTCGGCCCGTCACAGACCCATTTCTTCTTGGGCTTTGGCTCTCCATTGCCGGGAGTTGATGGATGCCCAATACTGGCGGGGCTCTGAGGCCCCGACCCAGGCTCTGCGCTTGGAGTTTGTGCGGGCGTGAGAACTTGGCTCTGGCTGCCGTCTTCGTCGTCATCCTTCTTTTGAATGGCCTTCATGAGCTCGTCGACATCCGTCTCGAAGTTGATCCTGTCGGCTGGGTCGATGGTTTCGTTGTACGTGATCGTCTTGGCGCTGGCAGTCGGGTTCGAAATCGAAGAGTGTGCCGTTGACGCCTGAGACTCGCTCCTTGCGGATGGCGACTGCTGTCGAATGTCGTTCAGCTGCTTCGAGTCCCGTCGAAAGGACATGGCCCTGGCGGCATCGCCATCTGGGCCGACCATCCTCGGGCCATGGCGTTCCTGAAAGTCTTGCCTATACGGGGAACCAATCGGGGTAGCTGGCGGCGGACTTTGATATGGCACGTACGCGAACGCGGGCTGGTGCTGGTAGTGTGGTGCCGCCAGGGTCGTCATGGGCCCAGCGCTGTAAGCAGGAGCCACGACATACTGGGGAGGCAAAGGCCGTTGCATGTGCGCGGGCGCCGCGCCGCGGGAGTCATAGGGCATGAACGCCGGGGCATCCATCATGGTGAAGTCGTGTGGGAGTTGCTGGGGCCAGCGTCCCCAGTTCGGGGGCGCCGTTGGTTGTGCGGTGAGAGCCAGGTTGGCGGTTGAAGTCAGCCTTGCCACAGGAGCAAGACTGACGATGATATATGGAGGGGGATATGGAGACCGTCAAGTGTCTTGAGAGAAACACAAAGCGGAGCCCTTTGCAGAAGCAGGTCCAGCTTGGAAGGCAAGTAGACTTTAAGTGCTTTGTGCGATGGTGAGACCCGAGGAGCAAGGGGAAGAGGCTAGGTATATATGTGAAAAGGAAAGACGAGGGGCTCTGGAGAGAGGCGGGAGAAGGGGTGCCTATGTACTCCGTAGTTGAGGTCGAATTCGGAGATCCGGGGCGAGCAATCGGCGTATATACTGGCGGGTGTCGTCCAAAGGTGAAAGGTTAGGGGACCAGGGTGGTAGCCAATCGTCCGGTAATGGGTCCCAGAGATCTTGGCTCCAAGTGCGCCTGCATTAGACGTGGCCGGGCTGGTGTTTGGTAGAGTAATTGATCCAGGTCTCGTCATCCCGGCTGGGGAGACGGACGGACGTGGACGAGCATGATGTACTCCGTACATTGTGATTGACGCTGCTGGAGAGCAAACCCCCCACCACCACACACGCCCACCCACGGACGGGGGCTACATGAAGCTGAGGGACGAGATGGGAAGCAGGGGTGCGAGCAGACATCCCCAAAGGAGCAAGGCCGTAGCCAGGATGAGTGCTGGGTCGATGCAAGGTGATCAAGGGGACCAGGGGGGTGGGCGAGGGCCAAGTGGAGGCTTGTGGCTGGAGCCGGAGTGCCAGGGGTTCAGACGGTTGGGAGCAGGACGGACAGCTTGTTGCTTGAGCTTTAGATGAAGGTGGCACTTCCGACCTGTCATCTGCCCCGTGACGCTATCAAGGCTGCTGTCGTTGATACGCTGGCGGCTCAGCGCTCACGAACATTCAGCCGGCGGTATTCTTGCTGGGCCTGTACTTGCAGACCCAGCTCATCATAATCCGGGAAAGCGGTTTTCAAGCTGCATGTATCGACTCCGAACAGAGTAGTCTGTATGTATGTCTGATGGGCAGGTCCGCCAGCAAGGACCGGGTCCGGACCCAGAGACATTACGAAGCGTTGAATTGGCCACTCCGCCGCGCACACAGCTCAAGTGACGCCCGCCAGAGGCAAAATCAGCCAGTTCCAGGCCAGCTTGATTGTAGGGGCAGAACCGCCACAGGGTCGAGGCTGAGCAAGTCGGAGACGTAAACGCAGGAGATACGGAGTACAGGCCGGCCGGCCTTGAGACACGACCGCTGGGGAGACGGAGCCAACGACGACGGCTCCAATCTTTGCCCTTGTCTGATGGTGTGCTGTCCATCCGTGGGTGCTACAATGGGCCGAAAGTCGTGTGTTTTGTTTCTTCTCAGGGCACCTGAAGCGCAGTGGAGGTCGCAAATCGGGTGAGTGTGCCTGACGGCTTGTCCTGTGTGGAGCGGAGGCAGTTCGTATCCGACGACCTGGGTCGCGAGACGGGCAAGAGCGACGTTGGTCCGTTGTTGCCCACGCCGGAAGGAGACGTACCGATGCGCGAGGGAAAGCCCGACCAGGGGCGTTGGCGCAGTGTCGTCGCAAAGGCACGGGCTCCCCCCCCCCCCCCCCCAAAGCCGCTCCTCCAGGCCCTGGCTCAGCTCTAAATCTCTTGGTGGGCTTCGGCTGAGCTAGGCTCGCTGCCGCGCCCGCACTAGGCCAGGGTGGCGCCAGTGCCCTGCTGAAGCTGTAAGGCGAAGTGACGCCAGCACTTGACGGGAGGTAATCCGTACGTACAGCCAATTGCTAGCCCCTGCTACAGGCCTCTGTCATGTCTGTGTGCTGTGAGTTGCGCTTGGCGTTTCGCTGTAGCAAGGAAGGTGAGATGCTCTCGTGCAGCGAAACCCAACTGAACATATTCTCCAGCTCTTCTCCAGCTCGTCGCCCAAGCATCACCGCGTCCCGTCCCTCCAAAACGCTCCGAATCGAGTCGGATCACCTGGCATTGCATTGCATCCAAGCAGCCCAAGATAGCACATTCAGCACCGGCTGACAGGTAGTCCTCCGTGCGGAGTCTCGCTCTCCGCGCCACCACCGCCACTGCTAGCAGCGACATCCCCATCAACCTCGGCCAGCTCGCCAGCCTATTCCAGCCTACAGCTGGAGTCAGCTGCAGCTGTTACGTACATATAGCTACGCACTGTACCTTCTTACTCGTATGCTCTGAATCAGGACTGGCGCAGCTTCCTGCACGACAAACTCCCCACCCGTTGCCGGCAGAGTCATCAGGCTCACTCCGCTGGTCGTTTCCCCGCTTGCCATCCCCGACAGGGCTTGCGTATTGCCTCTTGCTGCACCTGCTGGACTCCAGTACGAAGTACCTACCCTCTACTGTACGTGTGGTGGTCCTAATCGTATTCAAATCTTCTAGGCGGATCCGCTAATCGCTTGTCGTCGTCGGCTTTTCCTGGCATCCATCCGTATTTCCGCTCCAGGGTCCAAAGCCACTGCGTCTGAGCTTGCCAGGGCTCTTCCAGGCTCGCTCCCTTGCTGGCCATGTCAGAGGCGGCCGTCAGCGTGCTACGACCAGCGTGGCGGCAGATCGGCCGCCTTGGATGGAGGGGAAGAGCCGCAGCCCTGGTGCTCCCAGAGATTACGAGGCTGAGTATTATCATGCTCGGCTTGGCGACACAGAAGGCCTCTGCGAAGAGAGAATGGTGTCACGTCTTGCGAGCTGCGACAAAACATCAATAGAAAGTTCAATAGAAACTTCGATAGTACGGACTACAGGACCATGTCTTCTGGTTCTAAGAAGCGAGCCACAGGCAACATACACCCAGCCCCTGGGATCTACCGGTCTGGAAGAGCGAGTCTCAGTCTTCCATCAAGGACAACGCTTAAAAACCCCGAGACCTGGTTCCTGATTTGGCCTAGGTTTCTTCTCTCACTCACACTCAGGTGAGACGAATTGCGCTGCCCTGCCTACGGACTACAGAAGCTACAGTCAAACGGCGTCTGTCGTGCGGTGAGGGGGGCAGATTGGCGTGGCTTACTTCGTAGCCGCCATCTACTAGCTAACCACCAGGTTCTGCCGTCGGCACGACGTGTTAGCCGCGGTTCACTGAAACGTAGGAATCCTACGTACACAACAAACTGCAAATATTTCCGTTATGTGGCTGGATGGAAATGGACGGCAGACAAACGACGCTCACGGCAATCTCGGCGATACTTCTGAGCGCCAATAGGATCATCGCCTTCCCGTCCCTGGTTGCCCGCACGGCTTCACCGTCACCTCGGTTCATCCCAGCTTTAACGACACACAGGCACGAGTTGCCAGGCTCCCGGTGCTGAACAGAGCGTGGGGTGGTGGGTGCCAGGCAGGGGGGTGGGATCCCAAGCGTGCTGTGTTGTGCGGCGGCTGTATGTACCAGGATCATGGATCTCGGATTATTCAATCAGAGATCTATTGCCCTGGCCTCGATGTACCCAGCCAAGGCAGCCTTCATCAATCAGCTGGGGGGGGTTGCAACACACAGTGGCGGTTGGATGCAGTGGGGGACCACTGCTGTTACCAAACATCTTTCCCAGAAGACTCTCTTGAGTCTGATATCTGATTAAAGTTCAGCCGGACCAGGACTGTGGCCTTGCCATTGTGGTGCTCGCCGAACCACAGGTTCGCCCGCGGGATCATGCAAGGGATGCGTCGCCCGAGGTCTCCCGTGCGATGCAGATCCAGCGGTCGTAAGGCGCTCGCCTTCCGTGCGTCTCGACAGCGAACCCGCCTGAAACTGCCTCTGCGACGGCTAGGACTTGACCGTCCCAACAGCTGGTGCTTTCGGGTTCCGTGCGCCTCATATTGACTGAGAGCTTGGCGACGCCTGTCAATTGCCAGGGGCCAGCACATTGTGTGTTCGACTGTTGGGCGGGGCAAATGTTGGTTGGACGGCCGTCAACAGCCCGCGAGCAGGGCACAAGCGTGTGCGCGGGAGAGGGCCAATCAGGCCGCCGTCCTTGGTCCCAACGCCCCGTCTGCGTGGCCGTGGCTCCTTCCACAGTGCTCGCAGCCGCCAACAAGATCGACTTTCCCCGGATAATGGAACTGGTCTGTCTCACGTCGAGGCATCGGAACACGCCAAAAAGCACTTCTTTCATGGGCGTGACAATGTTGAACGACTCTATCCCCCCACAAAGCGTTAATCCTGAGCAGCTCGGTTGAAGCTGAGGCCGCGGCACCGTGGCGTTGCCGAGTTGAGGCTGGAGTAGTCCGTACGGGCCGTTGTGGCCGAACTCAGCGATCCGGCCCCGCCTCTATTGCCACTACGGACTAGTCCGTACACATTGCTCGATATGGCGGAGACGAGGCGCACGATGATCTCGACGCCATTGCGACTAATTGGTTGCTTGCCGGTGCGATGGCAATGGCCCCTCACCCCATCTTCTTGCATCTCATCGTCTTCAATTTCATAGCTGACAGGCTTCTCGAGTTCATCAACTCATTGTATCGGCCGACATGATGGCCGAAGTTCAAGGCATCCGAAAATCTTCGGCCGCGTCCCAACTGGATGGGTCCCGGCGGCGGCGTCCCAGCTCCCGGCATAACCACTCATCAACGGTGGTCGTCGTGGCGGCTCCCGGGGAGGGCACAGGCAACAGAGCGGACGGTGAAGAGCTTCTTCGGCAGTGCTGTCATGTTTCCTCGGCCCGTCACTGGGGAGAAAACAATGAGTTTCTACTACGGACTACGACAAGCCAGGTTCATGCTGGTCTCCTCCGCTCGGGGGGCGGGGGTGGGATTTGCAGCCGATAGGCGCACCCTCCCCAGCATCTGGTCAAAATATGATATGTCGCCCACAGGTCAACCAACAGCGCTCACTGAGGCTCACAGCACTTGTCCACCACTTTGCTGGAAGGCTGTTGGTCGTTGATCTCCCTGCGCTGCTGGGCTAGCCCAATTGGTAGCTATTTCAAATCATTCCTTGTTCTTCATTGGCGGCTCAAGGTCCCAAGTCCAGGCACAAGCACCACGGGCCACGGGCAAGGGGCCACGACTGGGGAACAGTAATCTCTTCGTTGACGGCAGACGATATGATGAGGTCACACTCAACCAAGTGCCGTGATACTACTCGCAGAGAGATGGGCGAAACCCGCTTAGCCACGAGAGAAACCTCCGCGATACAGTGCGGGATGCAACCTTGGAGCTCCAGGTCTCGCGGTGCGAGACCACCCAACATCCAACATGGCGTGGAACAACGTGGGCACGCGGGGGCATGCGGGCATAGTCACAAATCAGCAAGAGCCATCGAGCATTATCCGATCACGGCCCACGGGTGTTATCGCGGGAGATGATTCATTCAAGCCCACAGTTCCGGCGTCCCGGTGAGAGGAGGGTGCAGGCACTGTCGAGCGAGGGAGCTGTTGACGATGGCTTGCTCAACGGCTTGATCGGGTGGGCAGCGCCGGGGAAATGGACCTGACATCCGGCCGACATGAACCAGTGCCTTGGTTCGCAAACTACGGAGCATCAAGCGCATTACAGCCGGTTCGAGACGCCGCCGTACTAGACTCCACGATAGCGGGAGGGGACGAAGCTGGAGGAACGATACGGAAGGGGGGGTGATCGCCTGACAGCACCGGATGACGACATGGATCAGGCGGATGACTCTGATCGGAGCCTCCCGTTGCCGGTTGGCAGCTGTCGGGCTGTCACATTTGCTTGGACATGCGGCCAACTCCTCGGTAACAGCTGTGATGAGGCCACGCCAGCTTGCGGGTAAGAGAGAGAATGCCTACAGAGCCACGGGTCTCTCGGTTGGCGTTGCACCACAACCGCAGCGGGCTCATCTAACGTGAAGCTCAGGCCGTCCCAGGTGAACCTGATTATTGAGCCTGTGCCTTGATATTACCACAGCTATAGCTCAATACTCGAGTTTTGCGCGGACACCGGTGGGAGGGCCGGGAGGGGGGGGGGGGGGGGGGGAAAGTTTGGACGCAGGCGAGATGGGACAGAAACCAGAAGAGGACGGCTGGCCGTTTTTGGCTCATGTCAACGCTGGGCGCGGGACGCATCAGGCCCAGCAGACAAGGTCGGGCAGCCCTTGACTGCCGCTGCAGGCTACGTCCATCACTGCATACGTGGAGAGATGGCACCCCCAGATGGCGTCTATTAGTCGCCAGGCGTCGAGATGGCATTGGCCTGGAGGCTCGGGGATCGGCTGGGAATCGCAGTGCATGGCGGCGCCAATGTCTGTCATCCCGCTCGGTGCTGGATGAGGGTGGAGGCGGTCCATCCCGGTCGCCGGGGACCAAGGGCACTTGGCTGAATCCCGAGAGAAGTGAGATGCGACCAGCAAGCCACGGCAGCGGGACAGGGGGGCACGAAAGTCGGGAGGCGGCCGGGGTCCTGGTCCCGACGATTGACGGTTGGACGGATACCACCACTAAGATGAGCCGGACTGAGCCCGTCCCGAGAGTTTGGGCGAAGTTGGTGACGGTGGCTAGGGTGATTGGCTGCGACTTTGCCCATTTGGAGCGTGAGTGTAACCCGGGTACCTGGTCGACAACACCATCAACCAGAAGCATGGGTGAATTCGAGGTGCATACTGTCAGAGCTTCCTTGCCGCATGCCTCCCCGGTTCCGTCATTACAAGCCGCGCCGGATGGGCACGGGACCACAGCAATACCGGTGGAGAGTTTGATATTACCACGACCGCCATGGCACATCTTCGAATAAGCGAGAGGAAGGGGAACGTGTCAGCTCGGGGCGGGCTTTGTGATCAACCCAAGACGGGATACGGTCGCGAAGCTGCCTCCCACGCAGCGGCAGGGCCAGTCGCTTCTCCTAGGGGCCATGGCGGCGGATGGAGCTACGAGTATCCGTACGAACAGCGACGAACGGAGCCGCAGATGCACGACATGATGGCTACCATTGGTAGCACCGCAACGGGTCTTACAACGGCGCGCTGGCGCCATTGTTCGGGATGCTGTCTCACGGACTGAGACGCAGGGTCGCGGGATGGTGAGACTCTCCACTGCTACGGACAACGGCATCATCACGGACGCGTGTCCTCGAGGTTGGACAATAACGGCGTTGCGTAGGCATCCATATACGAATACACGGGCAGGTATTTCGAGAGTGGCGCAGAGGTTTTACAAGCCATCAAACGGGCGTGCGCGGGAGGATGATCCTGGCGTCTCGGCCGTGGCTTACACCTGACAGGTATCCATCATCTCGCCTATCCGTACGGACTACGGACTACACAACGGATGAACCAGCGCCCGGCAGCAGCAGCGTGGAGGGGCGGCCAGGGCTGGGGGAGGGGGTCCCTAGGGGCAAGATTGACGAAGGCATGAATTCGATTCGAGCAATGCGACGTCGCGCCCGCAATCGGCTCGCCTTACTTCGGCCGACGGGCTCTGGGCCGGCCGTGGAGGGAGCGCCTCATCGGCCGCGGATGAGGGAATGAGGGGCCGGCTGGGGCGGGCGCAGCAGGGGCTTGACCAGGGGCATCGGGGGTCATTTTGTTCACCGAGATGGCCCTGACGATGGGCACGGAATCTGACGTGTAAGGCATCAATCCACGAGCTTGGGCCCTACCAGAGATTTGGTCGACGGCGTGCGTAACCAACAAGGCCAACAAACCTCGCGTTGGGTGGGCAGAGAGCGGCTCAAGGTACGGATACGAAAGAGATCCGGTGTCGTTGAGCTCGTGTGCATCCACCAATCTAATTATATTGCCAGCGCAGTCTGCATCCCTACTCGTACATACGCACACGCACACGCACACGCACACGCACACACGAGCCAGCGGTTGGTCTCGTCCTGTCTCGTGCCTGCATCCGCTACAGACTCTGCGGCATCGCACGGCGGCAGTCCACGATGCTGGGCGACGGCGGGTGCGTGCGTGCGTGCGTGCGTTGGCCCCAGCAGGGCCTTCACGTCGCACCGCACCGCACCGCAGGTTTGCATAAACCAAAGCAACGCCCATCTCTCCAGTGCATCCGCAAATAGCAAGCACTGCATACAGATGTCCTCCCACCTCCGCAAGCGCGGGGCGTCGTCGAGTAGATCGCATGCTGTATGCTTCATGCATCGTGGCCAGCCGCAGCCGCAGCCCAGCACGGGCCTCCTCCTCTCTCCCCCACAGCTGCTGCGGCTTCCAAGTTTGCTCTCAAGCCAAGGCACGTCATGCAGCGGGGAAGGGGAGAAAAAGAAACATGAGCATGTCAAACGACGAGAGAGAGGCGACCCTTGGGGCAGGAGGCGTTTTCCACGAACGAGCGTTCGCCGTTGCAAAAACAAGGGCCAAAGGGGGCTTGTTTGCTGGCTGGCGCCGTTTGACAGGATGCGTGGGAGTGGATTTCATGGCCGTGCGCTTGCAGCAGCCGCTCTGAGGCGCGCTGTTAGCTACAGGCTTGGGCCATGAGTTTGCAACGGGCAGAGGCCGAGGGTGCGTTTAGCAACAACTTGTTTCTCGTTCGCAGACTATGGTCCGGTTCAGGTGCTGCCGTACAACTAGCATGAGGTGGAAACCAAGGCGCGCCGCCGCTGGGTCCCTAGGGCACGGCCGTGAGGTTTGGGCGAGCCGTCCCGTTTCGCGTCTTCGTGGTTCGCAGGGGTCCATCCCAGGACGTCAAACATCAAGTGCGCGGGCGTTTGCAGTTGCAGCGGAACAGACTGGCGTCTTGGTTAGCGACGGACGGCAAAGGCCGGACGGAGGTCCACGGCCGCGGGCCGGGCTTACGACTTACACGCAAGGTCGGATCGGGTCCCCCCCCCCCGCCGCCCCGGCGCGAGAGATTTTACAACTACCTATAGGGTGGACAGGCAAGGTTTCAGCAGGGTGGAGAGTTGCAGGGCAGGCAAGGGCAGCTATTCCTAGGTTCCTTGGTATAGGCAAGGTAGATAAGGCAGCACTTTGGAGGAGATCCAGTTGATGGAGACTCAACAGATGCTGTGAGCCAGTGGACGACGGCAAGGACGGGTACGAACCAGGCGTTCGGAAGCAGAGCTTTAACTAGTGTGGCCCGCTGAGCGAACCGCGGCGATCTACTCCAAGGATGGGTTCCAGCGCGGCGGACGTGAGCGCAGTAGCTTACGCTTACGCGGCTGGCGGGCGACCTGCGAAGCTATCCGGGGATGTATCATGTGAGTTGTCAACGACTGCGGTACGTTGAGGTAGGTTGTATCTCGAGTTCTCAGGTGCGAGTTGGCAACCCCGCCGTGGCTGTCGGCGGGCGAGGGAGACACGGCCAACGAGCTAAACCAAGCCTCATTCGTCCAAAGCTGTGAGTGGAGGTAGCTTCGTACCTGGGCAGGCGCGGGTCGCGGGGCAAAAGACCCCGAGCTGAGCTGAATTGGAAAGTGCAGTGCTGGCCAGCAGATCAGATGGATCCTGATCTGCGATTGCCGCCCGCCTCGGGAACATGACATCAGCAAGCCCGACGTTGGGACGGCAGCCGCGAACCAAACAGCCACTTGTGAACTCGACATCAACCGCACAGAACATTGCAACGCACCTCAGTGACCTCACTCAACGGCACCACCTGTTGGCGCCAACCTCTGGGCTTGAGCAGTCCGTACGGACTACCCTACGAGTACTTGGTACGAAGTCCATCTGAGACGAAATCTCTTCGCTCGGCGGCCATGCGCCAAACCGCCAGCCAGCCGCATCGCCATCCTAATATCCTACCCTCCATTGACCTGGGACACGCAGCAGCGCCGCTCCGTCCGTGCATCCGTCTCCCTTTCCTTTGTCTTGCCGCAGGTACGGGCTGCGCGTCGAAGTGTGGTGTCTGAGGGCCCCGTCGACGACGCCGTTCTGCCCGTTCGCTGGCCCAGCCTCCGCGTCGAGTCTCTCCCTCACGTCACTTGCCTCGCCTTGGATAGGTTGTCAAGCCATCCGCCCGTCCGCCGTCGTCTGTCTCCCCACGCCCCCTCCAACTGCCCGTCCATCCATCCCATCTTGGGCCACAGACGGCCGTCGGCTCGCTCGAAATTGTCTTGTTGCCTCACACATGCAGCTACTCTGCCTGCGTCCAGCCCTGAACGGGACTCGTGGCTTCCGGTCTTTCTTGAATCCGGCCCGTCTGGTCTCCCTCATCCCTCGCTCCATCTGATCTCGCTCCATCTCCTCCGGCACCCCTGTCCGTGCTGCAGCTCCCCCATCGCAGCCGAGATCGCTGCAACGCTGACACCTCTGCTGTCTGCCCCGCAAGCTTGCCGTCTTGGGAACCCAGATACGATCATGCCCAGCCTCTTGGGCAAGGCCCGAATGCAACACAACAGCGACAACACCACTGCGACCTGGCTCAAGCTTTTTTTCTCTCCTTCTCCTCTTTTTCTCTACGATCCGGATATGCAGCTACCAGCAAGCCCTCTGTGCCATTACCTTATCGGCGGGCAGCGGCGGACGAGCTATGCGCCCGTGTTAACAAGTGTAAATGGACTCGTCAACTCTCACATGCGCTTAAGATGTGGCTCCCCTCCCTCGTTTTCATCTAGCAAAGCCACTCATGCGTTATCCGCTCTCTTCTATGACTTCTTTCAGCTTGCACCGGCCCCGTCTTGGGACAATTGACGTCCTCATCGGCGACCTCGTCGGGAATCGAATCCATCACATGCACCCTATCCGCGACCGCATCCTGCAGGGCCTTGCATTGCAGTGCTGCCCTTGGCGATGCCACATCGTACCGTCGACCCGTCGTCGGTGGTGTAGACATACATGCGCCTACATATGAAGATCGCCGACCTCCACGTCCCGCGCCGTCCGAGCGTGCGTCCACCATCCAAGCCTTCAAGGAGAAACACTTCCTACGGCTGCACTACACTTCCTTACGCGTACTTAGGTACTCCCACTCAGGTACGGCTCGCTCTCTGGGCCCAGGCACCGTATTAGACTCGTGCTGTAGTGCGCCTTGTGCGCGTCCGCCGCCGCCTTGAGGGGCACTGTCCATCCGTCAGATCTCAGGTCGCCTCTCTCGGCCCAATTAGTCACTCTCACCTGTTGCCCGTTTCCTAGTTTGTTCGTATTGTAGGCTGTCTCGGACGAAGATGCCCCGATCCCCATTGGTATCCCACGTCGCGTGGGAGCAGAGACTGACTTGTCCAATTTCTGGTCGCAGTCGAGGCTTGGCCCTTGTAGTTGTTGTCCCTTTTCGCTGTGCCTCCCCTCCTATCAATTTCCAGACATCTTACCCCAGCTCCATGTGACCAGATCCTCGGACCCTTGACGCTGTGCTTCCGATCGAGAGTCTCGATCCGGACCCTGACGATCCGTTTCAGCAATGACGACGCTGACGCCTTGGCAGCAGACTCCCTCCCACTGGTCTCGACATCCATCTCGATGACGACGGTCTTGGGATAGGAGGGCGTCAGTACGTCTCAAGCGTCGAGCATGCCGCTGCGATGCAAGCACGCCGTTTGTCGCGACGGTTGCAGTCTCGAGCAGCACGTTTTTGCCCCTGAGCTGTAGTCCTGATGCAACGTCCAGGTCGAGACTCTGGGCGGCAGCGGGAGACTGGGTTTGCCCTGGTTGTGTAGGCGCTCTTTGCCACTCTGGCTCAGGCGGCCTGGGATGGCCGTTCATGTCTCTACGGGGGGGGGGGGGGGGGTTT